>CM024571.1:26158695-26758695 GCA_014182515.1 Eucalyptus microcorys
CGGTGAGGCTCGCCGGCCCCCGGCGAGGCCGAGCCTCGCCGTCGTGGGGTGAGGCTCGGCCTTGCCTCGGCCGGGCGAGCTCGCCCGATCCGGCGAGGCCGAGCTCGCCCGCCCGCCGCGAGGCTCGGCGTCGCCGGGCCACCGCCGAGAGGGGTCGTCGCTGGCGGTGGCCCGGCGACGCCGAGCCTCGCCGGCCACCGGGCGAGCTCGGCCTCGCCGGATCTAGGCGAGCTCGAGCTCGCTCGGCCCGCCGCGAGGTCGGCCTCGCCTCACCCCACGACGGCGAGGCTCGGCCTCGCCCCACGACGGCGAGGCTCGGCCTCGCCCCACGCCCGGCGAGCCTCGCCGTGGCCGGGCGAGGCGGCCGGGGCTCGTCGGCCGGTCGCCGGCCATGGTCGAGGCCGGCGACCGGCCAAAAGAAGGAAAAAGAAAAAGAAAAAAAAAAAATAAATAAGAAAAAAAAAAAAAAAATAAAAATATTAAAAAATTAAAAGAAATAAAAAAATTATACAAATTTACCAAACTTGTTTCTATTCTTTTTATATTTCAAAACAGATTTACCAAACGTGTTTTTTTGTTCAAAAATTGTTCCCGAATGAAATACTTTTTTCTATTTCTCGTTCCTGAACAATTTTTAAACGAAATGTTCTAAACGCACCCTAAGCTTCCCTCCGTCGACGATGAGTTCGCAAACACAATACTCAGGTGGTCACAGTGTGCTTCAATAAGCACACTGCCCCCCTTAAACCATGAGCCAAACTCATTCGTCCCCAGCATCCGCAGGCCCAACCCGACCACCACCGTCCCTTGAGACCTCCGCTCTACATCCATCTTCCTGATCACCGACCCCTCCGCCTCCTCCTCGGATCTCTCTGTCCTCATGGTCGCCTTTATCACAATCTTGTCGGGTGTCGGCATCATGAGTGGCTCCACCGACGCCACTGCAAAGGGCCGCGCCGCGTCCCAACTGTAATCTAGGAAGCACTCTACTTGGTTAAACAGATAGGTCCCGCAGATGTCCGATCTCTCCGCTAGCAGTGCGGCTTCCCACGGCAGCCATTAGGAAGCAGAACACCTCCCATTCGGAAAGGCCAGCATCCCCTGAGGCGGGTGGGAGCGTTTGACCAGCCCAGCTTGACGACGGGGGCGACTGACTGACGGCCGACGCCACCGAGCGTGGAGGACCTGCCATGGAAAGAGGGTTTTAGTTTCTAGGGATTCTTCAGTTTGGAATACGGCAGAGACCACCTTTGGAAGAGGAAGTCTCCAAGACGAGTGAATATTAAAGTTGCGAAAAATTGATTAGAAAATCATTCTGGAGATCCCAATTCAGAATCAGTTGGAAAATTCTGGAGAGCCTAATCCAGAATCCTCCCATTCTTCGCTTGCCTCCTGATTGGGCCTACATACCCCACCTTGAAGATTGCTGGGTTGACGGTGTCCAACGCCGGGCTGACGGTGTCCAACGTCACCTGGGAAGTTGCACTGCTGGCGAGAGACCGGACATCCGTGGGACCCCTACCTGTTTAACCAAGTAGAGTGCTTCCTATATTACAGTTGAGATGCGGCGCGGCCTTTACAGTGGCGTCGGTGGAGCCACTTGTGATGCCGACATCCGGCAAGATTGTGATAAAGGCGACCATGAGGACAGAGAGGTCCGAGGAGGAGGCGGAGGGGTCGGTGATCAGGAAGATGGATGTAGAGCGGAGGTCTTGAGGGATGGTGGTGGTCGGGTTGGGCCTGCGGATGCTGGGGACGAATGAGTTTGGCTCGTGGTTTAAGGGGGCAGTGCTTATTGAAGCACACTGTGACCACCTGAGTATTGCGTTTGCGAACTCATCGACGGAGGGAAGCTTAATAACACTACCCCACTGGCCGCTAGGGGTGTCAGGAACCGAACCGAAAACTGAAATGAACCGAATCGGTTAACCGAACCGAACCACGAACCGATAAAATCAACCCATTAAAAATTCGGTTTTATTTTTCTCCCGGCGCATCGTGTTTGGGTCAGCCGCAGTGGTGGCAGACGCGCGGGCCAGCAGAGGGAAGCTCGGGAGCAGGGGGCTCGGCGAGGAAGGCTCGAGCAGCTGCAGATCACTCAGGTGCGGCGGAGGGGAAGCTGCTGTGGTGCCGTCGCTCGGAGGGGGGAGCTGCAGGGGACGCGTGAGCGGTGGCGCGACTGCAGGCGTCGGGCTCGCGGGTTGCTGGCGGAGCGGCGGTGCGAGCTCGCGGGTGAGGGGTGACCGGCCCGGGATCTGCTGGCGTCAGGTTGCAGGCGGAGACGCTCGGAGGCGGCGAGAGGGAGCTCGGCAGCTGCAGGTCGCGGCAGAGACCGGCGGACGAGCAGAGGCAGGGGCAAGTGACGCAGCAGCGGCAGTCGTCGGGGGTTGCAGACGAACGGCTGTAGGTCGCGCAGGCGCAGGAACGGCGGTGGCAGGGGTCAGCGTTCCGGCACGGCTGAGTGGGCAGTGGCGGAGGCGATCGAGCGACAGGGCTGCACGTCGCGGGCGAGACCGGCGGAGCGGCGGTGACCGGCCGCTAGGCCGCCTGTGCTGGGCTTGCGAATGGCGGACGCGGGCAGCGAGTGCGGGGGGAAGAAGATGAACAGTGCTCCGCTTTTTCCTTCTGCTGGCCTGTCCTTCACGACGTTCACGTCCCTTCCCTCTCTGTCTCTTCTCTGCAGTGCTCCGCTATTTCGGTTCGGTTTGTATTCGGTTCGGTTCAGAAGATTTTTTTAACGGTTGACACCCCTACTGGCCGCCACGGCAGCCATTAGGAAGCAGAACACCTCCCCTTCGGAAAGGCCGGCATCCCCCTGAGGCGGGTGGGAGCGTTTGACCGGCCCAGCTTGACGACGGGGGCGACTGATGGCCGACGCCGCCGAGCGCGGAGGACCTGCCATGGAAAGAGGGTTTTAGTTTCTAGGGATTCTTCAGTTTGGAAAACGGCGGAGACCCCTTTGGAAGATGAAGTCTCCAAGACGAGTGAATATTAAAGTTGTGAAAAATTGATTAGAAAATCATTCTAGAGATCCCAATCCAGAATCAGTTGGAAAATTCTGGAGAGCTTAATCCAGAATCGGTTGGAAACTTTTATCTTATAGAGACTTTTATGCATTGACGTTGATATTCTTCTTCTAATGCCATAATCAATTGAAAACGTTTATCTTTATTGACTTTATATTTCATAATACCATAAAATTCCAAATTAAAAATAAAGAAAACACTCAATAAAATGCAAATTGGCCGTATGTGTGTGAGAATAATTTTTTATAATGTTCTAACTATCGAAATATTAGACTTCGGCTTACTTAGACCCATATAGCTATTTAATGTTGATCATTAACTGAAAATAAGCCAAGACATTTAATGTATTATCTCTTTGATTTTCATTGCTTTTTTTTTTTTAATGAAGAAAACCCCTCGTATCATACCGTAAACAAAACAAAAATAACTCAGTTTGTAAGGAAATTTTGAAATAGTTCGTTATTTTTGCATAACTATAAGATAAGAATGTCAAATTACTCCTTAATCTATATAAATGTTATGGCTATTTATAAAGGTCATGACTACTCTCTAACAAAACAAAATTGTAATGAATAAACAAAAACTTCGAATTTGAAGGTTCTCACGTTCTTATCCTTTAACGGCATTCTTGCAAATTTAGGAATTACGGAACTTTTTTAATATAAAACCACAGAATTTTATTAACCAGATCGATATGCAAGCTAACTCAAATCATGTCAAATCTTATTTTTGTTAAACTAATCATGATAATTTACAAAAAAGATTACCTTGCTAGTGAAATAAAATTCAAGTTCGGTTATGGAAGAGACTTAAAATTACAAATCTCGCTCCTCCACAATTCTTCGCTTTGTAAGCTCTAAGGTCAATCTCCGACAAAAAAAAAAAGAAGCTCTAAGGTCAATCCTAAAATACACATACTTACTAACGTGCCCCTTGTGCCAACAATCTCACGCTGCCCTTGCTTCCAAACAAATCGCTACCCGGAATGGGAACATCCAACCTCCACAGCCAAACACGAGATAAAAGGTAGTATCATCTGTCTACTTCTTTTTTTAATCAAATTATATGAATGTTAATCACTACAATTGGTATCGAAAGCTAATCCGTTAATTTAAAATCACTCAATTTAAGGAAAATAATTTAAAATGATACATTAATTATTGTGTACACGTACGTACTCAAATCGAAAGAAGTTAATATTAGGTACCGTTGCATATAGCTTAATTAACTTTCCTTAGCATATATTACGAAACACGATGGGTTTATCTACATGTTGAAATAAATTTTTTCTATCATATAACTTATATTCAGTGTACATTAAGGAGACCCACATTCGAACGTTAAAAAGAAGAAGGAAAATTACAAATTACCTATTTTTTTAACCAAATCACAACATAATATTTTCTAATTTAATTATTTCATAGCAAAGCTGAGAAAAGTACCGGACGCTCACAAGGAATGTCGTAATTTCATTTATAAAGCATAAAGGGAGTTACAAACTGATCCCAATATTGATTTAATATTCTCGTATAAAATTAACTAATCCAGCTATAAACTAGCAATAATTTACTAAAACTGCATTTCTCAAACTAATCGAACGTATTTACTCGGTGAATTTTTTTTCCGTTGGACCAAATCAGATTTACTTGAAAAATATCAATTCCAGTTTAGCTAGTGGTGGTATATTCATCAATAAAATGTATATTTGGAGTGGCATTATTTCAATTACTCTTATTGTTTAAGGAAGAGGAAGTGAGGTAAAATCAAGAAATCATTCACAAATCCCTCATTATTATATTAGTCCAGATATAAATCAGCTCTTGTAACCAAAGATAGACGTTGCTTCGGATGTCTATTATTGTCAGGGAGTCCGCCCATGATTTACAATAAATAATCTGATAATTCTAATTCACGGAAAAATAGTAGTAATAAAGGAGAAAGAACCAGACATTCACCACATGCACTGTGAAGACGGCAATAAACGGCCCCTGCTCACGCCGTTAACGAAATAGTCAAAGGTAAACGGATCCAACGGCTGTTCTCACGAGAAATGGTAACTCCTCCGTCTCGTTTTCCATGATTTCCCCCTACGGAAACGTGGATCCCACGAGGGTCAATCCCCGGTCAAAGGACGCATATGCCCCTTGGCTTACCCATTAATTCTCTACCTGTGTATAATTACAACAATGAATTATTGATTAGGTGCATGATATCTCTTTAATTCAACTAAAGAGTGACATCATTTCCATAATGCAATCAAATCCAAAGAAAATGGGACTCGAAACCCCATATCCATTTGATCTATGAACTTCGTCCTTTTCTTAATCAGTTATATATACTTGGATTGGTTGATTCTTATAAAGTAAAAAATATAAAAAACACGTGTCACTTTTGAATCGATAATCATTTACGTGCTTCTATTTTTGTAAATACCCTTTATATACCTTTAAGCATAACCTCAAATGGCAAAAAATGGAATTACTCCTTTCTTGCAAATTTATTTTAGTAGTATAGCTTATGATTTGGGTGTTTTGGTTTTTAATTGGTTTTAAGCGTTTTGGACATGTGTGAAAAATTTAGGATTGGGACTTGGACAATTCTTTATTTTGAGAAAACGATACTTAAAGTAAATAAAGATACATGGATAATTGTGTGAAGGGAGCAAAACAAAATGCGTGGGGTCCACTTGCGTTCTGGACCCCAGCCATGTCCACGCGCAACGCCTTCCCTCCTTCTGCGTGCGCAGACACGTGACGCCACCATCGCCTAGTAGCTCCATCGTTCTGAACGACGACGCTTCCATCCATGCACCATTGACCATACGTAGGGGTGAGCATGCTCCGGGTTGGGCTGGCTCACCCCCTAATCCTAGGACCAACCCATACAAGATCTGGGCCTTCAATTATCGAGATCGATGGCGACGACCTTATCAACTTGGGACCAGGACCCAGGACGAACCTAATGGGTTCATCAGGTTCTGGGTGATCAACCCGGACCAATCGATAATTTATTTATTTCATTTTTCGTACTATCTAAAAAGAAAATTGAGGACCGGACCGACCCAATGAGTTTGGTTCGATTCTAGGGTTAACCCAAGACCAATTAATAATTTTTGGTTTCATTTTTTGTACTCCCTAAAAAGGTGAGCGATAACCGTACTGACCCTATGGTTCAATGACGAGCAAGGTCGGCTAAGAGAGGTGAGCAACGAATGTCAAGTGGGGTGAGCGTCGAGCATCGAGTGGCAAGTGGTAGGAGTGACCCAAAGTGAATAAGATGAGTGTCAAGTGGCGAGTGGAGAAATTATTTTTTCGATTTTGGCAAATTAAAGACTAAGAGGACAAATATGACAAAAAAAAACGAGTATTAAAGGAGGATGCTTTGTGATGAGTTATTTATGCCATTTTGAACGCCGTGAGGATTTCTCACAAAAACATATTTCTCATTTGTAAATTATGGTTTTTGACGCCGTAAAAATATTAAAAGATTTAAGTTATTAAAAAATAGTGTAAAATTACTTAAACTCCTTACTAATGAGCTATTTAATGTTGTTGACGCCATTTATTTTAAGATTTTCTTTATATGAAAAAATTATAAATAATATATTAGATATATAATATATATATAAATTAGGGTTAATTGGGTGGACCCATCCTAAACTCTTAAGATCGATGGGGGTTGGTTCAAAAATCCCAAGACCAAGGACCGATCCGATCTCCCTGAGAACCAGATCAAGACCAAGACCGATAGGATTGGACCGGTTCAGAGTTGATTCAGAGTTAGCCCTAGATCGAGGCTCACCCTTACTTGCCAGTTAGAAATTCCGGGCCAGCTTTCTTATGACAGCGGTCAAAGGGTCGAGCGGATTACAATCGTACCCATGGTCGCCCAGAACGACTCTCTTTTTCTCCCTTTTCCTTTTAACATCGAGAAAATTGCCACACGTAATGGAGAGCGTACTGAAAGTCAAAAGATGCTACAGACTTCGTACTGAACCAACGTCATCACATCATTCCATAAAGAACATTTAACTCGGAACGAATTTGATTTTCAATTGGTTTTGAATGCCGAAAGAGAAACAGACGATTCATAATGAGCTACCAAAAAGATATATAATGGATGGTGCCCTCCCTTTACATCAACGTAAACAATCTTCACAAACCAAAACTACATTCGAAGAAGGTATGGCGGCAACAGCTAAATTTTCCAGGAGAGATCTTCACCCTATACATCCGTGAAACCGATGCCTGAGTAGTACAACCGATAGACAGTACCGAATGAATTTTTAAAGTAATCTAACTAGGAACTCACTACATGCACTTCCAAGCACCTCATTGTCTCGTCGCATATACAAAATCAATCCAAACCAGACTATGGGAGACAAAAAGAAATTGCAATGAAGAGAATATGATGAATATAGATTCTGCTTTCTAAAAGCTCATATGCGTGAATCCGTGAAATCTTCGCTACTACCGGAATGCATATTCCAGCCATGTGCTAGGAACCAATCACAAGAGCCTCTCGAGTAATGTTGGTCACGCGAAGCACGGCTTGCGCTTTAATAGGAGAGAGCTTTGATTGACAGAAGTGCTCCCATGAGCTTGCCTCGGGTGAGCTTGCCTCGGGAGAATCAGATACTGTTGTTGATGGCGTGAACTCAGGTGATCTCTCGTAGACAGATTGTAACTCCAAGAGGAGTGTTCGAGCAGCCTCCCTGGACTCAGGAAGCTGGTCACTGAGCTGAGAAGCAGCAGTTTGGATCAAATTGTCAATTCCATACGCTTTTATTCCTTCTATTCCCTGTTCGTATTAGTAACCACATCATAAGATAACCAAATGTTAAAAAGAGGACCAAGAATCAGCTAAAAGCTAGAGAGATGCATAAACTATATTTTGACACGCATCATAGCAGCACTGTCCTTTATTTACCATTCCAAAATCTAACTGATGAAAAACTTCCGGATGAATTAATCCAAACAATATCAGCCAGCATGCTCCTAATAACATCACGGTTATTTGCAAAAAAAATAATAGACCATCTTAAACCAGATCACATATTTACTTCTTCATCATATGCCTCATTTAAGTTCCACTTTGCAAAATGTACATGGACGAACAATACAGAGCAAATTACTTACCAAAAAAAAACAATACAGAGCAAATCTAGCCAAAACATACAAGGAGACAAAATCAACTTCTCCAGAGAGAACAGAGAGGTACGGCTAACTGGTCTAACAAAAGAGACAGAAAATACAGAATGCATGAAGATGCTAGATTTTAATATAAATCTGTCTATACTTGAAGAGTGAACTAACAGAAAGCCACGAGAGTTCAAATTTACAAAACAGCAGTCACTCTCACTTTTTCAGGCATCTTCAATGATGAATCAAGTGTAGTAGTAGCAAAACATATTCAAAGGAGACAAAAGTAGAGTATATCCTCAGAACACCGAAAAAAGATCAGCATACTGCTCCAAAGTCCAACGTAGATATGTTATCAAAACATATAGAAAAAGGAGGTAGCTGATTTACTAGTCGTGGAACACTCCTGCTGAAGCACATTGAGGCCTTTGCTCGAACACGAGGATTTCTGTGTTTAAGGTAAGGTTGCAACTTTGGTAGCAATAAGGAAGGAGAAACCCAAGTGGTCATTGAAATTAAAGCTCTCTCAGCTGCCTCGCATACAAATTTTTTATCTTGTGAAGCCTTGAGCAGAAGTTGTACCAGCTGCATGGATGAATAAAAGGAAAAATGGAAGAATAAGAATGCATTGACTAGTGAAACTAAAGGTAAGCAAATTGAGCCACCAAAGACAAATAATGCATCTTACCAGAGGATCCAGAAAATCAATTAGTTGATCATTATAGGCATGGAACATATCTGCTGATGTCATGATTGCAGTTTTACAAAGCGCACTTCTGGGATTCTTCAGGGACTTCACTAAAAGCGTAATCACATTCCCCCTGTGCAGTAGAACAACAGATTAATGGCTAGCCCAATATTGCAGTCAAATAACTATAATAGCAAACAAAGCAGAAAATGAATGTAGTGTTCAGGTCTGTAACACAGTTTTTTTTTTTTTGGGTTTGGGGGGGGGGAGGAAGAAGAAAAGAAAGCGAAATCCAAGGGTTCTGCAGAGATCATCAAACAGAAATGAACTACTTACACCATTTCTAGCATTGCCTCCTTGTGAAATAAAGACAACCTCCGTACATTGTTCAGCGTCTCACACACCAGAACCCAGTCTTTAGAATCTAGTCCAGTCAAAATTGTCTGCCATAGCAAGAGTTATAAGTGCATTAGCTAAAAATAAACTCTCACGAAACCGAACTGTCAAAGAGGAAAAATTGAGAGCCTATGACATTATGCCTCAATCACAATGTGAAGTGAAGCAGATCCCAACAGAAAAAGGAGAAGCTCTCATACCTTAAGAGTCATATCAGCATCTTCAAGACCATTCAAGTCCTCAGAGTCAATATATTCTATTTCAACATTTCCAGCCTCATTTCCAGCCTCATTTCCAGATTTTGCAGCTCCATTTTCACTAGCAGGCACGGAAACCAAAGAAGCATCATTCTGTCTGCAACATTCTTCTGTATTCTCATTAGGGATCTCAGAAATATGTTTCATTAGATTCCCTTTGTTGGCACTCTCAATCTTTCTCTCAGATCCAGGTAGTGCATTCAGATCTCTGAGGGCTTTTTGGGACATCGCCTTGCAATACGGGCTGAGCTTGAAATAGGACTGATATCAACCAGAATACAAAACGTCCATCAAGACAACAGCATGTTCATAATACTCTGGCAATATAAAATATGCTAGCGATCAAACATGATAAAGGAGGAAGCTCATCCAGAACATACAAACACAGATTCTTTGAATATAATGAATGTGTAAATGCATTCGCAAATGTATGCCTTCATGGAACAATTTTCCCTTGACTTACGACTCCGAATGCTACTTCTACAATAGATTCACACCATTGTTGAGGGAGAAATCTCCATTCCAGGAGACAGTGATCAAAATTGAAAGCGGGCATCGCTATGTGTAAATAAAACCTGATGAATTGGATTCTATGGAGTGTATTCTGCAGTCATTATCTGGACACAGTCATCACAAGTACTGTTCTCAGAAAATCGTTGTACTTGAAAGTCTAGCCGGGAATCCCTTGACTGCGAATGACTACTACTACTTCAGTTGAGACTAAGAATGACCTATTTCACAATTAAGCTACTCCAATGAAATACCATTAACTTCCCTTCACGATTCCCAAGTTCATGACCGGATGTGCCTCTCGAAAGGTCAGCGAAACAGACAATAAAAGTTTCTAGTGAGCCTTCACAACATCACAATCTGTAGCTACGGGTGCACCCTACTTACCAAACGGATTATGAAGTGACAACATCTAAAATAGACAGAAAAGCTTCCCTTAGCCCCGTACAACACTGCGAATACACGGAAAACCAGCGCCACAATCGTCTAATCACCATCGTCAACGGCCTAACCAGGGCACGATATCCACTTCCATACCAATGTGAACTACGAACCCGATGCAATTCCACTTCCGCTCGGCGAAATCGACTGCGGCAGATAATCCTTATGCAGACAAATCAATCGCATCCGTCGCAAGGCGGAAGATTTACCAAGATCTACAGACCATCTCCGAAGCACGCGAAACGATTGCAAAAAAATAAAAAAAAAAAAAGAAGAAGGACTCGCATCAATCCCACAGAAGGACGATGCCGAAGCAAGATCTCTCAAAGCATTGCACCACAGATCTCCGCTCCTCCGCTCGACCTGCTCGTCCAAGCCGATGCCGCGACTTCCGTCGCCGTCAACTCAACTCCCACTCGAACACACAAACACACCAACGCCGAAATCACCACCGGAAAAGCACAGGCGCCGCCATTTCCGCGACGGCGCCGGCCAGCCACAGAGAGAGAGAGAGAGAGAGAGAGAGAGAGAGTACCGGAGCGAAATTCGAAGAGAGAGAGGGAGAGAGAGAGGCAGAGGCTCGATCGATTGGGAGAAACCGCGACGCGGTCGTTGTGGCTCCACAGTCTCTCCTCCGTCTCTGCAAAATAAGCACTCTGACCAGAGAGAGAAGAGAGAGAGAGAGAGAGAGAGAGAGAGAGAATGGGCGGAGACTACGCGGAGACGGCGTCGTATTCGGGTTCCGACCTGGGCCGGCAAGCACGGGGATATTACATGTGACCGCTTTAAATTTGGGGCAGATTGAATATTTCCCCGCAATAAATATATAAATCATTAAATGCCCTTGATTTCGTTGCCTAATCACGGAACCTGCCATTTTCGGGTCCCTTTTAATTTCCTTTTCCAGAAAGGTCGTCGACGTAAATGATCACTAAATTTTGACATATGCTCTTGAATTATTGATTGTTTTTGAATTTTTAATTTATTCAATGTGATTCCCGAATCTTAATCATGGTCCTTTTATTAATTTGAGTTTAGAGACAATAATAAATATTTTCATAAAGTGTATAAATTAAATTGGATATATACTGAAAATTCAGTAATTATATGACATATTATGATAAAATTTATGAATTATATTAAATAAATTAAAAAATTAGGGATCACATTGCATATCAAACAAAAATTAAGAGATTATTCATGTTATTTTTCCTTTTTCAAAAGAACAAATGGTCGAAAGGGAAATTAAATTAAATGCTTGTGTTTGAATTCGAGCAGAATGATTGATTGTTCCTTGTTCCTTGTGCGCGACTCTTTTTGTTTTCGAACTGACGCTCCACCGCCAAGGAAAACGAAGGCTTCGAAATGATGCCTTATCGTGCGATGGCAATTATTCATTATTTCGGGCAGGAGTTTGACGCCATGCTAATCGTTAACTAATCCTTTCTTTTTAAAATGTGTTGATCGGATGGCGGCCGTCCGATTTGTAATTACGTCCTGCTCGTGTTAGATGCGTGGGATTATCTTATTAAAATTATTATTATTATTATTACTATTATAGTTTACCTTGATGACTTAGAAAATGAAATGTTTATGGTTCGATCACTTAGGCTACCATCGAGGTAGCCTAGTCGTTAAAGTGTATACCCGAAGAAAGTTAAATAATTCATGAAAGTAAATTCTGTTCCATGCCTAGGTCCATTCAGAATTGGTGTAACAAAACTTTTAGAACCTTAGTATTGAAGGGTAGATCCAAGAACAAAGTTTAGTGAACTATTACAATCGATTCGCTAATTTTGATTATTGCCATCACGTATATTCAATTTTTTTTTTTTGTGAACTATTCCGATCAATTTTTTTTTGTGAAATATTAGTATTGATGACATGTGGATGTTATGCCTGTTGCCAACTCACTGACATTTCATTGAAGAATTAGGAGAACTCCTATCAAAGTACACCAATCGCCGGAGAAAAGGAGCAGGTAGTCAATCAGTTGTAGATTAAGAGCTCTGGTTAGCAACTAAGTTTCGATCTACTCTCAACGTTATTATAAATTGAATTTTGATAACATAATTGTGAAATCCACTAAAGATCACTGACTCAAGTGAAGTTTTACCTTTAGACCAAAAAAAAAAAATGAAGCTTTACCTTAATATTAACATTTGCTTTTAACTTTCATGTTATGTTAACAGTCCATCTTGAATAAGTAATATTAATATTACCATGTCTTCTTTTTGGCAATATTCAACACATACATTTTCTATTCGGCAGTGCGTGAATGACTGAGTTCACTTTTTAATTGAATATTTTATTCCATAAACGATAAAAAGAAAAAAATGATAGTTCCAACATTCCATTCAAACCTTGTAGAATCCCAGTTGGTCAAATTAACTTCTGTACAAATTTGGAACAAGTACATATGTCATTCGGTCTGTTGACAATCAGGACAAATTGGGGGAAAAAAAACATGCACGTTTCGGGCACGTGCATGGAGGCAGGTCTTTTCGACCTTCATGAAACGCTAGAAAACTTTCATTAGCATGAACGGTTAATGTGTCGTCCATAGTATGGATTCCATATTGTATCATACATAACGCTACGTAATCACGTCGAATTCAAGCTAAGCGAATCATTTCCATCGAATTAGAAAACTTAAGGGGAGGTGATTGGCGCAGCCTAATTCTCCGATCGCTATTACGAGGATCCCCACATCGGAATTGTTTTGTCGGCATGCTAGAAGCCTCGTAGCTTTTCTCCCGATGCACGATGGCTAGAGGTTTGCTCACAACACTACTCGAATTCCGATCTCTTTACCACTAGGCTTCCATGCCGAAGGTTGAAGGGCCAACATGCCGATCAATCATGGAGAGGGAGAGCAAGGATCCAACAATCCCAGATCCGTTCCGGGCTGGCTCCGTGACACCCACCCACCCACCCACCCACCACATGGGACTTGGGATCCCCGTGTCGGCGCCAGCGCAACGCAACTTGTTCGTGTCTACAGCAGCTTTGATTGCCCATGTCCATTCTCAGGAGCCACAAGAAAAAAGGAAGGAAAGAAACATTCGATTTTGTAACGCTCGGTTTTCCCCTGTTTTCGCCTTCTCTTATTCCTTTTTTTTTGGGTGCTTTAATCAAGCTTTTTGACCGGGATTAATAACTTGTTTTAGCTTCATTAGTGCACATCACTCCTTCCGGTTGGCATCTGGTCAGTCCACAACCTTTTTTTTTTTTTTTTTTTCCTCTCTTTTTCTGGCTTTGACCATCTTCTTTCTTGTTAAAAAATGGGTCGTTAGTGCTTGAGAAAACTCCATGTGGTGCAAGTACTCGCGGGCTTTCGTGATATGGGCCCATACGGCCCATTATTCCGGATACTGGGTCGATCTTGTCGATGTGGGGTTGGGCCGAGAACCGATGGAAAAGCCCGTGAACAAATCGAGGCCGACGAGATCTTTTGGTGGACGGAATGATTCCAGCTTCCAGGCGATTCCGTTTTTGGGACATTGACGAGCCCTTTGTTCAACGTTCGGACAGGAGAGGATCGAGTTGCCCGGTCCACCACGCTCCTCCTCTACTTTCTCTATTTTGTCCTGAAATAGGAAATTAGATGCTCTCAAAGTTTCAAACACACAAGGCAGCCTAGGAAAAAAACAAAAAAGCATATCACGCTTCGATTGCAACAACCGAATTTCTCGAGTGAAACCGACAGGTGTCAATACTTTGAATCATGATTCAGCGAAACCTCAAAATCCACCGTCCGATTAGAGAGTATTCATAGGAAGTTATTTATCAGTAAGACCCCTTACATTGTCATCATCTTGAGTGGATATATCCAAGAGCTCATCTTGAAAGGTTCGGCCCTCGTGGAAGGGGCCACACGTCAGAATGTTGTTCCCATGATATGCCATTCCAACTGACTTTTGTATTGAAATTTGATAATTTCCGTTCTTGTTATCACGATTGTTGCATGGTATGATAGTTATATTTAGTGCCTTTCTGCTGGTCATGTACATAATGTCGCAAGAAATACTGTTGGCTGTCAAATGCTTATCTTTCTATCACTTTCTGGAGACCCACTTAGCTCTTACTAGTTATAAAGATCGATCCAAATCCCATATTCATCGTGCTTCGCTTTTATGACGTCACATCAAGATATAATTTAATAAAAGAAGAAAAAAAAACATTTCGATGCACTAAAGCTATCAAAGCACTTAGAGTGGCTTCGCACCTGCCACAAAATGACTTGAGCACAGTGAGGCCGCATATAACCCATGTAGGCATTTGAGAAAGATGGAGCCTCCGTCTACCAATTTGACCATTATTTAATGATAACATCTGCTAAAGCAACCAAAAGTGTCCGCATTACATGTCAATTTCAATATGAAGGCGTTTCCGATACGTGAATGACTTGATCTTGTTTTAAATAATGATATCTTCGCAAATTAAATGGGTAATAAAAAGATTCAGATGACAGACCCATGTGAAGAATTTCGAAATCTCACGTCACAGGCCATTTCGATTTTACTAAAAACAAGAACTACGTCTTTACAGAATCTATTCGTTCCCACTCCTTTTTCTCACTTGATTTTCACTGCCACTGCTATCTTGAAGGAGGAGGGATGGAGATGTTACATCTTTTTGACTTTATTCTTGATTTGAAATTGTAGCTCAAGACTGTTCATTTTGGGAGCCAACACGATGACCCACTCAAGGATAAGGAGGGAGGAGTGGTTGAGCAGGGTTCTCCAGAATGTTGAGATCCATAATGGGGAATATCACCAGGAATTCTTGCCTGTGGTTAGATCATCACGATTCAGATTCATGAACAGTAAGACGATTGCAAAAAGCTTTTGTGTCTAGAAATTCGGCATGCGGAATGGTTTTTTCTGGAACCGTATTTGTACGTGCATGTCCTTACATCTGCGCGAGCACCTCCTGAAATCTGCTCTCGAGATTGGGATTTATGCAGAAGGTTGGCTAGCTCACATGGGCAGAGAGAGAGAAAGAGAGAGAGCTTATGTTGCTAAGACGATTCCACATGGAACCAGCTACGCATCTGAAGCAACGATCACATGGCACAGGCTTCCAACTTCCATTTCTCTTCCAGAGTTGCAATCAATGATTTGCCCCTTTATAACTCCCGTTGTTCCCGGTCTACTTCTTCATGAACTCCCAAGATTCCTGCCTTGCCTTGGATAGAAATTGCAGCGTACGTCAATGATCACGCCTCTCATTGCCGACTCTTTCATGCAAAATGAGCGTCGGCATTAGAGTTTATTCGCGGGTTATATGGAATAGGCATCGTTTGGCTCAATCTCTTTCCGGCAGGCTTCTGCATAGATCTTGTTATTCGCTTCGAGGACCAAATGAAGATAGTCAAGATCAAGAGCATTTGACCAAACACGTCAGTTTTATTCATGTCCAAAGTTCCAGTAAACGTTTACAGATTCTTCCCCTTTGTGAAACATTGCATAGTCTCATGAGCACATAGTGACTTGAACCATTTACGAGAACATACCAAAAGGCGAAAACCTAAAACTAGGGCCACGCCCACCACCCCATAGGCACGCCTCCCTCCTGATGCGGCTCTTCAGCAGCGGCGAAAATCCCTGAGCAGTAACCTCGGCCATCATCGCTTCCATCGTCCTCTGACTGCACTCCGTTGACGGCCACCAAGCATCCTGGGTAGTCATTGCAATGAAAATATGAATGGCCGCTGTCCACGAGCTGTGGCCCGTCCTCATCCACCACGGCGCTCCCGCCGCTCCCGGAACTCAGGCGGTCCTCCACCTTCACCACAAACCCAAGGGGTGAATCTCGGGTTTCCTCCACTTGAAGTGCATGGGAACTTTGACCCGAGGCTGGTGCTCCGGCGACATCTTTGGCGGACAGCTTCTCGTTCAGGAAATTGACCTGCAAAGCGCATACAGTATTCGTAAGGGGTAATCAAGAGATAGTCGTGGGATTTATCTTATTGTCCTCGTGTCAAAATTCTCAATGTTGCAACAGAAGAAAGCGGGCTATTGGCAAGGCATATTCTAGTAGAGACTTTAGGAACTGTCTTTTCTGATCAAGGTGGGGGCTTAAGAACAGATGCTCCTATTTGGAATGCATCTTTGGCCAAAGCGATCGAATCAAACTGGTGTAACCCACAACACACCGGTCTCGAATTGTCGAACGCTTGGTGGCGTGAAGAATATGATGGTGTCCTGATTTGGGAAATAGATGACTGTCTGATGCCAAAGAGGCCTGATGCCAAAGAGGCCCAAAGAAAGATGTGTTATCCACGATATATAGAAGAGATGTACATGATCTTGAACTAGCAACTTCGAGAATCGTTTGCCTTACTTTTGCTCTCGCGGTTAGAAAGAAAAAAATTCTGATATGGCAGCGGGTGTTTGATAGTGAGGGTTAAGCCAGGTCAACCAAGCGTAGTTTCTCCGAACCAAGCATACCTCAGATTTGAGCTTCTCATTCTCTTTCTTGATGGAGTCGTAACTCAAAAGCAATGAGTCATAAGACGACTTGAGGACGTCATAGTCCCTCTCGAGCTGCTTTGTCTTCCACCGGGCTCGACGATTCTGGAACCACACAGCCACCTGCCTCGGCTGCATGCCCAGCTTCTTCGCCAGCTGGGTCTTCTTCTCTGGTTCCAATTTGTTCTCTACTTCAAAGCTCTTCTCCAACAGATGCACCTTAATATTAAGACAAAAGATTTTCAATTAATCTCCATCAAGAGTCAAAATCATGAGACTTGAAACTGTAAGTACTTGCAAATTGCAAATTCCTAAATCTGAAGCTCGATGATACAGGAAAAAGAAAATATGGGGAGATCTAGATCATCTTCTTTATCAGTACTACAACTCTACCTAGCTAAGAAGACACATCCATGGCTTAGTCGCAGATAAAAGTTGTTTTTAATGCAGAGGATGACCATATGTTCTAACAAGAATGAAAAGTTTCAGAGGTTCAGTATTTGATCCTTCAACATATCCCAAGCAACCAACCTGAGGATGTGAACCCACTAACCATAAGTCCAAATTAAGCAAATGGCTCTACAACACTTAAAGAAGGAAACTTCAGGGCAAATAAGATTGGGATTTGAGATGTAGCTTGTTCGTCGATACTGCCTACATAGATCGCAATGGAGCAGAGCCTGTTCTGAGTTGTACCTGCTCAGGAGTGAGGCGGCGCTTCTTTTCCGGCGCCTGGTCATCATAATATTCCTCGTTGTAAAGATCCTCAGGATAGCTGAAAATCGATTGCCTCTTCGTGGCCTCCTCAATTCCCATAGCCAATCCCCCCCCTAGCAAAACAAGAAATCCATCCCTAAACACTTGCTGACGCTCAATTTTTTTCAGAATTAGGCGCTGATGCAGGGGAAGGAGAAAGATTGAACTTTTGAGTTTCGCAGTTCATGTAATTAGGCATGTCGTATGAACTCAAATGATTGTACCCCTGAATTTATTCTCCATTGTGCCCGGTTTTGGAAAAAGTACGGTGACAATTCAAACAAAAAAATACTCAAAATCTTTCACCCGAAATCCTTTGATTTGGGTTCTTTGAGATTCAGTAAACTCCAATTCCACCAACCTAGTCCTAGCAGAGTACAAGAAGAGCTCAAAAGATTATGACAGCTTATCAATGCCGGGCTAAGCAAATCACGTCAGTTTCTGTCTGCATGTCAAATCACTCGCTCCATCCAGGTAATATCAACAGTCAGTCAAACGTAGCATCTCGTGCATAGAGAGAGAGAGAGAGAGAGAGAGAGAGAGAGAGAGAGGATGGTCACCTCCAAAAAGCGAATCTCTGCTCCCAAGGAACAGCATATTGCCGTGGCACGCAGATTGATCGAAGAGAAATCGTCCGGACTCCATGGAATTCACCCTCTCAACCCTCTCTATAACTTTTTGTCCACGTCGCGAATCTCCGGAGAGTCGCGAACCTGGCGAGGCCCGCCGGACGGGGGTTCCGACTCCGGGCAGGGACAGGAGACCACCGCTTAGCCGCGCGCGCCGGCTGGTACTATAGGTACTAGTACTAGTAAACACGAGCTAGGGATGTCGCGGGAATTAGAAAAGCATGAGCTTGTGGCGGAAGAAGCTGGTGCTCCAGAGCAACCTCGCCGGAGTATCCAACGGGCATATGCAAAATCCCATCAAGCCACTCTCTACGACAGCCCTTCCCAGCAGCTCCTACCTCGCGAAATCCCGATACAGCAGTGGCGCCGAAACGGAGGTTACAAGGACGAGAACTCCATGGGGGGCCCAATCGGTCGGAGAGAGAGACTGTTTCGTCCGGCGAGACGGCGGAGCTTGAGAGTCGCCGGCGTTTCGACGGGGGGAAGACGGAGGAGTTTCTCAGACGTTTCTTCTTTCGCAACGAAAGTTTAAAGAGCCGAGATGAGCGGGTTTTTATAGGAGGAGCTCCGGAGGCGAATTGGCCAAAATGCCCTTGTGTTGCCATCTTTATCTTTTGCGGATTCCTCGGTTTTCTTTTAGTTTTTCTCTTTTTGGGATTTTATTGAAAAATGCCCTTGGGGTTTTAGATTTTAAATTATAAAAATAATCTTGATAAGATAATTAGGAATGACTCCACCTCTTAAGTATAAAAATTATTTTCGTTGTAGCCATAACGTATAGTGTCACTAAGTTCTAAAAATCGAATAATTGATCTTTACCATTCGGAAGAAAATAGTCTACGATAAATTCACTTATTACTTTTGTAAGATATAATTTAACATGATTAATCAAGAATATGATAATATTAAAAGATGGAGGTCGAATGTATATAAAAAAAGATAATAAAGGAATTTATACCAAAACTTTTACATCATTTACCTATTTTCTAAAGGTAATTGTGATGACGAGATTTAGAATTCAAATATGTAACTATTTCGTTGATTCATTCATGAAAATTTCACTTTCTATCACATAAGGATGTTGATAGCTCAATTGAGAACTTATTTATTTAGGTGAGCTATTATATGATATTTCATAGCTATCTTTATAACTCAATATCAACGATTTAGAGATTCGGTCATCCAAAGATCTTGGATTATCTTGCAAAACTATAAATGATTAAATTTAGGACTTATTATGTAATTTCAAATTACTGGAATTTGTTTTATTTTTTCTCCAATTTCTATATGCTCCTTTTAGAAATCCAATTTTGATCAAAAACCATTTTCTTTTAGTTTCTCGGATATTATTTCTATATTAGTTTTTTTTTTTTAAATTCATTGAGTTTTTGAGTGGAGGGAGTTTTTTTTTTTTGGTTGGAAGAGTGGAGGGAGTTTGGTCGATTTTCTATGGTGATTTTTGTAATGGGAAAATGACATAAATGGTCTTTAGACGATGTTCAGCAATGCGATCTTAAATTGTTGGTACATGTTCAATTTAGTTCCCGAACTAAATCTAAAGACTAAATTAAACACGTACCTTGTGCATTGAATTAACATTCATGAATCATATTATATAAATTAAAAATTTATGTATTGCATTGCATAAAATTCAGTAATCATTTATGTAATCAACCTGACTTTCTTAAGCAACATCAAGCTGAAAGATTGATCAGTGGAGCTGGCGATTTCGGGCCGTTGGGATTCGTATCCAAACTCTTGTCCACGAACGGTGACAGATGGGGGCGTAGAAGTTTGTGCCATCCATGACTGTGGAATAGGATCCCATGCTTCGCGGTCGGAGCTCTGTTGGATTTAGGTCAACTCTTTTGAGTGGTGGTGCAAATAAATAAATAAATGAATAAAGAAAGTAACAAATATATATATACACACAATGGGGTTGCAACGCAAGGATCACATTGTTAAATTATGTCAAGTGATTGGGCCAAAAATAAATCACGTCATTTTAAAGTGGAACTCCCTATTATCGATTATTTAATGACTAAATCAATTCACTGCATTTTGAAAATTCATGGTCGGTCATGTATTTTCGTTGCTTTGACAATTGTTGAGAATAGCATGATAGTCATATGAGGAAATACGATTGTGTATAGAGTGGTTTAGATTAAAAATATAGAAAGAGAAGATCGTCTTTGCTTCGGTGTTTGACAATGACATAGTGTACTCAAATGTAAAATGAAATCGTTAAGTCCGGATTTACATTAGGAATTATGTTAACAAGAGTCTAAAAAGCCCTTTCTAAGTATACTTGGTAAGAAAAGATTCAATTTCCAAAATATTAACTTGATTTATCACTAGAAAAGACAATCGACTATAACCCAAAATGCTTACTTGTTCATTTACTAAGAAAGCGTCTTATGTGTACAATTTAACCAAATTTTTGTATTATAGTCCAAAGAAAAAAAACAAGTTGACACGGTTAATAACCATGTCACGTTCATTTTCAAGTCTAAACCTCACTTGATTTTTTGATCAAGAGATGCTTTAAATCGCTTTAAATTTTGTAAAGGAGTTAAAAGTGTAGTTGCTTCTTAAAAGGTAGAAATTTTCATAAATACAAAAAGTTAACCTTTAAAAAATTAAAATCCTTTTATTCACTACATCAAAATTACGAATAAAACTACATATTTACTTGATAATATAATTAAGGTTGTGTCATACGATCCATCCATTTTCCTACCACATCATGGGACGATGCCCGGGGGAGAAGCAAACGTGTCAAGGCAGACTTCTGGAAACTTCACCGGAAGTAACTAGTCGCTTCCCGAAAGCCTCTTTATTTTAGTATGGTCTAGTATGTCTAATGCCTCCTTCCTTGCCAGCCACCGTACGCTACTAGGAGAGTTAGCAAGCTACCTTGCTTGCATTCTAGAAACGGCAGCTTCAGCGCCTAATGTGAGACAGCAAAGATGAGGAAGCATCATATATTCTCACTGGCAAACTAATTAAAATCTACTAGAACCCTTAATTTTTCTAATTAAACGCAACACACCCTTAATCCACTAACATACATACATATATATATATACCCACTCAAATTTTTTTTTCTGGGTACAAATAAGCGCAAGAAAATCCAAAACGTCGAGTCTAGCCATTCCTATTTATTTATTTATTTATTTTTTTGCTTTAGCGCTCCAACTACAAGCAATAGCCCGACAATCTTGTGGACTTTCACATGAACAAAATTCATAAACAAAAGCTTAAATATTTAAAAAAAAAAATCAAGAAAAATAGAATAAAACAATCTTGAGCCGACACAGCTGTTGGTGTGATTTAAAGCCTTGGAATATTGACCTGTGAATAAGATGTCACCAAAGGAGGAGATGATTGGTTGGCGATCGGAGCGACTGAAAGCACCGGGAGCTGCTCTGAAATATTAATAAATAAAATAGAAAGAAATTTATATGGTAGAATAAGCATAGATAAGACGAAATAATTGGTATTTTACTCCCCCAAAAAACAAAAAAGATAGCAGAAAATAATTTGTGCGATGTACTGCGCACAAGCTCGATCAATTTATAATGGCACTAAGAAGAACCACGTGGCTATGGGACCCGAGGAATCAAGATTTTCTTATGTCTGGTGTTGGTACACTTCATTTTAATTTGGTTAGGCTCGTCGGGGTGTATGAAAGATCAAGATTTTATTATTCGGATCATTGAGCTTTCTACATTTATTTATGTTATTTAGAAAGACCAATGAATGCTAATGAAAAGAAAGGGTACCTAACTCCACATTGTAATATCGGTACCCAAGGATAATTATCCCAAAAGTCCCGATCCTAATAGTATGGAAGTCACTTCAGTCATAAACTTTTCAATTATGCTAATTTAATCCTAAAACTTTTGACGATTCTTTAATTTAATTTTAAACCTTTTAATTGTATCAATTTAGTTATGAACATTTTGAAAATTTGCCAATTGAGTATTAAAGATATTATTTGGATAATTGATTGGAAAAACAACATTGGCAATTCATCGAAAGATTTTAGGACTGAATTAACAAATTGTTAAAAATTTTAGAGCTAAATTTGCACGATTGAAAGGCTTATAACTAAATTGATAAATAATTAAGAGATTTAGGACTAAATTGATATTATTGAAAGGTTTGAATTGAATTGGTCACCGTATAATATGTTTTTGACTTTTTAAATCATTTTTCCCTCCATATTTGTATTCTGAGTTTGACTTTGGTGCCTTGTTGATGTGCCATTGATGGTGAGTTCTCTGTGTCAATGGATTTTCTGTGCAATTGGTGGGGAGTAATCAACAAATTACATCACCCTAAAGACCAAGAAAATCTTGTCGTAAAGATTACGTGCATTATTTTGTGGGATTCAAAAATTCTTCCGTAAACTATTGTGAGGGTTGAATTGTGAGATAATTGGGTATAATTGTGCACTGATACATACTGATAGTGTGTAGGTGACTCGAATATAGTTATAATCTTGATTTATAATGAAATTTTCTATTGCTTTCTCAGAGAATGTATGTCGCATCAACATAAATTACGCAAGTTTGGAATTCAATTTGATTTCAAACTTCGTTCATTGCCATGTTAGATCGTTTAAATTCTTCGTATCCTGTATAATAGTTCGATCTTAGAGGGGGAAAGATAGTTATGCTCATTTCCACCACCCACCATGTGTTGGCCACTTACTGAGCAATGAAAAGGACTTGCAAAGTGGCAGTGCTTTGGCTTAATAATTTCGGGTTCAATATTTTCAAAAAACTATCAAACTCAATCCAAATAAACTAATGCATGCCCCATGAGCTAGGGCTAGAGCAAATCATGAAATAGTCGGGCGAGACACCCTCTTTTTCCCAAAAGGATAGCACATAAAACCTCGTTAGAATCTTCTAAAAAGGGCTTTAGCTATCGACCTTCCATCTTTTCTTTATAATAATCTTTGGTAATGACTGATGAGCACCATCTGCTCACTGAAATGTCAGTGGAATCGGGGGAACGCCAGCCTATGAATACTCTTGACATCCTCAGCCAGTGAGCGTGGAGAACGCGTTGCTCTTGAATTCGTGGGGCTTTTCCTAGTGTAAACTAGAAAGTGCTTCGATTAAAGTTTATGCAAGTAAGTCGCAGATTTGTGCAGATTCTCCACCCAAAGCTAATGGCTAGTGGGTTTTGGAGAATATCAAGCACCCATGATCTCAGATACAATGAATCGCGTGATCGACGATAATAGCCTATGAACGGTTCAATTGGGTAGGGACAGGAGCATGTGTGTGAATTACAAACAATGTAGAGGTTCGATTTTTATCATCATCCGGTGTGAATGATTCTATATTTAGGCCACTTAGCTAGATTTCGGCTTGCATGTCATTTTCTTTCTGAGGTGATAAGATCCTTCATGGACTGGGATTTATCTGTCAAAGGGGACTTCCTCGTGGTGAATATATAAAATTGCACGATTGACGATGATAACATATGAATGGCTCAATTGGGTCGGAACAAGGGTGTGTGTGTGAATTACAATGGACAATGTAGTGGTCCGATTTTATCATAATTGGGTGTGAATGATTCTATGTTTAGGCCACTTAGCTAGATTTTGGCTTGCATCTCACCTTCTTTATGAGGAGATAAGGTATTTAATGGACCAAAATTTATCTATTTGAGGGGGCCCACTTGTGGTGAATATATGCAGAATGTGCAATGTCAGTCAAATCAATTGCCATTTTTAGGATGTGTATGTCTATCATCGTTCCGATTGTTAATGGAAAAGAATTTCCTAATTGATGAGTGATATCATATCAATGTACATAATTATGCACCCATTTTCATCACAACCCCCTTCATCACTTAAATACCCACAAAGCTAAGCACATCCAATTAGGATGCATAGGTTTGGACATCTCAGCATTAAAAAAACACAATTTTGAGGTACGATTTTTATCATCATCGAAAGTGAATGATTTTATATTTAGGCCATTTAGCTGGATTTTGGCTTGTGTCTCATCTCCTTTACGAGGTGATAAGAAACATTATGGACTGGGGTTCATCTGTCAGAGGAGGCCTTCTTGTGGCGAATATATGAAGTCTGTGTGGTGTTAGCCAAATTAATTACTATTTCTAGGATATGTATGTCTATCGTCATTCCAATTTATAATGGAAAAAGAATTACTTAATTAATGAGTAATATCGTATTGGCGTACATGGTCTTGTGCATATTTCTTCACGACCACCTTCATCACTTTCCATAACCCACAAAGTTAGCCGCATCCAATTAGGATGCATAGGTTTGGACACCTCAGCGAAGATTGGAATCCCTAAAAGCACATGGAGGCATAGTGAGGCACAAATCCCACATTTGAGAAAAAGAAAGAAAGGGGAATAGTAAAATGAACCTTCAGTTGCCATCAACATGTCACTTACCCCGTCGCATCTCTCCCTCACTCCCAAAAATAACATTAAATTAATGAGTTTAATATACATATTCCTTCACAGCTAAGTTAAGATACCCAAATGGTGGTGCTTTTGACTAGAAAAAAGGCTTGTGGGTTTTTCTTTGCCTTTATCTTTTTAGCAAGTCTTGAGCTTTAGCTAAAGTTGAGAGAGAGAAAGAGAGAGAGAGAGAGAGAGAGAGAGGAGAGGTGTTGAGAGTGAAGTTGGAAAGCAAGAATAGAAAAGGGAAAAGGAGGAAGCACCTGAAGAGGAAGAGGAGGAAGGAGAAGAAGAACAACTTGACTTTTGGGATGTGTTGTTGTGGGTGAGGGGTGAGCAGCTCTGCGTAGGTGATGTGTCGTATGGCTGATGGAAAGGAGCTCGTTGATGATAAAGTGGGAGCATAAGGTAGCGGCTGCTTTTGGCTAATTCCCCTCCTCCACCTTTCCTTCTTCCCCCACCATATGTTGGACAAGTACAGTGACCACCCGTCAGTTGTCACGTATATGTATGTACATGTAGCATTCTCAATGTCTTTTTGCCCTCTCAAATCTCTCTCTCTCTCTCTAGAAAAAAATTGGGTTGGGGGGAGGGGACCATATGGCATGTGATAAATTCATGTCTGTCCATTACAAGATCATAAGGTTTCCATGTGGCCAGGCTAAGGGAGGGGGGAATAAGAATAAGATACACATAGGACTCGCTAGCTCATAAAAGTTTTGTAGGAAAAAAATGCATAAAACGTAACTAATCTTTGCTCCAATATCCAAAGCGTACATTTATTTTCAAAATCACAGATTTGCTACCTTGACTCAATAAAATCGAACATCCAATTCACGAAATTGGTGTTTCTCTTTTCAAAAATGACTCATATTCTCACACTTTTTTTTTTTTTTTTTTTCATTTTAACTGTACCCCAACAAAGCCCAAACTCCAATTCCTTGCTCTACTGCGACAACCCTTTGCCGCCATGGCCGCCGTGCATGGGGGTCTCGATCCAAGTTTCCCCATGGCGATCGCAACCTCATTGCTATGGCTTGAGAGAGAGAGAGAGAGAGAGAGAGAGAGAGAGAGAGAGAGAGAGAGAGATTTTTGGCACGAGGGAAGATAGAGAAAACGGGTACTGGGCATTTGATGGCTTCTTTTGCTTAATTGATGGTTTTCGTAAGCCCAAAGTGTTAGTTGGGCCTTATCTCCAACCCGATGCATCTCCACTGGGCTTTTACATATACTAATACGATTGATTGGGCAGTGGGATACCTTCTTGAAAGGCCTCGGCCCGCCATGCTGAAGATGTTCATCGGCTAATCGGCAACATCGATGGATCCGATCAATGGATGAGCCAAGACAAGCTTGGGCAATTTGCAAGGAAAGCTCGCCCTCGATAATTCTTGTCGAGGCCCCTTCAGGATTTAAAGTATCGAACGAGTTTCATTTACAGTGATTGATCGTGACTGGAGGGACCCGCTCATCAAAAGATGCGATGTGCCCAAATAACACACAGCAGGAGAGATCCTATTAAGTGACATGTAAATTTGTACACTCATTACTTTGTGTGGTTACTTGAGTAGCCCTTTCCGATGAAACTCGTTGGATAATCGCTCCGATATTGTAGCGGAATCCTTCTAGAAGATGCATGGCTCGTGATTATTTGCCTAGATAAGAGGGGCTCAAATAAAAAAAAATGGTTTTTTACAAACTTCCAAACAGTGGAGGGGCACGAATGGACTGCATCACCTCAACAAGGACATCATTTTTTCGGTAGAAAAGTTTGTAACATCTCAAAATCTCACAAGGACTAGCGAAAACAATAATAAATGATATATATGTCGAGTCAACACTTATTACTTATAGTTACTCACAATATTTCTTTTGGAAATCTAATCTACATGGACCAGCCTCGATTATTCTTATCGGGAGTGGTTGCCCAGATATGTCCATCTCAATAAACATCAGACACTTTCCTTAATTGACAAAAAAAAAAAAAAAAACAAACAAACAAAAAACAAAACTAATGCATCCAAGGTAGAAATGTCACTCTCAATATCAGGAAAATCGCATCCGTGATTATGATATCTCAACACATCCACATATAATTAAGGATCAAACACCGTAGAATTCATAGTGATTTATCGGTCTCGATTTCAAAGGTTCTTGGCTAGACCTCAAGAGTGGGACCCGCCGCAAGTGAAAATCGAGCATAAAAACTTGCCTTCATTGAGCAATATGAACGGGCTACAAAGTCCAGATTCCTTTACCTACTCATCACTTGATTTCTCGATTAATTCGAACTACGCATTGATGTAGATCATAATCGAATCCACTTAAGGGAAAAAACCTAACCCTATCTCAGCATTGATTGATATCTAACTCGACCTATTAATTACGTACAACATACATTGCACTCCACGTCAGCAGGCCAGCTTCCTCGAATCACCATTGTCATAAATGGATAAAGACCTGATTTACTTATTGACAACCTAGGATCTTAGCTTTATCCTTTGCAGGGATTCCCAATTTTGGAAGATCTTTTGGTTTCATCACCTTGGCGTATCGCCGGAGAGGCAGAGAGATGATGCACGACAATCTTTTGGCTTGTGCAAGTGGACTCCAACTTGTCCTGTTGATAAAATTAACTTTTGAATTTAGTAGCTACTCCCATATATACAAAAATAAATTTTATATTCTTATTATTTATTATTTTGTTGAAATCTATTATTATGACAAGACTCCCATAATTCACCGAAAGAATTAAAGCGGTTAGGTAAATGCATGCCATTTATTCACTAATTCAAATCACGCTAACCATACACAATTTTGGCTCCGCTTATATCCACCATTTTTGAGCTGGGATGTGTTGCTCTCGACCTTTTCCTTTGCGGTGTCTTTTTGTAAACTTTTAAATTTCAGTTTGCTATATGAAAAACCTTATGGATTCATGTGCTGTTCCATTTGATTGTTCACATTCACGCGTAGAAAACAAATGAAAGTGGGTAAAAGATATTAAAAAAAAAAAACTTGGTACTTTGTGTATTATAAAAAAAATAGTTGATAATTTTATGGGGAAATTAAGTGTCTGTTAGTTTTTCTCATCAATATCTTTTTTTACACTTACCAACTCTACCAGGCTATTTAAACTTGAGTCAAGTAAAAAATCCAACAAATAACTTAGATAACTCATATACAAGATATTTAGGTTTTTTTCTATTGCTCGTCGGTGTACAAATACGCGAAAATAATTTGAATCTTATTTTTCTTCTTTCTCCTAACCATCGAGCCAATCGAACACATCTGACGATCTTGATTGATCGATCGATCAAGTCATCTCACGTTAGCTGCGCAACTTGCTTAAATAACTCGGGAATCATGTTAGCTAGCGACGTTTGTTATGTCACGTTTATCATCATCTTCATCATCATCGCAAGCTCGAAAGGAGTGGCACGAACCCGTAATTAAGTGGAAGGGCAGGGGTAGATGGTTCGGCGGGGCCCCCAACCTAACTCCCGAAACGGCCGGTTTGCCGCGTCGCTCTCCTCGCGAGACACTCAACTGGATGGGGTGCGTGTTCTGAGATGCGCTCAGCTCACGTAGTTTTCGCCTTGCGGGGCAAGTGAGGGAAAAATAAAACATTAAATTTCTCTTTTACCTCTTTCTCTTTTTCCTTTAAAAATAAATAAATTACGGGAATCTCATTAGAGACGAAGAGCCGATATTGTTTGTTTCGTGATAATAAGATGATTTGAAAAATATTTTCTTGAAAATAATTATTTGCGAATGAAAATATTTTCAGTGTCAATCAAAATGTTTAGATATAAATTATCATTAATAATGACAACATTTTACGTCGATTAATTATTTGAAGAAATATTACTGATAATTTTTAGGAAAATATTTTTCAAATTATTTATTTTTCACGAAATAAATGGAGCCTTAGTTATAATCGATTCACTAGTATCGTGCTTAAGTGAAAGTGATATTTTTACCCGAATCCAATCCGAAATGTTGACTCTTGTAGACTTAGTGCGAGGCCCACGTGCATATTTCGTATAACCTTTCTTCATATTGCATGTACCTTTAATATCAGAGTGCATAATTCAAACAAACCTCTTTTACTGTATATTCGCATCCCTCACCATTGGGATGACAAGTTAGATATTTGCTAAAAATCAAGCAACTAATATCATGACGCTGGATACGTTAAAAAACAAAAAGGTTATACAGCTCAGGGTCCAAATATCAATCTAATTCACGAGAATCACCCCCTTATGTATTATAATTGATTGATCCCATAATCTCTATAACCCTTCTAAGCTCCTACACCCGGTAAGGTTCGAGCCAAAACTTGGGCGGATGATTCTGATTGAGTATCCTAAGACAAAATCTGAATATACTTTTGATATATTCACTCGATTATTTTATTCATATACAAATTTGAATATGGATTAGCAGATTTAGATTTGGATATGGATAAAATTATCGAGTGAATGTAGCAAAAGATAAGAGCTCATGTTTTATTTGGGAATCATAGTTTTCTTTTCACAGCAATAGTTAGTAGTTCGGATAAATATCTCTTCTATATCGATGCTAAAAGAAGAAGAAGAAGAAAAATAGCATATTAGGGCTCCGTTTGTTTCACGGAAAATGTTTTCC
Organism: Eucalyptus microcorys; assembly: GCA_014182515.1. Lineage (NCBI taxonomy): Eukaryota > Viridiplantae > Streptophyta > Magnoliopsida > Myrtales > Myrtaceae > Eucalyptus > Eucalyptus microcorys. The sequence goes on from CM024571.1 coordinate 26,188,122, forward strand.
GAATTTTCCGTGTTCGTTTCACGAAAAATGAATTCCTAAGGGAAAAATGTTTTCCATGAAAAGAAAAAAATCTTCTAAATTAGGGAAAAATGTTTTCCATTTTAACATTTTCCTCACTTGATCTCTTTTATTTCACACCTCTACAAATCCTCACTTCCTTCTCCCATTTATTTTTCTTATTTTCTTTTTTATTTGAATTATTTTTAAATTGTATTTTTCTTTTTAGTTCTTATTTTTAATTTCTTTCCTTTTTCTTTTTTTGTTTCCCATCTTCTTCTTTCTTGGCTAGTTGTTGGCCGTCATCTTGCGCTCGTCGATCTGGTGAGCCTCGAGCTAGCGAGTCAAGCTTGCACTCGCTAATCAATCTAGTGAGTGGAAAATATTTTTTTACCGAACACTGGAAAATATTTTCCGAAACATTTTCAAGTTTTAATTAACACCGAAAATATTGTCATTTTCCTAAAAATATTGTCAAAATATTTTCCGAAAATGACCTATTTTCCGCGAAACGAACGGACACTAGGATTTGATTAGCGTGACGTGTACACTAATTAAACAGTAAGCGAAGCTCAACACAAAAACTGTTTTACTTGAATGACTTTTTTTTTTTCGGCACTAATCGTGTTTTTAATGATTTTTTTTTTCATTTTATGCGTGTTTAATTATTTTGCAGCGAGAATAATGAAGGAAGGGGAAACTGAGATATTTTTCTGGATGAGGCAGGGAGTCAGTTACGAGCGCGGAGTCCCTTTTCCGTCGGATTTCCGCATTCCCAACAGAAAACTCCGCCTCTCTCTCTCTCCCTTGTATATATACATGCAGTCACGCTGCACTGCACGCAAGCTTGCACCGATCATCAGGCTCATCGCCAGAATCTCAAACGCCGACGCGCTTCTCTCTCATCACTCTCTCTCTCCCTCTCTCTCTCTCTAGCTTGTTCACTCGCTCGCTCGCTCGCGAAGATGGTGACGGCCGAGGCAGCCCGCAACGTGGTTGGCATCATCGGTAATTGCATCTTGTTTCGCCAATTGTCGGCTCTTCATTTTAAGGTTTTGCGATCGATGAGATCGGCGACGGCAGTGCGACATCGCGTTCTTCTTTCGTCTCGCCGTTAGACGTTTAGGGCTACGGCGATCGTTCCCGCTGCTTTCGTGCTGTCGTCTTTGGCCGTTCTGAAAGAGAACGCGATAAAGCTCGCGCGGTAGCTAGCTAGCTAGCTAAGCTTGCTTCCGAAATAGTCGTCGTACGCGGTCTTGAATAAAAGGCGAAACGCCATTAATGCTTGATCGGAAATAGCAATGCGATGGTCTGCTAGCTTCGTGTTTGTTCGTTTGTCTATTTTATTTATTTATTTTTTTGTGTGTGTTTATCCTGGATATTTGTTTGGGGACTGGATTTCAAACAATGAGTCGTCATGCATTCTGTTATTTTCTGCTTCCCGATAAAGATGAAGCGCAAATTTGGTGGCGCGATAATAGAAGAAACGTTAACATCTTCAAGCGGATCAGATAGATCCATGTAGAAATTATGCTTTCTGAGTCCCGCTCTGCTTTAGGCGTGAAACCACCGGATTTTTGAAACGTCCGTCCGATCCATTTCGATTTTTCATGATGGAATTCATGGATTTTCATTATTGATTATTCTTTCTTGTGGAGAGTTTATTGACTTTTTTTCGTGGCTTTTTCATTGAACAGGAAATGTCATATCTTTTGGACTCTTCCTCTCACCATGGTAAACTTTCACTTACCTTCTTGTCATTGCCTTGATTTTTTTTTTTTTTTTTGGGACATGCAACACTATGCCATCCAGCTTAGTTGGTGGTAGCAATGCGAGTTGTGCCCCTAGGGTGAGCTTAATTAGATAAATAATCTTTAAAAGCAATTGGATTTATTACATATATTCATCTTGATAAAAAAGAAAGAGAAAAGAAAACTTATCTTAAGTGAATGTTCTTGAAGGATCATCCGGCTTGATGATGATGTACTATCGGCACGTTTAATGACTCCGGACAAAGCTTCTACACTTATAGCAAGTGACCTAAAATTATTGTAGCTTTGGGACTCTACTATAATATACTTAAATTGAATTTAATCCAGTATTGGTTTTTTTTTAGAGGTTAAGTAATGCATGTCGTTCTCTTAATTACTAAGTTACTAAATCTATTTTGCTTTGCAGCCCGACATTTTATAGAATCATAAAGAACAAGTCGGTGGAGGAATTTAAGGTGGATCCTTACCTTGCTACGGTGTTGAACTGCATCTTTTGGGTTATCTACGGCTTGCCATTTGTCCGTCCTGACAGCATCCTTGTCGTCACCATCAATGGGGTCGGGCTTGTGATAGAGCTTATCTACATATGCATTTTCTTTTCCTATGCTCCAAATAAGGGAAGGGTATGTGCCAGTTTTGTCTGAGTTTTTCGAGATTTACTTTCAAGTTGTCTTACGGACAGCTTTCTATTCTATCTACGCTATGTCTTCTGAGTGGAAGTCGACTAGAATAAACCCATAAAAGAAGCCAACTAGAATAAACCCATAAAAGTTCCATTTATACGTTTCAAGTTTTACAATAATTAGATACATCCTGTCACTAATTCAAATTTGTTCACTTAGGACATTATTGACATACAGTAATTATAGATGCACTATAGTTAATCTTGTTCTTTTATTTCCCCCTTAATTTGGTATTTATTTAGTTCACTGCTTTTATGAAGTTTTTCTAGTCAAACATTTGTGATTATGTTGTGTCCTATCTATGTAACACTCATTCAACAATTTGGAATGTGTCATATATCTTAATTTTCGTTCAATGTACCCTAAGTCAAGACTCCTTAGTTTTATATACTTTTTCTAGACATGTAAAGTCCAAATTTTGCATTGTACAAGCACTCATTCCATCCTAGGCACTTTGACAAATTTCAGAACATTACAATGATGGCGGTATTTATCATATGCTAATGTTTGCTTCTTATTTTTTTTTTCCTTTTTTCAGAAGAAGGTTGTCTATTTGCTTTGCGGGGAAATTGCCTTCATTGCTGCGGTGTCATTGGTAATCCTGCTAGTTTTTCATGACCACAAGAGAAGAATCCTTGCCTTTGGAATTATCTGCGATGTGTTCAACATCATAATGTACAGCTCACCTCTTACCATCATGGTACATACACATCCATATCCCTTCCCTCGTTGTAAATTAAAACGTTAGCTTATTAATTTTGGCCAATGCTAACCCTTCTATTGTTTTGTTTTTGCCTCTTTTTTACCTTTGTCTACCACTTTGTCTACCACAGAAAAAAGTGATCACCACAAGGAGCGTAGAGTACATGCCCTTCTATCTCTCGCTAGCCAACTTTCTTAATGGCTGCGTGTGGACTGCGTATGCCCTCATCAAGCTTGACATCTTCATTCTGGTATATTAAAACAAAGTTTGGACGAATTTCAACTTTTTTACTTTTGAAGTCAAAAAGCATGAGAATATAAAGAAACTGACAAATACATGAATAACCTGGCAACAACCCTGCAGATTAGCAATGGCCTTGGGGCGATATCTGGTGCGGCGCAACTCATACTTTACGGTTGCTACTTTAGGTCCACGCCAAGAGATGAGAAGGTCATCGAACCGAAGGCTTCTCAAATCCAGCTCTCTGTTTCTGATGGACCGGACAGAGTGTAATTGAGGAACACTACCCCAACTCCACAATATCCTCGACTGCTACTCTCTGTCTAGAAAATTTGGGCACTTCTCTGATGTTTATAGCTGCTTCCTGTTTTTCTACATTAACCTAGGGTTGAGCCGATGAAAAAGAACTTGTCGTAGTAGATGTTAAGGTTTTTGGCTTTTTTGGGAATCTTGCTAGGTTCGTAGCTTCTTAGGCGTTCCTCTTTTTCTAACTCAAAAAGTGAACGAGACTCCTGTTCGCACTTTGCTTTATAATGCTGTACGATTTGTAGGTGGTTTTTCAACCGGAGAAGGTAACGATGGGCTGACCTAACACGTTTCTTTCCAAGTTGCGCATGTTATTCTCATGTTCCCGAGTCTGAATGTGTGTATTCTTTCAACGCAACCTTATTATGGACTTGGGTTAGAATAAGGGAAATCTAATGATGCGACAACGCCCATCTCTTGCTGAGCCGCTCAGTCCAACAGAAATCATTCTCCTAGCCCAACATGATCCGTCCATTGTCATCGACTCCAACTCTTACTCGTCTTCGAGTTTAAGCCTATTTCTCTCAGCTAATCGGGCAAATTTGGGATATGAAACAACAAACAAATAAAAAGAGTTACTGGTAAAAAAAAAATATTAAAATTGAACGGAAACGCAAGAAGCCATGGAAAAGTAGAAGAGAGCCGAAAATTGATCGCCTCTTCGAGGCCTCCTCAATCCCCATAACTGATCCCCCTCTTAGCAAAAAGAAAATTCCATCCCTAAACACTCGTCGATGCTCAATCTTTTATTTTTATTTTTCCAGAATGAGGCTCTGATGCAGGGGAAGAAGGAACGAGTTCAACTTTTGAGTTTCACGGTTCATGTATTTTGGCATTTTGTATCAACTCAAATGATTGAACCACTGAATTCATTCTCCATTGTGCCCGGTATGTTGACGATAAAAACAACAAAAATTTAAAATCTTTCCCCAGAAATCATTTGATTTGGGTTCTTTGAGATTGATTAAATTCCAATCCCACCAACGTAGTCCTAGCAGATTATAAGAAGAGCTCAAAAAATCATGACAGCTTATCAATGCCGGCCTAAGCAAAGTACCTCAGTTTTCGTCTGCATGTCAAATCACTCGCTTGGTTCAGGTAAAATCAACAGTCAGTCAACTTAGCAACAAACCATGCACCCACACAAATAGAGGAGAAAATATGCATTGGCATTAAAGCGCCAAGACATGGTACGTATATTTTCGACCAAAAAAAAAAAAATGGTACGTATTGCAAAGCATTATAATTTAAAAAAAAAATTGCTTACAAAATTTGAAGATGAAGATTATAAGACGTGCGTAATGACCATTGTATTTACTTTTTTTTTTTAATTATTCTATTTCCGAGAATATATTTGGAATAAAAATTTGTGAGATAACGCAATTTTATTATTATATTTTCGGGACAATTTTTTAGCCCAAAAACAAAAATAGTAATAAGAACTCTTCTCATTGCTTGTCCTCACTAAATGTCGATGTGTGATTTCTACATTGACACTGGCAATTCAATCAATTAAAGATGTTTTATCTCAAGAAAGAGTGGAACACAATGAATAGAAAAAAAAAACATGGGAGGGAGATGTTTAAAAAGGCCTATCAAATGAGTTTCAATCTCAAGAACAAAAATTTTGTGCCGTTATCAAATGCGCATCTCATCCAAATAAATACTGTAAAAACGATTGGCTTGTATTCACTTAACTTCAACCTCCATTTTATCCGTGGTAGATAAACACAATCACGAAGACATATCTAACCCTTCTATGCTCCTACACTCGGTAAGGTTAGGGATTAGCGGATTTAAATTTGGATCTGGATTGGGATTTACTAAACGGATGTAGCGAGAAAAAAAGTCCTTGCGTTTTGATTAGGAATCGCATTTTTCTTTCGCAACAGTCAGCAGTTCCAATAAACATCCCTTCCAAATTGACGCTATGAAAAAAGGAAGAAAAGCAAAATCACAGATAAGGATTTGATTAGCGTGACGTGTATACTCGTTAAGCACAAAATCAAAGCTCAACACATAATTAACCTTCCGCGCTAACTGTGTTTTGAGTGATTTCTTTCTGATTTTGCACTCCTACTGAAAATCCCTTCCCCTCTCTCCCTCTCCTCCCCCCCCCACCCACTCTTTTCTCCTTTCTCTGATTTCTCTCCCCATTCTCGCACTGCATTGCACGCAGCTTGCACCGAATCATCACCAGAATCTCTAGCTAGCAAAGAAAGCTGTGTTTGGCTTCAACGAAGATGGTGACGGCCGAAGCAGCTAGGACCGTGGTTGGCATCATCGGTAATCGCTTCTTCATTTTCTCAATCTGTCGGCGTCCTTTTAGGTTTCGCGATCGGTGAGCTTGGCGTGTGTAAATTTCCTGACGGTTCGTGATGGAATGATCGTCGTCGCCAGCCAGCGCGAGATTGTGTTCTTTTTCTGGCTACAAAGCTCATATCCACTGCTTTTATCCTGTCGCTTTTTTTCAACTGTTCTAAAGAGAATGCGATGAGCTTGCTCGGTGGCTAGCTAGCTAAGCTTGTTTCCGAAAATTATCCGTCATGCATGGTGTCGGATAAGAGGCGAACGCCATAAATGCTTGATCGGAGAGAGCAACGCAATGGTGTCGCAAGCTTCGTTTTTTTCTTCTTCTTCTTCTTCTTGTGCATGTTGATCCTGGATCGTTTGTTTGGGACTGGATTTTAATCCATCGTCGTCATCATGCATTCGATAAAGGTGAAATGCAAAGTAAAAATGAAACTTTCCGAGTCCCACTCTTGCTTTAGGCATGAAACGACCAGATTTTGAGAACGCTGGGTACGATGCGTTGCGAGTTTTTTGTGATGGAATTCATGGATTTTCATCCCTGATGATTTCTCTGTTGAAGAGAGTTTATTGACTTTCTGTCTTGGCTTTTTCACTAAACAGGGAATGTCATATCTTTTGGCCTCTTCCTCTCGCCATGGTAAACTTTTAGCTCAACCTCTCATTATGATTATTATTATTCTTTTTAATATGTAATACGATGCCATCCCGCTTAGTTAGCAATTTTATGACTAAGGTTATTATATTTGCTATGCTTTGCAGCCCGACATTTTACAGAATCATAAAGAACAAGTCAGTGGAGGAATTTAAGGTGGATCCTTACCTTGCTACCGTGGTGAATTGCATCTTCTGGGTTATTTATGGTTTGCCCTTTGTCCGTCCCGACAGCATCCTTGTCGCCACCATCAACGGCGTTGGGCTTGTGCTAGAGCTCATTTACATATGCATTTTCTTTTTCTATGCTCCAAACAAGGGAAGGGTATGCGCCGGTTATATCTTTGAGCTTTATTCGTGCATTTAATTTATTTATATGGGTTCTTCGGCATTTATTTATTTTCGTTCAATTATGCATTTCAAGTTTCTACACATACGTTTTGTCAATAAATTCAAATTTATTCACATACAACATTGTTAGCATACAATAATCATAGATGCCTTATCTTATTTTTATTCTTTGTTTTTCTTGAATTTGGCATTTATTTGGTTCGCTGCTCTTATAAAGTTCTTCTAGTCAAAGATCGGTGACTACATTCTGTCCTTTCTATGTAACACTCATCTGAAAATCTAGAATGTGTAACATATCTTAGTTTTCGGTCAACAAACCTTAATCAAGGCACCTTAGTTTTATATACGGTTTTCTAGCCACTCCAATGTCCAAATTTTGCACTGTACAAACTCTCATTCCGTTCTTGGTACTTTGACAAATTTCACAACATTAAGGTTGATGGTGGTATTTATTATATGGTAATGCTCGCTTCTAACTTCTTCTTCTTTTTTTCCTTTTTTTTCTTTTGTGTGTGTGCGCGCGTGCAGAAGAAAGTGATTTATTGGCTATGCGGGGAGGTTGTCTTTGTTGCTGCAGTATCACTGGTGATCTTGTTGGTTTTTCATGACCACAAGAGAAGAATCCTTGCCTTTGGAATTATCTGCGACGTGTTCAACATCATAATGTATAGCTCACCTCTTACCGTCATGGTACGTACACATCCATATCCCTTCCCTCGTTGTAAAGCAAAACCTCAGTTTATTAGTCCCAGCAAACGGTAACCCCTTCATTGTTTTTGCCCCTCTTTATTTACCTTTGTTTGCTGCAGAAAAAAGTGATCACCACAAAGAGTGTGGAGTACATGCCCTTCTATCTCTCGCTAACCAACTTTCTCAATGGCTGCGTGTGGACTGCGTATGCCCTCATCAAGCTCGACATTTTTGTTCTGGTAAATTGAAAGAAAACTTCAATGAATTTCAACTTTTTTACTTTCGAAGTCAAGAAGCATGAGAATGTAGAGAAATCACACATATAGGATTAACTTGGGGAAAACCCTACAGGTTAGCAATGGTCTTGGAGCGTTATCTGGTGCGGTGCAGCTCATACTCTACGGTTGGTACTTTAGGTCCACACCGAGAGATGAGAAGGTCGTCGAATTGAAGGCTTCTCAAATCCAGCTCTCCGTTTCTGATGGACCGGACAGAGTGTAATCAAGGAACATTACCCCAACTACTGCTCTTTATTTCTCAAATCCAGCTCTCCATTTCTGACGGACCGAATAAAGTATAATCGAGGAACAATACCCCAATTGCTGCTCTCTGTCTAAAAAATCTAGGCACTTGTCTCATGTTTATAGCCGCTTCTCGTTTTTTCTGCATTAAGCTACGGCTAGTTGAGGAAAAAGAACTAGTTGTAGCACTGATTAGTTGTTAGTTTTTTTGACTCTTTTTGGAACCTAATAACGGTAGTCTATTGGGATTGCAGCTTTTTAGGGTGCGTTTGGTTTAGCATTCTCAATGCGCTTTTAATCTTCAAAGCCTTTTTGGGAAATACTGGATCGTTTGATAACCATTTTGAAATAGCTTTTAAGTGAAAGCCAGCGTTGAAGGCCGAAAACCTAATGATAGTAGGAACTAGTTTTGAGTTTTCAGCATTTGGCCATATGCTAAAACTTTTTTTTTCTTCCAAAACCATCTTAACTCTTTTTTCCAATTTCTAATTTTGCCCTCGTTATTATTTTTTTAAATGCCAAAATAATGCTAAAAAAAATCAAATATATATAAATGCTAAAAAACTTAAATATATTTTGGTCTTTAAAAAATATTTATATATTTGATTTTTTTAGCAAATATATTTAATTTTTTAAGCATTATTGTCAAAATTTATATTTAAAAAGTTGCATACATTATTATTTTTTTCAATTTTTAAAAAAAATAAAAATTAAAAAATTCCGACAAAGGGTTTAGTCTTTTTAAATATATATATATATATATGTATTTTATTTTTTAGCATTATTTTTTAATTATTTTCAAAGAAGTTGCATACATTATTTTTTCAATTTTAAACAAATAAAAATTTAAAAAATTTCAACGAAGGATTTGGAATTTTTAGTAATATATATATATATATATATATATATATGTATGTATGTATGTATGTATTTGATTTTTTTAGCATTATTGTCAAAATTTATATTTAAAAAGTTGCATACATTATTTTTTTCAATTTTAAACAAATAAAAATTAAAAAATTCCGATAAAGGGTTTGGTATTTTTTTTTTAAAATTATATATATGTATTTGATTTTTTTTCATTATTTTCAAATTTAAATTTAAAAAATTTTCATACATTATTTTTCCAATTTTAAGCAAATAAAAATTTTAAAAATTAATATTAATCACTCAAAAGACTTTTAAATGTGTTTTCTACCAAACGGTATTTTTCTCAAAGTTACTTTTCAAAGTATAGTTTACTAAACAACTTTTGCATTTGCTTAAAGTTCTTTAGACCGAATTGCTTTGTATTTTTCTAATGGACTTTCAAAATACTGAACCAAATGCATCCTTAGTCTTATTCTAACTCAAAAGTGCACGAGTCACATTTTTGGTTTTTAATGCTTGACAATCTGCAGGTGGTTTTTCAACAGTCGAAGGGAATGATGGGTTGGCATAACGTGTTTCTTTGTTCTTTCCAAGTGGCGCATGTCATGCCAATGTTCCCGAATCTCTCAATGTACGTATTCTTTCAACGCAACCATGATGGACTTGGGCCTGAATAAGAGAAATCTAATCATGCGACAAGGCCCATCTCGGGCTGAGTGTCTCAGCCCAACAGAAATCATTTTCCTAGCCCAACACGACCCATCCATTCTCGTCAACTCAACTCTACTCGTCTTCGAGTTCGAGCTTTCTTTTCCTCAGTTAACTGGGCAAATTTGGGATGTGAAACAGAAACACAAGGAACCTTAAGCCTCGAAAAAGTGAAAGAGGTCAAGCAACTCGGCCCAAGCCCGTGGCTTGTGGCTGCCAAGGCCATGCGGCACGAGGGCCATGGCTGGTTACAAGCCTCTGTGACCGGCTATTGAACCCCAACAAGGTTATAGCTCGATCTGGCCTTGAGTTGACAGAGCGACGGCCGCTGGCTTCACATATGAGGTCCACCACGCCCCCAAAGGAGAAATGGCAAAGCGCACGGTGGCGAGGGAGAGGGAGACGTGGTGGTGAGTGTTGAACTAAGCAAGCCTCTCGGGTGAGGAGAGAGAGAACTTGGAACCCATTGTAAAAGTGAAGATAACAATTACTTGGTATGATGACATCTAAGTCTTGAAGATTAACAAAGAAAAATTACAAGACTCAAACTATTAAATTGAGGTTCAAATTTGGAGAGGGTAAAAAAAAAAAACAGCTTTCTAAAGTTTGGGTGGGGTGAAATTTTCTAATTCATTTTGGACGAGACCAAGGTCATAAAATAGAGCACAAGAAAGTCATAAACATTTCCAATAGAATTGAAAACTGAAAGGATATTTTAAAATCAAAAGGTCACCATCACGTAAACAAAGTCATAAACATTCGGTTGCATTACACGTTGTAGAAGGAATCATTGACAAGGGAGTTGATGAAGGAATCATGAAATGAAGGAATTTTATTTTTAATAAGGGAGTTGGTCCAGCGTACCCATACATGTAGGAATCATCAAATATTTTTGACTGGTTGGGCATTAGATTTGATAAAATTCAGCAGACCCCACATAAAAAGACGCCCTTAATTTCTCCTTTCTAATGTGAAAAGTCAGTGTCAAGCCAGGAACCTTTTGCCACTTTGAGGCATTTAGGGAGGATCACTTGAAACTTTGAGACAATGATCAATTTATAATCTTGCATTAGCCGTATCGAATTTCTGGGGCCACACTGCTTTGGAGAGACATAAAACTCTTAATAACTATCTCAAACATCAAGTAAAGATCTCATGTCCTCTCTGCTGCAAATAAGAAACACGAATTCTTTTGCCCTCTGGTTATGTTGGTGGTTCATGGGTGATGAAATTTATTCTTTATATGCAAACCTTATCATGCAGCTCGACATAATTCTTCATGCATGGCATTTATCCATGTTAAGGATAAACTATCACCCACCGAAATGTCTATATGGCATTTATCTATATGTATCAAGCCCTTCCAATGCGAATAGATTATTGCATAGACTGAAAAACAAAATAAATATAGAAATCTTAGTAATTGAGAGTACTATACATTAATGCATTACTTAACCTAGAAAAACATCTGATACAGGATTCTCTCTGGCAAATTCAATTTGAGTATGCTATAGGGGTTCCAAAGCTACAATAATTTTGTGTCATCAGTTATAATCGTAGACTTATGCCCTAACTTTGTCACGAGTCATTTAACTTGTTGATGTGACATAATTGTTGACAACCGAATTTTTGTCGACATTTTAAATATCCATTTACTTTGCAAAGATATAAAAAAAGATAAAAAGATAAAAAAACAAAAATTGAGTGGGCCCGGTTTTGTACAGCCCATTCTTTCAACAAAATTTTCGGCCCTCTAGCTCCTCCTCTATGGGCCCAGCTCCTAATATCCTCTTTAGGCCTAATCTCTATTTTTCTGTTTTCTTTCTTTTTTTAAAAACCCATGTTTAAGCCCAAGAAAGAAAAGAAAACAGGGCCCAACCCTCGTCATATTCTCTTCCGTTTGCGCAGACTCGCGTCTGAGAGAGAGAGGGAAGACAACGGTGACGTGGGTGACCGAGCACAAGAGGCGTCCGTGAGCGAGGGTGAGGAGCGACAAGCAAGTGACATGAGCGAGCGTGCCCAAAATAGGTGAGAAGCGAGGAATGCGTGAGAGGTGATAAAAGAAGTGCTCGACCAAGAGGAAGAGGAGGGGGCTGCGGAACTTGGGCTATGGAGAGAACCAGGAGGTCAGAAAACCAGAGAACCTCGAGGAAAGGGAAGAAGAAGAAAAGAAAAGAGAAGAAGAAGTAGAGGGTTTTCGTTAGAGGGGGCGTCGGCCATTTTGAGCGGCAGGGCTTCGGCTAGAGAGAAAAGAGGGAGGCTAGGGGCCGGCCATTTTTTCTTGCTTGAGTGAAACCAGAGGAGATAGTTGGAGAAGGTCTGCATCATCCAATGACATAAAAAACTCGATCGACAAGCTCCTCCCCCGGAGCTCCTACTCCTCGCCCCCATTGAGTAGGGACGTAAATGGTTCGGTTCGGTACCGATAAGGAAATTTATTGAACCGAATTGAAATCCAATCCGAACTGAATCGAAATCTCGGTACAGTTCGGTTTTTACTTTTGTGTTTGTTTTTTTTCCCTGCATACACTCCTTTCTATAAGTTTTTCATTTAAAAATCGATTTTAATTATTTATTTTTTTCTTTCTTTTGCTTCTTTTTCTTCATTGGTCAGTAGCTAGCCACGGTGGCGGCCAGCATGCTGTTCGCAAGAGATTCCCGAGTCCTTCTCCCAGCTGAAGAATCCAACCCTTTTGCATCTCCTCAGGAACAAGTTTACTGGTGAGATTCCTGAGTGAATTGCTGATTTGCTTGAGCTATAGAACAAGCTTAATAGGGCTCGCTTAATAGTGATCTTTCATTAATCTCAACGTATGTTTTTGTCACCATTGTTCGATATGCTTTTTGTTCTTTTCGTGTCTTGTTCGGTGCTTCTATAGTGCTTGCTTAGTGACTGTGGGCGAAGTCCTAAGCGAGAGTAGATGATGGTCGGTGATGCCCGGGTGGTCTGGCGAAGCGCGTATGGTAGACGATGGCGAAATTTCATTCAATGTTTGAGTGACGCCATTCTTTTGTTGATTTTAGTGCTAATGTTGAAGGTGGATGAGTTCACGTTCTGGGTCGGGCGGAGAGAGCTTCGGGCAGAGAGGGGCCGAGGAGAAGAGGGAATAAATCAAAAATAGAATAAGCCCAAAAATTTTTTTGAAAATGGGCTGCCTTTTTGGGGCTGGTTGGTGGGCCAACAAGAAAATTGGAGGCTGAGTGGTTTTTTTTTTTTTTTTTTTTTTTAATTTAAAAAAATCTTCGTGGGCCTCTTTGGTTAATTTCGAGTGGGCCTTAGGGCCGGCCTTTTTTTGGTCCAACCTGGACATTTTGACTTAAGCAGCCAAAGCACGTTGAAATGGCAAGAACGTAGAAAGAGCCACATCTATTATTGAGCTCCGTCTCTTAGGAGTGCAGAGTAAACGTGGACTACCAACATCCAAGGTCATGTTGCAGACAGGGCCACGAAGCTTGTCTGCTTATAAAAATTTGATTTCCTTAAAGTGATGATCTCTTTCGGAAGTCAACTCTCGATATAAATTCATTTCGGTCTTTTTAGAGAGCCTTCAGGTCCTGTGCAAGGTTGGCCATCTTCTCCAATTACCTTCGTTCTCAAGGATCACTTGCATCTTTCCCACATTGCAAATCTTCTTTTGTTAATATTCCATAGGCATATTCCTTTTTGCCGTAAAAAAAAAAAAAAGATTCATTCTTAACTTACCACGGGAACCCAAATTAGGCTTGTTACAGCCCAAGTGGTGGTGTGTGGGGAGAAGGGATGATGGTGCGTCCGTGTCTCGGTCCCCAAACGTGCGTAGGGAGAGGGGCATGTCTCTTGTCCCACATCGCCTAGGGAGGGAGTTTTGGACTGCCTTATAAGGCAATGTAACCTCTAATTGTACACACGCATTTTCTTGGCGTAGTATGGGCTGCCCTAAGAAGAACAAAACCTTGAAAACTTAGTATCTAAAGCAGATAATATGTGTACAGTGGAGACTCCATGGTGTTACAAGTGGTATTAGAATCGACTCCCGACCGTGTGTGGGGCCATAATGAAGAGTTGACTCTCGAACCGTGTGTGGGGCTACAATGAAGACCCTATGCTCCTAAGGGGTCGAGAGTGTGACAGCCCAAGCGGCGGTGCACGGGGAGGAGGGATGGCAGGGCGCACGCCTTGGTCCCCGAACGTGTGCAAAGCGTGCACGCCTCCGTGTGTGGGGCTACAATGAAGACCCTATGCTCCTAAGGGGTCGAGAGTGTGACAGCCCAAGAGGCGGTGCGCGGGGAGGAGGGATGGCAGGGCGCATGCCTTGGTCCCCGAACGTGTGCAAAGTGTGCACGCCTCAGTCCCCGGACGTGCAGTGCGCAGGGGGAGGAGGAATGGCAATGTGTGTGCGCCTTGGTCTTCGGACGTGCCTAGGGGAGGAGTTTTGGGTTGTTGGGGTAGTATGGGTTGCTTGTAGTATGGGCTACACAATAGGTCTTTTTGCAATGAATCTCAAGCAGTAACTACTTCTAATTTCCAATCTAAGTAATGTTTAAATCAAATTCCTCCTCGACCAACACCATAATTACTAAGATTTCTATATGTATTTTGTTTTGCAATCCGACATTTTATAAAATCCTTAAGAACAAGTCGGTGGGAGAATATGAGGTGGATCCCTACCTTGCAACTATCTTGAATTGCACTTTCTGACTCATATATGGCTTGTCATTCGTGCATCCCGATAGCATTTTAGTTCTCACCATCAATCCCATCGGGATTGCATTATAGCTCATCTACCTAGGGATTTTCTATTGAGTGACGGTGAAGATGGAGGTGAGGTCAAAAGAGCTTGCGGCGGACGTTGACGAGAGTAGGAGCCTGGCTAGCGACGTTGGCTCAAATATCGCACGAGCACAAGTGCCAGAGAGAGCAAAGACGGGGGACCTAAAATTTTGAATTTATGGAAGAGGCGGCCGTAATGTGGTTTGTTGACGACGGCAGGGGAATGGCTGCTTGACGAATGTCGAGACAAATGCCGGAGTAGCAATGAGAGCGGAGAGAGAAGCGAGCGGCGCGACGAGTGTAGAGAGGTTTTGGGATTCAAAATTTTGAAACCTCCGTCAGGTGAAAGAAATGGGAAATGGTAATTCTCTTTCTCGGAGAGCAATGTAAAGCTTTGCTTCTCTTTCCTTCGTAATAAATGCAATGAGAGAGAATGTGCAGGGTAGGAGGAGAGTGGACGTGCGCATGCTAGGACTAGGAGAGGGTAGGAAGAAGGCTAGGGAGAGGAGAGATGGGGGAAAAATGCAGAAGATAGCAAGGGGCCCACACTTCCACATGGCGTCGTGTGAGTGGTCAGGACCATGCTGACATGGCGCTCCTAGACCACCCAATATTTTCTTGGAGTTTTTTGTTGGGAGTACGGAAATTCGATGGAGCCAAAAAAAAAATGCAATCCGCACT
Organism: Eucalyptus microcorys; assembly: GCA_014182515.1. Classification (NCBI taxonomy): domain Eukaryota; kingdom Viridiplantae; phylum Streptophyta; class Magnoliopsida; order Myrtales; family Myrtaceae; genus Eucalyptus; species Eucalyptus microcorys. The sequence goes on from CM024571.1 coordinate 26,203,358, forward strand.
TGTAACCGACTCCCTACCTCATCCAGAAAAAAAAAAATCATTAAAAACACGATTAGTGCAAAAAAAAAAAGTCATTTAATTAAAACAGTTTTTGTGTTGAGCTTCGCTTACTGCTTAATAAGTGTACACGTCACGCTAATCAAATCCTAATATGTTATTTTTCTTCTTCTTCTTTTTTTTTTAGCATCAATTTAGAGGGGATATTTATCTGAACTATTGACTATTGCTGCGAAAAGAAAGTTATGATTCCTAATGAAAACAGGAGCTCTTATCTTTTGCTACATTCACTCGATAATTTTATCAATATCTAAATCTATATTCAGATTTTTTCTTATGATACCCAATCTGAATCGCTCGCCCAAGTTTTGGTTCAAACCTTACCGGGTGTAGGAGCTTAGAAGGGTTATAGAGATGACAGGATCAATCAATTATAATGCATAAGGGCGTGATTCTTGAGAATTAGGTTGATATTTGGACCCTGAGCTGTATAACCTTTTTGTTTTTGAACGTATCCCGCGTCATGATATTAGTTACCTGATTTTTAGCAAGTATCTAACTTCTCATCCCAATGGTGAGGGATGCGAATATATAGTAAAAAAGTCTGTTTGAATTATGCACTTTGATATTAAAGGTACATGCAATACCAAGAAAGTGATATGAAGAATGCACGTGGGCCTGCACTAAGTCTATAGGAGTCAACATCTTGGATTGGGTTCGGGCAAAAATATCATGTCACTTTCACTTAGGCACAATACTAGTGAATCGATTATAACTAAGGCTCCATTTGTTTCGCGAAAAATGAAGAATTTGAAAACATTTTCCTAAAAATGATAAAAATATTTCTTCAAATAATTAATCGATGAAAAATGTTGTCATTATTAATGATAATTTATACAAAAACATTTTGATTGATACTGAAAATATTTTTATTCACATTTGTAACCATTTTGCTCCGGAGAACAATTTTTTTTATCAAAATGGTTTTTTTTTATTTTATTCCCAAAAATAATTTCTGAATAAAAGAACGCGTTTAGTAACTATCCAAAATTTCTATTCTACGAATAAAAATGCATTTGATAAGATTTTTAAATTCTTTTGTTTATTTTAATTTTTAATACTTTTATTATATTTTTCTCTTTTTCTTTTTCTTTTTCTTTTTCTCTTCTTCCTCTTTCTTTGAGGCCGGTGGCCGGCCACAGTGGCCGCGCGGCCGGCCGGGTGAGGTCTAGTGAGCTCACCAAGCCTAGGCAAGCCTTGGCCTCGCCAAATTTAGGCGAGGCTCGACCTCACCCAGGCAACGTGAGGTCGGCCTCGCTGTGGCTGTTAGAGGCTGGGCTTTGCTTTGGCTGGGCAAGGTCAACCTTGTCTGGATTCGGTGAGGCCAAGCTTGCCCAGCCATTGGCAATGCTCGGTCTCACCGGATCGTTCACCCAGTCAAGGCGAGGCCGGGCCTCACCCAGCCACAACAAGGCTTGGGCTAGCGACGCTCCGGTGAGGTCGCCGGCTAAAGGGAAGAAGAAGAAAGGGGAATAGAAGAAGAGAAAAAAAAGAAAATAGAAGGAAAAAGAAAATATGAACAGATTCTAGGAATTATTTTCGAGAACAAGAAGTTACTTTTTCTACTTCTTAATTTTGTTCCAAATCTATTCCTAAGAATAAAAAAATAGATTTTTGTTCTCAGGAATAAAAATTTTATCAAATAGATTTCTATTCTTTTTTCATTTCGGGAAACATAAGAACAGAATCAAATTCTATTTGGAGTAAAAACAAATAGGCCTTTACTTGACGTTTGAGGTAGTTATTAAGAGTTTTATATTTCTCCAAAGCACCGTGGCCCTAGAAATTCGATACCACTAATGCAAGATTATAAATTGATTGTTGTTTCAAATTTTCAAGTGATCCTCCCTAAATGCCTCAAAGTGGCAAAAGGTTCTTGGCTTGACACTGACTTTTCACTTTAGAAAGGAGAAATTAAGGGCGTCCTTTGATGTGGGGTCTGCTGAATTTGATCAAATTCTAATGCCCAACCAATCAAAAATATTTCATGATTCCTACTTGTAGTGTGGTTACGCTGGACCAACTCCCTCATTAAAAATATTTCATGATTCCTTCATGTAGTGTGGGTATGACTCTCCTCGCCCAATCAACTCTCTTGTCATTAATATTTCACAATTCCTTCATACAAGCTTACGTGTAATGCAACGGAATGTTTATAACTTTGTTTATGTTATGCTAACCTTTTGATTTTAAAATATCCTTTCAGTTTTCGCTTCTATTGGGAATGTTTATGGCTTTCTTGTGCTCCATTTTATGACCTTGGTCTCATCCAAAATGAATTAGAAAATTTCACCCCACCCGAACTTTAGAAAGGTGTTTTTTTACCCTCTCCAAATTTGAATCTCAATTTAATAGTTTGAGTCCTTGTAATTTTTCTTTGTTAATCTTCAAGACTTAGATGTCACCATACTTTCTGCGTGATTTGTCTTTGCAGAATAATTAAGCAGGTAGTTGTTATCTTCACCTTTTACAATGGGTTCCAAGTTCCCTCTCTCTCTCTCTCCTCACTCGAGAGGCTGGCTTAGTTCAACACTCACCACCATGTCTCCCCTCTCTCTCGCCACCGTGCACTTTGCCGTTGCTCCTTTGGGGGCCAATGAATGAATCAATAAATATCCAGCACATACCCTTTGCTGGTTTGGAGCATAGTAATAGAAAATCTCTATGTAGATGAGCTATAATGCAATCCCGATGGGATTGATGGTGAGAACTAAAATGCTATCGGGATGCACGAATGGCAAGCCATATATGAGTCAGAAAGTGCAATTCAAGATAGTTGCAAGGTAGGGATCCACCTCATATTCTCCCACCGACTTGTTCTTAAGGATTTTATAAAATGTCGGATTGAAAACAAAATACATATAGAAATCTTAGTAATTGTGGTGTTGGTCGAGGAGAAATTTGATTTAAACATTAATTGGATTGGAAATTAGAAGTGGTTACTGCATGAGATTCATTGCAAAGAGATCTATTTTGCAGCCCATACTACGGGCAGCCTATACTACCTCAATAGCCCAGAACTCCTTCCCTAGGCACGTTTGGGGGACAAGAGACATGCCCCCTCCCTGCGTACCGCACGTCCGGAGACCAAGGCGCGCACGCTTTGCGCATGTCCGAGGACCGAGGCGTGTACTCCACACTCTTTGTGGTGGTCCCTTTTTTTTGCAATAGACAAAGATAAAGAATGAGGTAAGTCAATCTAACAAACTAAGATTTTAGTTTACAATGAGGGAAGGGGGTGGATTTGTACGTACCATGATCGTAAGAGGGGAGCTGTACATGATGACGTTGAAGACATCGCAAATGATTCCAAATGCAAGAGTTCTTCTCCTATGGTCGGGAAAAACTAGCACGAACTGTAGTGACACCATAGCAATGAAGACGACTTCGCCGCAAGGCCAATAAACCACTTTCTTTTGCCAAAAAGAAAGAATTAATCATAATAGTCTGAAGTTTGTCAATGTGCCTAGGACAAAATGAGTTTTGTAGAATTAAATTTTACCTTTAAAATTGTCTTACCAATAGCTATTCTACTTATACATGCTATCTGAATAGAAATCTACTGATAAAAGTTCTACTTATGCATTTCCAATGTCCAAAAATTTAATTCTATAAACACTCATTCTATCCTAGGCATGTTGACAAACTTCAGACTATTACGATTAATTCTTTCTTTTTGGCAAAAGAAGGTGGTTTATTAGCTTTGCGGCGACGTCGTCTTCATCGCTATGGTGTCACTATAGTTCCTACTAGTTTTTCCCAACCATAGGAGAAGAACTCTTGCATTTTGAATCATCTGCGATGTCTTCAACGTCATCATGTACAACTCCCCTCTTACGATCATGGTACATACAAATCCACCCCCTTCCCTCATTGTAAACTAAAATCTTAGTTTATCAGATTGATTTGCCTCATTCTTTATTTTTGTCTATTGCAAAAAAAAGGGACCACCACAAAGAGTGTGGAGTACGCGCCTCGGTCCTCGGACGTGCGCAAAGCGTGCGCGCCTCGGTCTCCGGACGTGCGGTGCGCAGGGAGGGGGCATGTCTCTTGTCCCCCGAACGTGCCTAGGGAAAGAGTTCTGGGCTATTGAGGTAGTATAGGCTGCCCGTAGTGTGGGTTGCACAATAGATCTCTTTGCAATGAATCTCAGGCAATAACCACTTCTAATTTCCAATCCAGTTAATGTTTAAATCAAATTTCTCCTCGACCAACACCACAATTACTAAGATTTCTATTTGTATTTTGTTTTGCAATCCGACATTTTATAAAATCCTTAAGAACAAGTCGGTGGGAGAATATGAGGTGGATCCCTACCTTGACTCTATCTTGAATTGCACTTTCTGACTCATATAAGGCTTGCCATTCGTGCATCCCGATAGCATTTTAGTTCTCACCATCAATCCCATTGGGATTGCATTATAGCTCATTTACATAGGGATTTTCTATTACTATGCTCCAAATTAGCAAATTGTATGTGCTGGATATCTATTGATTGATTCATTTTTTTTTTTATCTATGTGCTGGCCTTGAGTTGACAGAGTGACCATCGTTGGCCTCACATATGAGGTCCGCCATGGCCCCCAAAGGAGCAACGGCAAAGCGCATGGTGGCGAGAGAGAGGGGAGATGTGGTGGTGAGTGTTGAACTAAGCAAGCCTCTCGGGTGAGGAGAGAGAGAGAGGGAACTTGGAACCTGTAACGACCCGAGCCCCACTATGTGATATTGTTCACTTTGGACACTGAGTCCTCACGGCTTTAAAACACGTCATACAGGTTAAAGGGGCCCAAGCCATTATAAACTGGCCCAAGACTCCCCCCTAAGTGATGTGGGACAAGAGGGACCCCTTCCTTGCGCACGTCCGGGGACCGAGGTGCGGATGCACCGCCATCCCTCCTCACCGCGCACCGCCGCTCGGGCCGTCACAGAACCCATTGTAAAAGGTGAAGATAACAATTACCTACTTAATTATTCTGCAAAGAAAATCACGCGGAAAGTATGGTGACATCTAAGTCTTGAAGATTAACAAAGAAAAATTACAAGGACTCAAACTATTAAATTGAGATTCAAATTTGGAGAGGGTAAAAAAACACCTTTCTAAAGTTCGAGTGGGGTGAAATTTTCTAATTCATTTTGGATGAGACCAAGGTCATAAAATGGAGCACAAGAAAGCCATAAACATTCCCAATAGAAGTGAAAACTGAAAGGATATTTTAAAATCAAAAGGTCAGCATAACATAAACAAAGTTATAAACATTCCGTTGCATTACACATAGCTTGTATGAAGGAATCGTAAAATATTAATGACAAGGGAGTTGATTGGGCGAGGAGAGTCATACCCACACTACATGAAGGAATCATGAAATATTTTTAACGAGGGAGTTGGTCCAGCGTAACCACACTACATGTAGGAATCATGAAATATTTTTGATTGGTTGGGCATTAGAATTTGATAAAATTCAGTAGACCCCACATCAAAGGACGCCCTTAATTTCTCCTTTCTAATGTGAAAAGTCAGTGTCAAGCCAAGAACCTTTTGCCACTTTGAGGCATTTAGGGAGGATCACTTGAAAATTTGAAACGACAATCAATTTATAATCTTGCATTAGTGGTATCGAATTTCTAGGGCCACAGTGCTTTGGAGAAACATAAAACTCTTAATAACTACCTCAAACATCAAGTAAGGGCTTATTTGTTTTTACTCCAAATAGAGTTTGATTCTGTTCTTATGTTTCCCAAAATGAAAAAAGAATAGAAATCTGTTTAGTAAAATTTTTATTCCTGAGAACAAAAATCTATTTTTTTTATTCTGAGGAATAGATTTGGAACATAATTAAGAAGTAGAAAAAGTAACTTGTTCTCGGGAATAATTCCTAGAATCAGTTCATATTTTCTTTTTTTTTTCTCTTCTTCTCTCCCCCTTTCTTCTTCTTCCCTTTAGTCGGCGACCTCACCGGAGCGTCGCCAGCCCAAGCCTCGTTGTGGGTGGGTGAGGCTCGGCCTCGTCTTGACTGGGTGAGCGGTCCGGTGAGACCGAGCATTGTTGATGGCTGGGCAAGCTTGGCCTCACCGAATCCAGACAAGGTTGACCTTGCCTAGCCAAGGCAAGGCCCAGCCTTTGACAGCCACAACGAGGCCAACCTCGCGCTGCCTGGGTGAGGTCGAGCCTCGCTTAGATTTGGCGAGGCCAAGGCTTGCCTGGGCTTGGTGAGCTCACTGGACCTCACCCAGTCGGTCGTTGGCCACTGTGGCCGGCGACCGGCTGCAAAGAAGGAGGAAGAAGAGAAAAGAAAAAGAAAAAGAAAAAGAAAATGGAGAAAAATATAATAAAAGTATTAAAAAATTAAAAGAAACAAAAGAATTTAAAAATCTTATCAAACGCATTTTTATTCGTTGAATAGAAATTTTAGACGATTACCAAATGCGTTCTTTTGTTCAGAAATTATTCTTGGGAATAGAATCGAAAAAACCATTTCGATAAAAAATTGTTCTTCGGAGCAAAATGGTTACTAAATGTGAATAAAAATATTTTCAGTATCAATCAAAATGTTTTTATATAAATTATCATTAATAATGACAATATTTTTCATCGATTAATTATTTGAATAAATATTTTTGATCATTTTTAGGAAAATGTTTTCAAATTCTTCATTTTTCACGAAACAAATGGAGCATTAGTTATAATCGATTCACTAGTATTGTGCCTAAGTGAAAGTGACATGATATTTTTGCCCGAACCCAATCCAAGATGTTGACTCCTATAGACTTAGTGCAGGCCCACGTGCATTCTTCGTATAACTTTCTTGGTATTGCATGTACCTTTAATATCAAAGTGCATAATTCAAACAGACTTTTTTACTATATATTTGCATCCCTCACCATTGGGATGAGAAGTTAGATACTTGTTAAAAATCAAGCAACTAATATCATGATGCGGGATATGTTCAAAAACAAAAAGGTTATACAGCTCAGGGTCCAAATATCAACCTAATTCTCAAGAATCACGCCCTTATGCATTATAATTGATTGATCCTATCATCTCTATAACCCTTCTAAGCTACTACACCCGGTAAGATTTGAACCAAAACTTGGGTGAGCGATTTAGATTGGGTATCCTAAGAAAAAATCTGAATATAGATTTAGATATTGATAAAATTATTGAGTGAATGTAGCAAAAGATAAGAGCTCTCGTTTTCATTAGGAATCATAACTTTCTTTTCGCGGCAATAGTCGGTAGTTCAGATAAATATCCCCTCTAAATTGATGCTAAAGAAGAAGAAGAAGAAGAAGAAGAAAAATAACATATTAGGATTTGATTAGCGTGACGTGTACACTTATCAAGCAGTAAGCGAAGCTCAACACAAAAACTGTTTTAATTGAATGACTTTTTTTTTTTTTTTTTTTTTTTTTCTGACACTAATCGTGTTTTTAATGATTTTTTTTTCTGGATGAGGCAGGGAGTCGGTTACAAGCGCGGATTGCATTTTTTTTTTTGCTTCGTTGAATTTCCGTACTCCCAACAGAAAACTCCGAGAATATATTGGGTGGTCCAGGAGCGCCATGTCAGCGTGGTCCTTGACCACTCACGTGGCGCCATGTGGAAGTGTGGGCCCCTTGCTATCTTCTGCATTTTTCCCCCTTTCTCCTCTCCCTAGCCTTCTTCCTACCCTCTCCTAGTCCTAGCATGTGCACGTCCACTTTCCTCCTACCCTGCACATTCTCTCTCATTGCATTTATTATGAAGGAAAGAGAAGCAAAGCTTTACATTGCTCTCAAGGAAAGAGAATTACCATTTCCCATTTCTTTCACCCGACGGAAGTTTCAAAATTTTGAATCCCAAAATCTCTCTACGCTCATTGCGCCGCTCACTTCTCTCTTTGCTCTCATTGCTACTATGGTGTTTATCCCGACGTTTGTCTAGGTGTTCGTCAAGCGGCCGTTCCCCTGCCGCCGTCAACAAACCACATTACGGCCACCTCTTCCGTAAATTCAAAATTTTAGGTTCCCCCGTCTTTGCTCTCTCTGGCACTTGTGCTCGTGCTATATTTGAGCCGACGTCGTTGGCTAGGCTCCTACTTTCGTCGACGTTCGCCGCAAGCTCGCTCGACCTCACCTCCATCTTCACCATCACTCTCGGCCTCTCCCTACTTCGATCTCCCCCCCACCCAGCGTCGCCCCTCTGTGGATCACGCTCACAGCCATGCTGTTCAAGAACTCAAACCCCCCGAAGTTGGTGTTCCTGAGGACGGCCTCCCCAACCGGTGGCGCGGTCGAGGGAACTGAGAAGGAGGCCGCGGTGGAGTAGTCAAGGGACTTAACGTCGACGTGGTGAAGCCTGAGATCGGTGCTCTTGAAGCAAACGATGAGGGCGAATCAGAGGAAGGCGGCATAGAGGATGACGATCGGGCGAAGGCGTAGACGAAACACTTGCTGTTGTTGCGCCTCTGGTTGTGGCGAGGTGGTGGCTTGGCAAAGTGGGCGAGCTCCATGTTGTTACTCCGGAGGCGGGGTCCGGAGGGCACGATTGGGCTGGTCGGATCTTCTTTAGGCATCGTGAAAGTCGGAGTTCAAGTGAATGCGAGAGAGCATGGGTCACTCACTGAGGGGGTTGATGTGTTCCCGTGTCGTCGTCCAAGGTTTTTGCTGGTCGGACGTGCGAGACCGTGTGAAAGCTAGGTCTAAATGGGTGTCACACCTACCCTCGGGGGGAGGGAGTAGGTTTAGGGATATTGCCTAAATAATGGGTTCGCGGCCCTTGATTAGGCGTGGGCTCTCCTAAGCCCATATCTTGTGTGACATTGGGATATTTTTTAGGAATTTTGTACAAAAGGAGTCACCACTAGTCTATTAGGGTCGGCTAGAAACCAAGTGAGGCATGGGAGTATACCTCACTTCTTATGCAATCAGAGAATCTAGGATCAGGGACTTGATTACACTAATTGACCAATTAGTGCCATTTCGATATCTAATCTTGTTCATTTTAACAAAATAATTTTTGGCAAGCAGTTTGGATTGATTTATACATATCCACTAACATGTGAGGTAATCATGCGGGTGCGCAATCATTAAAGTAACATTCATAGCTACCAAGATTCTAATTGCTATCAAATTAAACACGTACAATTAAATATAATTAAATATGCAAATTAAACACGATATAATCAAAATATGAGCAAATAAAAGTCTAATTACACTAAGATGACAAGATATAGCAATTCTAACCAAACTTACATTTTTTTGGATTTTCGAAAAATATTTTTTTTAATTTTAAATTTTTTAAATATTTTTTAATATTTTTTTAAAATTTTTGAATTTTTTTTTTAATTTTTTTAAATTTTAAAATTTTTTTTTTTTTTTTTTTTTGCTCGATCGGGTCGGGTTCCGATTGGAAGGCGGGTTGGTCGGCCCACTCGAAAAGGGCCAAGCCCGACTAGCCTGGTCGGGCTTGCGCTCAATTAGGGGTTAGGCCCAACCGATGGGCCTAACCCCCCTTTTTGCCACATGGGCTTCCATAAGCCCAACATGCCAAACATCTCAGCCCAAAGATCTAAAGCCCACAAACAAAAATAGCCCAAACTCGACCCGAAATGCTAAAAACCCTACCCATTTCGCTTTCGCTTGACCCAGCCAAGACCCGGTTCGCCTTTCTCTCCCCCTACTGTTTGGCGGTGCCGAAGAAGGACATTCAAGACGCTAGCGACTTGGCGGAGGTGACGTGGTGGGTGGTGGACGACAGTGGCAACAACACGTCGAGCGAGGCGATGGCGGCAGCGGCAAAGTCACGGGCCGGGCGGGGTGTCTTGGCGCGACGGTGTTGCGGGTTGCAGGTGTAGGTGCAGGTGAGGTGAAGCAGATGTGAGTCGACGTTGGGTGGTCGCGGACGATCGGTGAAGCGGCAGAGGTCAGTGATTCAGCTACCGGTGTTGGGTGGAGGCACAGTGGCTGGCGTGGGATCTGCAGGCACAACGGCTAATGCGGCAGCGCTGTGCCGGACAGCGTCGGGTAGGAAGGCAGCAAGCTTGGACAGTGAGGGAAAGGAAGGCGGCGAGCATAGGGGGAGCAACATGGAGGTGCGGACCGGTGCGGGGCTCGCTCGACAGTGGAGTGACGACCAGCTCAGATCTGTCGTCGTCGGGACTTAGCGGTGATTGGCGGAGATGTGGCCGAGGGGCGCGGTGGCTCGGTGACCGGGCGGAGGTGCAGGGTCGGGCGTCGGCGCTCGGAGACAACAATGCGCATGCGGCAGCTCGAACGACGTCGGGCAGGAGGGTGGCGGCTCGGCTCGGACGGGTTGAAGCGGCGAGGCCTCCTCCCTCCTCGGCCACCGTCCTCCTTCCCCCCCTGAATTTTTCTCTCTGTTCTTGCCCTCACTTCTCTATATTGTCTTCCATTTCTCTTTCTCTCTATTCTTGCCCTCACTCTAGCTCTTTCCCCGTGTTGCTATATTCCCCTTTTCCTCTAGGGTTTCCTTTGCGAAAATGGAGGGGGGAGAAGGTGGCATGGGCCAGGCCAAAGCGAAATCCAACTCGGCCCTTTCCAAGTTTTTCATTTTCCTTTTTCTATTCTTTTTTTGTTGTTTTTGTTTTTGTTTTGTTTTCTTCTTTTTTTCTTTGTTGTTTGTTTTTTTTAGTCACTAATCCCTAATTTTGTACACGATTAAGTCCTAAATAAAATTGTAAAATTTAGGTGTCAACAGCTGCCCCTCTTTGAATGGGAGCTCGAAGAGGTTCTTTTCAAAGACAACAGACACTTAAATTATTTTGGTGATAAAAAGACCCCAGGTGCATAGGCGTGTATCATGTCGACGAAAAGAACTCATAATTATGGAAGTGCGTCTTGTTAATAAGAGGAAGAAAGACTCCGGGTTAGAAAGCTCTTCGGCTACAAAGCATGCTGTGTCATAGGAAGAAGGACTCCGGGCTATAAAGCTCTCCAGATTACAAAAACTCTCCGGGTTACAAAGCATACCGGATCATAAGAAGGGGTGAAAGGACCCCGAGTTACGGAAAGCCCACCGGGTCATAGGAAGAGGGAGAAGGACTCTGAGCTACGGAAATCCCACTGGGTCATAAGAAAGGGTAAAAGGACTCCGGGCTACGGAAAGCCCACCGGGTCATAGAAAGAGGGAGAAGGACTCCGGGCTATAGAAATCCCATCGGGTCATAAGAAGGGGTAAAAGGACTTCGGGCTACGGAAAGCCCACCGGGTCATAGGAAGAGGGAGAAGGACTCTAGGCTATCAAAAGCCCACCGGGTCATAGGAAGGAGGAGAAGGACTCCGGGTTACGGAAAACCCATCGGGTCATAAGAAGGGGTAAAAGGACTCCGGCTACGGAAAGCCCACCGGATCATAGGAAAGCCCACCAGGTCATAGGAAGAGGGAGAAGGACTTCGGGCTATGGAAAGCCCATCGGGTCATAAGAAAGAGTAAAAGGACTCCGGGCTACGGAAAGCCCACCGGATCATAGGAAGAGGAAGGACTCCGGGCTATGGAAAGCCCACCGGGTCATAAGAATGGGTAAAGGACTTCGGGCTACGGAATGTCCACCGAGTCATAGGAAGGAGGAGAAGGATTCTGAGCTACAGAAAGCCCACTGGGTCATAAGAAGGGGTAAAAGGACTCCGGGCTATAGAAAGCCCACCGGGTCATAGGAAGGAGGAGAAGGACTCCATGTTACGGAAAGCCCACCGGGTCATAAGAAGGGGTAAAAAACTTTGGGCTACGGAAAGCCCATCGGGTCATAGGAAGGAGGAGAATGACTCCGGGCTATGGAAAGCCCATTGGGTCATAAAAAGGGGTAAAAGGACTCCGGGTTACGGAAAGCCCACCGGGTCATAGGAAGAGGGAGAAGGACTCCGGGCTACAAAAGCCCACCGGGTCATAAGAAGGGGTAAAAGGACTCCGGGTTACGGAAAGCCCACCGGGTCATAGGAAGGGAGAGAAGGACTCCGGGCTACGGAAAGCCCACCGGGTCATAAGAAGGGAGAGAAGGACTCCGGGCTACGGAAAGCCCACCGGGTCATAAGAAGGGGGAGAATGAAGACTCCGGACTACAGAAGCCCACCGGGTCATAAGAAGATGACATGGTTTAATGTTGACTATGAACCTTTGTAGATGACATGGTTTAAGGCTGACCATGAACCTTTGGAGATGACATGGTTTAAGGCCAACCATGAACCTCGTGGTTTTAAGGATAACCCACCAACCTTGTGGTTTAATGATAGCCCCACTAACCGTGTGGTTTAAGGATAGACCCATGAACCGTGTGGTTTATACTGGAAAAATGGTCTCACCATGTATGAACGGGTTTTGACCGGATGATAGTCCCACCGTGTACTAACGGGTTTCGACTAGAAAAGAGGTCTTAAAGTGTACAAACAGGTTTCGATTAGAAGAGAGGTCTCACTGTGTATGAACGGGTTTCGACCGGATGGTAGTCTCACCGTGTACGAACGGGTTTCGACTCGGTATGATAGTTTCACTGTATACGAACGAGTTTCGACTAGAAAAGAGGTCTCGCCGTATACAAACGGGTTTCGACTGGAAAAGAGGTCTCACCGTGTACGAACGGGTTTCGACCGGATGTGGACGAGCGTGGTTTACGGATGAACTCACAAGCCGTGTGGTTTAGGAAAAGCCACCAACCCCGTGGTTTTAAGGATAGACCCACCAACCTTGTGGTTTAAGGATGACTCACGAATCGTTGGAGATGGTATGGTTTAAGGCTGACCATGAACCTTTGGAGATAACATGGTTTAAGGTTAACCATGAACCTTTGGTTTTTAAGGAAGCATCTGCTAACCCCTTGAAAATTGCATGGCCTCATTGAGGAATCCTGTCAAACTCAACCTAAGCAAATGTCATTGAGACATCATCAAGAGACGTATTGGCAATATTGCATCCTTAATTGAACAAGCTAATCAAGCTGAGTTTGACTGCTTTAGAAAAAACATTCAATGTCAATCAATATCATGTGGCGCAAAACTATCATCTTGCTTAGGGATATATCATTAATCATTAAATTCTCTAGGAGTCAAGTTCTTATCAGAACGGTTACGACTTGTGAAAAAGACTCATTAAGCATGCCAAACTAAAGTTTCTTAGTCAGAAAGGGCTTCTCACACACTCTCGATAGAATGATTGTTTGAATAATTGATTGCTGAGGGTATCTCACATAACCCATGTCAAAGGCTTCCAGAAACATTCGCAATGAGCACAATCTGATTGATCAAAAAGGTCTTTTGAAAGGATTGCAATATAGGCTTGGTTAGGGCTTACATAAAGGAATGATTACTTTGAGGCCAATAAAGGAACATTTGACACTATTTTCATTGGGTTTACAAGTCGAGAGCTTGGAAGATAAGATGAGATATAATTACTTCCACTCCTTCAAGCAGTAGTTTCTTTGTGGTATTCTCATTTTCACTCAAATCATCCCAATTAGAAGAGGTTTCGGAAAAGGGTTATAATGTTGGCTTCGGAAAGGCTCAAAAGGCTTAAAATCTTCAAGAGGGTTCTTAAGAGTTGGTGATCATCATGGCATCGTGACCAAGTCACTCAACCTTTCAAAGCATTTGGCTTTTGAAATATTGCATATCTCGAAAGTCCCTTGACTAATCATTTTTGCATGGAAGCTTTGCTCTTTTCTCTAATTTCCTTTGCCCTTTACGATGCTTTTTTTTTTTTTTTTTTTGCAAGCACTTGGATTTTGATAAATTTTTTTTTTCACATAAGATGCAGCATTTTGGCTCTTTTTATTGACGAGCATCGACCTTGCTTTTACTAGGCACACTACTTTTTCATGCCCCTTAGTTTGTCGAACTTTTTGTTTTTTGAACTTTTGTAGCTCTTATGACTTTCGAGATGTTTTTCACATTTTCTCGTAACTGTCGATTGTATTTGATCAATTCTTATGCCTTGCCCCAGTGAAGGGAAATGATAACCGCTCAGGGTTCAGAAATGAATAATCAGGCCCAAATTGGTTAAAGCAATGGGTATCGATGTTTGGGTAGAGAATTCACATTGGGATGATTCAAAATCTAATGAGAATTCCTTTAAAGCTATCACCAGAAGATTGATGCAAGTGAAAGTAATAGGATCTTTCCCAATCATTCGCTCCATGACACGACTGTAACCTCCTATGCTGCCCCAATGTAGGGTCGTTCTCGACAGGGGTACTTTGGAGGATCATCTCTATTTGGCCCAAATGGGCAGTAAGAGATTAGTGCAATGCTTGAAATTAATGAAGGAAACGCCTTTATCATTTCGATCTTTGCGCTCAATGTGAATGAATCCTTTATCCTAAGAGAAGGTTGTTTTTCACTCAACTTTCAAAAGTGTTTGAAGGGTGTGTTTGGAAATGGCTTGCCTTTCTTCATCCTAAACACTTCAATTGCACATCAATAATTCCTACTCGTGCTTTGGCATTGTTATGTTGAGTGATTGAATTATGAATGCTAGCAGAAAGTTTAGTCCTTGTGAACATTATACTAAGGCAGTTGAACCGCTCCCGCTATTCATAAAGAGTAATTTTAGTCGGAGTGCTAGCATCAATATGGGTAGGTGGTTCATCTTTTCGAATAGTTGTCACCATTTAACTCGGGAGCATTGATATCAGAAATATTCACAAGTGGAAAATTACATAATATACAAACATGCTTATGCCATAAAATTTGAGGCAAAATTTACATAAATCATGTTTCAACAATGTGAAACATATGACAAGATATGAATTACATAATATCAAAAACTGCCCGTGGGCTAAGTTTCTAATTTAAATAGATTCATAATTAGCTTATGAAGAAACTATCATATTATATTCCTTCTATTAATCTTTGTAGGTATATTAAGAAAAATATTATGATATTTCATCATAATTAATCACATCAATATAATAAAAATTCATGTGAGAAAAAAAACTCATTATAATGACACGATTAATTACAATTGATGTCTCCTTTTTAAATGTGACACAAAGGCTCTTAATATATATAATTTAATATAATTAGAGATGTTGTGGCTAGTATGTAATTAAATAAAATTATATGGATCACTAGACCTTTAATTATATGTATAAAACATTCACAAATTGTAGGCAAAGGCAAAATAAAAAATTAATAGATTATGGGGACAAAATTGTAAATTAAAAGATAAGGGGCAAAACAGTAAAGCAAATGGCCCAACGGTAGAATCATAATTTAAGGCATTGGGGGTTTGCATGCCGGGTCAGGCGTGTGCCCTGCATGCACCAGAGTGTCCACACAAGCGCGTGGATCACACGCACTCGAGCGCATATAGTGCATGTGCCTACCCTTTGGGCAAGTGCATGCCTGCCCTTCTCTAGCGATCTTGTCCGTTTTCTCTTCCACCGTGCCTTCCACCGCCCGATTCCCCTCTAACCGCTCACCTTAGGCCAAAATATGTGGTGAGTTTTGGAGACCACGCCAACAAGACCACACAAATTCCAAGAATTGGCTAAAATAGCCAAGAAATTGGCCTAAATCAAGCAAAATTTCACCAAAATGCAAACCCTAACCACCATGACTTCCACTGCTTAATTTTCCTCTAGCGATAACTATAATGCTGAATTCACTTAGGGCTTTTGTTGCCCATGGCGGTGTGACCACACTTGTCCGAAGTTGAGTGGTGGGTCACCTAAATTTGGCTGAAATGGCTAATTTCTCTCTTGCCTAGATATTGCTTCAATTTTTAATTCAATAAAAACCTCACAAAAAATCATCAAAGCAGAGATATAAACTTGCTTTGGTACCAACTATTAGAGTTTTGCGAAAGACTAAATATCCCGATATTCATGGATAAACAAAACTCATGCATGATTAGGATCGAATGTGAAAATATGAGAAATTCTATTCTAACCTCCAGCCATTGATGAAGTTCATTGAAGTTAAAATTCACAAAGCCTTGAATGATTGATGAATGGATGTTTTTAGCTAACAGCCCTCTTAACATTGATGGTGTTTTTTCTGATTATCATTGTTGACATCTAATATTTTAGAAAATAATAAATAAAATAAAAATTCGGTTTTGGAAATTTTTTTGTAGAAAATATATCTTCATTTCAAAATTAAAAAAAATTCAGTTTTTATTTGATTTTGGAGCCTTTTTATTGTTGGAGTTGTTGAGTGAATATCTCACTTGCAAAAACAACTTTGAGCCTTCCTCTATAAATAAAGGGCGAGGTTTCGGAACCAAGGGGGGCTTCTCTTCGTCGAAAAAGAGAAAAGGAGAAAAAGTGAAAAAAAAAAAGAGAAAAGGGAAGAGAGGTTTCGTTTTTGGGAAAGGAAAAGTCAGCAAAAGCTTTTTGGGTTTTCTGCCAAAGTACAACAGCAACAGGGGGCTGTAGAGAAGAAACATCGGAGGAGGTGACGAGAGAGAAACGTAAAAGGAGAGAGGGAAGAAGAAGAAAAGTCAAAAGAAAAAGTGTACAAAAAAGAGAGTAGAGAGAAGTGACGTGAGGGAGAGAGAAAAACAAAAAATAAAGAAAAAGTTGTGTACTGTCGATCTTCTTCGTGGGTTTCTTCTCCGTGAGCCCCCACGCCGCCGCGCCCTGCGCCGCCCGCTGTCAGCCTCCATCGGCGAGCACCCGTGCCAGCCCTGCTGCCGACGCTCGTATCCGGACCTCCGTCGTGCCTCCACAGCCGCGAACACCCCCACAACTTTGCAACCCGCTCGCCATCAGATCCAGCACAGCATCTCCACCGCTCGCCTCCACAGTCGCGCCGCGCCCTCCATGTACATCATCGTCGCCGCAGCACCGGAGCCGCCTCTCGCTACGACACCAGCAGCCGTGCCTTGCAGCACCGCAGCGCTCGAGACTGCGCCGGTCATCTCCTCCGTAAGCCCACACCGGCGGTCACCAAGCTGCACCGCCGGTCCCCGAGCAGCAACGCTGCGCTTCAGCCCATTCGTCGCAACTCCCTCTGCCAAACTACCACCGTGCCTCTGGGAGCTTTCCTTTGCCGTTCCTGCAGCTAGCACGACGCCAGCCCACACCGGTCGCTGCGCCTCCTAGCCCCTGTAGAAACTTGCGACGGCAACACCGCAGCAGCTCGAACCAAATCCGCACCGCCTGCGCCCAGACCTCCCGCGCTGCTCTGCCTTCGACGCGCCCTCCCGAGCGACACCTGCCACCGCCGCTCCTGATTCGAGCCTGCTGCCGTGCCCACGACCAACCTGCTGCCTCTCTTGTTTTGCTGCAGGTGTGGTTACTGCTGGACCTCGCCGGACCTCCGACGACCACCCCTGTTCTGAACGGCGACCCATCACCGAACCACCAGCTGCTCCTCGCCATTCTTCAAGTCCATCGTGAGTTAGACTAGGTAAATTTTTTTAGATATTTGGTTTCATAGTTTTTTTTATTTAGTATTTTCGTTCTAACCTGATTTGTTTCGATTTATTATCCAATTAGAAAATTTGTTATATTAAGTCATGATAATAAAAAATATTGAGCCGCGAGACGTCAAGTTAGATTTTTGATTATTTCAACTTTTTTATGACAAATTCATGAATTGCTTTGCATCTTTGAAATAATATGTCATTGATTTATATTGATGAATTTTCAATAGGACATATTTTGGTGTGTTATTTTTTCATCACATGTCATGCATTACATGTCATATCTAGGATTTAGGTATTTAGGTCCATATGCATTTCATATTTAAAACTTTGCATTTTGATTTTTTTAGATTCATATAGGATTAGGTTAATTTTCCTTTAATTAAACAAAAAAAGAACAAACATGTTATTTAGGTTATATGGATTTCATAATGTGTACACCACATGTTGCGCTTTAATTAGTGGGTCATAGGTTAATATTCCCGTCATATAGTTTTTTAAATAAAAAAATCCAAAGATCAGTATTGTTTTTCTTAATAAGAATTATTAAGTCGTTTTAAAAAAAGAAAATACAAAAGTCATTTATTTGGTTAGTTAATAGGTTAGTTCATAATTAATCCCATTTTATGTCATCATATATTTGGTAAAAATATATATATATATATATATTTGGTAAAAATATGTTGTCATTGTTTAGTATAGGTTGCATACATTAAAAAAGAACCATAAAAAAAAAATCATAAAAAGAGCATGCATATAGAATTATTATTCATTCATCCCATATCATGAAACGCATGCATCTTTATAATTATATAAATTAGATTGCATACATATAGTGATAGTTCAAGTTATGCCATATGAATCGCATTTCACATATCATTAAAGTAAAATCCATGCGTATTAAGTTTAGATTAAGATTGCATAATAATAAAAATTAGGTGTCATTTAGAAATCATGTTTAGGGCATGCATTTTTATTGAATGTTATTTTATTGATTGTGCACCCGCATGACCACCATTTGCATGTTAGTTGCTTAAGTTAAAATTAATTAACATTGCTTGCAAAATATTTTTGAAATTAAAATAAAAGGTACCGAAAGGGCGTTAGATTAATTTAGCGTAACCATGTCCTCGGACTTTATTGAATCTCCGGTTCGCAAAAGTAAAGCATTCTCCCATACTTTATTTGGGTTTTAATCAACCCTAATTGGTTAGTGGCGGCTCCGAATTGAGTATAATTGCATGTTTAAATAGATTAATTTCTTAGTATCAAGTCGCGATTGATAGGATTTGGGAGAGTCTATGCCAAATCTTCGGACTTAGTAATCCATTAGCCTTTTTGAGTAATTCACATTCGGGAAGGTCGCGACAATCATATTATTTACCTTCTGAGAGGGTTTAATTTAGACCTATTTATATCTCCATTCAAATTCTTTCAGATTTCCCATTAAAGCAATTATCTTAAAATTGGACAATCACCATAGTAATTACGCAATTTAATATGGATAATAAAACATCAATAAAATTAATATTGACAATGTGCGATTATATTAATATATTATGACAATGAACTTTCTATCTATGTTTCTTGGTGCTTCTCCGACTACTCCAATTTCCCACCTACTAGCAATATGACAAGGTGAGTAAACCCCACCTCGAATTGTCTAAAAGTGGTATCGATTAGAGGTGGTTCTAATCATTGATTCTCCTGTATTAATCAACACCTATGAAGTATCAACACTCTTTAAAAGTCTTTGTGTCGTGTCGGACACTTCGACACGTGTTTGATATACTAGAACACTCTTCGACACTCGGTCAACACATGTTGAAAAATCCGACACCTGATTAACTTTCTCGACATTCTTTGACACTCGAGTTGGAATTCTGACAAACGAGTTTCCAACACATGATTTCGATATCGAGATCAATTTTAAAAAAATTAATAAATGAGAGGTAAAAATATATATATATGTGAAAAAATAAACACAATAATAAAACTAATAAATGGAGAAAGAAGAAACACCCATTATTCTCTTTTCTTCTCACTCCTACTTCCCGTGATACACAATTCACCCCTTAAGTTTTCTCATCTTCCAACATATTTAACATGTGAATCTAGAATATGAATCGCTTGTTTTTTCTCCAAGTTTTATGAATTATTAAAATAGAGTTGAATTTGTCAAATTGAAATAATGAATGATATTAATAAATGGCATATTAATGTTTTAATGTATATTCATCCTAGGTTTTTTTAATTATTTATTTATTTATGAATTTGATTCAAATTAATTTGATTGAAATAATCATAAAAATGATAATTTATTATGTACATATAATAATATATATTTAATATACAATGTGTCCTAATATGTCGAATTTTCTATTTTTTGAGAAATGACGTGTCGGGGTGTCGTGTTGCATGTCGCATGTCAGTGTCGGTGTTATTTAGATCAACACTATGCGCATTATACTTGTGTTGGGTGATTGATGGGTTAGTACTATTTGAAAGGGCTAATAAGAAGACCTAGAGGGGGGTGAATAGTTATGAAAATAAATTTTGCGAAATGCAATGAAAAACTTTACTTTTAACCCGAGTCTGGTTGACTACAAACTTTGCATAATGAATTAAACTTTACAACTATTTTAGAATGCAGAAGTATATCACAGTAAATAAAGTAAATGAGTTTAGGGAAGAGAAAAGGAACACGGAATTTATAGTGGTTCGCTTAGATTAAGTCTATGTCAACTTTCCCATGCTGACAGCCTTCTAACTGGTTTCCGCTATGAATTAAAAGAGAATTTACAATCTTGCGATCTCGACTTCTCAATGAAAAGTCTCTACTACTCTTACGAAATCACAGTACAAGTCTCTCTCTCTTTTGAGTACAAATTTGAGCATAGTGTAATGAATAACAAGTAAATTGAAACTTCAGACTTTAAAATTCTTCTTTCACTTACACTGTCGAACAACTAAAGAGGCCTCCTTAAATACTTCATTTGTGCCTTCTCGACCATTGGCATTTTCCAAATGAATTCTTTCAATCAAACCATTGGATAGAATCAATCAAGCATATCTCGAGCCGTTTGAAAATTGTGATGAAAGCCCGTCAATCCTATTCACCTGTATAATTAGGATCTTAATTTACATGAGTAGATTCTTTCCAAAATAACTTGCCTTCCGAAATGATTGAAGTATCTAAATTAATTCTAATAAAGATAGCTAATCTCGTAGGTGATATTTCCAACCAGAAGACCACATATATCTTGTACGAACCAAATCTTTGAAGAAAGAAAAATAATCCCGAGTCTGGTTAAGTCTTCATTTTCACGTGCGTTCAGTCTGAGATTTGTCAGAGTGGTCAGACTTCTGTTGTAAGATAAACTTTGACACAAAAGTCTGGCGATCTTTAGAATAGAATTTAGATAAGTTTTGTTAGCTTTAAAACACCATATGAATTTTCTCCAACACTATTGTCACCTGTCCTACCGGTAGTACGACAAGGTGATTAAACCCCACCTCAAACTGTCTAAAGTAGTGCTGGTTAGAGGTGGTCCTAATCATTGATTCTCCTGTATTAGCCAAGACTCTATGCGCATCGTACGTGTGTTGGGTTATTGATGGGTCGGTACTACTGTCACCTGGAATAACGACAAGTTCGAGCTTTTGGAGTTAGCAACCATGCATGCTGAGTAGCTAGGGGAGAATATATTACGTGGGCCGGCCCCTCCACTTCACTATGCTGCCGGACCATTTACAAAACGACACATGACACCACGTGGCTCCAGGGGTCCCACGAACGGAGCATCTCTCCCTCTTTCTTTCTCCACAGTTCATCTTCCCAGCACGCAACTTTTGTCACAGAAACGGAACGACCTCCATTTTTGTTCTCTCTTTTCATGTTCTTTGATCAACGGTGATAATGCCAGACATAAACAACGCCGCCTCCAAGCCACCGCAGATATCCGACATGTTCCAGAATTTTGCCTTCACCTTCAAGGACAAGATCTTCAAGTTGTTCGCCGACTACAACAAGGAGGCACCGCTGGCCATCGACGGCGACTCGTCCGACAGTTTTGCGCTGCTTGACTTTGCTGAGGAGGTCATCACCAGTCAGAGGGTCGTCATCATCAAGCCCAATCACTACAGAGCCGCCACTGGTGCGGCCCAGTTACGCCTCTCGGAGCTCGACCTCTCGTGGGTGGAAACCCTTGGCTGGAGGGAGCTTGCGGTTTGTCTTTGGAGTCGACGCGATTGGTTGGGAAGCCGTGGAGAAAGAAAAGTTGCGTGTTGGGGAAAGTGACCAGTGGAGAGAGAGAAAGAGGGACTTCATAGGTGGGACCCACAACGCCACGTGTTGATTTCTGAATGGTCAGGCCCATAATGACGTGGAGGTGGCCGGCCCACCTGATATTTTCTCGGACGAGATGGTTAGCATAACGTGCTCAGTGCTCACGTTGGTTAGTGAGAAAATAAAATGAATAACGGACAAGTGATCTTTGAACTTTGACCAAATATATAATGTGACCATTAAATTTTTAATTTTTTTAAGGTGCTCTCCGAACTTTAGCTTAATGTGTAATGCGATCCCTAAGTTTTTAATTTATTAAATGTGGTTCATAGATTTTTGTTATTTGTTCAATTTAATCCTTCAACTATATGAAAATATTCAATATTATCTCATGGACAACATTAAACATTTTCATTTAGTCCCAGGATAATATTGAATATTTTCATATAGTTCATGGACTTAAGTGAATATGTAACAAAAGTCTAGGGATCGCATTAAATAAATTGAAAGTTCATAGACCATAATACACATTTGACTACATTTTAGAGATCACATTGAACAATTATAAGTTCATAGTTCACATTGCACGTTGGGCAAAATTTTAGGGACTATTTGTGTTATTTTCCCAAAATAAAACATTAAATTCTCTTACTCTATTTTTTAGAGTCTCCTTTTGCATTTTTTTATTATTACCACAAAAAACTCCAAACTGATAAACATGCGAAAAATTTACCATTAACTAAATTTTTTACCATGAAAAGTCCAAAACTTATATACCTATGATAAATTTACCTTTTGTTAGTTTCCATTAAATTTTGTCGTCAAATTACTGAGTTTAATGACACATAACAGTTGACGGGTATACTAATTTAGTATTTTACCTTCCGTTTGTCATAGGTATATAGTTTGGGATTTTTCGTGGCATAAATTCAATTTAACAAAAACTAATTAATGGTAAATTTGTCACAAGTATTTTAGTTTGGGAGTTTGTTATAATTAAAAAAAATTAGTTTGAGATAAATTTGTTAGATGTGTATCAATTTAAGATTTTTTGTGGTATTAATTATTATTTTTTGTTTAAAGTCTCCTTTTGAATTTAAAAATAATAACACGCGACTCCCGCTAGCTTGAGATGAAGATTCGATTTCATAATTGGCTAAAATGCATGCTTAGTCATAATCGATTTGCTAGTATTGTGCGTACATCATCTTGCTCGCTCCCAATCCGCAGTGGATTGAATGACATTCGATGTCGGCTCTGGCAACTTTTTCCTACTCATCCACATCCCTCACCGTTAAGGTGAGCATTTAGTTATTTGCCAAAAGTCTAACTAATAATATCATGACACGATGTATGTGTGTGTATATATAATAGCAGCTTACGTACCTACTGTCTATTAGTTGCATGTATGGCACCGATCGAGGTCCAAATGTCAACCCAACTCAATATTACCTCGCAGTGTACTATGATAGTTGTATATAATCGATCAATCCCATCATGGTTTATACGGAAAATCATGATCTCTTTTTGAATATAACTAGTGGTTACAGTTTGAGATATTGACTAATCATCCAAATTACTAGTGATGGATGCGGATTGCACGATTGGCAAACCCTTCTACGCTCGTACACTCGATAAGGTCCAAGCCAAAATTCTAGCAGGTGATTCGAATAAGGATTATAAAAAAAATTCAAATGTGGATTGAAGGATTTGAATTTGAATTTGGATAAATTGCTCAATGGATAAAGAGAGAAAGAAGGGCCCACGTTTTAATTAGGAATCACATTTTTTTCTTTCGCAACAGTTGGCAATTCCAATATATATCCCTTCTAAATCCACGCTAGAAAATGGAAAAAGAAAAGAAAATAAAATAAAAATCACAGGCAAGGATTTGATGAGCAAGACCGTGTACACTTATTAATCTGTAAGGAAGCTTAACACAAATCTGTTTAATTAATTAAGCTTTTTTCCGTGATCATTTTGCTTTTAATGATTTTTTTGTGCGTGTTTAATAATTTTGAGCGAAGATAATGAAGGAATAATGAGATATTTTTGACGAGGGAGCAATTTACGGGCAAGGATCTCCGTGAATATCATCACACTACAACTGAAACTCCACATTTCTCTCCCTCTCTCTCTCTCTTTCTCTCTCTCTCTCTCTCCCCCTCCGCTTTCACTCCATATATATAGGCTGCATACTTCCTCTCCCTCTCCCTCTCCTCCGCTTTCACTCCATATATATATAGGCTGCATTACACGCAGCTTTCTCCGATCATCACGATACCAAGGTGCTTCTCTATCCAGCTTGCGAAGGATAGTGGAGATGGTGATGGCTAAAGCAGCTAGGAACACGGTTGGCATCCTTGGTGAGCTCATAATCTCCGATGATTGTTATTGCCGTTTTGACTCTTCCGAAGAGATTGCGAAGAGCTCACTCGGGTAGCTAGCTAGGCTTGTTTCCAAAATAACCTGTCTTACATGGGATGAGAAAGGGGCGAACACCATTAATGCTTGATCCAAGAGATACGTGTAGAAATTGGACCCCTTCTTTGTTTGGGCATGAAGCAAGGTGTGCATGGTAGAAGATGGGAAGTGCTGAAATGGGTTAGGTTTCAGTGACTTTATTTCTTGTAATGAAGCAAATGTTGGACAAATAGGCATGGAGATCAGCAAAAACCCCAATTTTGAGTGCAGGAAAGGGTTCCTGTCCTTCTTGGGGATGACAAAGCTCAATTGTAGGCAGGGAAGCTATTTCTCAGGAAACAAGGTGGTGAGTTTGTAATTGAGAGGATATTCGCATGCCTGAGATAGATGGGCAAAAAAGGGGAGTTATAGAAGGGCTAGCGAATCATGATGAACTTCAAATAGTGGCTGGCTTGATTAATAAGGAGAATAAAATATCGAAGGAGCAAACTCTGCAAAGTTTATTCGATGAGCAGAAAGTAGATGGAATACTTACAATTCATTAAGTATGAATTACAAGATGGATAGCTTGGCTTGGACTGGAAGTAAATCAAGAGACTAAGTAATGATTAGGTATAATCAAATTGGAGAAATGGAGCAGCAATAGTGTCAACCACTCATCATCTTCCTACAGACAACAGAGGACATATTGGTTCAGTGTCGCTGGACGAAGGAAGTTTGGTCATACTCCGGAATACAAATCCATTAAAATGGATTAATACCACAAAAAAATTACAAACCGGTACATCTATAACATGTACCAAATGAAGGGTAAAACACTAAATTGGTAAACCTATTAATTGTCAACGTGTCAACCAACTTAACAATTTTATAGTAAAATTTAACGAAAATTAACATAATTTAACGAAAACTAACATTAGATAAATTTGTCCCGAATATACCAATTTGGGTTTTTGGTGATTAAAAAATTAGTTTGGGATATATTTATTACCGGTTTCTCAATTTGGGATTTTTTGTGGCATTAACCCTATAAATTAACCCCTCATTCTCGTGTTTGCCCCTTCTTTTAATGAACAAAAAGTAGGTAACTGTTCATATGATTTATTTCGACTCTTTGTGATAGAAATTCATGGATTTCGTTATGATAAGTTTATTGACTTTGTCTTTACTTTTTCATTGAACAGGGAACGTTATATCTTTCGGTCTTTACCTCTCCCCATGGTAAACTTCGCTCACCCTCTTATTATTATTTTAAACACGCAATACTATACGTAGAGCCATCTCAATTCGTGAGTGTGGCGTATCACAATTATTATTATTATTATTTTTGGGATCTTATAGGTAAATGTGGTTGGACTTACTAGATCTATTGATGTTGATGCACTTTCTTGTATGTCACCCACATTTAATACAATGGATGTATTACATGTCTTTGTTGTGACAAAAAAAAAACTAATTTAAGTTAATGTTCACGAAACATCATCCAGCTTGGTGATTATGTCACATCAATTGAACTTGCTAGAGAGAATCCTGTATTAGATGTTTTCCTAGGTTATAATGCATTAATGTATAGTGCTCTCGATTATTAATATTTCTATATCTATTTTGCTTGGCAGTCCGACGTTTTATAAAATCATTAAGAACAAGTGGGTGGGGGAATTTAAGGTAGATCCTTACCTTGCTACCGTGTTGAACTGCACCTTCTGGCTTATCTATGGCTTGCCCTTTGTGCATCCTGATAGAATCCTTGTCCTCACCATCAACCCCATCGCTCTTACGATAGAGCTCATCTACATCGGCATTTTCTTTTACTATGCTCCAAACCAGGGAAGGGTATGTGCTTAATATGTCTTTGAACTTTATTGATTTATTTTTTTTATCTAGGTTTTTTGAGATTTACCTTTAAAATTGTCTTACTATAGCTTTTCTACTTATACCATGCTATTTGAATGGAAATCCACCGATAAAAGTTCCACTTATGCATTCCAAGTTTCTGTACAATAATTGGATACATTCTGTCACTAAATTCAAATTTATTCACATAGAACATTGTTGGCATACAATAATCATAGATGCACTATAGTTAGTCTTGTTCTTTTTATTTTTCCTTAATTTGACATTTGTTTAGTTCGCTGCTCCTGTAAAGTTTTTCTAGTGAAACGTCCGTGATTATGTTATGTCCTATTTATGTAACACTCATCCAATGAACTGAAATGCGTTACATATCTTAGTTTTCCGTCAATATACCTTAAGTCAGGGCGCCTTAGTTTTGTATACCGTTTTCTAGACACTCCAATATCCAAACATTGCAGTGTACAAACACTCATTCCGTCCTAGGCACTTTGACAAACTTCAAAACATTGCAATTGATGGTGGTAATTCTTTCTTTTGGCAGAAGAAGGTGGTCTATTGGCTCTGCGGGGAAGTCGTCTTCGTTGCTATGGTGTCGCTGGTTTTCCTGTTGGTTTTTCACGACCACAATAGAAGAATCCTTGCTTTTGGAATCATCTGCGATGTATTCAACATCATAATGTACAGCTCCCCTCTTACCATCATGGTACGTACACATCCATCCCCTTCCCTCGTTATAAACTAAAAACTTAGTTTGTCACTTGTCAGATTGTTTTGTCACTTTCTTTGCTTTGTTTACTGCAGAAAAAAGTGATCTGCACAAAAAGTGTGGAGTACATGCCCTTCTATCTCTCCCTAGCCAACTTTCTCAATGGCTGTGTGTGGACTGCATATGCCCTCATCAAGCTCGACATCTTCATTCTCGTAATTGAAATGGAATTTGAATTAGTTTCAACGCTTCTTCTTTCGAAGTCAAGAGGAATTAAAAGAAACCACCACATACACGAATCTTTGATCTAACAATCATGCATAACTTGGGAACAATCTGCAGATTAGCAACGGGCTTGGGGTGCTATCCGGTGCGATGCAGCTCATGCTCTACGGATGCTACTTCAAGTCCACGCTGAGAGATGAGAAGGTGGTCGACGTGAAGGCTTCTCAATTCCAGCTCTCTACTTCTGATGGACCAGCTAGAGTGTGATCAAGGAACATTACCCCTACTCCAC
Source organism: Eucalyptus microcorys (assembly GCA_014182515.1). Taxonomy (NCBI): domain Eukaryota; kingdom Viridiplantae; phylum Streptophyta; class Magnoliopsida; order Myrtales; family Myrtaceae; genus Eucalyptus; species Eucalyptus microcorys. The sequence goes on from CM024571.1 coordinate 26,230,559, forward strand.
GATATGCTTAGCTCTCTGTCTTAAAATTCTGGGCACTTGTCGCTAGGGCTAAGTTGGGAAAAAAGAACTTGCAGTAGTTGTTAGGGATAATTAGGGATTTCTCTAAAATAATTTCTTATATTAGAGATATTTAATAATTCTAGTAATTTTATATATCTCTCAATATTGAGCGTATATCTCGATTGATATGTTTTCTTAAATAGTTATCTAACAAAGCCTATAAATAAATTTATCTATTCTTCTTCAATAAATATTGAAATATACTGAAATTTCCCAAATCTATTTTCCATGTTTTATTTTCTTAACTACAATAGTGATTAGATGTTAGGTTTTTTTTTTTTTTTTCACTCTTTTTGGAAACTAAAGATGGTAACTTGTCGGGTAGGTTTGTAGCATCTTAGCCCAACACGACCCGTCCATACTCATCAACTCGACTCTTCTCGCGTTCGAGTGCAAGCCTTTTTTTTTTCCTCAGTTAATTGGGCAAATTTGGGATATGAAACGACACAAAAGAATTTACTGGTTAAAAAAAAAATGAGTATGACAAAAAGAGAAAATATTAGGTACCTCAGTGATAGGCACGTGGAACTTGCACAAGTCCACTCAACCCTCGACACGCGTCATCCGCAGTCCACATTGCAAAAAATTTCAGATTTTCTCTCTCCCCTCCCTGCGTTACTTTTTCTCCTTTTTCTCTGTTACTTTTTCTCTCAAGTCTCTTGCAAACTCACCACAAACACTCTCTCCTCTGTAACAAGCTCCCTCTCTCTCTCTTCCCCATCGCAGAGACTGAAGAAGAGCCTTCGACGCCGGTCATGATTCCACCCCCTCTCAATCTCGTCCGCGACACCCTTGATGATCGCCTCCAGGTCTTGCTGAGTTCCTGGGAAGTAGCGGATCATCCCGTCGAGAGTCCCAAAAGCTTCACCTCCTTGATTCTGAGTTTTGAGGCCTTCGACGACCCCTAGTCTCAGGCCACCATGGCCAAAGCAGCCAACTTGGGCTATAACTTGAGCTCGGGCGACGCTCTAAACAGAGAGAGAGAGAGAGAGAGAGAGAGAGAGAGGAGACAAAAATCTGAAAATTTGTGGTGGTTTTGTACTTGAAGATGGAAAAAGAGAGTTGAGAGAAAAAGAAACGGAGAAAATGTAACGTAGAGAGGGGAGAGAATCACTGGGCTTTGCCCCAGTGGTCACCCTTCCAACATAGAAGGAGAGGTAAGGGCTTCGAATCCCCACATTTTCAGGGAGAGTTGAGGTGGAGACGATTTAGTTTCAAGTGTAAGTTTTGATTCCCATACCCTGTAAGGAGGCAAAGCAAAAGTCTAAGAGTGAGAATTAGAATATGAGTAGAATAGAACCAACCCAAAAAAATAAAAATAAAAAGAGGGGGGAGAGAGAAAGTCTGAAATTTTTGCAATGTGGGCTTGTGGAGACACATGTCAAGCGTTTAGTGGACTTGTGCAAGTCCGACATGTCACCCAATATTTTCTTAGATGGAGGAACCCTCAGAAAAGTAAAAGAGATATAGAGTGAAAAAAATTTAGAGTAAGTGCAGGAGAAAATATTTTGCCTCGTCAATTGCTAACGTGGCATGTGTTTGTTAGTCATGTTCTATAATACAATGACATGTGTATGTTGAATTGAAATAAAAAAATATGAAAAAATAAATTCTCCTTTCTTCCTCCTCCATCCCAGCATGGACGACATTTGGAGCTCATTGTCAAAACTCACGGCCACGGACAATCCACAGTTGCCACTTCTGTGAATGAGGCCACTCACGAGCCAAGGACAATAAAAGCTTGCAGCCATGGATGATGGAGGACCCCTTCCAGCGTCACTCACAGTTGGCTCAAGCCTCCCCTCCAACTCCGTCTTTTTCTATTTTTTCCAATCTCCAAATTTGGCATTGCATCCTAAACCTAGGTAAAGATGAGGCTCTCGGGGGTGTTCATGGATGGATTGAAGCCATGAGCCCAACTTGAGCTCCAATGACAAGACATCCGAAGTATCTCGAGGGCGCTAAATGAAGCCGAGTCTCTCACTGACGTCACCAAAATTGAATCTTCCAAGTCAAAAGGGAATGGGTGGAGAATGGATTGCCACCACAAGGACAAGGAAGGTGAGATTATCCATGGTTGCAAAGACTCGAAAGGCGAAGCTACTCGTGGCTTGAGAGACCATGGCAGACGGGAAAGATCATGGGGAGAAGGCTCTTCCAAACAACCCAACCAAAGGTATAACCAACCCCAAAGTGACTCCCACAAAAAAAGGGAGAAGAAGACACCTCCATCCCCTTACTTCATTTGCGACGGTCCCCAATGGACTCAAGAATGGGCCAGAAGAACAAGCCCAATGCCTTGTTCGCCATGGAGGAGGAAAAGCCGAAATAAGAAAGAACGGAAGTGTGACTCGAGACCTTAAAGGTCCTCAACTCCATCCATTCCGTGACGACCCAAGCACCGCCTAAAAAGAAGCCTACAAGCTCACATTTGTCCTTTATGAAAGTCAAGGCACGTGACACAACACTCTATGCCTTGGTTGACAGAGGGCATCAAATATGTTCTTGTCAAGCGAAGCAACAAAAAGTTTGGGACTTCGCATAGAACTAATCGTACATTGGTTCAAGGCGGTCAACTCAGATGATGTACCAACCATTGGCGTTTTTCAAGATGTAGAACTACAAGTCGGCGGATGGAAGGGCAAGCTCTCTTTTGAGTAATTCCACTCAACGAGTATGATCTTATCTTGGATTTGGAATTCTTCGATAGTGCGAGGATCATGATAGATATGAGAACCAAGTCGATTATCATCATCGACCCGCACTGCCTATCAGTGGTACCTATGATCCATGGATTGACAAAGACCAAGACCATCTCCATGATCCAACTCGTGGATGAAGGGCCAAGAGTTGAGGAGTCCGCAACCGAGTCATGCACAAAGTCGCAACCTCTAGAAAAGCCAAAGGTAGAGTCGGATTGCCCCACGCCAACTCAACATGACATGCCAATCCATCTGCTCTTTCTGGATTTGGATAACTTACTAGACAACATCAAGATAGCCGAATTGAAGAAGGAGCCAAATAGCTAACAAGCCGAGAAGCCAAAGACAAAGCAGCATTGGAAACAGAAGAATTGGCAACGTCCAAAGGAACCGACCATCCAAGCAAAAGACAGTGAATCGAGAGCGCCAAGGATGTTGCTAGAATAGGTGGGAGAGAATGTCATGGTCTTGAGATTTCCCATGCACAAAGGATCGTGTTCGATCCAAGAAGACCAAAAAGTTGCCCAAGGTTTCTGGAGTACTCTAAAATATTCTTGGAGATGGGCGATACGGTAAATGTATCGAGTTTTAGAGCATTCTCAGCATAAACACCGGTATTTGGTAGATGGAAAGATCGATCTCCATCACTAAATCGAAAGCCAATCAACGGTTGTAATAAAGACTCTTGTATAAATAGGGGTGCCTCCCTCATTTTTATCCATCCAAATACTTGAGTAATAGAAAGCATTCTCTCCCAAAGCTTCTCTCTCTAAACATTTTCTCTCTTTACAATCCAGGTGAGTGAGCAATCGATACTTGGGAAAAGTCTTGGCTTAGGCATTCCATTGATCGTTGCACGATTCCTATCCCAAACAATTAGCTTGTGACACAAGCCTCTTGGGTGAAGAGAGATGGTGTTGATTGGCATTGGGTTTTATTAGGGTGGGGGCAATTTGGGAAATAAATGGCAATTTGATATATTATATGAAGGTAAGAGATGAAACTTGAAAGAAGACAAGAATTATAGGTTTTAAAATGTGAAGAGGGTATTTGGTTGATATATCAAGTCGAGTTGAAGATGGTTTTTCGCATTTTTTTCTTTATTTCAATTTTACTTGTATATTTATTTTGCAAAGGCAAATCACGCAAAAAGTATGGTTACATCCAAACCTTGGAGAGAGGTAACAAAAAAAATAAAAATAAATGATTCAAATGATTATAACAAGATTCAAACTTTTTTTTTTGGTCAAAAAACATATTCAAACTTAGGGTAAGAATGCACCTTTTTGAGGGGTAAGTACACTATCAGTACCAAAAATTATATACGGTGCTCACTTTGGTGCCAAAACTTTATTTTAGATCACTTAAGTGCTAAATCGAAGGAAAAACGATCACTCTGGTGCCACCAGCAAGAGATTCCGACCAAAATGATTACGTGACTTTTATATTTAAAGAAAAAATCGACAACGCTTTTAAACGACATCGTTTTCCATCCTCCTTAAGAAAATGACGTCGTTTTGCTGTCCTAAGTGGATGGCCTCACAAAAATGACGCTGTACAACTCATTTGGGGATTGAAATTAGGGTTTTTTTGTTCGATCCTCCCCTAATGCCAACTTAGGTCGCTCGGCCTCCGTCGTAGTTGCTCAACTAGGCGAGCGAGGAGAGGCTAAGGTTGTTGCTCGGGCAAGAAGCGACGGGAAGAATAGGAGACGAAGACGGAGAAGGAGGAAGAAGGGGGTCGAAGGTTGAGAGAGCGAAGATGAGGAGGGCAAGGAAAACAAAGAGGGCGCAGATGAAGATGGCGGATTGGGCTCTACTCAAGGAGCGGCCGAAGTGGGTCCTTCTGAAGGGGGAAGGAGACGAAGGAGGAGAGAAGGAGGAGGACAAGAGCTTAGACTTGTCAACAATGTCGGACGAACCGAAGGCGGAGTTGTGCTGGTGCTAGTGCGTTACTGGTGTCACTGTTGGCTGGTGCTGGTGTTGTTCTTCGGGGAAGAAAACGACAGGAAGCCCATGCCATGCCTTCTCTCTCTCTTTCTCTCTCTTTCTCTCTCTCTCTCTCTCTCTCTCTCTCTCTCTCTCTCTCTCTCAATTTGGGGATTTAGGGTTTTGAATTGGGGGAAAGACACCAAACAGCGTCGTTTTGTTATTTAAATGTTGACTGTACTCTCCGGCGAGCCACATCAACTTCAAAAATTAATAAAAGAAGTGTCACGTTAGAGTTCCGGCCAACTAGATCGGCGTTAACACTGAAGTAATCGTTTTTCAAAAGTTTTGGCACTTAAGTGATCCAAAATAAAGTTTTAAAACCAAAGTGAGCGCCGTACATATATTTTGACACTGAAAGTGTACTTACCCCCCCTTTTTGAAGTTTGGTATTAACACCTAAAATTTGACATTCCATCTAGTTATTCATTACATAGAAAATCAAGGATTAATCCTTAACCCCTAAATAAACATATTAGAATTAAATTACATAACATATAGTTTTAGGAACATTTATTATATAGTTTATATTAATTGCATTAGCATTAAATCAGTGGTAGGTGATTTTGAGCTTAAAAAATCGATAAATGGAGCCCACAAAGTGAAACAAAATTCGGCTAGGCTAGGGGTGCATGATGGCTGAAATTTACATGGAGAATAGGCCAAAGTTGAGCTTAATTCAATCTAATTTCAGCCCGTGAGATTTAATTCATAATGGGTCTTGAGCCTAATCCAACCCGTTGTCTTAATAAGACCTTAAATAAGCCCATGAGCTTGAGGTTAAACCTTGGTTTACACTATATAAGCATGTTTATGCCTCATAATTCGGCATTGGAATCATAATTGCAAAGCACATAGAGAAACACACGTGATGAATAGGGAGAAAAGAGAGAAAGGGACCTCTCGGCCAAGCCTTGGTAGAGACATCTTGTTGTCGTGCTGCCTTTCGCCGCGTCGTCACCATTGCCGCTCCCGCTACTCACTACCTTGCCAAGCTCGACGACACTAAGCCTATTGCCTCTCGATGACAACTCGCTACTCTCTTGCTGACCGAGACCCATCGTGACCTGCTAAACCGATCCAAGCCACCCGTGACGATGCCACTCTCTAATATGTCGCCACATTGAGCCCCTAGTCACGACCTCACTGCTTGAAAACGACCGAGCTACTACTCACCACCAAGCGATGCCATCCCATCTGACCGAGCCAAGCCTTGAGCTCTGACTCATTTACTTTATGTCTTAAAGTATAATTCTATAACTCTTGATGATAAGGGGGCATTTGAAAATAATACATCATTGCTCAAGTTCCAATGATGATGAACCCATTCATGCAATTGATTTAAAACACTCTTTCAACAAGAAAGTTAAGGGCAAGTCAAGAATAGATTGCCCCGTTTAAAAAGGAAAAAGGTATAAGGTATATCTTATTCCTTAGCATAGTTTTGGAAATGACACTCTCTCACTTTTTCCTTGCAAATGACGAACTGAGGGCATGTCAAATTCTAATGGTGATAGCATACCAATTAAGCTGGATTTTTTTATGTATAACCGAAATTTATCAAATCTCATTTCTCATTGCATAGAACCCTATTCATGCACATTCTTTTGTGCACGAGCAAAAGCAAAAATGGAGCGTAATATGAACATCCACCTTCGATTGATCATTGTCTGCGTCCCTTCCCTTCAAACAAGGGCAATTCAAGGAGTTCCATTTCTAAATACTTTCCTCTATATTTATTATATTTTATTAGTATGTCTATGATGGGGTGCAATTAAAACGCACCGTTTCTTCTTAATATGTTATGATGGAAAGACACATTTTGAAAGGGTATGAGAGAGTCATATAAAAAACTTATGAAGATAATTGTTGGTATGGTTGGCAAACAGAATGGTCAGAAAAAAAAATTGTTCTCACTTCCTCTCTCTTTTCCATCAAAGAAAAAGAAGGCGTTCCATTTCTACTTTACGAAATCAATTGGCATTTACGCTGTGGAAATTGGATGTTTTCCTCGTGACTATATTCAGACCATCGTGAAGTAATATTGTTCGCCATTCATCCGCAATTCAACGTTCGTTCCGAGGCAAATTATTCATTGCGCATCCGAAAGAGGTTAGTCGTCTTCCGCTGACTATCTTCCAATATTGGTATCAGAGCCTGGTTATGATTTCTGCCTTATTTTTTCATCAAATTTTCTCATTCACCATTTGATATCAAGATCAAGAGAATGAAATTTACACTGTCTGGATGTTTATTACTCAGAATTGCAATCTAAATCGTCAAAAATGAACTGAAGCGAAGAACGGATTTGGGAACTGCATATACCGTACGGTTTTGGCCATTTTTCAGAATATTTTTTCGGCTAAAATTAATTTTTAAATATACATGGTGAAAGTACTCCTCAAGACGAGTTGAACGGCAGGTCGAACGCCGCCGGAGGACATTGGACGCGCCCACACTCACATTGGCAAACCGACGTGTGCTGACATCAACCCATGGTTGGTAACCGTCGGATGACGTTATCGATAATGTAACCGTCAGTGACAGTTGGTTGGCCAGAGATCCGATCCGATCCAACCTGACCTTACTCAACTGTGACCAAACCAATTGACCGGATCGGTCAATTGGTCTGACCAGTCAATCGATCCGACAGTCAAACCAGTCGGATCGGCCAAGAGCCTTTATGGCTTGCTGGAGTGTGCGCCACACGTGCTGTACACTCAGGCGGCACGTGTGGGCACGTGGGGACTCCAATTGGCGCGTGGTCAGCGGTTTTTGATTTGTATGGATGTTCTCTACACTATGGCATAGTTATTTTACATGTTTGAGTTTTTTAAAGTTTTAAAAATGTGCACGGAACCCTAAGTACGTGTATTTTTGGAGTATAAATGCATTGTTTATTCATTTTTAGCCTGTATTTTCTTATGGTTTTGGAAATATAGAAGCTAGCCTACATGAAAATGGTAACATATATGTGGTGTAGAGCTTGGTTTGATGATAGCATGTATATAGTTTAATATGCTTGCAATTTCCTAATTCCAAGTAAATTCGAATAATGGTTGGCAATCCTTGATTTTTCCACTACATGTTGAATTCAATTTTGATTATATTTGCTGTATGATTGTTTTTTTGTATGTTAGTTCACATCATGCTATGTTTTTTGTGTTAATGGAAAAATGTAGAAATTACATAAGGTCATGTAATTAGTTTTTTTAGTGGGGTTCGTAGGTTAGTAGAATTCGAAGGAGAACTTAAAATTTGCACAAATTAAACTAATTAATGATAATAGAACAATCGTACATAGGAGTTGATTGGGAACATATTGAACTTTCGTTTTTGTGTCTTTTATTGAATTATCATTAATTTAGTTTGTCTTTGTTGCAAATTAAATATGTGTGTTACTTTGGAAAAATGTGCTAGTATTGATTCTGCGTTTATTATATCAATGTATTATAACAATTGATTATGGCTTCGGCATCAAAAACCATTGTGACTGACCTCAATAAGAGTGAGAAGCTGAACGGTGACAATTATTAGGGGTGAGTGGTTCCAAATTCCTTACAAGTTCTACTTAGAACCTAGAACCTACCCTCGGGTGCAGGTTCCTCATTTTTTAGAACGTGGAACTTACCCGTCGGAATCTAGAACTTGAAACCTACCTTGTCACAGGTTCCAGGGTCGGTTCCATATTCTAATAGGTTCCTTTTATTTTTCTTTTCTTTTTCATATTTAGTTAAACAAAATGAAAATGAACGCAACAATACCGAACAAGTTTGTCATTCACAAAAAAGAATACAAAACAAACAAAATTATCATGCATGTAAACTAGAGACTCTAGGTCATTTCTTCTGCTACTTGTTCTACCAAGTTGAGCGTGCACACTTGCAAATCGAATTGTTCCTCTCTATCAATATTTTATTTGGTGCACAGAACAATAATTATACAGAACATGTGGTATGTGCATATGAAGATGCTAATAATTTTAAATGAACCTAAAATCATCTGGAGTTTGGTTGAATTTAATGTGCAAACCAGTGGAGAAATCTTGTCATCTCGTAACGGCAAGGTCATAAATAAACAATGAGACATGTGCATTTCTCCTTCACAGTCACTAATTTCTAGGGCATAAAAGTATTCATGCAATTGCCAGATACCTAATCCAAGGTCAATCAAAAATAATTTGTTCTCTTCAAGAGTTCTTGGAGGACCAAGCAAAAAGTTGCTTGGTTTTATGTGACCGTGAATGTACTTGCCCAGATAAGAAGCATAAATGTGAAACGTCACAAATGCTAAACCTGGCATATATTTATGATACTCTGGTCTAGCAGAACCTTAAGTGATTGCTCGATAGAGAAAACGCTAAAGAACATGTGATTGGAAGCCAGTCAGCTATTACCCTCTAGAGTGTAGCTTCTCAAGTATAGAGATTGCTCCAACGGCAATACATGCAATTACTTCCAATGGCTGGCTGAAGTAGTAAAGAAGGAGAAAGCCTCAGAAGCTAAAAGAGAATTGGGGATTGTTTAACATAACCTGAAGAGTAGACACCGCAAAAGCTATTAATGGGGAAATATACGTTGGGAAGTTGCTGATTAGAGGAGCTTTTAAACTAGGTCCAAGCAAATCCATGACCTGCATATACAAAGATCATCGAAAACTTTGCATTGTAGAATTACAGAATACGAATCGATGGAATTGCACATACCATGACATAATAGTCACCTTCTTGCCCCTTGTAATGTATTCATGGCAGCGCTATGCCATGGCATTCACCGAGATCACTGCACAGTATACAGAACTTAGATGTGAAGTTCAACGCACAAATCCAATTTCACATGCAAGAGCACCACCTGACAAAATCGGTATTGCAATTATTCTGAATGACTCACTCATAAACTTTCCACTCATTAGGGATGCCATCTTCACATCCTTCGTTGCCTTTACACTTGAATTTTAAGGCCACCTAGATAGTGCCGCATTAAATCATGTAAAATAATGGTGCGAATGTAATGGATTGATTGTGATGGTTTTATGTGATGGGCATGGGCCTAAGTTGGCCCGTCCGCCCATGATGGGCCTAAAAGCCCGGCCCACAGGATTAGGGCCCATGGATGAAGGGGTACTTTCCTTTCTGTTGGAGGAACGTATATAAGGGAGGAAAGAGAGGGAGAACACACCCTTTGGCATAATAACGTACGTTTTCTCTCCCTCTCTCCCTCCAAAAGAAAAACGAGCGCAAACGGCGACGCTATCTTCCCTTCAAGGCCAATCGACGTCATCGGATCGAACATGATCGGTTTTCTCTTCCTCTTATTGACGTTGGTGTTTAATCTGTGGCTAACAAGGTACGCTCGATTCCGTGATGTGCTTTAGGATCGGTGATACATGTATTTCCCAGGCTTATCTTCCGCATTCGTTTTAGGAGTTCGACTTAGTGTCGAATCCGGTTTTTTGGGAATCCATTATTCCCAACATTGGTATCAGAGCCCTAGTTCATGTTTTCCCGACCCCTTTCATGTTTTTTGATTGATTTTTCGTGAAAATATTCGGCCGACACGGATCGGGCGAGAAATCCCGACACCTGAGCACTGTTCGTCCATTTTTTCGAGTTTCTGTATGTAGAAATCAATTTATGAAGGCATAGGGTGAAAGGGCTCGTCGAGACGAGTCCGTCGACATGTCGTGCGCCTCCGGGAGACGCCGGACGCGCCCACACGCACTCGAAGTGCTGGCTAGGCCAGCGCGTGCGCAACACGCGCCGGTCGGCGAACCGACGCGTGCTGATGTCACCGTGACGTCACGGTAACCGCCAGGATGACGTCATCGACTACGACCGTTGGCTGGCCGGTCACCGGCCGCGACCCGGCCTGATGGCGACCCGACCCGACCAACATGGAATCTTGACGCATGCCGCACACGTGCCGGATGACGTCTGCGTGACGTCATCCCACGCACGTGCCGGTCGGGCGGTCGGTTCGCCCGACCGGTCCGACCGGCTCGGCCGGTCCGACGACTGGACCGACCCGTTGACCGACGACCGTTGACTTTGACCGTTGACTCGGAAAAAAAAAAATAAGGGAAAAGAATCTGTTTCTTTTTCAATTATGTCTATGTGGGTTATAAGTAATCCATTATTTATTCTGCATTTGTTGCATGAATCATGGAAAATTATGTATTTTCCCTTATGTAAATTATGGATTATAAGTAATCCATTTTTAGTTCTGCATTGGTTGCAGGAACTATAATGCGTTATGCACAGATACCTACAATCCCGAGAATGGACGAAGGATTTGCAAGACTTAAAAGGCTTATGACAGAATTAGCTAATTATCGGTGGCATAACGGTGATTTAGTATCACATGTGGTCAGGGTCAATCAGATGATACAGGAAATCATCTGGAATGGTTATCTTATGCCGGATTTTGAGAAGGTGCCGGCTTTGATGAATACTCTTCCACTTGAATGGCAAGCAGTATTAGATCGGCTATGGGAGGTCAACGTGGTCCCGGGTTATAGGAGGCTAGTGGTAGCTTTTGTAAGAGAATACTATAGGATTGAGTTAACCAAAACTTTAACCCTTAGATTGAGCGCCACATGGCGCAGAGTGAATGCACCTTGGATGCGACATGAAAGCTCTCCAAAAGCTTTTCCATGGTTGGCAAATGTGCCTTCAAATTTCTCGAGATATTTTGACCGATAGATTAAAAGGACATTCCCTATTTATTTCTTAGATTAGTTTGAGATGTTTTTGATTGTGAATATCTCATTCTTTGTTGATATTTTTCCTCTGTATATATTGCTTAGTGTAATGGATAGTTGTATTATGTGAAAGCATTGTTATTCTATTGGATGTTAGATATTATTTGTTTTCTATTATTGATGACTGTTGTGGGTAGTTCATAGAAGTTTTTGTAACTTCATAAAATTTATTTTGCATAAGACAATTATATTAATAATAATTTTGAGTTAGGATTTTTGGAGAATGATTGGAAACATAGTGACCTTTTGATTCTGAAACCTTACTTGAAATTGTTTATTGATATGATGGGTCTGTGCAAAGTGGATGCATAAATGATAGGCATTAATTATTCATGCATATATGTCTAATGTGTTCAGACCGATGGTTTCAGCAACTAAGAACATAATTGCTGATATGAACGGCAACAATTGTAAAATATTGAATATGAAGATTCAATATGTGCTGGAAAAGCAAGAAGCACTAGAAGCTCTTGACCATATTATGGAAGATCTTGAGAATGCCGTGTGCCACCTTGAGCTAGCAGAGGACCGCCTAACGGCATTTGAGCCGAAAATAGACATTTGCAATGCTGGTTCTAGCTCAGAAAGGGCTTTGAGCTTTAAGCGCAAGTGTATTGATTCGTTCAATATGTGGGAATGCAAAAGATCAAGTCCTTATTGCAAGAAATCAAGAGTTAACCAACACAAGAGAGGAAAACGTCCTCAAGTAAAGAAAATGTCAAGGGTGAGGTGTTATAATTGTGACAAGAAAGGTCACTATGCTCGCAATTGTTGTGAGCCAAAAAAGGTAAACACCCCTTGTACATTTAAGAACTTTGCTTATGTGTCAAGTTCTGTATTATTGGTTGAATCCAATCATTTGTGGACTATAGATTCAGGAGCAACAGACCATGTAGCGAAGGATAGAGAATCCTTCGTGGAATTTCGACGATACCAACTGGAACTAAGTGGATCTATGTGGGATATAACTCTAGAGATGAAGTTAAAGGGATTGGCACCTGCCAATTAAACATGCGTGGTGGACGCACCTTGTTCCTACATGATATTCTATATGCTCCGGAGATTCGTCGAAATTTAAGTGTCTGTTTTGGTGTTGGTTAAGCTTGGTTTTAGTGTGAACTTCCATAATAGAGGTGTAGATTTGTATTTGGATACAAACTACTATGATTGTGGTCACTTTCTGAATGTTTTTATTGTACTAAATGTTGACTGTGGTGATGTCAATATTTGTTATTCCCTTGTTTCACGTCTTTTACTTCATATGATAATGATGTGATTATGTGGCATGCTAGACTTGGTCATATTGGCCAACAACGTATGAATAGACTAGCCAAAGAGGGCTTGTTGGGCAACATTGAAAAAGTCGATTTGCCCATATGTGAGCATTGTCTAGTAGGGAAAATGACAAGGAAACTATTTGGAAAAGATAAAAGAGCTGAATTTCCTCTGCATTTAATCCATTATAATGTCTGTGGTTCAATGAATGTGAGAGGAAGGCATGGGGCTGTTTATTTCATCACTTTTATAGATGATTATACTTGATTCGGAAATGTCTATTTGATTTCTCATAAATCTGAAGCATTAAGTTGTTTCAAAAGGTTTATGAACTTGGAAGAAAATCAATTAGATAAGAAAATAAAAGTATTAAGATCCGATCGAGGTCGAGAATATTTATCTGATGAATTCAGAAAATTATATGATGAAAAGGGAATAGAAAGACAGTTGTCTATTCCATATACTCCTCAACAAAATGATGTTGTGGAAGAGAAGAAACAGAACCCTACTGGAAATGGTTAGGTTCATGATGGTACATGCTAACTTACTTATCACTTTTAGGAGTGATGTGTTGTTAACTGCTGCCTATATATACTTAACCGGATGCCTTCCAAATCAGATACTACCACTCCATATGAGTTATGGACAAGTAGCAAAACCGGATTTAAGTTTTCTTAAGCCATGGGTTTGTACTGCCTATACTCATGAATCCTCTCACAAGTTTGGGAAATTGGGTCCCAAAGGAAATAAGAGTATTTTCATGAGATACTCCAAACACTCGAAAGGGTATGTGTTCATAGGTGAGCAGGAAAGTGAGAGTATAACTGAATTTGAATCACAGGATGTCACATTCTTAGTGGATGAATTTCCTAAGAAGGGCGAAATAGGGGAAGATTACTCCCCATTTGTAATCTTGGATCAAGATAATGATATTAGTGGAGTTCATCCAAGTGGGAGTAATATGAGAAGTGATGAATTGAATTCAACTCATTCTCAATTATAACCACATGATGGGACGACATCATCATTATCTAATCCAAGTGGGAGCATAATGGGGAATGATATGCTAAGTGTACAATCTCCCATACGGCGAACAAGTCGCCAAAGTATTCCCGTCGACGTTTTGACATTGAAAGAGAAACTTTTATGGTTGCTCCACAAGATAAGGATGAGCCAAGAAATATTAATGATGCTCTAAATTGCCCTAGTAAGGAAAAATGGATTCATGCAATGGAAGAGGAAATTGAGTCAATGAAGTCAAACCATGTTTGGGAATTGGTTGATCTTCCAAAAGGACGCAAAGCTATTGGGAACAAGTGGGTTCTCAAAATAAAGCGAAAGGCATAAGGTTCGCCTTGTGGCGAAGGGGTATAATCAACATGAAGGAATTGATTATGAGGAAACATTTTCTTCTGTAGTGATATTTACCTCGATTCGCATTATTATGGCAATAGTAGCTAGTATGGATCTTGAGTTACATCAGATGGATGTAAAGACTGCTTTCCTCAATGGAAAATTAGAGGAAGAAATATATATAGAACAACCTGCTGGTTTATAGTGAAAGGTCAAGAAGAAAAGGTATGTCGACTTTGGGGGTCGATATATGGCCTTAAGCAGTCGTCAAGAAAATGGTATATATTTTTTCATAATGCCATAATGGCATATGACTTTACAATGATAGATGAGGATCATTGTGTGTATATCAAAGGATCCAAAGATCAAATTTGTGATCATATCATTATATGTTGATGATATATTTATTGCTGGAAGTAATATGGAGTTTGTTAATACTGTCAAGAGTTGGTTGTCTTCCAACTTTGAGATGAAAGACATGGGTGATGTTGCATACATTCTTGGAGTTAAGATTTCAAGATTGTAAACCCATAAATACTCTTAATATAACTAATATTATAGTTTATTCTAACTAATAGAATAGTTTCGTTAACTAGTATATTAAAATTAGAATAAATCCATTTTTTAATATAAAAATAAAAAAATCGATTTCCATTTCGAATATTTTTTGAATATTCGAATTTTGAATCCGAAGAAATAAAAAGAAATAAAAAAATGCGCATTTTTTTTTTTGAATTCCTTTTTTTCATTATAAAAAATTCATCCGAAGCTAGGTGAAAGCGAAAAAGTTTTATTTGTTTTGTATAAGGGCAAGGTGAAGGATTGAGCCATAGACTGTGTCCAAGGACTCCACAAGAGAAGGAACAAATGAAACATGTTCCTTATGCTAGTGCTGTTGGAAGTTTTATGTACGCTATGATGTGTACAAGACCTGACATATATTTTGCAGTTGGAATGGTGAGTAGATACCAATCAAATCCACGTCAAACACGTTGGAAAACCGTTAAGAGAATACTAAGGTATCTAAAGGGGACTGCTGATTATAAGCTGAGTTATTAAGGAAAGGATCTGCAATTCAAAGACTATTCTGATGCTGATTGGGGAGGAGATTTAGATGAAAGAAAATTTACCTCTGGGTTTGTTTTCTTACCGAATAATAATGGTGCCATATGTTGGAGCAGTAAGAAACAAACATGTATAGCCTTGTCCACGATGGAAGTTGAGTTTGTGGCATTATCAGCAGCAGTATAAGTAGGTGTTTGGCTTAAGAGATTATTGGATCATTTAGGTGTTATTGGAAGTGCTGCAGATTCATTGTTGGTTAACTGTGATAGCCAAGCAGCAAAAGCGTACACCAAAGATCCAAAACATCATGGCAAGACCAAACATATAGATACCAAGTATAATGTTGTCAAAGATATGATTACACAAAAAGATGTGAACTTACAGTACATATTACGCATAGAATGGTAGTAGATCCTATGACAAAGCCTATACCTAGAGATGTGTTTTGTGACCATGTGAAATCTCTAGGATTGCGTAGAGACTGATGTACTGAATATTATAATTTCCCTTAAGTGTTCACATTTGATGAATTTGTGTTTTCATCATTAATGCCTATGAATCTTTGTTTGATCTTTATGCATCTTAATGCTCAGTGCATTATTTTAAGTTGAGAAAGTATGTCGGACAGATATAAGATTAGCCCACTCACACGGGTAATCACCTCTATTTACTGTGTGATAAATAGATATGAGACTGTTTTAAGCTTATTATCTAGGTGATAATCGAGAGCTAAAGCTTAAAATACGTATGTCACCTTAACTGGGTGTTAAGATGAGGACATAATACTTACTATGTCCGAAAGTAAAATACCCAACATATTTTACTTTATCTATCTATGATGCCGATGTGAGTTCGATGAATTTTGTGAATGAGTAGATACGTGAACTCAAGTTAGACATTGGGTATGTCTGAACTATCATCTGTACGGTATTGAAAGGTGTAGACATACGCTCCATGGGAAAGGAATTAAATACCGTAATACGTATTTCATACTACGTATGCATGAGACGACAAATAAGAGTGGCAAAAGTTTGATCTCAACTTTTGTGTCATGTGAGACTCTTGAGGAAAAGTGTTCCTCAATTTTTTTGTCCCCTCATGACTCTTACTTATTCTCAAGATTTCTATTTAGTGTTTACTATCTTAGGATGTTGCCAATGGTCATGAGTTGATTCGATCTAATGGACATTTCTAAAAAGCAAGCTGAACTGAAATTGAGAGTTTGAAGGAAAGAGGAAGATCAAATTTGGAGAATCACATTGTAGTTTTGTATTCACTAGTTAACCAATTATGATTGTCTTTGGGATAATCATAATTGTGAATACAATATATATATATATATATATATATATATATATATATATTATATCATTGTTTAAAAGAGATCAAGAGAGATATAAATGTGATCGATCGATCTAGGGTATTGCATATTAAATCTACTCAGAGTGTGATGTCCATTATGAGCTGCTATATATTCCTAACAGATGTATGGCAACAAGCTCTCAAAGTATGCTGGTCGCACGGATTATTCACCGGTATGAATGTTGAAGAGAGGTAAAGAGAATCATGTTCGGCCCACCATGTGCGAGTGGGAGATGATGGTTTTATGTGATGGGCATGGGCCTAAGTTGGCCCGTCCGCCCATGATGGGCCTAAAAGCCCGGCCCACAAGATTAGGGCCCATGGATGAAGGGGTACGTTCCTTTCTGTTGGAGGAACGTATATAAGGGAGGAAAGAGAGGGAGAACACACCCTTTGGCATAATAACGTACGTTTTCTCTCCCTCTCCCTCCAAAAGAAAAACGAGCGCAAACGGCGACGCTATCTTCCCTTCAAGGCCAATCGACGTCATCGGATCGAACATGATCGGTTTTCTCTTCCTCTTATTGATGTTGGTGTTTAATCTGTGACTAACAAGGTATGCTCAATTCCGTGGTGTGCTTTAGGATCGGTGATACATGTATTTCCCGGGCTTATCTTCCGCATTCGTTTTAGGAGTTCGATTTTGTGTCGAATCCGGTTTTTGGGAATCCGTTATTCCCAACAGATTGAAAAAAAGTTAGAGCTCGAAGCTGTACTTATGCTACTTCCACACCCATTTGGTCACTTGAAGTTGAGGATTGATGGCTCGACCAACATAAACATGCCCAAAACCTCCCTTTCCCAGTTCTCTTTCTACTCTGTAAACCGGAGAATCAATAATCTGAACCTGAAATAATCAAATTTTTAGTAGATATTTGGAAGTTGCAAGGTGAATCAGTGAACCGATCGCATTGTACCTAAAAGCTTTAAAAATATCAGTAACATATAATTCGATATGGTGATCCATAAAGTTATGAAATGGAGCAAAACAAGTTGATGACATAAACTAAATTAAAGGAACTTGCATAGGGATTTTAGTAATCAACCTAGATTAAGAGAAAATTTCCCCTTTTTCTCTTTGGCAGATACAATAGCAAAAGATGACTCGCCAAATCTTTTTCATGTTTGACCATTTGCTCTGTTTAATTTTTCCGAATCAACTCAAGAACAAGAACAACACCGATTGCTCTTCAGGAATGAATTTCTCAAACCAAAAAGCAAGAACGGCCCAACATTTGCGAACTATTGAACATCGTGGTCGGAACTTTGGCTGACTGGCTTTGTCCTTGCTTTGCGGTGGGAACTTTGGCTCCTGCATTGATTTGGTATTGAGAAAAGCGGATCTTAACAGAAGGTAAAAGGAACTCACGGCGCCGGTTGGGAGGCTAAGATGCGGTGGCTCATCGACACGCAGAATGCTCGTCATTGAAATCTGAACAGCGGCGGTGGCGTCGACGGCAAAACAACAACAATGGAACAACAGCAGCATCACGATGGCGGCCCATTAGCAGCGTCATCAAATGGAGTAGTGACGGCGCTAGCGGTGACATCATGGATCATGACGGCAACGTCGAGGGCGACAAGCACCATGGGGTCGTCGAGGGCGTGGAGCAGAGGAAATGGAAAGAAAAGGGAAAGTGAAGAAGATTGAAGACTGAAGAAGAAATTAGGGTTTCTTTGTTTAGGAGTCCCGGTTCCGATTCGGTTTTGGTTCCGGTTGGAACCAGGAACCAAATTGGGAACCGCCAGTTCCAAAAAAAAAAAAATGGAACCGGGAATCGGAACCTCCCTCACTAGAACCGGGAACCGAACCGGACCTTTCAGTGCGGTTCTCCGGTTCCCGATTCTACCCGGGAACCATGCTCACGCCTAATAATTATGATATTTGGCATCGAAATGTTCAATACATTTTTGAGGAGCAAGAGGTTTTGGAAACCTTCAACCACACCATGGATGAACTTGAGCATGGAACTTCAACTCAACACAGAAGAGATCTAAAAGCTTATCAAGCTTGGAAGAAAAAAAATAGTATTGCTTGCATCGCGTTACTGAGTTATATGCAAGATGATCTCATGTGTGAGTTTAAAAGTTATGATAAAACTCAAATAATGTAGGTTGTCTTGAAAGATAAATTTGGGAGTATATCTGCCACTAAGTTGAGAAGACTCACTATCAAGTTTGACACATACTGAAAGCATCCAAATGTAACAATGAGGCAGCATCTTTGGAAGATGTCGAGCATGATTTGTGAGTTGAAGTCAGCAGGTCACTCCCTTACTGATGAATAGTAAGTTCATGCTGTTAGAATGTCTTTTCTTGACAATTGGGAGCATATGAAGATCAATATGATGCATAATGAGAATATTGTTACTTTCGATGATATAGTGCGTCATTTGGAATTAGAAGATGAGCGTCTAGAGGCTGCGAGATCCTTTACCCACGCTTATGTTGTTGAATCGAGTTCGCGCAAAATTTTGGGTTTCAAGCGCAAAATGAATCATCAATTCTACAACAAATGGAAGAATACTGATCAGGCACCTAAGAGGGCTAAAACATCTCGATGCAAGAAACGTGGTAGGAAAAATGACAAGACCAAGATGAAGTGTTACAATTGTGGCAAGATAGGTCACTTTACTTGTGAATGCACTGAGTCGAAAGAGGTACCTTACTAATTCATTACTTTAAGTAATACTTTTGTTTCTAGCACTATAATGAATGCTGAATTTCATCCAATGTGGATTATAAGCTCAGGAGCAACAGACCACATAGCTAGAGACCAATAAATATTTGTGGAGTATCGTCGGATACAACCTAGAAAAAAATGGATATATGTTGGGAATAACTTAAGAGTTGAAGTGAAAGGTATCGGCACATATAAATTAATTTTACGTAATGATTGAAACTTATTTCTACATGATATTCTCTATACTCCAGATATTCGACGAAACTTGGTCTCTGTAATTGTTCTTCTTAACCAAGGTTATGTATTGAATTTACATGGTGATTGTGTTGACATTTTGTTTGGAACAGTTTATTCTGATTTAGATAATGTATTGAATAGTTTATGGTGTTAGACATTGACTATGATCAATACAATGTTAGTGTCAATGGTTGTTTTTCTTTAATTGCATCTTCTAATAATGTTGAGATTGATGCAAGTATTTGGCATGCTAGATTATGTCACACTGGATTACAAAGAATGCAAAGGTTAGCTAAAGAATGCCTTTTAGAGCCACTCACTAATGTTAATCTACCGGTGCGTGAACATTGCCTAGCGGAAAAAGTAACTAGAAAACCATTTAGTAAAAGAACTATAGCCGAATTTCTATTGCAACTCATACATTCTAACATTTGTGGTCCTTTGAACGTGAGGACGAGTTATGGAGCCTCATATTTCATCATTTTCATAGATAACTTCACGCATTTTTGTTATGTCTTTCTGATCTCCTATAAGTCAGAAGCATTAGATTGCTTTAGACAATATATAGCGATGATAGAGAATCAGTTGAACAAAATAATAAAGGCATTGAAAACCGATCGTGGACATGAGTATATATCTTAGCAATTCAAGACTTTTTGTGATGAAAATGGAATTGTACAACAATTGATTATTCTTGGTATTCCACAACAAAATGAGGTTGTTAAGATAAGAAATAGAACCCTATTGGAAATAGTTAGGTCTATGATAGCACAAGCAAATTTACCTATCTCCTATTAGGGAGATGCATTATTGACTGCTACATATGTACTTAATCGAGTGCCCTTAAAATCAGTCACTTCCACCTCTTATGAATTGTGGATTGGTAGAAAACTTTATTTAAGTAATCTACGTCCATAGGGGTGTGTAGCTTATATTTATGATTCTTCCCATAAATATGGCAAATTAGATCATAGAGGGAATAAATGTATCTTTATAAGATATTCTAAACACTTAAAATGATACGTATTCATAGGTGAATAAGCTAACGAAAGTATGGCCGAAATGGAGTCACGAGATGTCACGTTCTTGGATAACGATTTTCCTAGTAGATGTGAGATTGATAAGGGCTTCCAATTATATGAGATGGAAGATCCTAATAACACACCCACTAATATTGTAGATACAAATGAAGATTTATCTCAACATACAAGACCTGGTGGAAGTGTTGCATCGCCTAGC
Organism: Eucalyptus microcorys; assembly: GCA_014182515.1. Classification (NCBI taxonomy): domain Eukaryota; kingdom Viridiplantae; phylum Streptophyta; class Magnoliopsida; order Myrtales; family Myrtaceae; genus Eucalyptus; species Eucalyptus microcorys. Next base: position 26,251,282 of record CM024571.1, read on the forward strand.
GAATTGAATTCAAGAGAAATTCAGTTACGTAAAAGTAATCGTAAAAATATTCATCGTCATCATTTTAAGATTGAAGAGAAAGCATTTATGATTGCTCAACAAGACGATTCCGAGCCTAAGACTATTCAAGAGGCTCTCTTATCTCTGATAAGGAAGAATGGAGAAAAGCTTTGGAATGATGGAGTCAATGAAAGCAAATCACGCTTGGGACTTAATTGATCTACCACACAATCGCAAGGCTATTGGAAATAACTAGGTTTTTAAAATTAAGCGAATGGTAGATGGATCCATTGAAAAATATAAATCTCGTCTTATGGTGAAAGGTTATATTCAACAATAGGGTATAGATTATGAGGAATCATTTATACCAGTTGTAAGGTTTGCCTCAATACGTTGTTATCCTAGCCATCATTGTACATTTGGACCTTAAATTATATCAAATGAATATAAAAACGGCATTTCTTAATGAAGAATTAGATGAGGAAATCTATATAAAGCAGCCAATAGATTTCATACCTAAAGGTCAAGAGCATAAAGTTTGCAAGTTTTATCGTTCAATATATGGCCTTAAGCAATAATCTAGATAGTGGTATCTTTGTTTTCATCGAGCCATAATGACTTTTAGTTTCACGATGATCGAAAAAGATCACTGTGTATATGTCAAGCAGTCCGAAGATAAATTTTTGATATTTCACTTTATGTGGACAATATTCTATTAATTGGAAATGATAAGGTTTTGGTTATCACTATAAAAGAATGGTTGTCCTCCAATTTTGAAATGAAGGACATTGGAGAAGCTGCTTATTTATTATGAGTTAAGATCAAAAGAGATCGATCAATGAAACTCTTTACTTTATTACAAAGAGTCTTATATAATGAAGATTCTTGAACGTTTCAATATACAGCACTGTAATCTCATTGATACCCCTGTCATGTAAAGGTGAAAGCCTAAGTACTAAGATGTGTCCTAAGACTCTAGAAGAAAATAAGGAAATGGAAAATGTTCCTTACGCTAATGCGGTCAGAAGTTTGATATATGATATTATGTGTACTCGACCCGACATATGTTATACCGTGAGATTGGTGAGCCAATCAATATCAATCAAATCTTGGTCAAGCACATTAGAAAGCAGTGAAGAGGATCTTGAGATACTTAAAAGGCACCATAAACTATTGACTTTGTTACCAAGGAAATGATTTACGCCTACTAGACTATTCAGATGTTGATTGAGGTGAAGACCTAGATGAGCGTAAATCAGCTTCGGGATATGCGTTCTTGCTCAATGAATGTGAAACTTCTTAGAATAGCAAGAAACATACATGCACGGCCTTATCTACGATTGAGGCAGAATTTATTACATGCTCTACCGCAGTGTAAGAAGCAGTATTACTAAAACGTTTCTTGGAAAATTTAGCCATTATCATTGAGGTTCCAAGATTGGTGATAATTTATTGCGATAGTCAAGCAACCATTGTCTATGTGAAAGATCCCAAGTATCATGGAAGGACGAATCACATTAACATAAAGAACAACTTCATCAGAGATATAATAGCGTAGAAAGAAATGATCCTATAATACATTTCGACTAATAGAATGGTTGCTTATCAATTTACGAAGGTTGTCCCTAAAGACGTATTCTTGATCCACGGGATGTCACTAGAATTACGTAGAATGTGATATGTAATATTATAGAGGATCATTAATTTATGTATATGTGAACATATGTATTGTACTTGTTTGTTTATTCGTGACTCAATGTTTTATCAATAAGTACCAATCTATTATGAGACTAGCACAAACATACATATATTATTGAAAAATATGTTAGCAAGCAATGATTGGCTCACTCACACGAGCAATCATTTCAAGTGCTATAGTTAGCACGTTAAGATAAGACGTTATGTACAAATAAATGCCGAAGAGCAAGCTTAGTATGTAAAATAATATGTCGCATTGATTGGAGTCAAGATGAGGTCTATGATTTGTTTATAATAAAACTGAACATGATAGCCCAACAATCATGTATGCTTGAAAAATGCCAGATACAAGTATTTAATTGGACGCTATAAAAGGCAAGCTGATATAGCACTCGAGCTAAACTTGAGTACATGATAAGCACGTGACTATGTTTAGGCAAAGATCTGTATAGTTGATATATTTAATAAATGACATACACTCTTATAAAAAGAGAAATCCACTATAGCATGTAATTCATATTACATGTGTACTGTACGACTAATAAGGGAAGGTGAGTGAAATTATCCCTATTTACTCATTGTGTGAGCCATTAAGGTAATTTACCTCATTTTTGTGCCCTATGTTACTTCTGACTATGTTCTCGAAGTGAAAAATCAATGTTGCTACTTTAGCATGTTACCGGCAGTCATGAATAGATATGGCTTTATGAAGCATGTCTAGGAAAGTAGTTGTTCTGAAATTGAGAGAGACATGAGTGCAAATGAAGACTATTGTTGTTTTACATCTATCACATGTATTTACTAGTTGACCAATTATATTGCCTTATGTGGTTTTGGATATAATTGTAAATACATTGTGTTATGAGAATAGTCAAATATAGCCTTTAAAAGATAAGTATTCTTAGATTGATGTAGCAAAATATGTCTGAGGCACTATGAAATATCAATTGTTTATTTATTTTTATTTTTTTTGTTGTAGCTATCACGTTATCCCTAACAGGTACATAATTTGAGCTACCAAGTGTAAGTATACTCACTAGTCGCACAGTTTTCTTGCTAGTATGAATTATTTTTAAAGTTGATGAATGTTGAATACCTTATATTATTGATAAAGTGCTATCAAGCCCATCATATCCGAGTGGGAGATATTGTACTTTATTAGTACATCTATGATGGGATGCAATTAAAATGCATTGTTTCGTCTTAATATGTTATGATAGAAAGATATCCTTTGAAAATGTATGAGGGAGTCATATAAAAAAAACTTATAAAGATAACCTTCGGTACAGTTGGCAGACAAACATTTAGAAAGAAATTGTTCTCACTTTCTCTCCCCTTTCCATCAAAGAAAAAGAAGGTGTTCCATTTCTACTTTACGAAAACAATTGGCATTTACGCTGTAGAAATTGGATGTTTCCCTCGTGATTACATTCAGACCATCGTGAAGTAATATTGTTCGCCGTTCATCTGCAATTCAACGTTCGTTCCGAGGCAAATTGTTCATTGCACATCCGAAATAGGTTAGTCATCTTCCACCGACTTTCTTCCAACAATATTTGATATCCTTGAGATCTAACACTTCATGCACAAACAATTTTTCAAATGAATGATCAACATTATGGCCTTGTAATAAATTTCCCATGTCCCTCGAAGACACCTTTGCCTGGTGCCCCCGCCCCTCTAACAGCATCCTTGTCTCTATCTGTGGCAGAATTGTCCCTGGCTTGGAGCGACAAGGCAATGCGAGCTTGGCCATGGGTCACGAGGGCCATGGCTGGTTGCAAACCTATGTGACAGTCTGTTGAGCCACGAAAGCTTTGTAGCATAGCTTGATTTGGCCTTGAGCTGACGTAGTGACCGTTGTTGGCCTCAAAATATGATGTCTGCCACGGCCTTCAAAGGCGCAATGGCAACGCGCACAGCGGAAAGGGGAGACATGGCGATGAGTGTTGAACTAAGCAAACCTCTTGGGTGAGAAGAGAGAGTGTAGGTTGGCAATGAGTTTTATTAGGGTGAGGGCAACTGGGGAAATAAATGGCAATAAATTATGTGCTGGGAAATAACTTCAAAATAAAAATGCATGTACTAATTGCTGGCAATCCACTATGTATCAATCGGAAACAAATGACATATTCAAGAAGACCTTCCAATATTCACATGTATCGTGAATGTGAGATGAAATATATATATATATATGCCTTCACCAAAGCACCTACCAACATAAGCTCTACCACTTGCAAAGATGTCAACATGAAAATGTATCAACTCAAGAAGGAAAAATTACCAAAACAATTTTAAACCTATTCCAATTTTTCCAAGTCAGTCATAAATTTTTTTTTTTTGGCCAATTTAGTCATAAATCTTTTGTAATTATGCCAATTTAATATATCTTACCAAATTTGGCCAGTCAATGCTGACTTGCCATTTTTTAATTTTTTTTTATTTTTATTTTTTTACTCTCTCTCTCTCTCTCTCTCTCTCTCTCTCCTCCTTTCTTCCCCTAGCCGGTTGGCCTCACCAGATCTAGCAAGGCTTGACCTCTAGGGGCTAGCCTCGCCCAACGACGGCATTTGTCAGCCTTGCCATGGCTAGGTGAGGCCACCACCCTCGCCGTGGATCTGGTGAGGGCCTTGCCCAGTGATGGCGAGGCTCTCGCCAAATCCACGGCCAATGGCGAGGTCATCGTTGCTAGGCAAAGCCCTTGCCAGATCCACAGCGAGGGCGGCCTCGCCTTAGGTGGGTGAGGCCTTGCGGTCACAAGATGAGCTCGGCCTCACATAGCCATGGTGAGGTCAAGCAACGTCGTTGCTAGGCAAGGTCGAGCCTCGCCAGATCTAGCGAAGCCTCGCCCAATGACAGGACCTTGCCATTGATCTGGCGACACCTCGCTATCAATTTGACAAGGCTCACCCTTTTGGCAACTAGCTAGAGAGAGAGAGTAAAAAAATATTAAAAAATCAAAAAATATTTTTAAAATGGCATGTCAACATCGACTAGCCAAATTTAGCCGGATGGACTAAATTGACACAATTGCAAAATATTTATGACTGAATTGGAAAAATTGTAATATGTTTAGGATTGGTTTGGTAATTTTCCCCAACTCAAGAAGCTGGCACAGAGAGAGAGACGGAGAGAGAGAGAGAGAAGGGGGCTCTATCAATTGAAAGAATCCACATTACACATACCTTTATATTTGGGTGTGTGTAGAATGTTTGTTAGAGATCAGAACAAGTTGCAAACTTCTCGTTAGGAAAGTGGTCAGAATCCTCGATATATCGCATCTCAATTCATCAATCATCAGCGTTTTTAGGTCTGGCAATCGATGAGGTTAGTGTTGTGCGAATATCTTCGATAATCCAGTGTCGGATCGCGTTCTTCATTCGCGCTACAGTTTGATGTTTAGGCTACAGTGATCGTATCCATTGTTATTGTTACTACCATTTTGACTATTCTGAAGAGATTGCGATGAGCTCAGTGAGTAGCTAGCTAAGCTTGTTTCCAAACCTATCTTACATGTGTTAGAGTAAGGGGCGAACGGCGTAAATGGTTGATCCAAGAGATACGTGTAGAAATAAGAGTTTCAAGCCCCACTCTAAATTTGGGCATGAAACAACCAGATTTCAAAAACGTTCGTACGATTTATTTCGACTCTTTGGGATAGAAATTCATGGATTTTGTTCCAATAATTTCTCTCTTGGAGAGAGTTTATTTACTTTGTCTTTGTTTTTTTGCTGAACAGGTAATGTCATATTTTCGACTTCTTCCTCTCGTCACGTAAACTTCGCTCACCCTATTGTTATTTTTTTTAACATGCAATACTATACGTAAAGCTATCTCAATTCGTGAGTGTGGCGTATCAGGATTTTTTTTTTATTTTTTGGATTATCTTGGATCTTATATAGAAATGTGGTTGAGCTTACCAGATCTATTGACGTGGATGCACTTTCTTGTATGTGTCGCCCAGATGTAATACTTTGTTCTTACCTTGTGACGCCAAAGGAAAAGACAAAAAGAAGAGAAGCAATCCGTCGGAACCTTTGTGGACTCATCCTGCAACACACATGCCGCATGCAAGATCATAGGGGGATCACGATGCGAGTTTGCCCTAAAGTGAGCTCAGTCAGATAAATATCTTTAAAAGCAATTGGATTTATTGCATATCTTCGTGTTGAAAAACAAGAAAAACCTAATTTAAGTAAATGTTCATGAAAGGTCATCTGAATTGGTGATTAGGTCACATCAACGAGTTAAAAAAAAGCTAGGGCCCAGGCTAAGGGTGTTAGTGGGTCGGGTTGATGCTACCCAACCCGAACTAACCCGAAACACATAAGACCCAAATCAAAATTTCGGATCAGGTCGGGTCGGTTTGGGTCAAGTTTCTAGGTTTTCCTCTTCTTCTTTTTTTTCTCCTTCCTTTCTCATGGTAAGATTTTTTGAAGTTAAAGGCCATTTAACTTTGAAGAACAACAAATATGAAAGATAGTACCTTCAGCCTTAAGGCTTTAGGAAATTTTACCATAAGCATAAATTGAAAACGAACTTACCCATAGGTGGGCAATCCACCATAAATCATAGATATATACATTGGAACTGATAAAGATGCAGTAGGAATAACAGCTGAATTGAGGAGCATCATCCCAAAATTAACAAATTGTATATAAAAGGTTTGACATGGGGAGTAGCATTCCCATATGGAGAGACACAACTCGGGCAAATGACAGCACGGTGCCACAACTCGGGCAAATGACGTTCCTCAAGGCCTCTCTTATTACAATATTTTCGCATCGAATCCTATCGTTTTCTACCCTCAATGCATAGTTATGAGCCCTTTCATGCTGGGCCTGATTTAAATATAACAGGAGGGTTTAAAGTAGCAACAGAATCAACGTGAAAGAAAAACAAAAACCTGAAACAAAAATTTTGATGGATGCCTTAGATGCTGCAGGTGATAAAGTGCAAAGTTACAGATGTCATTTAAACATCAATTTATTTGTTTGGTGAGAATCATGCAATGAGAGACTAGAGAAAGAGAATGAAGCTAAAGTCTTTGTGGAAATTACTGAATGAGTTTTTTAAGTAGATTCCAATTGGTTCAGTCTAAAGATGATAGTTGTTGAGCTAGAATGAAGTCCAGATAACTAAATCAAACATCAAATCCAAAAAGGAATTAATGCTGTGAAGTCTATATCAGAAAAATCGGGGTAAGTACACTATCAATGCCAAAAGTTGTGTACAGCGCTCACTTTGGTGCCAAAAGTTTATTTTGGATCACTGAAGTGCCAACAAATTTGAAAAAATGATCATTTTAGTGCCAACGCCGATCAAATTGGCCGGAAATCTGACATGACACTTTTTTATTAATTTTTGAAGCTGATATAGCTCACCGGAGAGTATAGTCAGCATTTAAACAACAAAACGACGCCATTTGATGTCTTTCCCCCAATTCAAAACCCTAAATCCCTAAATTGAGAGAGAGAAGGCATGGCATGGGCTTCCCGTCATCTTCTTCCCCGAAGAATAGCACTAGCACTAGCCAGCAGCACACCAGCACAACACCAGTAGTTTTCCAGAAAAGAAACCACGCGCTTGCCTCCACCCTCCCCCAGTAGTTTTCCCCCATTTTTAATCACCTTGTCGACCTTTCAAATCCCTGAATCTCAGCCCCACCACCGCCTTTTCCCAAGGAATATCGTCAGGCGCAGAGGAAACGCAAGCTCGAAGAATCTCTAGAAGCACGAGCGATCCAACCAATGGTAGCCGCGAAGATCTGGAACGCCATGGAGGTCGCCGACAAAGGCAGCTGCGACGGCGACGGCGGCTGTGGCCCCGCCATCCCCTCCTCCGCCCTCACCGTCGACACCTCCCCCTCCCTCCCCGAAATGTCTCCTTGCGTCGTGTGCATCCCTCCCCTTCCCCTACCGGCTCTCGCATTCCTATCGTCCGTCGCGATTTTGTTAGCCTAGGTTTTGGTTTTGGCTGATTCGCGTGCTGTGTTTTTCCTTTGTCATTTCATGCTGAGCAGATGTCTCGTCACGTGAGATTCGGTCCTCTCGAGATTTTCTGTTTGTTTTTTTTTTTCTTGCTGTGGCGAACAACTACGACGAGAGGCCGAGCGACGGTGGCCAAGCAAGCAAGGTCGGCGTTGGGCGAGGATCAGACAAAAAAACCCTAATTTCAATCCCCAAATTAAAAAAAAAAAAAAAAAAAAAAAAAAAAAAAAAAATCCCCAAATGAGTTGTACAGCATCGTTTTTGTGAGGCCATCCACTTAGGACGACAAAACGACGTCGTTTTCTTAAGGAGGATGGAAAACGATGTCGTTTAAAAGCCATTTTGATTTTTTTTTTTAAAATATAAAAGCCACGTAATCATTTTGGCCGAAATCTTTCGCCGATGGCACCAAAGTAATTGTTTTTTCTCCGATTTGGCACTTAAGTGATCCGACGGAAACTTTTGGCACCAAAGTGAGCGCCGTACATAACTTTTGGCACTGATAGTGTACTTACCCCCGGAAAAATCCATCGCCGAGTCAGTTAATGTATTGTGACATTGTTTAAAAGTACAAGGACCATCTTGAACCAAACAATAGTACAAGGAAGAAAAAAGTATAGGGACTACTGAACAATATTTTAATTTAGCCACTGTGCAGTCAATTAGTTCAATTGCCCATTAGGATTTAGTTTTAACAATAATGGTGTAAGGTGGATGGATAATCATGCATACTAGATAAGCAGTTCCATTCAAATTACAAAAGTAAAAGGGAAAAAAACAAATATGATGACTAAGCAGACTCACCTATATTAACACAAGCATAGTTCCTGAAAAACCAGACACCAATAAGATTTGCTAACAATTGAAACTATCAAGTAGTGCCTACAGCCACAAGTAAGACAGAAGAGATATGATGCCATTGGAAAAGAGCATGTATAATATAATAATTTCAGTTGCGCTTTAGTCAATTAGAAGAGATCACAAAAGGATGTATGCATGACTTTCAACCTTTCTCCGTATATTTTAGTTAGTACATGAACAAGTTCTCTTCATCAGAAACCTCAGCTATAATTAAGGAATTTGAATTTGAGTTCTCTTCTTCTATGATAGGGAAGTCAACAAAGGCAAATAAATGTATATCTTTCGAAGCAAAACTAAAACAAAGTAAGCCTAAGATGAGCATTGTCTTAAGTATCAAATTATCATAACACATCAATATCACTGCAACGTTCTTTAAGATCCAAGTTAAACCCAAGTACTCTCATAGTTCATAAATAACTAACCTTAGATTACTAATAAATGGGTGTCTTTAATAAATACTATTTATCCGTGAAGTGGGTGTTGTTGCGACCTAACCTTGGGTGAACTATCTAGGATTTGGCTAATGGATTATTAACCCTAAACTTAGCTCAGGCTCTTCCAAACCCATACTAATTCACGACTTAGGTTCAAGTATTTAGCAAAAGATGCAAAAGATTATTAGCTAAAAATCGTCACTAATTAGTTTATGGTAGGTCGATTAGACACCTAAGTACAATAATTTTACTCCTACGAATCAGAGGCTTTGGGTACAGGGACTTGATTACACTAGATTTCTCTAATACCCTTTTGGTACCATTCTTTTTATTTTAAAAAAATGTTTTTGCAAGTGGTTTGGATTAGTTTTAGCCTAAATCACTATCATGCAATGGGATGATCACACGAATGCTCAACCATTATTAAACACTCAATGAATCAAATAAATTGCACCAAAGGAATTCAACAACACACCAAAACAAGTAATTATACTTTTTTTAGGTTTTCTCTTGTTTAATGAAATCTAAGCTATATGTCATGCTATTTAAATAAATGGCTTAATTCTAATGACGGGCAATTTCTAATTAAATGGACCTAGCAACAATTACTAAATGACATGAACCTAATTCTATATGACAAGCGCATGATATTTTTATATTTTTTTTATAAAAATTCGTAATTAAAAATTACTAACAATAAAAATTTAACTAAAGTGAGATATTATCTATAGACTAATCTAAATCCTATCTTAACCTAGATAGATATCTCAAAAAGCAATTCAATGCAAAGATGTTATTTAGTCTAAATATTATCTAAACACGCATCCTAAAAAAGGTAGCAAAACTATTATATCATGCAAATCTAACTACAAAACTAATTCTAGTCTACATGATGTGCAATTTTTGTATTTTCAGCACAAACAAAGCAATTAAAGCAAGGGAAGCACTAAATCATGAAAGATATCATCCATTGTTCGAATTAGGAAACAATATCTAATCAACTTGCTTATTTCGCAGATAAAATCAATAAATTAATCTTAAGCCTTAAAGATCAAAATATCAATTTTATTCCCACGTAATTAATTATTCCATCTAAAGCCTTATAGATATAATTAAAAAAATCGATGTGCGGTTGCGAATTAGGAAACAAATCCTAATGGAAATTGTGCCTATTACTTGAGGATATTTGATTAGATGTCAACACGCAGCAAGTAGGAAATAAAATATTCGAATTATTTTGGATAAGAAATTTTACCTAATTTGAATATTGTATGGATATTGCTTCCCAATTCGAATTTGTTGACGGCTCGCGAACGGTGGTTCACAATAGCACGGCTATGACGATGGTTCAGCCAGGTATCTGAGCTTGGCAATGGACTTCTTCTCGAATGCAGATGTCATGTGGCTTGCCAGCCGAAGTCCTCAATTGCCACAAAACCCACCTCTTAGGAGTTCTTCTTCTTCTTCTTGCTTCTTCTTCTTCTTCTTCTTCTTTCTTTCTTCTTCTTCTTCTTCTCCTGAATTTGGCATCTATTTGGTTCACTGCTCTTATAATGTTCTTCTAGTCAAACATCGGTGATTATGTTCTGTCCTATCTATGTAACACTCATCCGACAATCCAGAATGTGTAACATATCTTAGTTTTCGGTCAATGTACCTTAAGTCGAGGCACCTTAGTTTTATATTCGGTTTTTTAGCCACTCCAATGTCCAAATTTTGCACTGTACAAACTCTCATTCCGTTCTAGGTACTTTGACAAATTTCACAACATTAAGGTTGATGATGGTATTTATTATATATTAATGCTGGCTTCTAACTTTTTCTTTTTTGGCAAAAGAAGATGATCTATTGGCTCTACAGGGATGTCGTGTGTCACTGACGATCCTGCTGGTTTTTCACTACCCCAAGAGAAGAATCCTGGCCTTTGGAATTATTTGCGACGTGTTCAACATCATAATATACAGCTCACCTCCTACCGTCATGCTACGTATACATCCATATCCCTTCCCTCATCGTAAACTAAAACCTCAATTTAGCAATCCCAGCAAATGCTAACCCCTTCATTCCTTTTTTTCCCCTCTTTCTTTACCTTTGTCTGCTGCAGAAAAAAAGTAATCAGCTGTGGAGTACATGCCCTTTTATCTCTCGCTAGCCAACTTTCTCAATGGCTGCATGTGGACTACATACGCCCTCATCAAGCTCGACGTCTTCATTCTTGTCAATTGAAACAAAACTTGAATGAATTTCAACCTTTTTTACTTTTGAAGTCAAGAAGCATGAGTATGCAAAGAAACCAACACATACACGATTAACATGGGAAAAACCCTGCAGATTAGCAATGGTCTTGGGGCGTTATTCGATGCAGTGCAGCTCATACTCTACTGTTGCTACTTTAGGTCCACACCGAGAGATGAGAAGGTTGTCCGACTGAAGGCTTCTCAAATCCAGCTCTTCGTTTTTTATGGACCGGACAGAGCGTAATCGAGGAACATCACCCCAACTGTTGCTCTCTGTCTAAAAATTCTGGGCACTTATCTCGTGTTTATAGCCGTTTTCCCTTTTTTCTGCATTAAGCTAGGGCTGAGTTGAGGAAAAAAATTGCAGTAGTGATTAGATGTTAGTTTTTCTGACCTTCTTCGGAACTTGATGATGGTAACCTACCGAGATCGCAGCTTCTTAGTCGTTTTCTAACTCAAAATGAACAAGACTCGTGTTGGCATTTTTGCTTTTTAATGCTTGACAATCTGTAGGTGGTTTTTCAACTGGAGAAGGGAACGATGGGGTTGGCCTAACATGTTTCTTTGTTCCTTCCAAGCGGCGCATGTTATGCCCGTGTTCCCGAATCTCAATTTATGTAATCTTTCAACGCAGCCTCATCATGGACTTAGGCCGAAATAAGAGAAATCTGATAATGCGACAAGGCCCATTTCGGGTTGAGCCGCTTAGCCCAACAGAAATCATTCTCTCAGCCCAACATGACCCTCATCAACTCAACTCTTCTCGTCTTCGAGTTCGAGCTTTCTTTTCCTCGGTTAACTGGGCAAATTTTCCTCGATCTGGGCTTGAGCTCACGCAGCGGTCACCGCTGGCCTCAGATATGAGGTCCGCTACGGCCCCCAAAGGAGCAACGGCAACACACGCGGTGGCGAGGGCGAGGGGGAGACGTAGTGGTGAGTGGTGAACTAAGCAAGCCGCTTGGTTGAGGAGAGAGGAAGTAGGTTGGTATTGGGTTTTAGTAGGGTGGGGGCAATTTAGGAAATGAATGGCGATTTGATATTACGTGTGGGTAAGAAATGAAACTTGAAACCCATTGCAACGGGTGAAAATGACAGTTGCTTGTCTATTTATTCTGCAGAGGCAAGTCACACGAGAAGTATGGTGACATCTAAATCTTGAAAATCACTTGCACGGTTCATGATAACAAAGAAAAATTGAAAGAATTCAAACTGTTATGATGAGGTTCAAATTTGGAGAGGGTAAAAAAGCACCTTTCTAAATATCAGGTAGGGTGAAATTTTCTCATTCATTTTGGACGAGACCAAGGTCTTAAAATAGAGCACAAGAATGCCATAAACATTCCCAATAGAAGGGAAAACTGAAAGGATATTTTAAAATCAAACAGTTACCATCACGTAAACAAAACTGTAAATATTCCGTTGCATTACAAGGGCTTGCATAACGGAATCATGAAATATTTTTGACAAGAGAGTTGGTTGAGCGAGCGAGCAGATTCGTAGCTATATGTAGGAATCATGAAATATTTTTGACGAGAGAGTTGGTTGAGTGAGGAGAGTCGTACCCATCCATGGTCCTTGCTGCTTCAGTTGTCACCATCTATAATTTCCTTTGCAAAGAAGCCAAAGAGAGTGAGAGGTGCCTCATTATCGAATTTGGTGATGATCGATGCAAGCTGCGTGTAGACGGCTGAAGCAACTAGGAAGTGGCTGGCATCCTCGGCAAATTGCATCTCAATTCATCAATCATTGGCATTTTTAGGTTTGGCGATCAATGAGGTTAGCATTGTGCATAAATCTCCAATTATCCAATGCCATATCACATTCTTCGTTCATGCCACTGTTAGATGTTTAGCTTACAGTAATCGCATCTGTTGTTTTTGTTACTACCATTTTGACTGTTCTGAAGAGATTGCGATGAGCTCATTAGGTAGCCAGCTGAGCCTGTTTCCAAAATAACCCGTCTAATATGTGTTTGAGTAAGGGGCGAAAGCTTTGACATTTTAAACTGAAAAACTGTAGAGACAATTTTAAACGATCAATAATGGTCCCTGTTTGGTTGCTCTGGGGAAAGGGCGAGCGTGAGCCTCTAGCCTGATCCGACACAAATGCATGTACAATACAACTAGATATGAAGAATAAAGAGGCGGAAGTAGAAGGATGGTAAAATCTACCACAAATTTTCACCGATCAACTGCAAAAAAGAACAAAAAAAAAAAGAGAGACTGCTATATCTAATGTTTTAGCCAATACAAGAAAAGAAGAAACGGTTATATTTAACGCGGGTTATATTCAACGTAAGTGGATGCCGCAAGGACATATGGATTTAGGTAGAGGACGACCACCTGTACATTTTCAATCTAGATATCGATCTAATTCTTTGGACTAAAAAATGGAGTAGACAGACGAGAAGGACTTTTGGTACTACCATACTAATACAAGCCTTGGAGTTGCAGTCCGGAAATAAATGTTTTGTTGCCTATCCTATCTTCATTCTTCAAATGTTTCTCTAAAAGCTAGAACAGAAATGTTACCCCCACTTTGTGGCCTCATGATATGCGTTGCTTTTTTTTCTCTGGTGTCGAGTGTACTTGTGCTTTGATTCCATAGGTCTTCAACTGAAAGTTCTCGAAAGCATCGGAAATCGCTCCGACCTGTAAACAGGGTGCAAACAAGCAAAGTTGTGGAGGATGCAACACATGAGAAACAGCTTAGCAATTTAAAAGCTACAGGCGAGTTCACCTACCAGCTCAGGCTTTTTGGCATAAACTCTCACGATCATGTCCTGGTAGGATGTTGGCAGCAAGTGACTAACGCGATCATCTGGTATGGTGAATTTCTCCTCACTCTCGTAATCCTGAGAAACCCAAATCATAAGTTTCATACGCAAAAGAAGAAAATTTAAGAAGCATTCGAATTGGGCAACCACATCCATGCTAGTGCCAACTGAACATGGTCAGCCATGCATCCTATGTTTAGTTCCGAGCTTAGAGTGATACTGTACCAATTATTCCAGAACGCTGTTTATTTGATCGGTCAGGCATTGGAATTTGACAAAATTCAGCAGACCCCATATCAAGAGACACCCTTAATTTCTCCGTTCTAATGTGAAAAGTCAGTGTCAAGCCAGGAACCTTTTGCCACTTTGAGGCATTTAAGGAGGATCACTTGAAAATTTGAGACAATGATCAATCTATAATCTTGCATTAGCGGTATCGAATTTCTGGGGCCACACTGCTTTGGAGAAACATAAAACTCTTAATAACTACCTCAACGTCAAGTGAAGATCTCAGGTCCTCTCTGCAGCAAACAAGAAACACAAATCCTTTTGCCCTTTGGTTGTGTTGGTGGTTCAAGCATAGTTCAATTATGTAAGTTAGACTAAATCTCTCTGTTCTGGTAGAAGTCGTGAAGTTGGCAGTCAAGAAGAAGATAATACACTGTTGCAAACCAAAATGACCCTTCATGGACAATGAAATTTATTCTTTATATGCAAACCTTATCATGCAGCCCAACATAACTCTTCATGCATGGCATTTATCCATTCTAAGGATAAACAATCACTCACCCAAATGTCTTCTGATTACAATTTATAGCTTTCTATATGTATCAAGCCCTTACAATGCGGACAGATTATTGCATAGACTGAAAAGATAAATAAACTGCAATACAGAATAATGAAGCTTACTAGTACCTTGAAAAAGTTGATGCTGGAAGATATACGTGCACAAAGGCAACAAATGAGAAGTCAGTGAGTCACACATATGATATGTAAAAGAAGAAAAAAGCAAAGACACTTTACGACAAAGCTATTGAGGTACCTTTCAAGAGGATTATGCCTTCCACGCGTCAAGTCAATCCTAACATTGGTTACAGCGACATCCTCTTCTTTTAGGGTCACTCCAGTATTTTTCTGTTAAATCGAACTAGTTAAACTTTACTATCATGCTCGCTCGGTGTTGCCAAGGGGAAAGAGCTCATTCCCATATTTAACAAATCACCCAGTTAAATCTGAACAAGACCTGAGAACAAACAATATCTTGTGTAGTCACGGCCTTAAAGTGCTCCAATTTGTCCTTCGGAACAGCATATTCATTGCAAAACTGCCACAGAATACTCAAATGTGACAATTTCACAGGTGAAAGCAGGAGGGCAGATTGGCAACTTCAAAATGATTGTATATCTAGATTTGGTGCAGAGTACAGGAATCAATCAATTAGAGTACCTACCTGGTATAAATTCCTCCTACGAATCCGCAGCATCAAATCCCTAGATTCCTTAAGCTCTGGATCTGGAGCTGTCTCAATAGTTTTTATTATTGAGTCATCTAACTGCAAAAGAAAAATGCATGTACTAAATGCTGGCAATCCACTACGTATCAATTGAAAACAATTGAAACACTCAAGAAGACCTTCCAATATTCACAAGGATCGTGAATGTAAGATGAAATATGTAAATAATCATTGGCCTTCACCAAAGCATCTACCAACATCAGCTCTACTGCCTGCAAATATATCAACATGAAAACGTATCAACTCAAGAAACTGGCGCAGAGAGAGAGGGCTCTATCAATCAAAGGAATCCACATTAGCACATACCTTTACTTTCGGGTGTGTGTAGACTGTTCGGTAGAGATCAGCACGAGTTGCAAACATCTTGTGGATGGTAAGATCTAACAAATTCTCCAATGATAATAAGATCAAACAGAGCTAAGCATAAATTGAATGATATTACAGAGCTGGACAAAAATACTGACATTCCTTGGCACGGTAGCAAATCTCATCACCCACGACCCGCATTGTCTCCATTAACCTTTTTACGTGAAAGATTTTGAAATTGAGAAGACATATTCTGCAATTCTGCTTATAAGAGATGCAGATTAGTAATAGGATTCAACAAATACCTCTCAAACTGAAAGTTGCATCCTAGACCACAAGCTCGGCAGTCCCTCGCAATGTAATCAAACCTGCACATGCATGTAACTCCAATATAAAAACAAAATATTGAAAAAAATGGCTCAATCAAGTAAAAGTTCTGGTAGATCATAAGGGATCTTACTTGTCTACGTCGATCCCATTTCTGCCATTTGCAACAATATCATACAGAAAAAGCTTCTCCTTTTTGCCCTGGATTTACAGATTGCAATGTCATCAGTCAAAAAATCTATCGGCATGTGAAAATGAAAATTGTGTGACAATAAAGTATTAGAAATCTGCCCAAATTTCTTTGCCCAACCAAAACTTCACCTTAGGTAGTGAATGCTCGGAGCTGGCAAGTATCATCTCCTGTAGTAGAAATAGAATGCAAACAAATGCTCAACAGAACCTTACATTGGCAATTTATGTGCACTACAGAGAGAAATCAATAAATAAAGAAAAAGTTTGCTGCAGTCATTTGTATATAATGCATGAGAAGTAAAAGATATCTATGTATGTTCAGTAAGGTTGTATCACAGCACAAAAGTAAATAGCTAATCAACAAAGATAACTGGCAGACACACGAAACATGCAACCATCAAGCTCATTTGTGAAATCTTTATCTCCAGAACAGAACTTGAGTCACCAACAAATCAGAAGACATTTTGCACAAGATTCTTGTTTCATTTTGCCCGAACCTTCTCAATGAAATTTTGAAACAGATCCAGAAAGAGATAACGTTATAGTGTAATGCACCAGACAAAGATGTCATATAAAAGATGCATCCAATAAAAGCAGCATACCTTAACTTTCTTAACCATTTCGGGGTCAATGTCGATGTTATGCTCGTCAACTATATGGTCAACAATCTTCACTGACATTTCCTCATGATGCCTAGAAAGTAAGATCACATGAAAATGATAACAAATACTCTACAGAAACTGCAAGACTAAATGCTTAACACCATGCATCTTTTAATTCTTTGTTATTTGCCAAGAGAAAGCAGAGAGCAATTCATGAGAAAGAAGTGATCAAAGCAAATTAGACAAAAAAATGCAAGTTCTCAGATACCCAAAGTTGTAAACGTTATCCTCGGAACGATTGCCAACAGTAGAGGACATGTATATTAATTTAAAGAAATCTACAGAAGTTCCACAATCTCCCCGCCAGAAAAATGGTGCAAGCTACAACTTTCATTTATGTACCAGCCAAGAATCTAGGAAATTAATAACACATGACTTCAAGAAACTGGAA
This sequence comes from Eucalyptus microcorys, assembly GCA_014182515.1. Taxonomy (NCBI): domain Eukaryota; kingdom Viridiplantae; phylum Streptophyta; class Magnoliopsida; order Myrtales; family Myrtaceae; genus Eucalyptus; species Eucalyptus microcorys. Next base: position 26,268,669 of record CM024571.1, read on the forward strand.
AACTGGATGGAAAAACAGCGTTAGGTATCCTAGACAGTAATTGAAGACAAAGCAAGTTGACTGGGGGGAAAAAAAAGAGGAAGAAGAAAGAATAGAGGAAAAAGTTCATGCTCAAGCACTGAAATTTCTTACATTAGTTGGCATAACTGGAACTCAGAAATTAGTAAATATAAAATATAATAAAAAAAGCCTGGAGAATGGACATGAATGCACTCTACTAAAAATGCAAATTACCAGTTGGAACCTCCAAGAACCAAGGGAAGGAACTCGCGTTCAAATAAGTGACTGAAAGGACCATGGCCCACATCATGAAGAAGTCCTACAAGTAGAGTGAACAGATGAATAACATGACAAATTAATTGTCTAGCTAGTTTGAGTGTAAGACAGCAATTACCAGCAATTTTAACTGTTTGAATGTCAAAGCGATCAATACCGAGCTCCAAGCCCTGCACAACATAAGCAAATCCAATTCTGTCACTCTAACAAAGGATGAGGATTAAGTATCAATGAATCAAAGATAACACCCCATACTTGATAATCTTTGAGCTTTTGAACAGCTTCACCAGCTAGCCAATACACCCCCAGAGAATGTTCAAACCTGGAATGCACAGCCCCAGGATACACCATGTTTGTCACACCTGAGATTATGTGGCATTCATAGAGGCAAAATTCCCAGATGTTATCATATTCTTTATCCGATAAAAACACATGGGGATTCATTTGGAAAGCTAGGATTTCCAGAAGAGATGTGATTCCTTGATATATTTCAGACAGCTGAAGCTGAACAAATTATGAGAATTGACTCAAGACAACGGGAAAGTGGTAGAGCCCCATAACTAATAAATTAACTTGCTGCCATTAAGCAATTCTAGTATGAGTCACGAAACATTCGGGTGTAAAGGAGTACCTAATTATTAAACCCGTGAATGACTAATAATTATTCTCGAAAGTTCATGAAACTCATGTGTGCTTCCTCCAGAGTACTACCAAAGAGTGCAGTGTGCAGCTTGGTTTTTTTATTTGTGAAAGCAGAACCACGACACGAGTATTTCAAATGATCAACAGACGTCAACAGATAAGTTAAAACTCATGCAGTGGCTCTTTATGCAAGTGATGCATGTAGGCTTGACATTTCTTAACCAAAAGAAGTGAAGAGAAATTGAGATGCTATTTATCATAGCAAAGCATGGATAAATCTAACTCAGAGTAATGCAGACTCCACACTTAAACATTGAACTCACCAAGCTGTTTCAGGTCACGAAGCCTGCAAAAAATCGGAGGAAAACAGAATCGTTAACCGCGAGGTAACTTTTCAATCTACAGAGACTTCCACAAAAAAGACACTAACTTGCCTCTGAAACTGTTCGGTATCGATGAACTTCAACGCAAGCTGCAAGTCGAAACAACAGAGAAGCCATCAAATGATGTCCCGTCACCATCTTCAATCGAACAAGCACTTAATTACTGTACACGCGATCCATGTGATATAACTGAAAAAGGAAACTCGACAGAAAAGGCAAATCGACCAGGCTTTTATAGGTAAAGATATTTACACGAGGACAAGGAGAGATACAGGATGTCGTGCAACCTATTTGGAAACGAAGAAAGAGAAGCAAAAGCGCGCCGACGTCATCATACGGACCGGACTTATATCCAGAACAGGGAAGAAGACAACAACAAAAATTCACTTCAGCTTCGCTAACCACACGCCGATCATTCATCACAGGCTCCGGCTCCGCAGCAACAAACTCGCGAGCCGTCGCAATCAAACTATTCGACTCCCGAACGCCACTCCGCAATCCACATCCGCTCGCGCACGCGATTCCGGCTCTCACTTTTCCCGCTCGATCGAACAAACAACACCGCGAACAGCAATCGACTAGGGAGAGAGAGAGAGAGAGAGAGGGGGACTCACAGGATCGAGGAAGATGTTGCCGTGGACGTTGTCGTGGACGTGCTTGGAGAGCCGGAGGTCCCGAGCGGAGGCGAAGCTGTAGGCGGGGGAGAGGGAGAGGTCGTCGTTGCAGTAAGCTCCCATTGTCTCTCTCTTCTCTTCTCTCTATCCGTCGCGCGCGCGAGTGAAATCCGGAGCAACAGCAGCAGCAGCAGGACGAGGCAGCAATGGAACAGCCGGAGGACGAGGGAAGAAGGTCGGAGGATTGATCGGCGGCGATCGACGAGAGCGAATCGGCTTTGGGGAGGACGGGAGGAAGGCAGTGGCGTCACGCGGTTTCGCGACGGGGCGGAGGAGAAAGGAGGAGGAGGAGTGATGCGCAGGCGAGAGGAGAGGGAGAATAAAAGAAGGAAAAGAAAAAAAAGAGTGGGGAGAGAATGAGGCTCGCTTGCTTTCGGTTCACTACCTTCTCATTTAAGAATTCGGATTTGGAAGGAGTGAAGATGGCGCCGACAGTGACATTCCACGATTCTGGCACCACACGCAACGCATGTGCGAGTCCGTTATGGGAACCGAATATCCTCGATTCCTGCTTTTAGGGCTCGTTCCATCCCATTCCATTCCCCCCCCACTTTCCCCTTTTCTTTCTCATTTTTATTTTACTTTTAAATCACGGAATCCCCTCGTCTCCTGCCTCTGCCGTGACATCCCCTCCGTCCCACGCCCGCAAGAAATCCGCACGAGCACGTTCGCCCGTGACCCGGATGCGGCCCGAGAGTTTGCTCGTGTGAGAAACGACGGGGCGGGGCTTACCGATCGGCCGGTCCTTTGCGGCGCGTCCGTCTCGTGCCGGTTATCTAGCAAGCCGAGTACGAATCCATACTCGGCGAGGATCTTGTCTCCAAGGGGATGGTGAGATCTTCACGTGACACACGTGAGCACGATTTTCTCCGCACACGGCGCTACCACGGGAAATCTGAACATTGCCCTTTGCCAAACACAATCAATTTGGAAACATCATGACTCCATTTCTTAGTAAAAGCCTGTCCCCCGGACATATTAAAAATCAATATAGTTATAGCAAAACGTGGAAAAACAGAAGCCACTCGGAAAGCACTGTCGTTTCTCTACTCCGCGCATCATTGGATCCATGCTTTTGGCATCATTTTCACGTCGGTGGCCGTCCACGGTGTCTCAAGTACCATTCAGGGGCGGGTCAGCACTCCGTCAACATCCCAATCTCATCGCAGATTACACGCACGTTCGCACAAATTACACTAAAAAACAGTGACTTATGCCTGCCACTTTCTATCAATTGAAAACAGAGGAGCAAGTCTACCGAGTTTATACTAATCTATTGCGACGTATCCGAAGCAACCATGTATACGAAAATTCTTGTCCAGATCGCGCTCTACAAGTGAGGTCCACGTGCAGCTTGCGTAATGATTAGCAACAATGAACCCAATCCAATCGTATCAATGCAAGCCGCCTTGTACCTTCCATAGTTTTGTCGCCTGACCACCTAATTCCGTCGCTTCAGCTGATGATACTAGTCGAATGTGCTTGAACCATGCCCCTTAAATAAAGGGAGACATCCTCGGTCAAAGCCTCTTGATTTTGCATGGGTAGGATCATATCTAGTTGACTTTAGCTGCTAGGAACCACATACTAATGCCCAACGATCATGACAACTCGTTAAGCAGTTGGAACATGAAAATCAGTAACTTCCCAAACACAAACCCAACAAATTCCTTTTGCAAACTCGTGCACATTACCAACCCGAGCCAGTTAAGCGCCGGAATGGGAAAGCTTCAGCACAAATGACTCCCTTATCCTGAAAGAAGTTTCTTAAACTCCCTCCGTAGACAGAAAGAAAGCAAATTGTGCACACTTACTGATGGGACTGCCCCTCTTTCCGTTGGGGTGACAGATCTGGGAGTACCCATTCATCCCAACATTTCTCCATCGAGAATTTCATACTTACTTTCTTCTGTCCCGAAATTGCACTGTTCTCAGGAACGTGCAAACTCAAAGCAACATCTGAAGACAACGACAAAACAATTGAAAAGGAAAACAAACAGAGCAGCTCAACAAAACACAATTTAAGTAGACAGTGCGATTAACAAACACAAACTCAACGGGAAGATTGTCATAAAACGCAAATAAAGTTGCATGAAGTAGGTTGTCCATATTGACCATCCTATTACAATGAATACATCATTGCCCTCTTATGAGAGGTATCCAGATTAGTCGCTAAACTTCCATCTGCAGTTATTGCCACTAGTATGCCACACCAAACTGATCTAGACAGCTCCCTCAGCAGGATTTAAATGAGCCTGAGGCAAGGGCAAGAACCATTTTTGATGTTATATCTGCATCAGCTGAACTCTGATTTCTTTCAGTAACCGATACTCATAGTTGACTAGGATATCCTCATACCACTTCACTTTTTCACCAACTCACGAACCGCTAATAGAATTCCTTTCTCAATCTGTCTACTCCCATCGGGACGTAAACAAGCTCCCTAGCATCACTCTTCAACAACATTAACCAACTCATACTCGACAAGCGATAGATTGTTTTCTTCTTTGACAGCAAAATCGGCCGGTTCAGTTTCGGTCACCTCAATACGTCCCCACTTGTCCACAGCAAGCCTCATGGATCCCTTAAACATGTCAATTTTGGCATTCCGCAGGATTACAATCGTATTGGGCTTCATCAAGTCAACTGCAGTAAAAATGTGTACCGATATTTCAAATAGTACACCCAAACTATGGTTGCAGTTGATAATATCACCAAAACAGCGGGAGGCCTGACTGCAGAAGCTATTGGTCTCAAATTTAGAACAGAGTTATGAATATTGCTAAAATTAGAGTTAGAGGCATGTTACTTTTGATTTAAATTCGATAAATATGCTGAGCTTAACTGCTAGTGACTCGAAATCCACAAGATGAGCCACTTGGCTTGTAGAAAAATCACAGAAGTTCAACAGTTAGAGGCCTCAGAATGGAAAATTACAAACAAAGGCCTTCAATATAATTTTCTTCACCAACTCTGCTACGTAGAAAGATCTGTATATCCTCCATTTTCATATCACTGAAGACAAACCGTTCATAGTCTATTCACCATGTAATGCAATTAATCAAAAGAAGGAATGGTACCTTGCTCGTTTCTAGCTGTAAATACAATAATGCCTGTCTCATCCCCAATCAAGCATTCAGCGATCCTCGTTTGACGAACTTGGGGCCCATCAGGACGGCCCTTCTGCATTACCATATTCGAACTCACAACCTTCACGGTAAGAGTGTGGCCACTAGTCCCAGGACGCAACTGATCTACCTTGGTGAACACGGGTTTCCTCATTGCAGGCTTCGCTTCAGCCATCTATACAAAATTAAAGCCAATCAAGGTGCGCTGTCAACTGGATCTTTCACCTGCTTTTTCCTCAATCCCAGCTGAACTAATAACGACCACAGAAGACCCACGTGCCCCCACCCCAGAAAATGCAATGTCTGATCAGTCACGACACTTCCACCCAACAAATTTCGACTTAATTTTATCCACTCAACCAAAACCCGCATCAATTACAACAAGAACATCGTCGAATTCACCTTTTTTTCATTTCTACTAGATATGATAATTATCCACCGCAACCCACATACACCAAATATCACGCGATTTTGCACCCGAAAATGGATCATTTCAGATAAACAGATCGAACATAACATATAATCAAGGCTCGCACTACTGAACTGACCCAGAACCCACATCAACACTACCTCTAAAATTCACCGGCATTCTTTCTAAAAATCAGATATTATCAGCAGCAGCATTACCCAATTGTCACATAAACATGTGCCCTTTGCCAACCCACGATTAGCAGGAAGGCCATCAAAAGGCGATCGGAAACCTCTAAGCACAACAAAAAACGACAACCCACAGCACGAAACCAAGTTCTTTTTCTTCTTACAATTTATCCAGAAAAAAAAAAGGACAAAAAAGAAGAGAACGACGCATCCTCCGTGAAAGTATCCAACATCACAAGACAGCGAGGATAAAATTCGACGAAAATGGCGTGCAGGGATTCACCTCAGTGCCTACGTCGATCGACAAGGTTACCAGGACAGTGAGATCTTCGAGTTGCGTTTTAGGTTACGAGCAGTGACGATTAAGATGGAAGCCGCTGGTTGTGCGAAACGAAGGAACGTCAATATCGCCCGTCGAGAACGACGCGGAAAAGGAGGGTTTCTTACTTCGCTCGCGGCCCCTGGTGTCCCTTATTTTCTGGACGTATCTCCGCCGTGCACAAGAGGGAAATCGGACGGCTGAGGAAATACTAAGTTTTTACCTCTTCTCCGCAGTCCGATCTTTTTTCTGGACATTTTCTAATTTTTGTCCGCAATTTATTTCTAAAATACACGAGTTTATATTAACGTGAACTGAAAATTGCACCATATGTCATGCGCGATTTAGTAACCAAACATGCTTCCTTTTCATATAAGCCAATAAATTTAAGATTTAATGAGAATAGATCCTACATATAGAACACACTTACTTTTCAGTACGACAAATTACTAACCATGTATTTGCCTATAGGATAAGTAATTTTTCAAAAGGAAATATATATTTACATTTGATGATGAGTAATTTCTCTATGCAATTAGTAGCATTTTAGACAAAAAAAGATCTTAATATAACAATTAGTGAATACTATGTGACTCTTTAACAATAGTTAATGATTTTTCAAATTAGAAAAGTAAGCACCTATGTGAACTGTTCATGTGATTAGTAATTTATTTAGTCCATTAGTAATAATAGTTGTCAATGCAGCCATTGAAAAGTAAGTTTGTGCGCAATCAGTGATTTCTTTCCTATTGTTGGTAGTAAAAATTACTTTCTATATTACGAAAAATGACTTCTTTTTTCTTTTGACCGTCATCATTTAATCGATAGTCACTTTTCATATGAAAATAATGTTTAAATAGTAGTTGGTAATTTTCGTATGGAGAAACAGAAATCTTCATATAAGTAATAATAAATAATTAGTGAAATATATAAATGCTTAGTAGTCATTTCCATTGGTCCTAAGCAGGACCTTAAACTGCTCCGTGGAAAAAACCTCATGAGAAGGTCCCCACGTACGGATCTAAGGTATGTCCTTAAAAGGCCTCCCCGGAATTGCTCCGTGGGAAAAACCCCTGGGAAGGTCCCACGTATGGTATGTCCTTAAAAGGCCTCCCCGGAATTGGAACCTCCCTCCGGGTTAAGAAGGGAGTGGTTCCCCATGGGCTCTCTAGCCACACCCTCCCCCACGAAGGGAGGGAATGGAACCCACCAGAGGGCGGACACTGCCCTTTCCTAGTATTGCCTGGGCAGGGTATTCCCCCGATGAAGGGCCTGTCCCGTTTCTAAAGAAAGGTTATTTTCCATACGAAAGTACTATAACTTTAGTACCAGTTGCAAATTTTCTCCTGAGTAGACAATGTCGACTGTAATCAGTACATAAGGACATGAATTGTAACCGTTTCTTGTGAAGTGCATTTTGGACAGTGGTCTATCATGCCACCTGTTGGACTAAAAGCCCAAACAAACGCTGGAGTAGAACAAAATCAGAGGGAGATAATTTGCTCGAAGGGTCTCAAACAGACCTCATGGATCTTCGATGCAGCACAAGCTAAAGACAGAGAGTTCAAGATGTACATTGTAAGAGCGGGCATTATTACACTTATTGAAGATCCTGCATCGTCTTTTAATACAGCACAAGCTGAAGACGCACAGTTTAAGACGCACTTTGTACGAGCGGCAGCATTCTTACACCAATTCAAGATCCCACAACATCCTACAAGCCCGAAGATGTGGAAGCTTGAACATGGAAACTCCAGGAGCCAAGGAGCAGAGAAATCACCGGTACTGCGGGGCCAGTTCACCCTCCCTGACAATGTAATTCTGGAGAGGGAATTCCTCTCCCCTGAAGTACCTATCCAGCATGTCTTTTGTTCCCGCTGCGTATCGCAACTGCACCAAAGCCAAAATTTGCAAGTCAGAAACATGATAAGAAGAGCGAGTCAAAAAGTTACAAATGAAATGGGAGGCGAGAGAGTATGGAAATGTATAGTACCTGCGCATCTATAGTTGTGCCGGAAATATGAGGTGTCATGGCCTGGTTCGGCATGTACCGCCAGGGGTGGTCCTTGGGTGCTGGTTGTGGGAACCAAACATCCCCACTATAACCTGAAAGATTGACGGATGAAAATCTAACATAATTAGAAATTTGGAGAGAAAAGAGAGATAAAAAAATACGATTATAACTGATCTTCTGGCTATAGTTTACCTCCGATGTGTCCGCTGGAGCAAGCATCAGCAACTGCTTGTGTATCCATGATTGCTCCTCTAGCATTGTTGACGATAAGGACACCCTTCTTCATCTTGGAAATCCTCTCTTTATCAAACATTCCTCTAAAACATATACCATGGCCTTCATCACATAATGCTTGCAACATTTTACAAGAACTCTCTCTCTCTCTCTCTCTCTCTCTCAGAAAGCGTTTTCTTTTTAGGAAATTTCTCAATATATACTCGCAATTAACTTCAGAACCTCACATATTGCAAGAAAACTAAGAACCAGAAGCAGACTAACACCATAAACTTCTTTGGGAACGTAAACATTACTGGGTTAAATTAAAAGGATTTTTACCTCGTTTTCTCAGTTAGAGGGGTGTTGACCACAACTATGTCACATTTCTGAAGCATCACATCAAGGTCCTCCTCAAATTTTGCACCAGTCTGCTTCTCCAGTTCCGGGTCCATTTTCAGGCGGTCATGATAGAGGAGATTGCAATTAAAAGGCTTCAATCTCTGTAGCAAAAGCCTGCCAATTCGTCCAGCACCAACAGTCCCGACAGTTTTTCCTTCAAGATCATAAGCTCTGTATGCTATACCAGCCACATTCCAGTCCCCACTGATGACCTGGTGATATCCAGGCAAAAAGTTCCTTACAAGAATGAGGATTCTCATGAGCTCATCCTCTGCAACCGAAACAACATTGCTACCAGTGACTTCTGCAACTGTCAACCCTGCTTCAGCTGCAGCCTTTAAATCAATGTGATCAGAACCAATCCCAGCAGTGAGAAGAAGCTGCAGATTCTTCGCCTTTTTGATTCTTTCCGCAGTAACATAGGCAGGGTGAAAGGGGGTTGTTATGAGGACATGAAGATCGGGAATATGCTTTTCAAGTTCTGTGATGATAGAATTGAGAAGTGAGAAGCAAAGCAATACAATAACAGTCGAGCGACAACCAAATCAATAATCATCGAGATTAATGACATGGCAGATATCAGCCAAAGCCAAAGGTTCTTGCAGAGCAAATATATATAGAAAGCCATTGTCAATTCTAAAACATACTCACCACAGTCTGGTCCCTCCTTGTCATCCGTGACTATGTACTGATGCCCTTGAGATTCCAGCCAGTCGTGTATGCCCAAACCTCTCTCGACACAGCCCAAAAAATTCGGGTTCAACTCAGCATATTCATTGGCCTTGTAGAACACACCCACAATCTTTTTGCTTCCAGCAGTAGACTGATAAAAGTAACCGCAGAAAACACATGCAGTCAGAAAAGAAGAAAATTTTGAAGCAGAAAAGGAAGATTTTAGCAAGAAGGCATCAGTTCAAAATTCCAGAGACATGTATCTCCATTACCAACTCATAACATTATCACTTGAAACGAGAACTACCCTAAGAAACCAAATCTGATAAGTGAACAGCAACCCCCTATCAAGATAAAATGGCCAAATATTTCACATGAGCTTTCTGTGTAATCCACATAGTCAAGCAAAGTAATAAATCTTGTAACAAAAAAGCAACGGAAGAGACATCTGTTAGTGTCTGATGCTATCAACCTTGGCAGACTAAATTTCAGTACGAAGGCAGCTACATTGTGCACAAGTTTCTTGATCATAAACCTCGTTGCTTTGGTACAAATATTTGATTGAAGACATGTTATTGTGTTTTTCAAATGGCAAAAAACGGAAGTACCAAGCGCAAGTTAATACGAACCATTCGTCCGCATCACTTGCAAACCAGGCAAACCCAGCTGCTACAGACGGTCTCTTATCAGTGCTAAAAAACCTAATTGTCTGTGCAGCTTTCGTTCTCTCTATACCTCCTGTAGCATTGTGGCATAATAAGCATACACTCCTTCCTAACATGACAGACTACAGTTCATCAAGAGGTTTGACTTTGACTGCGTCCCTGTTGGAACCCACTAAGATGATGATAATTGTGCGCACCGATCGACAACCTAGACATATCACAAAGCTTCCATTTTTCCAACTCTCCAACAGAAAGAGAAAAAAAAAAAAAAAGCTTCCGTTTTCCCCTTCCTAATTGCCAAGCCGACAAAGACCCAAAACAGCCCACAAGGCCTACTGTCAGTCTGTCGGACACTCGTCATCGTCGCCATGCACGACTCTCAACCCCTAATTAGCGTCGGCACTAATGAAGCCTGGCTAATCGATCATCAGACGCCGATGCACAAACCGAATGCCCACGACCCAATTTCAAGACGACCCTCTAAATTCCGATCAAGCGAACCACCGTCCCGCTACTCAATTCAAGACCCATAAAACACAGATAAGCCTAAAAGCATCCGGAGAACACACAATCCATCCAAACATAAGCTGGAGAACCAGACTACGCACAAAGAACCGAAGATAATCATGCGAAAGCTCGCGATCATGCGGACCACAACAGCAGCAGCAGCAGGTCATCGAAACAGGGGCGATGACTAACGGGTCCACTCACATGGGCATGTCTAGCGAAAATCGCAGACGAGCACAGAGCTCTGATGGCGGAGACACCAGCTCGCTTCATCGCCATCTCCGAGCCGAGCGACACTCGCGTTCCAAAGAGAGATTCGGCACCGGAAGACGAAAGAGAAGACGCAAGAAAACACTCGTGAAGTACTCTGACTGGAAAAGAGAGGGAGTTTCGTGTTATATATATAAATATATATATATATATATATATAGGCGAGGAGGAGTCGCGAGGGGAGGGGAGAGATCGACTTTTCCTTCGCTTTTGCTTGCGAAGAGAAGGTGAGGAACACACTGGCTCTGGCAAGTGACAGGTGGCGTGGTCGCTCTGTCTTCTTCGCTTTTGCTTGTCCGATTCGCGCCCGTCGCTCACCGTCTGGCTTCCGCGAGTGCGCGATTTCCGCTGGAGACGTAGATGGTAGGCACTAGGCCGTGAGTTCTGACACGTGGCGGTGACCTTATTATCGAAATTCAAAATCCCTTTCTTTACATTTCTCTTCTTTTTAATTTCCCTTTAGCTTATTATCACAAAAAAACCCGCTAAAAACCCAAAACATATATACTTATAACAAATTCACTTCATTAATTTTCGTTAAATTTTATCATCAAATTACTGAATCAAATAATATGTAGTTTGAGATAGATGTCAATTTGAAGGTTTTTCGTGATAAAATGTAGATTTGTCATAAATGTACTAGTCTAAAGTTTTTTTAATAAAAAATTTATTCTTTGATAAATTTATCACAAAACATATTAGTTTGGGATTTTTTCTAATTAAGAAATTAATTTGAAGTAAATTTTTCATAAATATATCAATTTAGAGTTTTCCATAATTTTAACCATTTTTCTTTTAAGGGCAATTATAAAAGGCAAATGTGGCATGGGCACTCGTTACTAAATATCACTCTCGCATGTACAACATACAACTTAAAGATTTTAAGCTCGCATGTCAACTTACATAATTATGACCTCACTTATTTAGATAAATTATCATTTCCCTTCAAAAACCACCTTTTTGAAGAAAAAATCTGTAAATTGTGACATGCTTTTCTCTCCACTTCATCATTTCTTACCTATCCATCAATGACTAGCTGCCGCCTCCTACCTAGCCCCTCGCCATCGTCGCCACCTCAAATCTGGTCCAGATCAACATAGGGCGACCCCATCTAGACCATATTGAGGCCTGGTCAATAGGACACTTGCAAGCTCTATCACGGAGCTTAGAACAGTTGCTCAAATAAAAACCCTACATTCACGGACCGGCAAATTGTGTTAACGTTCGGTAATCATATTAAGTCATGCCATTTGGAAAAATACTATATTTTTGTTCATTTAATCGTAATAAATTCGCGTGAATTGGTAATCTTCTCTTCGTACGAAAATGGAATCAATTGAGGATCGTGACAACTGCGGTAGCAAATGCTGACTCGTCCTCCCTTACTGCCTTTCCAGTGTGCAAAGCGGCCATACGAATCCTGATTCGTCCGTCCATTTTAACTCACGGCTTTTCGGTGTCCAAAGCGGCCGTGCTTTTCCGAATAACGTGCCTTTTGGAAATCCTCAGCCGTCCTTGCGCTTCTCATGGACCAAATAGAGCTTGAATCTTCGTTGAGGCACTGTTTCACTTGTTGAAGAAAAGTTCCCAAAAACTCCATCAAATGAATAAATGAAAAAGAGGATGAATTATTTTCATGCTTTCTCAATTAAGCCCATATACCTAATTTTGTTTAATTAAGTCCATCTCACAACGAATTCAATTGATCAACTGATGTAATAATATAATGCGGACAAAATACGCACAACGTGTGCGTACGTGTTTAATTAGTGTAGATTATGTTAGAGTATAATGTAGATGGATGTGGACAATTCATATGTCAATGTCGAGTTTTCCCACGAAACGCTGCAATGTTACATAAGCCCTATGTTGACTAGATTTGGCCGGCTTTGATGTGGTAAAGTGAAAGGACTTTGTAAGAAAAATCAAAAGTTAGGAAGTACCGACACTATTCATGAACCTTCATATCAGGTTAGACACTCCGTAACATATTTAACACTCTCCAACACTAATCGACACTTAATCAACAAATGTCGGAATTTGCGATACATGGACACTATTTGTCACATGAGTTGGGAATTTCGACATGCGAGTTCAAAATTCCGATACGCACAAGTTAATTTTAAAAATTTTTAATAAATAAGAAGTCAAAATATAAATATGTAAAATAATAAAAATAATAAATGAGAAAAGAAGAAAACATAATATTCTCTTCTTTTCCGACTCTCACTTTTTGTGACACATCTTTTATCCATCAAGTTTGTTTGTTCTCTCTCTTCTCCTTCGACCTTCGACATGATCGACACACGAGTCTAGAATATGAATTGCTTATTTTTTTTTCCAAATTTTATATATTACTGGAATGGAGTTGAATTTATAAAATTGAAACAATAAACAATATTAATAAATGGTGAATTAATTTTCCAGTGTAAATTTATTCTAGACTCTTTTTTATTATTTATTAATTTGTGAATTTGAATTAAATGAATTTCATTAAAATGATACATTTAATATACAACACGTCTCAAAGTGTCGAAATTCGTTTTTTTTTTTTATAAATAATGTGTCAGCGTATTATGTTGTGTCGTCAGTACTCCTTAGATCAAAAGTATAGAGATTCGATTTGGAAATTCGTAAATTTATTGAGCCGGGCGCATTTCTTCGGTGCATCCCTTGGCGGACGCTTCTAATCTTTGACACGCAAATCGATATGACCTGTCCCAGATAATGGCTGGAATCATCAAAATCAGATGAGCTGTTCCTTTCGTTGGTAGGTTGACTCGCACGCGCTAACGCGATAAGGCACGATTACGTGGACAATCTATCCTCTTCCTGCTCCTGCGGATAAAATGCGTACATTTATTTATTTATGTATTTATTAATCTGACAGGTCATGCAACTGTCTGCAAGCACTAATCTCCAAGAACTTCGGTCCCAGATTTTATTTTTAAAACTTTCCTTGAAGCATTTACTAAGTAATCTAATAATATATATTCGATACCCTAACTTTCCCGTCGCACCTAAAATACGTGCTTTAAAAATTGATATATCTAATGTATAGAATGACAGGACTTTCACTGTCCGTGTGTTTAGCAAAAACCGTCGCTTTTATTGGTTAAAATAATTAGTTTTCGTACCAATGGTGTTTTCGCATTTTGAAATGGAGCTTCGTATTCTTCCAATTTTTAAATATTGATGAATGATTTGGATGTACACGCTTCCCCGAATTCAGGAGGCATTACGCCCGCTATTCAGGCGGTCCGTCTATTGTGATTGATTGTCCTTTACGTGATGTGTCCACCATCCTTTGACAATTCTCCTTTTACTTACAAAAAAAAATTATGAGTACCTATTTTAGTACCTATTTTGCACCGCATGTCAAAAATCGCAAATTTCACCACGGAGTCGGACGAATGGGCTCGATGACATGGTTTGAGTAAATAAATGTAAATCAATAGCCAAAAAAAAAAAAGATCAAAAAGACTGAATTGCAAAATGTGAATAAGTTGGAGACCCAATTCTATAATTACCTTAAAGTTGAGATGTTCTTGGGGATGTCAAGCATTACTAGAAGCTTTTTGCATAAAATTTTAGATTTTCATCACACAAACAACATACTTCGGCTTCAAGATCAAGCAAGACCTCAAATTGCGAAAAACAAAGTGTCCGGAGATTTGGTCTAATTTCGTTTTTTTTTTTTTTTTTGGCGTTCATTCTTCTAATTTTTTTTTAATGGATTAAATGAGGCAATTGGTTCCTTGCGAGGACACTCGGTTATCAAAATCCAGATATATATCAATAACTAAGAGTCATTTCCTAACACGCTATGCTAAGGTTTAAGTCATGTCCAACACGTGTAGCATAGTAGCGTCATGCTAGGAATGAACATCGATAATTATATCCGGCAATAAACGATAATCGTGGGCTATACTCAGTAAATTGGGAGATGAGTTTCTGTTTAATGGACCGTGATCTACCGCGCCACCTTTTGGACTAAGCAAAAGTAACGTTGGTGTAAGAAAATTTGCACAATGACTGCTGTTACATTCTCAAACAAGACCTCATCAATCTTCAATACAGCACAAACTAAAGACACGCTTCAAGAACAAACGTTGAAACGGCAGCATTACTACACTTATTCAAGATCCTGCAACTTCTAATGAGCTCAACCATCGTGAATTCTCGAACACGGAAACTGCACGAGCTGAGGAGACGGGGAGATCACCGGTACTGAGGGGCCAGCACGCCCTCCTTGACGATGTAATTCTGGAGAGGGAATTCCTCTCCTTTGAAGTACCTATCCAGCATGTCTTTGGTTCCGGCCGCATAACGCAGCTGCACCAAAACCAAATTCAAAAGCCAGAGCATGATTAAAAAGCGAAACGGTGCGTTGCTTATTGAAAATGAGAGACGAGAAGTATGGAGATGTATAGTACCTGGGCGTCTATAGTTGTGCCTGAAATATGAGGTGTCATGGCCTGGTTCGGCATGTACCGCCAGGGGTGGTCCTTCGGTGCAGGCTGCGGGAACCAGACATCTCCACTATAACCTGAAAGACCAGACAGATGAAAACTGAACATGATCGGGAAATGACAACTTATACATCTGATCAGCCGGCAATAGTTTACCTCCAATGTGTCCACTGGCACAGGCGTCGGCAACAGCCTGTGTATCCACGAGCGCTCCTCTAGCATTGTTGACGAGAAGGACACCTTTCTTCAGCTTGGAAATCCTCTCCTTATCAAGCATTCCTCTGAAACATATACCATAGTCTTCATCACATAGTGCTTGCAACATTTTACAAGAACTTCAAACCTTACACATTGCAAGAAAACTGAGAACCCAAAGCAGACCAACACCATAAACTTCTTTCCATCAAATGATTTTTACCTTGTTTTCTCGGTCAGAGGGGTGTTGAGCACAATTATGTCGCATTTTGGAAGCATCGCATCGAGGTCCTCCTCAAATTTTGCACCAGTCTGAACCTCCAGTTCCGGGTCAATTTTAATGCGGTCGTGATAGAGGAGATTGCAGTTGAAAGGCTTCAATCTCTGTAGCAAAAGCCTGCCAATTCGCCCAGCACCAACAGTCCCGACAGTTTTTCCTTCGAGATCATAAGCTCTGTGTGCTATGCCAGCCACATTCCAGTCCCCATTGATGACCTGATGATATCCAGGCAAAAAGTTCCTTACAAGAATGAGAATTCTCATGAGCTCATCCTCTGCAACCGAAACTACATTGCTTCCAGTGACTTCTGCAACTGTCAACCCTGCCTCAGCTGCAGCCTTCAAATCGATGTGATCGGAACCAATCCCAGCAGTGAGAAGAAGCTGCAGATTTTTCGCCTTCTTGATCCTTTCCGCAGTAACATAGGCAGGGTGAAAGGGGGTCGTTATGAGGACATGAAGATCGGAAAGATGCTTTTCAAGTTCTGCGATGAGCGAATTGAGAAGTGAGAAGCGAATCAAACATAAACATGACAAGTTATAAAAACCAATACAGTAATAGTCACAAGCAACAACCACGTTAATAATCACCAAAAGTAATGAAATGGCAGGGATCAACTAAAACCAAAGGTTCCTGCGGGGCAAATCTACAGAGAAACACATTGTCATTTCTAAAGCGTACTCACCGCAGTCTGGTCCCTCCTTGTCATCTGTGACAATGTACTGATGGCCTTGCGATTCCAGCCAGTCGCGTATGCCCAGACCTCTCTCGACAGTGCCCACGAAATTGGGATTCAACTCGGCATACTCATTGGCCTTGTAGAACACACCCACGATCTTCTTGCTTCCAGCAGTAGACTGATAAAAGTGACCCCAGAAACCAGAAACCACATATGCATTCAGTAAAGAAGAAAATGTCGAAGCAGAGAAGGCATACGGTTCAAGTTTCCAGAAGCACGAGAACCAGAGCACGAACAAAAACACAAAATAATCACGGATCGCGCCAACTAACGTGTCACTCACATGGACTCGTCGAGTCAAGCTCGGAGACGAACACAGAGCTCTGATGGCAGACACACCGGCGTGCTTCATTGCCATTTCCGAGCCGGGCGGTTCTCGCAGTTGACGGGTTCGAAGTGATTCGAAGAGAGATTCAGTATCGGAAGAAGAGAGAAAAGTGCATAAAACACTGGTGAAGTACTGGGAGGGAGATGTTCGATATATATAGGCGAGGAGTCGCGAGGGAAGAGAGAACAACTTCTCCTTCGCTTTCTTGTGATGAGGAAGCGAGACACGCTGGCTTTGGCAAGCGGCATGATCACTGTCTGTTCATATGGAAAAAAGCGTGTCTCGTTCTGGCTCTGGCGAGCTGCATCCTCACTTCCTCTTCTTGGAAAAGAATTTCTCTTTTTTAAGCAGTTTCCAAATTCGATAGGTTTCTATTTTGGATTAAGGAGACGGAATTATACCTCGTAAGTCCAATCACGTAGGTAAGGTCGATCATGGGGTCTAAAGTTATGGAGACGTGATTATAACTGTCATTAGTATTTATTACTTCAGAGCAATTACGCTTTTTAGACCATATAAGGCCGTATGTGATTGTTGTAGAGACCTGATTATCATCATGAAATCCTATGCGTTTGCTCAATTTATCAATCTTTCAATCTTCAATATTCGCATTTCTTACCGTTGATTTTATTGTTCTCCATCATCGTAACGCTATTTCAATTCTATTTGAATTGACTCTAAACTCGTTTAATAAAGAACCAAAGATCAACCTTTAGTGAAAGCCATTTCACTAATTGGGATTGATCCCGATTTCTAGTGAAACAGCTATTAAATTTATGTATATGAAAATCATGTCAATTCGGATCATTTGTGGATAATCTCCATAATTGTTAAAATAAATAAATAATAATAACGTGTTTATTCTCACGTTTACCGCGTGGAAATAAAATCCATGTGCGATTATTTCACTCTGTAAGGATTGACGTTGCAAATTCTGATTCGTCCTTCCGCACTTCCCTTTAGACTGTCCGAAGCGGTCATGCAAAATCCAAGCAGTCCCGCCTTACTGGCTTTTCGGAGTCCAAAGCGGCCATGTTTTTTCGAGCATCGTGTCTTTTGGGAATATTGAAAATGACGTCTCTAAGAATTTCCATCAACCAAAACAGAGCCTTTCAAGTTTCTTCGCTTAAGCACCATTTTCGTTTTCACAACCCCTACATCAAACAAATAAATGAAATAGAAAATGAAAAACTTCTACTCTGCTTATCCGTACTTTCACGTTTTTCTGAATAAAAATTTTATGTACTTAATTCGTTGAGTCAAAGTCCATTTTTAGGCTCCTTGGATTATGTGAGGACGTGACTTTTTCTTAAAATATTTTCCCACTTGGCGATTACGCGACTAAAATAATATTGTTTTGGTCTTCTTAAGGGGTTAGTGTGGAGACGTTTAGCTTCATGTGTGAGTTTCAAATCGCCCTACAAAGAGGCAAGCAAACATGTGCGTGTGAATTGAGAGTTAAAGTATGACATACAAAAAAATAAAATTATAGCTAGCATTTTAGTTATAAAAAACGAGCTTAAAGCATTTATTAAGCAATCAAATAATAAAATATTGGATGCACCACATGTCACAAAATCACAAATTCAGCAGTCAGATGCTGTAGTTTCACAAACTTAGTGACAATGTCAGACGAATGGACTAGATGACATGGATTGAGTAAATTAAAGTAAATCAATAGCAAAAACAAGAAAAAAAAAAAGGGGGTTAAAAGAGAGTATAGCACAAATATGGAGAACCAATTCTATAGTTATCATAAAGTTGAGAGCGGAAAATGAATAATTTTAAAAATATATTTTTAAAAATAATTAGTTAATGAAAAATATTTTCACTATCGATAACAATTTATATTTAAATATTTTCATGAATGATAAAAACATTTTTTGTCCATTAATCTTTGTAACTGATATAGGTGATTGTTTTTAGATAAATCTTTTTCCAAATTATTGATTTTCGGTAAAACAAACTGAGCCTCAAAGTTAAGATGTTCTTAGTGATGCCAAGCATAACAAGAAGCGTTTTGGAAAAAATTTTAGATATATTTCGACTTTGTAATCAAGTGCTACCATAAATCGCAAAAAACAAAACGTCTGAGAATTGCGTCTAAATTGATTTTCTATTTGCATTCATTCATTTTTCTTTACAGATAAATGAGGCAATTGGTTCCTTACGAGGACACCTGGTAACCAAAATCCAGGTATATTTCGATGTCTAGGAGCATTTCCTAACACGGTAAGCTAAGGTTGAAGTCATGTCATTGTTCAGTACGGGCAGTTCAGTAGCGTCACGCTAGGAGGAATGAAAATTGATAATTACATCAGGTGATAAACGATGATCGTCGATATAATTAATATTCAGGACATTACGATGCGAGTTTTATCTTATTTTCGTGGAGTGCATCCTGGACTGTGGTCTGTCATGCCATCTCATGGACTATAAAGCCAAAACAAAACAAAACTACAGGAGAGTTTGCACGAAGAGTACGGTTCCATTCTCAAACAGACCTCACCAATCTTCAATACAGCACAAACCGAAGATACGCTTCAAGACAAACATTGAAACAACAGCATTACTATGCACACTTATTCAAGATCCTGCAACTTCTTATGAGCTCGACCATTGTGAATTCTCGAACAGAGAAAATGCACCAGCTGAGGAGGCAGGGGAAAATCACCGGTACTGAGGGGCCAGCACACCCTCCTTGACGATGTAATTCTGGAGAGGGAATTCCTCTCCCTTGAAGTACCTATCCAGCATGTCTTTAGTTCCGGCTGCATATCGCAGCTGCACCGAAGCCAAATTCGAAAGCCAGAGTATGATTAGTGATGGTTTTATGTGATGGGCTTAAGGCCCATCCGCCCATGTTGGGCTTGAAAGCCCGGCCCACAATATTAGGGCCCATGGATGAAGGGGCACGATTCCTGTTTGGAGGGAATGTATATAAGGGAGGAAAGAGAGGGAGAAGGCACCCTTTGATATAACGTACGTTCCTCTCCCTCTCTCCCTCCAAAAAGAAATGACAAACGCTTACGGCGACGCCATCTTCCCTTCAAGGCCAATCGACGCCATCGGATCGAACAGGGCCAATTTTTCTCTTCCTCTTATCGGCATCGGTGTCTAATCTGTGGCTAACAAGGTACGCTCGAATCCGTGATGTGCTTTAGGATTGGTGATACGTGTTATTCCCGGGCTTCGTCTTCCGCATTGATTTAGGGGTTCGATTTAGTGTCGAATCCGGTTTTCGGGGATCCGTTATTCCCAACATTGGTATCAGAGCCCTAGTTCACGTTTTCCCGACCTGTTTGACGTTTTTTGATTGATTTTTCGCAAAAGCAATTCGGCCGTACGGATCGGGGCGAGAAATCCCGACACCCGAGCGCTGTTCGGCCATTTTTCTGAGATTTCGTAATTAGAAATCAATTTCTGAAGGCATAGAGTGAAAGGGCTCGTCGAGACGAGTCCGGCGACATGTCGTGCGCCGCCGGGAGACGCCGCACGCGCCCACACGCGCGGCCACAAGGCGCTGCACGTGGGCGCGACGCGCCCGGAAGCGCCGCTCGCCCAACGCGTGCGGCGCACGCGCCCGCTTGGCGAACCGGCATGTGCGCGCCGGCAACCGGCGAACCGGCACGCGCCGGTCGGCGAACCGACGCGTGCCGACGTCACCGTGACGTCACGATAACCGCCGGGATGATGTCATCGATGACGTCAGCGCCGACGACCGTTGGCCGGTCGGCAACCCGACCGGTGACCCGACCCGACCCGCGGACGCCTGGCACACGCGCGCCATGTGCCGGATGACGTCTGCGTGACGTCAGCCCGCGCACGCGCGCGGCACGTGCGGTCGGTTCGTCCGACCCGGCCTGATCGGCCCGACCGGTCAGTCCGGCCCGACCGGTCCGACGACCTGACCGGTGACCCGTTGACCGTTGACCTACGACCGTTGACCGTTAACCCGAAAAAAAAAAAAAAAAAAAAAAAGAAAAGGAATTTGTTTCTTTTTCAATTATGTCTCGTGTGGGTTAGAGGTAATCCATTTTTTTTTTTTTATTCTGCATTTGTTGCTTGAATCATGGAAAATTATGTATTTTCTATTTTGTTTAATTGTGGATTATAAGTGATCCATTTGAGTTCTGCATTCGTTGCAGGAACTATGATGCGTTATGCACGGATACCTGTAATCCCGAGAACGGACGAAGGAAGAGCTAGACTGAAAAGGCTGACAAAAGAGTTAGCTGATTATCGGTGGCTTGATGGTGATTTAGTATCACACATGGTCAAGGTCAATCGATGATACAGAAATCATCTGGAATGGTTATCTTATGCCGGATTTTGAGAAGGTGCCGGCTTTGATGAACACTCTTCCACCCGAATGGCAAGCAGTGTTAGATCGGCTATGGGAGGTCAACGTGGTCCCGGATTACGGGGGCTAGTGGAAGCTTTTGTAAGAGAGTACTATAGGATTGAGTTGGCCAAAACTTCAACCCTTAGATTGAGCGCCACATGGCGCAGAGTGAATGAGCCTTGGTGGCGACATGAAAGCTCTCCAAAAGTTTTCCCATGGTTGGCAAATGTGCCTTCGCTTTTCTCGATACTTTGACTAATAGATTAGAAGGGACTTTCCCTATTTATTTCTTAGATTAATTATGAGATGTTTTGTGGGTGTAAATATCTCTTTCCATGTTGATATTTTTCCTTGTATATATTGCTTAGTGTAATATATAATGTATTATGTGAAAGTATTATTATTCTATTGGATGTTAGATATTAGTTGCTTTCTCGTTATTGCTGGTTGCTTTGTGGGTAATTAGCTGTGGGTAGTTTAGAAGTTTTTGTAGCTTCATAGAATTGATTTTGCATATGATAATCATATTAATGATAGTTTTAAGTTAGGATTTTTGGAGAATGATTGGAAACATAGTGACCTTTTGATTCTGAAACCTTACTTGAAATTATTCATTAATATGATGGGTCTCAGGCAAATAGGGATGCATAAATGATAGGCATTAATTATTCGTGCATGTATGTCTGATGTGTTCAGATCGATGTTTTCAGCAACTAAGAACGTAATTGCTGATATGAATGGCAACAATTGTGAAATATTGAATATGAAGATTCAATATGTGCTAGAAAAGCAAGAAGCACTAGAAGCTCTTGACCATGTTATGGAAGATCTTGAGGATGCTGTGCGCCACCTTGAGCTGGTAGAGGACCGCTTAACGGCATGTGAGCTGAAAATAGAAATTTACAATGCTGGCTCTAGCTCAGAAAGGGCTTTGAGCTCTAAGCGCAAGCGTATTGATTCGTTCAATATGTGGGAATGCAAATGATCAAGTCCTTATTGCAAGAGATCAAGAGTTAACCAACACAAGAGAGGAAAACGTCCTCAAGTGAAGAAAATGTCAAGGGTGAGGTGTTACAATTGTGACAAGAAAGGTCACTATGCTCGCGACTGTCGTGAGCCAAAGAAGATTCAGGAGCAACAGACGATGTAACGAAGGATAGAGGATCCTTCGTGGAATTCCGACGAATACCAACTGGAACTAAGTGGATCTATGTGGGAAACAACTCCAGAGCTGAAGTTAAAGGGATTGGCACCTCGCCAACCGAACATGTGTAGTGGGCGCACCTTGTTCCTACATGATGTTCTATATGCTCTGGAGATTCGTCTAAATTTAAGTGTCTGTTTTGATGTTGGTTAAACTTGGTTTTAGTGTGAACTTCCGTAATAACGGTATAGATTTGTATTTGGATACAAACTACTATAATTATGGTCACTTTCTGGATGGTTTTATTGTACTAAATGTTGACTGTGGTGATGTCAATATATGTTATTCCCTTGTTTCACGTCTTCTACTTCATATGATAATGATGTGAATGTGTGGCATGCTAGACTTGGTCATATTGACCAATAATGTATGAATAGACTAGCCAAAAAGGGCTTATTGGGCAACATTGAAAAGTCGATTTGCCCATATGTGAGCATTGCCTAGTAGGGAAAATGACAAGGAAACCATTTGGAAAAAGTAAAAGAGTTGAATTTCCTCTGCATTTAATCCATTCGACGTCCGTGGTTAAATGACTGTGAGAAGAAGGCATTGGGCTGTTTATTTCATCACTTTTATAGATGATTATACTCGATTCGGATATGTCTTTTGATTTCTCATAAATCTGAAGCATTATGTTGTTTCAAAAGGTTTATGAACTTGGAAGAAAATCAATTAGACAAGAAAATAAAAGTATTGAGATCCGATCGAGGTCGAGAATATTTATCGATGAGTTCGAAAAATAATGTGATGAAAAGGAATAGAAAGACAGTTGTCTATTCCATATACTCCTCAACAAAATGGTGTTGCAGAGAGAAGAAACGAGAACCCCGCTGGAAATGGTTAGGTCCATGATGGCGCATGCTAACTTACATATCACTTTTTGGAGTGATGCGTTGTTAACTCTGCCTATATACTTGACCGGGTGCCTTCCAAATCAGTTAGTTCCACTCCATATGAGTTATGGACAGGTAGAAAACCGGACTTAAGTTTTCTTAACCCATGGGATTGTGCTGCCTATACTCATGAGTCTTCTCACAAGTTTGGGAAATTGGGTCTTAAAGGAAAGAAGAGTATTTTAATGAGATACTCCGAACACTCGAAAGGATATGTGTTCGTAGGTGAGCAGGAAAGTGGGAGTATAACTGAATTTGAATCACGGGATGTCACATTCTTAGTGGATGAATTTCCTAAGAAGGGCGAAATAGGGGAAGATTACCCCTATTTGAAACCTTGGATCAAGATAATGATATTAATGGAGTTCATCCAAGTGGGAGTAATATGAGAAGTGATGAATTGAATTTAACTCATTATCAATTACAACCACATGATGAGATGATATCGTCATTATCTAATCCGAGTGGGAGCATAATGGGGAATGATGTGCTAAGTGTACAATCTCCCATATAGCGAACAAGTCGCCAAAGTATTCCCCGTCGACATCTTGACATTGAAAGGAAAACTTTTATGATTGCTCCGCAAGATGAGAATGAGCCAAGAAATATTAATGAGGCTCTGAATTGCCCTAATAAGGAAAAATGGATTCATGCAATGGAAGAGGAAATGGAGTCAATGAAATCAAACCAAGTCTAGGAACTGGTTGATCTTCCAAAAGGACACAAAGCTATTGGGAACAAATGGGTTCTCAAAATAAAGCGAAAGGCTGATGGCTCGATAGAAAGGCATAAGGCTCGCCTTGTGGCGAAGGGGTATAATCAACAGGAAGGAACCGATAATGAAGATACATTTTCTCCCGTAGAGGGATTTACCTCGATTCGCATTATTCGGCAATAGTGGCTAGTATGGATCTTGAGTTACATCAAATGGATGTAAAGACTGCTTTCCTCAATGGAGAATTAGAAGAAGGAACATATATGGAACAACCTACTGGTTTCATAGTGAAAGGCCAAGAAGAAAAGGTATATCGACTTTGGGGGTCGATATATGGTCTTAAGCAGTCGTCAAGACAATGGTATATACGTTTTCATAATGCCATAATGGGATATGACTTTACAATGATAGATAAGGATCATTGTGTATATATCAAAAGATCATAAGATCAATTTGTGATCATATCATTATATGTTGATGATATACTAATCGCCGGAAACAATATGAGTTTGTTAATACTGTCAAGAGTTGGTTGTCTTCCAACTTTGAGATGAAAGACATGGGTGATGTAGCTTACATTCTTGGAGTTAAGATTTCAAGATTGTAAACCCATAGATACTCCTATTGCAAAAGGTGAAGGATTGAGCCATAGACTGTGTCCAAGGACTCCACAAGAGAATGAACAAATAAAACATGTTCCTTATGCTAGTGCTGTTGGAAGCTTGATGTACGCTATGATGTGTACAAGACCTGGCATATGTTTTGTAGTTGGAATGATGAGTAGATACCAATCCAATCCAGGTCAAGCACGTTGGAAAGCCGTTAAAAGAATACTGAGGTATCTAAAGGGGACTGCTGATTATACGTTGAGTTATTATGGAAAAGATCTGCAACTCAAAGGCTATTTTGATGCTGATTGGAGAGGAGATTTAGATGAAATAAAATTTACCTCTGGGTTTGTTTTCTTACCGAATAATGGCACCATATATTGGAGCAAAAGAAACAAAAGTGTATAGCCTTGTCCACGATAGAAACTGAGTTCGTGGCATTATCAGCAGCAATAAAAGAAGATGTTTGGCTTAAGAGATTATTGGATCATTTAGGTGTTATTTGAAGTGCTGCAGATTCATTATTGGTTAACTGTGATAGCCAAGCAGCAAAAACGTACACCAAAGATCCAAAATATCATGGCAAGACCAAACACATAGATACCAAGTATACTTTTGTCAATGATATGATTGCACGAAAAGATGTGAACTTAGAGTACATACTACGCATAGAATGGTAGCAGATCCTATGACAAAGCCAATACCTAGAGATGTGTTTTGTGGCCATATGAAATCTCTAAGATTGCGTAGAGGCTAATGTACTGAATATTGTAATTTCCCTAAGTGTTCACATTTGATGAATTTGTGTTTTCATCATTAATGCCTATGAATATTTGTTTGATCTTTATGCATCTTAATGCTCGGTGCATTACTTTAGGTTGAGAAAGTATGTCGGACAGATATAAGATTAGCCCACTCACACAGTAATCGCCTCTATTTACTGTGTGATAAATAGAGATGAGACTGTTTTAAGCTTATTATCTAGGTGATAATCGAGAGCTAAAGCTTAAAATACGTATGTCGCCTTAATCTGGGTGTTAAGATGAGGACATAACACTTATTATGTCCGAAAGTAAAATACCCCACATATTTTACTTTATCTGTCTATGATGCCGGATGTGAGTTCGATGAATTTTGTGAATGAGTAGATACGTGAACTCAAGTTAGACATTTGGTATGTCCGAACTATCATCCGTACGGTATTGAAAGGTGTAGACATACGCTCCATGGGAAAGGAGTTAATACCGTAATACGTATTTCATACTACGTATGCATGAGACGACCAATAAGAGTGACAAAAGTTTGATCTCAATTTTTGTGTCGTGTGAGACTCTTGAGGAAAAGAGTTCCTCAATTTTTAGTCCCCTCATGACTCTTACTTATTCTCAAGATTTCTATTTAGTGTTTGCTATCTTAGGATGTTGCCAATGGTCATGGTTTGATTCGATCTAATGGGACATTTCTAGAAAAAGCAAGCTGAACTGAAATTGAGAGTTTGAAGGAAAGAGGAAGATCGATTTTGGAGAATCACATTGTAGTTTTGTATTCACCGGTTAACCAATTATGACTGTCTTTGGGATAATCATAATTGTGAATACAATATAAATATCATTGTTTAAAAGAGATCAAGAGAGATATAAATGTGATCGATCGATTTAGGGTACGCATACTAAATCTACTCGGGATGTGATGCCCATTATGAGCTGCTATATATTCCTAATGATGTATGGCAACGAGCTCTCAAAGTATCTTTGGTCGCACGGATTATTCACCGTATGAATGTTGAAGAGAGGTAAAGAGAATTCTGTTCGGCCCACCATGTGCGAATGGAAGATGATGGTTTTATGTGATGGGCTTAAGGCCCGTCCGCCCATGTTGGGCCTGAAAGCCCGGCCCACAATATTAGGGCCCATGGATGAAGGGGCACGATTCCTGTTTGGAAGGAATGTATATAAGGGAGGAAAGAGAGGGAGAAGGCACCCTTTGATATAACGTACGTTCCTCTCCCTCTCTCCCTCCAAAAAGAAATGACAAACGCTTACGGCGACACCATCTTCCTTTCAAGGCCAATCGACGCCATCGGATCGAACAGGGCCAATTTTTCTCTTCCTCTTATTGGCATCGGTGTCTAATCTGTGGCTAACAAGGTACGCTCGAATCCGTGGTGTGCTTTAGGATCGGTGATACGTGTTATTCCCGGGCTTCGTCTTCCGCATTGATTTAGGGGTTCGATTTAGTGTCGAATCCGGTTTTCGGAGATCCGTTATTCCCAACAATTAGGAAGCGAGTCGGCGCGTTACTTATTGAAAATGAGAGGGAAGGAGTATGGAGATGTATAGTACCTGTGCATCTATGGTTGTGCCAGAAATATGAGGCGTCATGGCCTGGTTCGGCATGTACCGCCAGGGGTGGTCCTTGGGTGCTGGTTGTGGGAACCAAACATCGCCACTATAACCTGAAAGATCAGACAGATGAAAATCGAACATGATTGGGAAATGACAACTGATTATAGCTGATCTTCCCACAATAGTTTACCTCCGATGTGTCCGCTGGCACAGGCGTCAGCAACAGCTTGTGTATCCACGAGCGCTCCTCTAGCGTTGTTGACGATAAGGACACCTTTCTTCAGCTTGGAAATCCTCTCTTTATCAAGCATTCCTCTGAAACATATACCAGGCCTTCATCACATAATGCTCACGACGTTTTACAAGAACCCCAATCCTTACATATGGCAAGAAAACTGGGAAACTGAAGCAGACTAACACCATAAACTTCTTTCCATCAAATGATTTTTACCTTGTTTTCTCAGTCAGAGGGGTGTTGAGAACAATAATGTCGCATTTTGGAAGCATTGTATCAAGGTCCTCCTCGAATTTTGCACCAGTCTGAACCTCCAGTTCCGGGTCAATTTTGATGCGGTCGTGATAAAGGAGATTGCAGTTGAAAGGCTTCAATCTCTGTAGCAAAAGCCTGCCAATTCGCCCGGCACCAACTGTCCCGACAGTTTTTCCTTCGAGATCGTAAGCTCTGTGTGCTATGCCGGCCACATTCCAGTCCCCATTGATGACCTGATGATATCCAGGCAAAAAGTTCCTTACGAGAATGAGGATCCTCATGAGCTCGTCCTCCGCAACTGAAACGACATTGCTTCCAGTGACTTCTGCAACTGTCAACCCTGCTTCAGCTGCAGCCTTCAAATCAATGTGATCAGAACCAATCCCAGCAGTGAGAAGAAGCTGCAAATTCTTTGCCTTCTTGATCCTTTCCGCAGTAGCATAGGCAGGGTGAAAGGGGGTTGTTATGAGGACATGAAGATCGGATAGATGCTTTTCAAGTTCTGCGTTGATCAAATTGAGAAGTGAGAAGCAAATCAAACATAAACACGACAAGTTATGGAAACCAATACAGTAATTGTCACAAGAAAAGACCACATTAATAATCACCAAGAACGATGAAATGGGCAGAGATCATCTAAATCCAAAGGTTCCTGCAGAGC
Source organism: Eucalyptus microcorys (assembly GCA_014182515.1). Classification (NCBI taxonomy): domain Eukaryota; kingdom Viridiplantae; phylum Streptophyta; class Magnoliopsida; order Myrtales; family Myrtaceae; genus Eucalyptus; species Eucalyptus microcorys. The sequence goes on from CM024571.1 coordinate 26,296,706, forward strand.
AAATCCACAGAAAAAGACCCGTCATTTCTAAAGCGTACTCACCGCAGTCCGGTCCCTCTTTGTCATCTGTGACTACGTACTGATGGCCTTGCGATTCCAGCCAGTCGCGTATGCCCAGACCTCTCTCGACAGTGCCCACGAAATTGGGATTCAACTCGGCATACTCATTGGCCTTGTAGAACACACCCACAATCTTCTTGCTTCCGGCAGTAGACTGACAAAAGCAACCCCAGAAACACGAAACCACATATGCAGTTAGTAAAGAAGAAAATGTCGAAGCAGAGAAGGAGCATACAGTTCAAATTTCCAGGAGCACGAGAACCAGAGCACGAACAAAAACGCAAAAAAATCATGTGAAATCTTGCGATCGCGCCGACTAACGTGTCACTCACATGGACGCGTCGAGTCAAGTTCGGAGACGAACACAGAGCTCTGATGGCAGACACACCGGCACGCTTCATCGCCATTTCTGAGCCGAGTGGGTTCTCGCGGTCGACGGGTTCGAAGCGATTCGAAGATAAATTCAGTATCGGAAGAAGAGAGAAAAGTGCATAAAAAAACTGGTGAAGTGCTGGGAGGGAGACGTTCGATATATATAGGGGGAAGAGTCGCGAGGGAAAAGAGAACAACTTCTCCTTCGCTTTATTGTGATGAGGAAGCGAGACCCGCTGGCTTTGGCAAGTAGCATCATCACGTTTTGTTCAAGCGAAAAGGCGTGTCTCGTCCTGGCTTTGGCCAGTTGCATCCTCACTTCCTCTTCATGGAAAAGAATCTCTCTTTTGAGCAGTTTCCAAATTCGATAGGTTCTCTATCTTGAATTTGGAGACGGAATTATACCTGATAATTATACACTAGAATATGCAAAATGAGTGTTAGGATTTATTATTATTATTATTATTATTTTGTGAATTTTCAAGGTGAGTTATCTGTAAGAGAGTATGAATAACTCTTGTAGATTTGCTTTAGATATAACTAGAGGATGGGAATCATTTGAGCGATTGAGTAATGGTAACGCAATTCTAACCTTTAATTTATTGTTCTCGATCATTTTAACACAATTCCGATTCCGTTTAAATTGCCACCGAATCCGTTTAATAGAGAACCAAAGATCAACCTTTGGTGAAAGCTATTTCACTAATTGGGATCGATCCCCATTTCTAATTAAACAACCAGTAAATTTATGTATATGAAATAAAAATCAATTTGGGTCAGTTGTAGATATTCTCTACAATCATAAAAAAGAAAAAATATATATGTTAATTCTCGTTGAAAAATTAACAGCCTTCGTTCCGGTCACCACGTGGAAATAAGATCCATGTGCGATTATTTTACAACTCTGTAAGGATAGCTGTTGCAAAATCTGATTTGTCCTTCCGCACTTCCTTTTAGACTGTTCGAAGCGGTCATGCAAAATCTGAGAAGTCCTGCCTTACTGGCTTTTCGGAGTCCAAAGCGGCCACGCTTTTCCGAGCATCGTCTTTTGGGAAAATTGAAAATAACGTCTTTTGAAAATTCTCATCAACCAAAACAAAGCTTTACAAGTTTCTTTTGCTTAATCGTCATATTTTATTGGTTAAAAGTTTTCATAAACACTGCATCGAACAGATAAATCAAATAGAAAATGAAAAACTTATACTCTTCTTATTCGTACTTTCATGTTTTCTTATTTAAAAGCCTATGTATTGACCAGACTTTTTTTAATATTTTCTCTCGTGACGATAAATCGGCTAAAACAACGTCGTTTTAGTCAAAATTTGATTTTTAATAAAATTTTAAAATAAGCTAAATTTTTAAAAAGAAAAAGGACAAATCAGTGATGAGGATCACTAGATCCTAATAGTGACCGGCAACCCTCCCTCAGATCTAACAAGGATTGCCAGCTCTCGTCCAGATCTAATTGAGCACTGCCACTAGCAATCGACCCTTATTCCGCCAATGGATGTCCTCGGTCAATTTTAGGCAAGGGTCGGTGGTTTTGTGGAGGACCACGACCCTTGCCTGTCGTTGGTGAGGGTTGTCAACTACTAGCCAAGGCCCAACGACCTCGGCCAATTATCCCCCACCCTCACCAGCCCTTCTCAACAATGTTAGGGTAGTCAGCCCTCATCGTTGATTTGTCCTTTATCTTTCTTTGTCTCTTTTCTTTTCTTTTTTTAGATTTGTATAAAAAAAATCATATTTAGACCAAAACGATGTCATTTTAGCCACATTATCACCATGTCAGTATTTTCTATTAAGCAAATTGGATGGAGCTAACGAAAGGACTTCTCTGTATCAATTTGATAAGTTTCAGTATTCGATTGCTTTTTTTGTAAGTTTTATAACTCAATTGTATCTTCATAATAAATTTTAAGATTTCCGATGCACTTATCCTCCAAAAGAAAAGAAAGTAGTTCACCTTTTGACCCATATTCTTTGGGGCATGCATTGGCTGACCTTCTAATCTTGACCCGAATCAGATAATTTTGATCGGATAAGCAGCTCGTCTCGTCGGTGGTTCACTTGGACGTTACACATTCCCACTATGCGGTAATATAGGGACTGCCTCTCTTTCCAGAAGCAAGAGGAGCATGGGCGGCTTCGCACCTTCTCAAGCGCTACGCCCGTTGGAATGGACCCAAGGAGCGGTCATGGGTAAGAGTCAATTGCGTACATGACTTGCTCGGAAAGTGAAAATATTCTTAGACCAATGGCAACAGATTCAGTTCTTTCCCTTCTTTTGGAATTTCAGGCCTTTGATTCGAACCTACGACCAGTCAGTTAACAGTCGATTACTCTACTACTGAGCTATTGAGAAACAAGGAGAGATTGAATCTCTTAAAGTTTAATTCCCGTTCTCGACTCATAACCAATAAATTAACCCCCTGGAATTTCAATCCTAGCGCTTCTTTATCGGCTAGCATTTTAGTTATTAAAAGAAAGGTCACCTTTTGTTCACGTGAAAGAGCATTGTCTCCTTTGGGCTTAGGCGAGGAGCGCCCTCACTAGTCACTACCTCTTCGTGGAAAAGAAATTTCTCTTTTTGAGCAGTTCCCTAATTCGATAGGTTTCTACTTTGGATTAAGGAGAGGGAATTATACCTGGTAATTACACCCTGGAATTTGTAAAAGGAGAGTTCGGTTTTTTTTTTCTTCTTTTTTTTTTGTGAATTTTCTTGGTGAATTATCTGTAAGAGGACATGAGATAACACTTGTAAGTTGTAAGTCCACTTTGAATAGAGTTAGATGATGGAAAATACTTGAGTGATGATAAACTCTTATTACTGGCGGGATTCATAGTGGATTTATTGGCACCACAATTGAGTGCCGTGGGTGATTTGGTTCGTTGGAATATCCGACATGGCATTAATTGAGTTAAGTTGTGTCCTGCAAAAATGCTATATACTTTTTTTTTTTCTTTTTTTATAATTATACTATTGTTTACATCAAAAAATGACCTGATCGGTGTCAAGTTCAATTTGGTTAATGGTAAGTTACCACTAATGAAGATACTTGTTGATGACATAACGATTATCGATGACCATGAGTATGGCTATTGACATAAAGTAGCGATCGGTCGACGATCAACATTTGATATATTTGGTAAAGCACTAAATTCAAGAAAATGAAGAAAGGGGACAAAGTAAAGATAGAAATTGAAGACGGTGATATGAACTGATGGTTAAATCCCGTGACAATTAAGAGGTTGTAATCGCATGTAGGTAAGGTTGAATTGTGATCATTGGGCCTAAAGTTAATTATTACAAAAAAGATAAATAAAAAGGTAATAAATCAAATAAAAAAGAAATTAAAAAAGATAATTATTACATTGAATATTAAATGGATGGTTTAAACATCTTGGATTTCTATTAACAACACATTTACGATCAAATATTTTTCACACTTCCAGTCGTGAACATCAATGAACAAAATGAATTTAATTATCAATAGAAAGAGTTGAATAACAAATTTAGGTAACTTAAAACTTTAATAAATTCTGCTCAAGTCATGGCGATCCAAGTTCTCAAAAATAAGAAGTACGATTATCTCGTGACTAACTAAAAATGAATTTTATTTAAAAATTCAAGTATATTGGATTTGTTTAAAAATGCTTTTTTTCTTTTTGTACAACCCCATTTTTTCACCATGCCAACTTCCAAAATTTTCAATTAAATTCAGTAATTCTTTGAAGTCTCATTAAATTAAGTTAAAATACACGTGTGGGTTACTAATTTGACTTTGCAAAAGAATTGAGTTTTATATTTAAGTAGTTATTCAAAGTATTAAATGGGCTAAGGAGGAATTTTCATTTTCTTTATGAAAAATAATCATCGATATTTGAGAATTTTTTTATCAAGATTTGTAGTTCAACCGGTTGCCCATTCCCATTGGATGGGAATTTATGGTCCACAAGGCACCCGTGAATAACAGTGCCGTTCTCTCAGCAATGTCCAATAAAATCCATGTGATTATTTTACTCTCTAATGATTGCCATTGCGAAATCTGATTCGTCCTTCCCCCACTGGCTTTTCGGCCATCATATTAGCGGTCGTGCCTCTCCGAGCATCGTGTCTTTTGGAAAATTTGAAAAGAACGTCCTTGAAAATTTTCATGAACCCAACGGAGGCTTTTTAATTTTCTTTTGCTTAAGCGCCATATTTTGCTGGTTAAGAATTCTTCATAAACACTACATCAATCAAATAAACGAATTACAAAGCGAACCGTTCGTATCCGTATTTTCACGTGTTTCTTTAACCAAGCCTACGTACTTAATTTTTCTAATCAACTCTTTCCAATCCTAATTCTGATCAAATTTAGTTGACTCGGCCATCGCATGAAGCCGAAATATGATGCGGATTAAATGGGAAAAGTGTCAAAAAAAAATACTAAATCTATTTGATTTATGCCAATTTAGTACTAATCTTTTTTATTTGAGCTAATTTAGCTATAAACATTTTGATGCAATGCCAATTCAATCATTTCAACTAATTTTAGCTTGATATTACTTATCTGGACGTCGGCCAGCCTACGTGGCGCGACTAGCGATGACATTAATAATTTTTAATGATATTTTTCTTTTTTCTTTTCTTTCTCTTTCCTTTCTTTTGTTTTCTTCCTCTTCCTCCAGCGAATTGCTAGCTCTAAGATTGACCAAGCGAGGTTTGTTCTAGCCAACCTTTGGCGAGGCTCTCACTAGACGCCGAGGTCAAGCCTCACCCATGGCCAGCGAGAATGAGCTCACCAAGCTAGCATGAAGCCACCCTTGCAGCCTCTACCGAGGGCAAGAGCCTCGCTAGCCTCATCTGCCCTCGCCTCATTTGCCCTCAGCTCTGGGCAATTGCCAAGCTAGCGACCACTTACCAAATTGGAGGAAGAGGAAGGAAGAAAAATAAAGGAAAAAATGAAATAAAATTGAACAATATTAAAAAAAATTATTAAAAGTTATTCATGTCAACTCGCAAAATTAGACCAAAAAAAAAAAAGAAAAACTCTGGCACTGCCACGTAAGCCAACCGGCATCCACATTAGCAATATCATGCCAAAATTAGTTGAAAAGACTGAATTGGCACTATGTCAAAATATTTAGGATTAAATTGGCACTATTAAAATTTGTGTGAATAAATTTGCACAAATACAACATGTTTAGAACTTTTATGGCATTTTTCCTCTAATTAAACACACGGGTGCTCACATGGACTTGTGTGGAGAGATGTAACTGGCATACACAACAGTTATTTTAAGTGATACAAACAATTATTTAAAAAAAAATACATGATATGGTAAATATTTGTTTAAAATTGATTGTTCTAATGCTTATAAAAATAAATGAACAAAGAAAATAAACTTTCATTGTCTTAAAAAATATTCAGTTGTAAATTGTTGTCGATGAAATATTTTTCATTAATTAATTATTTCAAGCAATACAAATGATTATTTTTATAAAATTAATTTTAAAATTATTCATTTTTCGTATCCTAAGTCACTTATTAAGTAATCAATTAGTTATGATGCACTGGCTTGTTCGCATCGTATTCAAACAAGTGCTTCGAGAATCGATGGGTTGGATGCAGGTCGACACGACTATTATAATTTGATCATTTTTTTAATATAAAAAAAGAAAAAGGAATTAGAATAATCCGACGAGATCGTGCATGGGTCCGAATGATAATTCTCCGAATCTACATTTGCCGACCAAATGAATTATTGCACGCATGTTTCCTTGATTTCAGGAGCAATTTTAGCTGCTATTCAGGTGGTCCATGTTGCTCTATAATTGATCGTCCTTTACGTAGTAAGTCCATCCTACTCTAGCAATTTCTCCTTTTACTTGGGAAAAAAAAAATAGAATCAGTGCTTATTAGTAATTTGATAAATTCGCACTACATGTTGAAATTCGCAAACTTAGCAGTCAGATGTTGTAAATTGACAAGCTTAGCAACATTGTAAAACGAATGGGCACAATGACATAGATCGAGTAAATTAAAGTGTATCAATAGCGAAAATTTATAAACAAAAAAAAAAGGTTAAAAGGCTTGATAGCCAAAATAATAAAAAGTTGGAGAACCAATTCCATAATTACCTTGAAGTTAAGATGTTGTTAGTGGTGCCAAGCATAACAAGAAGCATTTTGTGTGAAGATTTTATGGTCAGACTACATTAGAATTACTTATAACTCGTAGATTATAATGTTGTGGTCGAATATTATCCAACCTAGTTTTCAAGCACGAGGCTACATTCACATCCTTGATCTAGTCAAAGGTAGCCCATTTATGTCGGAACCAGAGGATACGGCGGATAATGTGTTTCAATTTATGCATGTCTAATACTGCATCACCAAATCAAGATTTACAATAATTATTACACGCAATGTTTTTGTTGCTAACAAGTTTAAAGCTCTGTTTATTTCATAAAAAAATAAATTATTTGGAAAATATTTTTCTGAAAATAATTGCTTATATCGCTTACAAAAATAAATAAACGAAGCATTTTTTTTTATCCTCCAAAAAAAAATTATAGACACAAATTATTATTGATTATAATAATATTTCTCGTTGGATAATTATATCAAGAGATACAGTTTTAGAAAAATATTTTTTAAAATTATTTATTTAAAAAAACGGAGCCTAAAATTATGATCCAAAGGTTTATATATATTTATATAATATAATATAATATAATATAGTATAATATATAGATATTTGTTTTTGCTCCATCCTAATTTACGTCCGGGTGAGATCCAGCTCACAAGTGGTCCGAATGGCTGGCTTCGCTTTCTCTGGGCCCACGTGTCCAGCTCAGCCGAAAGCCCACGAAACATTTTGGGAAGCCCTATTAGGCTTTGTTCCCGATGAAGATAAGACGTGGTCCACGTGATATTTTTTTTCTTTATTCTCTTTATCAAGAAAATATATCCCTCCGACTCCGAGGGCACTCGTTAATAAAATTCAAGTATGTTTAAATATTTAACTAGTCATGTCCTAACATGTCAAGCTAAAATTGAAGACTGTATTTGGTTCGTCGATACTTTTTTTGTTGGTTCCTTTTTTTTTTTTTTTTTTTTTTTAGTATGGCACGACAAATATATGACCCAGTATAATTAAATGAGAACTTTATTGAATTTTTACATCTTATGTCTCATTTCAAAAATATGGTCAAGCACTATGTTGGGATGCTTAGTGTATTCCATAGTAATCAAAATCCAAGTCGAAAGTCTACAAGCAACATTGCCCGGAGCAATTTAAAAAATCAACACCCGTATTTTATGTGCATACTAATAAATAACATTAGAACCTCATATTCTGTGTATGTTGGATAGTAATAAGGTGTTGGGCATGACAAAAATTCATAAATATATCGGGTGATAAATGAATTACGAATTGGATTCCGACTAAAAGAGTTTTCACAAATTCTTATTCATTTCTTTATTTACATTACTCTTCTTTTTCTCTTGAACTTATCATGCCAAGATTCGATTTTCATTCACGATAAATATTATCTACTTGATTTACCACATGGCAAGTACATCAGCTATGTAGATAAGACAACATTTATATCCCCTCACGCTTCATCCGCGATTCGCGTAAATCCAAAGTAGTGTGTTGTTTTCTAAGCCAAGTTGCCTAAGTCCTACGTCAATAAGTTTGTAAATATGTATTAACTTTTCCTTTCCACCTTTCCTTGGGAAATTGGGATGTTGCCGTATCCCACGTGGCGCGTACATCGACAGCCCAGCTGTTTCGCTGGCGTCGAAAAGCCGTTAACCGCCCCCTCCAACTTGCGACGTCCCAGCTAAAACCACACACACCACCAGAGGAAATACAGAGAGAGACAGAGACAGAGACAGAGAGGTCTCTTTCCCTCCCTCCCCCCTCCCTCCCTCGTTGCTTCAACTTTCCGGCTCTCTCTGCAACTTCACGCCTCTGCAACTTCTCCATCACTCTCTCTCTCTCCCTCTCTCTCTTGCTCTTCATCTCTGCATTGCCCCTTGCTCGAGCCCCATCTCTCTCCATCTTGCCGCTTGGTCTGAGCTCGCACGCGCCGTCCGTAGGGAAGTCCTCGGCTCCGTCGCGCATCTGTGAAGGTACGCCATCCCTCGTTTCTGTCCCTCCACCTTCTGTGTCGCCGGAAGTCGCTGCGAATGCGAACCGCCCTCGTGCTTCGAGGGGATTGATGTTTGTCTCCTCTACATTTGGTTCTCTGTTTCTGGGTTGTTCGCGAGTTTTGGGATGAGTTCCGAGGGTGCTAATGGGTTGTGCGTGCGAAATTGAATCTCTAGGTCGAGTCCCTGGGCATGCCCGGCTCGTGCTTCCGCAGGGGAATGTGCTCGGCTTATGTTGTTAGCTGTCCAAAGACGGGGGATGAGATTTCAAGTCATGATTGGACCCTCGATGCTCCTCATCCGATTTTTTTGTGATCCTTTCTTCAATTGCTAGGCAGCCGCCTTTTGATTGTTTGACGTGACCACTTTAAATTATTGTGTTTTAGATGTAAGGTCTAATTTACACTAAAGAAGTATCAGTGGCTATGCCTTGATATTTACTCTCGGCCCAATTTGGAAGAATTTAAGCATTAAGGAGAAAAGTTGCCTGAAATTTTTCTTGCTAAATATATGTGTGCCTTACTTCTCCTACATTTATTCCTAATATATTTAAGTTTATTAAGCGGATTGATTGGTGTTCAGAGAAATGCCTGGATTAGCCACTGAAGTTGGAAATGAGCATAGCACAACAGATGAATCCAGTGGAAATTCTTCATCTTATAAGGAAAGCTACACCCAGTTGAGGTCTCCAAGAAGTCCACTAAGTCCACACAGTCCTCGAAGCGATTCCATTGATCTTTATATCAATCATGTGGTGGACATCTCCATCGAGCAGTTGTATAACAATGTGTTTGAGATGCAGAGCTCTGATCAATCTCCCTCCAGGTCTAGTTTTCTCTCATATGGTGAGGAATCAAGACTTGATTCGGAGTTGGGCCATCTCGTCGGAGACTTCGGTGTAATGGAGATGATGAAGGATGCGGTGCCAGAGAGAAGACTGGAGGATAAAGATTGTGATGGCTATGCATTAGAAGGCATTGATCTAACCGATGAGAAGATTGAAATGAAAGGTAGATACCAATCTGCAATTAAAGAGGAGCAATCATCACAAGCAAGTTCTATGCGCAAAGTGCCCAATGAGAGACCTCCTACTGGCAAAAAGAATGGGAAGCATGCAAAAAGAACAAATAGTTCTTTTCTTAGGAGAAAACAGAGAAATCTTGGTTTACTTGGGGTAAAGCGTCACGCTATAGAAAATATTCTTGATGTGGGACTCGACGATGCAGACATTGGACCCTATTTACTTAAAGGAATAAGAGATATGATTGCTACTGGAGCTAAACCCCAGAAAGCTCTTGAATTGGCTCTTCGAGCCGTGAGCTCGTATGAGGAGCGAGTCAATGACAAGCCTAGTTTAGGATTGGTTATGTGTTTGCATGCTTTGGCTGCAATATACTGTGACTTAGGTCAGCATAGTGAAGCAATTCCAGTTCTCGAGCGCTCGATTGAAATTCCAGCTTTAGAGGATGGTGAAAACCATGCGCTTGCTAAATTTGCTGGGTGCATGCAGCTAGGTGATACATATGCAATGATCGGTCAGATGGAGAACTCGTTATTGTTATATACGGCCGGTTTGGAGATCCAAAAGCAAGCTTTGGGAGAGACAGACCCTAGACTTGGTGAGACATGCCGTTATATGGCCGAGGCTTATGTCCAGGCATTGCAATTTAATGAGGCTGAGAAGCTTTGCCAAATGGCTCTGGACATCCACAAGGGAAATGGTTCTACTGCTTTCCTGGCAGAAGCGGCTGATAGGAGACTAATGGGGCTTATCTGTGACTCCAAAGGTGAATATGAGTCCGCTCTTGAGCATTATGTTTTAGCAAGCATGGCCATGGCATCAAAAGGACAAGAATTGGATGTGGCTTCAATAGACTGCAGCATCGGAGATGTATACCTGTCACTCGCTAAGTATGATGAGGCTGTTTTTGCATACCAGAAAGCACTTAAAGTCTTCAAGTCGACCAAAGGAGAGAATCATCCCAAAGTTGCTTCAATTTATGTGCGTTTGGCGAACTTGTACCACAAGATAGGGAAGTTCAAGGAATCCAAATCCTACTGTGAGAATGCACTTCATATTTACAGAAGGCCTAATCCGATGATGCCAACCGAAGAGATTGCCGGTGGCTTCATCGAACTTTCTGCCATCTATGAGTCTATGAATGAGTTGGAGCAGGCACTCACATTGCTTAAGAAGGCTTTGAAAATACATGCTGATGCCCCTGGCCAGCAAAACATGGTTGCAGGAGTCGAGGCACAGATTGGGGTTATTTATTATATGATGGGAAAATATTCTGATGCTTACACCTCCTTAAAATCTGCTGTTTCAAAATTCCGGGCCAGTGCAGAGCAAAACTCTCCCTTGTTTGGAATTGCTCTAAACCAAATGGGTCTATCCTGCGTGCAATGTCATGCAATAAACGAGGCTGCAGAACTCTTTGAAGAAGCAAGAAGTATTTTGGAAAAGGAATATGGACCATATCACCCTGACACTTTAGGCGTCTGCAGCAATGTGGCTGGCACGTATGACGCAATGGGCAGGTAATGACCCTTTGTTTTTAGCTTTTCTCATGATTCTAGCCTCCTTATTTGTTGTTCTGCGATCTTGTCTCCATAGCATCTGTCCTTTCTGGGCCAAATCACTTGTGTCGGTAGAACTTGGGGACAATGACAGAGAAACACATCTTCTCATACGTGGACATTTCGGATTTTATTGGTTGCGCAACTTGCTGTCTGTCATGGTTCTGCAGTGAGATGTGATTTGTTTTTCCTCCTCTTCTTCTGGTTCTTTTTTCCTCTCTTTTTTTTTTCCTGGTTTTTTGGTTTGAGGGGGTGGGGATGAAGCAAATGGAATGTCTATTCTCAAATAGATTTATTGTCGTCACCAAGTACCTTGAAAATGATAGCTTAAATTAGGTTTAAATTGTTTTTAATTAACTTAATGGCATTTCATTCGCACTGCTGCTAGTTTTTTTATGTATGGAATCTAGTTGACAGAAGAATTAGGTCCCCAAGAGCATTTTGTTCTATGATTTATTCTTTCCCTAGAGTAGTTCCCCACTGTCTGCTTACCTCACTAACAATCTGCACAGGTTGGACGATGCAATTGAAATTTTGGAGAACGTTGTTGCCATTAGACAGGAGAAACTCGGGACAGCAAACTCTGATGTGGACGCTGAGAAGCAAAGGCTGGCTGAGTTGTTGAAAGAAGCTGGAAGGGATTCGAGCAGGAAGTCCAGGCCCCTGGGAACTTTACTGAATGCCGACTCTCGTATCTTAGAAGAAGGTGGAGTCGAGGTACTGTGATTTTGACGATGTACATTCTTTCATAGGCACGAAGCAAAGTTGAGAGAGGAAATGCATAGGCCATCTACTCCCGTTGAAGAATTTTTATAGCAAAATAAAGAGAATAAGAAAGCCACACCCTTCTGTATACCTAGCTTGGTGTGGGCTATTGGGCATGTATAAGGTTTGATGTTATACGTCCTTTCAAGGAGCTGTTGATGTTTTCTTGATAGTAAATAAAGATTGGTCAGGATTTCATTCCCTCATGTTTGTTGGACAGGGCAAACAGGTACTTAGGGTGCGTTTGGTTGAACTTTTGGGGAAAGCCATTTGGAAAATGCAAATGACTTTAGGTTGAAAAGACTTTTCAAAATGTAAATTGTGTTTGGTAAATTACAATTTAAAAGTCCATTGTGAAGTACATTTAAGTACATTAGAGCAAAATTGTGTTTGGGGGAATTATATTTATAAAGGACTTTTGTGATAAAAAAAATTATCAAAAGAAAAATAAAAAAAAATTGACCGGCAAGGGCAAGCGGCTGCCGGCGATTGAAATTTATCACTGGTGGCTGACATCTGACTCAGGCAGCCCCGAAGACGATTGGGGAGGGCAGGCCCGGGGTCGAGTGACCCCTGAAGACTACCGACAAAGGCTACCTGGGGTCGAGCAACCTCTGGCGACCCCGCCGCCCCTTGGATCTAGGGCAACGAGGTCGCGCGACGCCGCCACGACCTCCAGCAACCCTGGATCTAGGGCGGTGAGGTCGCACGACCTCGCCGCCTCGGATCTGGGTTGCGGCGGGGTCTCGCGACCTCGCCGCCCCCGAATTTGGGTCGCGGGAGGTCGCGCGACGCTGCTACAACCCAGATTTGGGGGCGGCAAGGTTGCACGACCCAGATTAGGGGCGGCAAGGTCCTCCTGCGACCCTGTCGCCCCAAATTTGGATCGCGGCGACCCAGACCTCATTGCGACCCAAATGGCGCATCGGTCATGCCACCCCCCAACGACAGTCATCTGGCCGATGTTCGCCGACGACTACTTGCCCTTTGCCGGCAACCACTCGCGGAGAAGAAGATGATGATGAATAGTGAGGGCAAAACTGGAAAAACGAAAAATTAATGAGGATAATTTGGGAAGAAATTTTTTTTTTAGCCCCTCAGCTCAGCATTCTCAGCATGCTAAAAACCCAAGGCAGCCCCCAACCTGCCTTGGGCTTTTAGCCTTGTGAAGGCTGACATTTTGCAAAAGGGGTTTGAAAATTTTTTGCCAAACACCTCATCCTTGGCCCAAGGATCTTTGGGGCTTCAAAGTAGCTTCTCAATGCTACTCCACTGCCAGTACAAATCGACCTACATTCACCTCTTGAGATGATAGACAGACCTTTCTAGCTAATGTTCAGTGTTTAAGGGCTTCGCGTTCTAGTACTTTTGAATTAGTTTTGTCTTGTTACTCTTCCCCGTTAACGTACTTAATTTGTCTAATCAAGTCCATTTACTTTCGTGAATTTTATTAATAAAGTCTTTCCGACACTAATGCCGATCAAATTTAGCTGACTTACCCATCGCACAACCTTTTAATTGCATAGTTATGATCGATGAAGTACGGTTGGTCGTGGTCTGAATTAGAAAATTAAACAGAAGGAAGAAAACAATGGGAAGGAGAAGCTTGAGTTCTTCCCTTGACATTTGCTTCAGCTTTTTCTAATCCGTTGCTTTCGGAATACAGCCAGTAACGATAGCAAAAGATGAGTTAATCATGGCAGAAAAGAAAGAGGGGACGGCGAATTTAGCCAAGGATGGGTATCGAATGATGGTGACAGCAGAACAATTGCCCAAAGGGCTTTATAGTGCACATTTCTTGGGTAGGCCAAAGATGGTCGGATAAGATGAAATCTGTAGCATGCTTCATATTTTTCTCAGATTATGTCTTAAACATCAGGTAAACTGGCAGGCTAGTAAAAGTTAGTAAAAGATATGAGAATTTTGTAATTAAAAAAAAAATCGCCGATAACAAACATCAATAAGAGCAAATAATACCCACCGGTGGGTGGTTGTGATGGTTTACACTTTACTACCTCAGTGCTAAGGGAACGAGTTCGAATCTCCGGTCGCTATCATCTTAAGTGGAAAGCTCTAGTGGTGGGTTCCTAGGCCAACTCCCCTCCAGGTATAGTCAGTGGTCGCCATTGGGCCTGTTGGGCCCTCAAAGGCCGTGAGCACCCCCAAGGTTGTGCCAGGCCGGATCCTGGATACCAAAAAATAAAAATAAAATAAGAGCAAATAATGCAAAACTAGTGGAATAGTTGGTCAATTTAAGAAAACACAAATAAACATTTCTAAGCTAGTCAAATACAATTGGCAACGCAAAAGTACTGGGTGATCTAGTCATAGAAAAGTTGATAAATCACTAAATGCGTGTAATAGCTCTTGTAATTGAAGCTTTTGGTAAGAAAAGTAATTACATTTGGCAAATGATAAAAAAAGTCTTTTCTGTTAGAAATAAGACGATTTTTAATTAAAGAAAATAATTAAATGTTGATATTTAACTCAAATAGGAGATGATAAAGTTAAATTAGTTGATAACTTGATCGGAGAAAAATTGATAATTACTCCGTTGAAATTGATAATTTCTAAAAAGTGTTTATGAAGTTAAATTGTTGGCAACAAGGCAAATGAAAGTGACAACTCCATAGAAAAGTTGATAATAATTTAAAAAGAAACAAACATTGGTAAGCAGCTCAAAGAGAGTTAGTAAGTCATACTAACAAAGCTTGATAATTACCTATAATAGTTGATACATTTATAGGCATTTGAAAAGAGGTAAATAAAAGTTTGTGGATAATAAGAGAAGTTCTTTTTTGCAATAGTTACGAGAAATTTGTAATATGAAAACAACTAAATAAGTGATGGTAACCGACTCAAATGAAAGTAAAATGTCTCAATAATAATACCGACGAGTTTTATCTTCAACGATACAAGTGTTTTCATGATGAATTATCACCCTCATGGAAGGTATTGAAGAGTCATGCCGAGTATTTTGAGGTTATAAAGTTGTTATTGGTACGAAGAAGTGCAAATTCAGTTGCTCATTGTGGGGTAATGAAATGAAAGAATTGATTTGGCCACGTAGAGAAAAAACGGCGTTATTTGAACTTTGATAAGATAAATATAAGGCCTCAAACATTAGTAAAATATGAAGTAACTCTTTAAGAGGTAGTGAAACAGATCGTAGTGCCTAAGCACTTAATGATTTCAAGATCGACAAGTTAGTTAGCAAGATGATTTCCTTCTCGAAAATTAATTAACAATTTTCTGATATTTTTAAGTAAAGCAGCGCGAGCAAGAACTGTGGCTCACGCTCTGATTTATTCAAAATATCAAAGTGCCGAATCCTCATATTCCAAAACCCTTCTGGATACATAGCTTGAGGCAAAGTTGAGAGAGGATATGTATTTCCGTTGAAGAATGTTTAGAGCAAAATAAAGATATGATAAGAAAGCCACACCCTTCTTGGGTATCTCGCTTGGAGTGGAATATTGGGTAGATACTAGGTACAAGGTTCGGTCCTTAACGCCATTTTGAAGGAATCGTTCATACTTTCTTGCGAGGAAGTATTTGCAAAGGCCAAGTAGGTACTGAAATGGCTATTCCACTGCCACTACTGAACGCAAGAAGCAAACGCTTGAACTTTCATATCGAAAAGGTCCACATGCTGCTATCTTTTGAAAGCAACGCCCGCATTATTTCCCGTGTGAATATTACATGACATGGGGCTCCCACTGGAGTGATGCTTTATGTAGTAATTAATGTACGGTAGTTAGAAAAGGGGAAAGAAGATTTCTCGCTCCCTTTTCTTGGCTTCTTTTGGATCGGACGTCTTCGATCTTGATGCTGTAAGTTACGGACAGGCATTGGTGATCGGTACAGGTGGGTCGGACATGGAACCATTGAGGATGCGTGAAGCAATCCATGAATTGCCTGCGTCCGTGAAATGTATGCCGTCCCAGCTAATTCGATCCTGAGGATCAACACAAGCATCTCCATGAATGGTGGTCCCGTTCACTTGTGCTGACAGTCCGCACATCACGAATGTTGGCACGAAGGTACTGCAGCGGTAGTTTAGTGGATCAACAAAACCTGCCACCAGATTTCATCAACCGTGAGAACACAATTTACGCAGCTCAATAGTTTTAATACCAATAGGCAAAAAGGACCTCCTGTTATTGCAGATTGCCTAGTTTTTATCTACATTTACCTCATAGATTTTCTCATTAAGTGTAGCCTGACTGAGCTAGTGCCCTTTCATATGTGGAAGATTACCTTGATTTTTAGTGTCACTTATCAGCGAGAACTTGGCTGAATATACATCGACGTATATGAATGCAGCCGCGGAGAGATTATTTTTTAGCTGGTTTACCCTTTCTTTAAGCTGCTGATTGAATTCTTGAACTACATTGTTTCGGTAAGCGACACAGCCATTCTGGTCAAGAGCGCCATTTCTAAATTTAAATGGTGGAGCCATGAAAGGCAAGCATCCGATTGGCTCAGTGTTATGTATCCAAAAAGCTCTTGCTCCTTCGCCATAGAGTTGCTGACATTAAATGACAGAAATAACTTTAGGAAGACTAAAAAGTTGTGTATTTTTGCTAAGCTTTATGGTTCTCAGTCTTCTACGACTGCCAATAACTTACTTGTACTGCTGCATCGAAGCCATCGAGGGTGCCCGGAATTGCAGCGACAATTTGATTAACTGTCATGTTCTGAACGCCAAATGTAAGATCTTTCTGTCCGATGTCAAATGTGTAGAGGGCCTTTGAGAAATCATCAGGATGCGGAAGGGACAAACTGCTGCAGTTTCCGATCATCCCTGAATTTAACGCCAACTTTTTACGTTTCAGTCTTTACAAAATCATTAATCTTTGTGCACAGAGAAACTGACGGAATGTAATTACGGGTTTCTTAATTGGATTAAGAGGCACATGTGGATTACTTGCTGGATGTGCCATAATTCTAGTTAGAATATGTTTAGCAACCAGCCAAATAGTACATGATTCCATTCTTTTGTTTCCAAAAAAAAAAAAAAAAAAAACGAAAATTCATTTGGTAAATTTTTTGTTCCAGGGAATAAATTTGAAATAGAACCAAAGAGTAAAAAAAAGTCTCTTCTTTATTCTCACAAATAATTCCCAACCCAAATTTCTTTTTTCTCTTTTCTCTTCTTCTTTTCTTCTTTTTCTTCTTCCTTCTCTCTTATTCTTCCACCGCCGTCCGTCGCTACCTATCACCAGTGACCGATTAGGCAAAGGTCTAGTTGGTGAGCTCGCTGGAGTCTCACCCAGCCACCAGCGAGACTCAGCCGAGTCTTGGTTGGGCGAGATCGACCTCACCCAGATCCGGCGAGGCCGAGCTTGCCCAACCATCAACTCGGCTCGACCTTGCGGTGGCCCGCCGGTGGCTCCACAAGCTCAGCCGAGCCTTGCCCAATTGCCGGCAAGGCTCAACCGACGAGGCGTGGCCTCACCAAGGGCTAGCAATGCTCCAATGAGGTACTCAACCCTCATTGGCTGGTTGTCGATCATCCCAAGGCTGGCGATTGGCCAAAACTTAAAGAAGAAGAAGGAAAAAAAGTAACAAAATTATTTAAAAATTAAAAGAAAATGGTTTGGATTAGAAATTTTGAAAATGGTGCCAAACGCAATTCTATTCTAAGAAAAAAAAAATTGGACGGTTACCAAATGCCTTCAAATGTTTAGGAATTCATCTAGAGAATAAAATAAAAAAGAATCATTTCTGATAAGAAATTATTTCCAGAAACAAAATGATTACCAAAAGGCCTTATCAACCTACAAAAAGTTGAAGTAGGATACAAGGGCTCACCAGAATCGGTCAAATTCTTATAGAGCTCTGTTGTGCCTGATTTGAACTGTTTGAATTGAGAGATCTGAATGCCAAGATCAAAAGGGCTGAAAGGACCAGGGAGAATGGAAGAGCCTCCGGTGGCAAAGTTAGCGCCGGGTCGAAAGTTTGTTCCTATGGAGTCCAGGTATGCACTCACGTATGGTAGCCCTAGTTACTCAGCTGCAGAAAGTCAGGGAGAATCGATTATGCGTCAGATACTTCACAAATGTTAACGTCTAATAACCTTTATCTGGGCATCTTTTTGTCAAGACAATGAACTTTTAGTAATCGAAACAGTCGATCCTGACTGATGAAACTAATCACTAAGGTTGCCTTAGTGCGTGTTCATGTGATCCGTGTTCTACTCTAAAGAAACTGATGACTCAAATGTGTCAAGTAGTCTCCTAAAAATCTCACTTATGAAATCGAGGATGACATGCCCATTGGAAAATCTCCTGGGAGGATTGCTGAGGTTGGTTTTTCCGTAGGGAGGTGGGATTTGCGTTAGTGCAGCGGAGCAGCCTCCAGTGTCAGAGTTCGAATCCCCAAAGTTGTAGATAGCAGGAAAATTGCAGCGAGATGAGCTGCCAGACACCATGTCTCTTTGTGTCATTGCCAATCCCAAAAACAGCAGTCCCAAAATGCTGAGCATTTTTACTAATGCCATCGTTCTTTCTAACTCAAAAGTAAATGATGTTTCGCTGTTCTTGTGTAGATATGTCTTACGGCTTTTTGAAGAACTATTTATACTGTGCTGAACACAGATGCCGACAAGCAAAACAGAGACGGTTTGGAGCCCACACAGTATGAGATAAATGTATTCACCGAATTTTCTCTAGTTTCACGCCACAACCTGACTCCTGAAAATTATAAAACTAAGAGGCAATTTAGATAGGGTTTTACCATGAAATCTTTTTACTTGCAGGCCTGGACTAGGAATTAACGTCTCTGTTGACGTTTTGTCTCATGCTTGCATAGTTGTAATCGAGGAAGCAAAGTTAGTTGTGGTCTTAATTAGAAGAGGAAAACATGGTGGGAAGGTAGAAACTTCTGCGTACTTAGCCTTGACAGTGGTATTACATCAGCGTTCTAATCTAGTACTTGCAAAAATTACAGCTGGTGAAACTCATAAACGTTGACCTAAGTATCCCAAAAACAAGAAAAAGGGGAAAAACATATTTGGCCAAGAATGGGTATCGAATGATATTGATGGCAGATCAATAACCTCGGTACATTGATCTGTCTGATAATGACTTTTTTTTTGTGTTTGGGGAGAGAAGGGGGGGGGTCAAACAAGATGCTCTCTCTTAACGTACAGGTTTGTTTATCTGTTCAGATCAGATGAACTACTTCATGGTTCATATTTTCCTTACAATGTCCCCTCAAATGAGGTGAACTGGCAATATCCAATGATCTGTCCGCCTACCACTTAATATGAATTGAGTTATGATTTCTTTTTCCTCCTTTTCTACTGGTTCTTTTTCTTTCCTTTTTTCAGCCGGGGTGGGGGATGAACAGATGACGCAAATGGTTTTATCGTCACCTCCGGGTCTCTGAACATGGCACTTTACATTAGCATGATTTTCATCTTATATTGGCTTTTCATTTCAGGTTCCGCTAGTGGTTCTTTTCCTCTTTGTAATTCTGGTATCGAGCCGGCAAGGGAAGTAGTTCTCCAAGAGCATCAAGTTCCTTGTTCTGCGATTTCATTATCTTTAGCTCGAGTAGTTGCTTACTTGCATCCCTCACAAGTTGCCCAGGTCGGACGAGGAGATTGTCATTTTAGAGAATACAGAGAGGAGACACTTGGGACAGCGAATCCTGACAGGGATCGAAAGAAGCAGGAAACACCAGCTCTTGCATCTAAGAAGATGGTGGCATCAAGGTACTGTAATTCTGATGTTGTACATATATTTCGCGGGCATGAAACAAAGTTAAGAGAGGAAATAAATTAGGGCTATCCGTTTGTGCGGGAGAGCAACAGGAAAGCCACGCCATACTGGAATCCTAGCTTATTGGTGTGGGTATTGGGGCACGAATAAGGTTTCATTTTGTACGGCTTCTTGAAGGAAATAGAGAATGGACTAGCTTTGTCCGCTTTTGTGGGTTGCAAAGGGCAAATAGGCCCTTAAATGGCCATTCCCTTGCCAGTAAGCTATCGACCTATAATAACCCTTGTGGATTAGAGACAATCTAATTTTTTTCTAAAGAGAGAATGAACTATAGACGTTTTGAATTCTCGTTTACGGTTGTTTCAAATTGTCTTCCTACAGCTTCATAAATCAACTTGAATTTTATATCCAGTGAAGCAGTGGATGCAAATTGGGAATGCGATGTTTGAATTCTGTTTCTTGAGTAAGGCCCATAAATCGGTCTGAACTTCCAGCATGGAACTCAAACTAGAAGCATATAGTTGAACCTTCCTAGTGAAATGTCCAAGCTTGTGTTATTTCCTCTGTGAATGTTATAGGATATGTGCTCTGAGTCCGACTGGAGTAATGCTTAAGTTAGACTGTTGATCAGATATTAGAAAAAGATAAGGAAGATTTATGGTGCCGACATCTTCAATCTTGATGTGGTAAGTTATGGACAAGCATCGGAAATTGGTACAGGTGGATCAGACATGGAACAATTGAGGATGCGTGAAGCAACCCATGAATTGGCTGCATGCGTGAAATGTATCCCGCCCCAGCTAATTCGATCCTGAGGATCGCCACGAGCATCTCCATGAATGGTGGTTCCATTTACTTGTACCAACATTCTACACATCACAAATGTTGGCATGAAGCTACCACAGCAGTAGTTTAGTGGATCGACAAAACCCGATACCAGATATCATCAACAATTAGCATAAAATTTATACACCACAGTAGTATAAGTCCCAATGAAACAATAGACAAAACGGACCACCTGTTTTAGCGGGATTGCCTAGTTTCGCTCTACATCTTTCTGTAGTTTCTTCTCATTTAATGTAGCCAAGAGAGCTAGTACCCTGTGATATGCAGAGGATTACCTTGATTTTTAGCATCTCTGATCAGCGATAGCTTGGCTGAATATTATATATGTCTGCATATGTGAATGCAGCCATAGAGAGATTATTTCTTACCTGGTTCACCCTTTCTTTAAGCTGCCAGTTGAATTCTTGAACTACATTGTTTTGGTAAGCGACGCAGCCATTCTGGTCAAGGGTGCCATCATATGGTAGAGCCATGAAAGGCAAGCTCCTTCACCATGGAGTTCCTGAAATTAAACAGCAGAAGTGTCTCTAGGAAAACAGTAACAAAGAGCAAGTTTTGTGTATTTATGGAAAGCTCTTCAAATGGATCTAAGATCTTCTATGACTTCCCATAACTTATTTGTACTGCAGCATCAAAACCATCAAGGATGCCAGGAATTGCTGCAACAATTTGGTCAACCGTCATGTTCTGAAGACCAAATGCAAGATCGTTTTTGTCCAATATCAAATGTGTAGAGGGCCTTTGAGAAGTCATCAGGATGCGGAAGTAAAATTCTGCTGCACTTTTTGATCATCCCTGGTTAAACGCCAATGGTTGACATGTTATCAGTTTTACAAAACTGTTCAGCTTTAAATACAAGAACACTGAAGAAGTGCAGTTCTGGAGACTCTTAATTGGATTAAGAAGCATGTGTCAGATACAAGTGACTTTACTCATTGGAATCACTCATGTTCTTATAGAGTTCCGTTATGCGTGATTTGAACTGTTTGAATTGAGAGATTTGAATACCAAGATCAAAGGGGCTAAAAGGACCAGGTAGAATGGCAGAGCCTCTGGTAGCAAAGTTTGCACCGTGTCAAAAGTTTGTTCCTATGGAGTCCAAGTATGCACTCAAGTATGGTAGTCCTAGTTAATCAGCTGCAGATTGTAGGAGAAAACATTTTGCCTCAGACTAGTCACAAATGTCAACCAATAACGAGCCTTAGACAAAGATGCTCTCTATTTTGCCATATTTAGACATAGAAGTTGAAGTGATTAAAGACTAAGTTCTGATTCTGAAATCATTTCTAAGCTAGCGCTTTTTTCTAGAAGCTGCTTCACATAAGTTTTAATGAACTAAACTAATATCAGAGGCTTAATAAGAAAAAAGTTTAGCATGGAGTCAAATAGAAGGACTCACTTATGAAATCAAGGATGACATGCCCATTGGATAATCTCTTCGGAGGATTGCCAAGGTTGGTTTCACCGTAGGAAGGTGGAAATTGACTAAATGCAGCAGAGCGGCCTCCGGTGTCCAAGTTTAAATCCCCAAAGTTGAATAGCTGGAAACTTGCAGCTACATGAACTGCCAGAAACCAAGTCACTTCCAGTCGTTGCCAGTCCCAAAACCAGCAGTCCCAAGATGGGGAGCATTTTTAACGATGACTCTGGTTCTTTAACAATCAAAACCAAACGATATTTTGTTGTTCTTGGGTTGATGTGTCTTATGGCTTTTCAAAGACCTCTTTTATACTCTGATAAGAGCAGATGGGGACGAGCAAAAAGGGGTGGCTCGGAGTTCATGTAGGCTGTAATGATTGGATTCACCGAATTGTCTCTAGTTTCATGTCCCTTGACATTAGATGGCACAAATCATAATTGTTCCATCCCATAACTTTGAGGAAAAGCGGCAACCTTTCTAAGTAGAAACTTTGGATCAGTTGCTTTCGTAGTCCTCTTGTCTTATGCTTGCATAATTATGATCGACGAAGCAAAGTTAGCTGTGGTCTTACTCAAAAAAAGAAAAAGAAATCAATTGGTAGGAGAAACCTGAGTTAATGGAATGATAGTGATGGCAGATCAATTATCCAAAGGGCAAACAATATTTACTAATTTCTTAGGCAGGCCAAAGATTCTCTCTTGACATCCACAGGCTTCATTTTCTATTCAGATAAGATGAAATCTGTATCATGCTTCAAATTTTTCTTAAAATGTGTCCTAGACATCAGGTACAGTGGCATACTCAATGATCTGCAGTATGAAATTCGCAAAATGCCATCCGCCAAAATTACCCCAGTCAGATCTAACTCTGGTTCCAACGAATGGGATCAATTATCATGACTTGTTCAATTCAAGATTTAGCTCATGCTCAGCGAGATCAGCTGATGGAAATGCCAAGGATGGAATCAAATTAAACTAGCGTAAGCACAGGTATGCAGCGAAATTTTAGCTTTTCCGAGTTCAGAAGATGAACAACGAGCGGATGATACAATATGGCTGATCTCACTCTCAAGCTGCTCAATTATGTACTTTTGTCTGCCATATGGTTTTGACGGTATGGCTCATGTTAAATAGATGAAGCCTCTCAATGATTATTTTTCATCCCTACTGACATGAAGCCTCTCCACTGATTATAGTCTGATACATTCGGTAGTTAAACACTGATATCAGAACAGACATCCGCTCTGGCTCCTGATACAATAGCCGCTTTGCAAAGGTATCGTTATCATATACGATGTAAGAAATGCCAAGCAGAGACCTCTTTGGGAAAGATTCCTGCGCCCCACATGTGGAGCCTCCGTGACTTCTTTGATCTTTCATTTGTCATCGCCGTTCTTGAGCCACGTCCATGGCTTACTCCAACTACCTCAACCTCAATTTTGCATTATTCTATGTTGTTTTCCTTGTGGCCATCCTTGTATGTGTTTTCTCTTTTTATCTATCATTCCTGCATATTACCGCGTCATGAATAATATGAGCAATCAAATCTCATACGTGAAATCGAAAGAACCGTGCTTTGACTGAAAATCAACAGCTGCTGCATCGAGACTGTCTTCAAAGCCCAAGCCTCAAAGCTTATTCAAGATGTCTTGTTACAAAAGACTCAAAGAATTCTCTGCTGGGTGAGCAGGGCATTTTTAAGGCATTTTGATATGAGATGGGATCTTCCTATTTTTTGCACTCTGAAATTGGGAAAGGGAATGAGATGATCCGCTAAGAGATTGTTCATGAATTAAGCCAAGATAGATCGTGAGACTGCCCCTGCAAGAACTCCAACATCCCGAGCTCACCGAGCTCGCTCTCGAAATCCCAAAAGTGGCTCGTCGAATGGTCTCTAATGGTTGGTTCTCTAGTATCCCATTTCGTGCAGTCCGGTCTCGCGTCCTTGTCCAGTTTCTTTCGGAGGAGGCCGATGTGCTAGATCGAGCGCTATGCACTTTAACGCCTAGCTTTTTGCTCAGATGAGTGTTCCAATAATTCTTCACTTGATTGTCAGTTCGACCCGGCACTCTCTTCGCGATCAAGGACCACCTTAATAAGAAAACAAAGGAAATAATTATATTGATCAGCCAGGCAACATTTAGGTGGTACGCGGTACATAGGTAGGCACATGGTTTTCCTGGTCTGACTATAAGTGAAACAAACTCATCAGGAAATGATTTCGCATTACATAACCTAAAAGAAACGAAAGTCATGGGGTTCAATTTTAATAAAATAGTCCCAAAACAATCGATTTTTGTCTATGCTAGTAGATTTTTGAAAGAGCTGATAAATGTCAAAAAACTGTTAGTAAAAACAAGTTAGCAGTAACCTAATTTTCCTTTATGTTGTTGATAATTTATCGATAGTTTTATGAATTTACCATTTTTGTTTAATAGTTTGCAAATTACCAAAATTTCTTTTCTTTAACCAACTTTGTCTTTTTCAATAATGCCTTGAACTTTAAAAGAAGCTACATGTAATTTAAATAAGAGTTGGTAATACAAAAACAGTTGATAATTTAATATGGCAAAAATCCGTAGTTCACTCTAATTCGGATTGGTAACTTCATATAAAAATTAGTAAATTCGTAGCGTGGGTAAGTTATGCAAATAAAAAGCGATGAGTTAGTAAAAAAAAATGCTGATTTGCAAACTATAACAAAGTTCCATAGTTTTGTGACACTTGTCAACACTTACTAAAACATTCCAGCTATCTGTATCTTTAGGCACAGAACAATATACTAGAATTTAGCTATACCATCTCATTTGTTGCATAATATAAAGGCTACTGTATCACATTACTGTAAGGGAAATCCATAGATTAAAATAGAACCTGTTGCCAAGGAGCTTGTGGAGCCTAATGATGAGGTCTTCTTCTTCCTCAGAGAAACTATCTCGCTTCACATCTGGGCTCAGATAATTCATCCACCTCAACCTGCAACTCTTCCCACACCTTCTCAGCCCTGCAAAACAGAAAGTTTTCTTAGTTAGAGGAGGAGGAAGAGGAGGATGGGAGGAGCCAATCAAGAGTGCATTCCCTCAAGACTTATGCATGTGAAATTTTGACCGTATGTATAATTAATTGCTGAACCTGTACGCTTAGCAATGGTGTTCCATTTTCCCTTTCCATGGGCCTCCACGTAGTCGATGAGAATCTTGTCTTCTTCCTCTGTCCACAGCCCTTTCTTCCGCTCATTCTCTCTACCCTTCGTGGCTTTTGCCATTTTTGCTCTCTCTCTCTCTCTCTCTCTCTCTCTCTCTCTCTCAGTTACTTATGACTTTCTTGATCTTGAGCACCTATAAGAAAAGAGCAAGACAGTATGACTTGCTGCCACTGGAAACTTGCTCCACCTTATAAATAGGCTTGAAGGTGGAAACGTGTAAATGAGGAAGATGAATGGAAAGAGGGGAAATGGGGAAACAAAGAGAAAAGGCATTAATGAGAAAATGATGGGGACAGCATTAGGTGATTTGACTACTTGGGGTTTTGATTCTTGACCACAGAAAGAGAGAGAGAGAGAGAGGGCATTAATGGCAGAATTTATGTATGAGGAGCCAAATTATCTTCTGACTTATTAAAAAAGAAGGGAAAAAGAGGGTAGATTTGGCACACATCTCAGCGCACAAAAAATTTAAAAAGAGATTAACTAAACCAAGCAATTAAGTTTTATGTGAAGATTAGTCCTCTAGCAACTGCTAATTAGTGACAAGAAGTAAATTATGCGATCAAAGCAAGTTTTGCTACTGTGTTCTAGAACCAATTAATCCCATTTTCACAAGTTGGTGCATCATATATGGCTTGGATGGTTTTGAGTAAAGTTAGGGATATTAAAATTGGTTCATGAGATTAATTTTATCAAGCAATGTGGTAGACTTCCACTTAGTATTTAATATGGAGCTTGTTTAAGACGCATCCGTACAGACTAATGTAGTCACAATCATGTAAACTAGTTTCATTATGTGTAGCATTGCTTGTAGGTTTTTCAAATAATATGATAATACAATTTTCATTTTCATTTAAAAAAGCAGCCTCTCAAGTAAATTAACACCTTCGGTAGATTAAAAAAATACACTTCTTATAAGAAAGTGATTTATATTTTTAAGTTTACACTTTTGAGTTAACATTTTAATATGTTATTAAAGTTAGGTTATGCTTCATTTATTTCGCAGGTGTGACTCATGTTCACCTAATACAAAGGATCTAGATTGGACCTCTTTTATAAAAGAAAAATGCCAACTTTAAAAAAATGTTTACTGGCACCAAGCATGAAAACCAGTGCTCAACAAGTCCCAAATTACAACCAAAAAAAAAAAAAAATCATAAGAAAGTGTCCTTTGTCCTAGGGGCTCTAACTTTTGTGCATAAAAATCTCCATTCTTTTAACATTTGTTAGAACAGCGCAATAAATGTAGTGCTCTTAATTGTCAACTTGGACAAATTAAAATCAAATGTCAACAAGACACATGGTCCACAGAAATCAGAGCGACAAAGATAAGACCATTTATGTTCATTACTGACTCTCGTCAAAGGCCTTGGCCATTGTCCATAATTAGGTGGGGCACCTTCGGAAACCATGACCTGAAATTTATTTTTAATTGCTAAGAGCCTTTAAGACTAAAAAAAAGACAAAAAAAAAATAGTAATAGAATCAATTTTTCATTGTGACATGAATTATTGAGCAGCTGAAGAGGCATTGAAGAAGGGCAGTGCCAACTTAAACCCTAGCTAGTCACATAAATTGGTCCATCCATCAAGCAATTGAGAACATGCCATTCATTAAATCTCGCTGCCTTAGGAGAGACCCTCCTCATGACTTTAAATAATGGGGTGATGCTTGAATCCCGCTTGCAACAATAGACGAGCACTCAAACACCGTTGGTGTTTTACGGCTTTCGATTAGACCCAATAACTCAACACAATATTTAGCTCCTACAATTCTTAGTAAAATAATATCTCAATCTTACAAAATAATTACAAATTCTAATAACAAAAAGTTAACCCGCTCAATCACTCTAGTATTATTACAACAAGAAAATTCCCGTCTAGAAGAACTCTCTGCACACTCTTGCCACCAAGAAGAGATTTGGCGCACTCCATCCTTCTGCTCACATTTCTATTAA
This sequence comes from Eucalyptus microcorys, assembly GCA_014182515.1. Classification (NCBI taxonomy): domain Eukaryota; kingdom Viridiplantae; phylum Streptophyta; class Magnoliopsida; order Myrtales; family Myrtaceae; genus Eucalyptus; species Eucalyptus microcorys. Next base: position 26,323,785 of record CM024571.1, read on the forward strand.
TAACCAAAAATGCTTCCATTCTTTATTCCAACCCTAATTTTTATCATCGAGATCTTGGTCCTTCCGTTGAGCCACCAACGTGACTTTGCCAAGATGCAAACAGTATATTTGTCGGCAAGTTGCACCACTTCAGTTAGGGCTCCCACGCTATACAACAAAGCATTTGGATTACTTAATTTCATCGCACCTCCCGAAGAAGTCCGAATTTGGATATGATAAAGGAGAGAGGTTGCCATTTAACAGGAAAGGACGAGAGCTTCACAAGGCCGATGCCTCCGGGATTCTCTCCCTAACCCCGACCCCAAAAAGGGACTTTGTACTTCAACATGCAGAAGAAAACAAGCCCAATTTAATGGCTTTAGTTCTTACTTCTCTTGCGGCATGATCGTCAATTCTTTGACCGATTTCAATGCCAGGTATATTTTGATCTCCATGTTGTCGAACGTCCACGTAGCTTCGTATGGTCAGGTTTTATATTAGCTCAAATTCAAGACATATTCTAATAATATGCGCTACTACAATTGATCTGCCATCACGTTCCTTCGACTAACTCAGTTTTTGCCTACCAATTGTCTTCTGTCTTTTTCCTAATGAAGAAAGTAACTGATCTAAAGCACCTACTCGCAATTAAAAAGGTTGCTGTTTTTCCTCCAAGTTGTGGGACAGGACCATTTTAATTTGTCCCATCCAATGTCAAGTAACATGAAACAAAAGACATTTACCTGCACGTTACAGCCAACGAGACCTGGTCTCCATCAAGCTCTTAGCAGAGTATAAATGCGGTCTTTGATAATCCATAAGACATATCAGCCCAAGAACAGCAAAAAATCATTTCGTTTTGATTGTTAAAGAACCATGGCATTAGTAAAGATGTTCTGCATCTTGGGACTGACTGGTTTTGAGGTGGGCAATGACAGGAAGTGACTTGGTTTCTGGCAGTTCATCTAGCTGCAATTTTCCTGCCATCTACAACTTCGGGGATTCTAACTCGGACAGCAGAGGCTCCTCCGCCGCTTGGGTCGATTTCCACCTCCCTACGGCAAAACCAACCTCAGTAATCCTCCCAAGAGATTATCCGGCGGGCAACTCATCCTTGATTTCATAAGTGAGTCTTTCTATTTGAGTCCACAATTTATCTTAGTAAGCCTCTAAGATTAATTTAGTTCATTCGAACTTATGTGAAGGAGCTTCTAGCAAAAAAAAAATAAAAAAATCACTAGCTTGGTGATGATTTTAAAAATCAGAACTTAACAGTCTTCAATCACTTAAACTTCTGTGTCTAACTACGGCAAAAATAAAAAGCTTCCTTGTCTAAGGGTCGTTATTGGTATACATTTGTGGCAAGTCTTTTGAGGCAAAATTTGTTCTCGAACTATCTGCAGCTGAGAAACTAGGACTACCATACTTGAATGCATACCTGCACTCCATAGGAACAAACTTTCGACACGGTGCAAACTTCGCTACTGGAGGCTCTGGCATTCTACCCAGTCCCATTAGCCCTTTTCATCCTGGCAGTCAGATCTCTCAATTCAGACAGTTCAAATCACGCGCAACAAAACTCTACAAGAACTTGAGTGATTCCGGCCAGTACAGTCACCTTGTATATGACATATGCTTCTTAATCCAATTGAGAGTCTCCGGAAAGGCACTTCCTTCAGTGTCCTTGCATCCAAAGCTGAATAGTATTGTAAGGACTGACAACATATCAACCGATGGTGCTAAACTCAGGGATGATCGAAAAGTGCAGCAGGATTTCACTTCCCCATCCTGACGACTTCTCAAAGGCCCCCTACACATTTGATACTGGACAAAACGATCTTGCAGTCGGTTTTTATAACATGACAGTTGACCAAATCATCGCAGCGATTCCTGGCATCCTCCATGGTTTTGATGCAACAGTACAAGTAAGTTATAAGAAATCATGGATGCTCTGAGATCCATTTGAAGAGCTTGCCATAAATACACAGATCTTGCTCTTTGTTACTGTTTTCTGGGAGATAATTCCGCCATTTAATTTCAGGAACTCTATGGCGAAGGAGAAAGATCTTTCTGGATACATAACGTCGGTCCACTAGGATTCTTGCCTTTCATGGCTCTACAATATAATGGCACCCTTGACCAGAATGGCTGCGTCACTTACAAAAACAACGTAGCTCAAGAATTTAACCAGCAGCTTAAGGAAAGGGTGAACCAGCTCAGAAGTAATCTCTCTATGGCTGCTTCCACATATGTTGACGTATATTCAGCCAAACTATCACTGATCAGTGATGCTAAAAATCAAGGTAATTTCTGCATAAGTGTATTAGCCCTTTCAGGCTACACTTAATAAGAGAAAACCTTAGAAAAACGCAGAGAAAAACTAGGCAGTCCTGCGATAACAGGTCGTCCATTACCCTAATGTTTTGTTAGACTAGCACCACCGCGGTGTCTAAATTTTGTGCTGACAAAGTTAGTGAGATCTGGTGGCAGGTTCTGTTGATCCACTAAACTTCTGCTGTGGTAGCTTCATGCCAACATTCGTGAAGTGTGGAATGTTGATTCAAGTGAATGGAACCACCATTCATGGAGATGCTTGTGGCGATCCTCAGAATTGAATTAGCTGGGACGGCACGCATTTTATAGATGCAGCCAATTCATGGATTGCTTCACGCATCCTCAATGGTTCGATGCCTGATCCACCTGTACCAATTTCCAATGTTTGTTTATGACTTACCATGTAAAGATCAAAGACGCCGGCACCAAAAATCTTCCTTTCATTTTCTGATATCTGATCATTCAGTCTAATTAAAAAATTACTCCGGTCAGACTCAGAGCACGTCCTTGTAAAATTCACAAAGGAAATAACACAAGCGTGGACTTTTCACCAGGAAAGTTCTACTATTTCCTTCTAGTTTGACATCAATACTGGAAGTTCAGACCAATTTTTGGGCCCTACTCAAGAAACAGATTTCAGATAGCTCATGCCAAATTTTGCATCTTCTGCTCCATGGATACTAGATCCAAGCAGCTCATGAAGCTGTAGGAAGACAATTTGAAGCAACACAAAAGGCTGAATTTAAAACTTCTGTAGTTCTTTGATCCGCTCTCCTGAAAATAATTAGATTGTGTCTCTCATCGTCAAAGGTTAACATAGGTCGATAGTTACTGGGACCAGAATAGCCATTTAAGTGCATATTTGCCCATTGCAACCAACAAGAGACGACAGAGCTGTGACCATTCTTTACTTCCAAAATGACGTACAAAATCAAACCAATCGTGCTTTCAAACCCACACCAATAAACTAGAATTCCAGCAAGGCGTGGCTTGCCAGTGCTTCTGCTTTGAGAATTCTTCCAACACAAACATACAGCCTTATTTATTTCTACTCTCAACTTCACTTCATGCCCACAAACAATATGTACATCATCAGAATAATGGGACCTTGATGCAAGACTCAGTGTAAGTACAGTCCTCGACTTTCTGCTCCACTCCCTTCCCCCTTTGTTCAATCTGCAATAGGGTTCGCTGTCCCAAGTATCTTCTTTCTAATGGCAACATTATATCCCAGACTTTCAGTCTCCTCATCCAACCTGTGCAAATTGTTAGAGATGTATATAACAACTAAGGATCCACACGAACTAAAGATAACTAAACCATAGAATAAAGAACTTAAAAGCTCTTCGAGATCTAACTCTGCTGCCGAAAGGATACCATAACTACGAATTGATAAAGAAACACTAGGAAAACTTGTAATGAAAAGCCAATACTCAAGTTGAAAATCATCCTAATCTAAACTGCCATGTTCAAGAGATCCAGAGGTGAGGACAAAACCATTCGAAAAAACGTGTTGTCCATTCATCTTCCACCCCAACATTAATCGTAATTCATTCATAGGCAGACAGGTCACCACGGATTGCCAGTTTACCTTATGTTGTAAGGCACATTTTAAGGAAAATATGAACCATGGTATAGATTTCACCTCATCTGAACAGTTAAAGAAGCCTGTAGGTTAAGAGAGAGCATCTTTGCCAATCTTAGAAATGATGTAATATGCCCCCTGTTTAAGTTGTCATTATCAGACAGATCGATGTGCTAAGGTAATTGATCTGCCATCAATGTCACTTGATAACCATTCTTGGCTAAATATGACGTCCCCTTTTTTTCTCTTCTTTTTGGGATACTTAGGTCAATGTTTATGAGTTTCGCAAGCTGTAAGTTTTATTGAAGTGCTAGATTTAAAAAAGCTGACGCAATGTCAAGGCAAAGAACACAAGTTTCTACCTTCCCACCATGTGGTCCTCTTCTCATGAAGGCCACAACTTTGCTTCGTGGATTACAACTCTGCAAGCATGAGACGAAGCATCAAGAAAGACGTTGATTCCAATTCCCAGCTCACGATTAGAAGATTTCATGTTTTTTTCCTATCACTAAAATCCTACTAATTCCCTTTCAGATTTGTAATTTTCAGGAGTCCTCGAGTTGTGGGATGGGATATTCTCACCCGTCCTATCCAATGTCAAGCGGCACAATACTAGAGGACCACATGGTGGGAAGGTAGAAACTTGTGTTTGGACAAGCCTAATAAGTTGATCTATGAGCGGGAAGCGTCAGATATCAGGGGTCGAAGTTCTTGTTCTAGCCTCCCCGTGATTCAGAAATTGTGAAAAAATTCTCATGTTTGGACAAGCCTAATAAGGCGTTCGGACCGAAGAACAAATTAGTCTGTCGAAAGTAAACACACCCATGGCCGTTTGTCATGCTTATGATGAATTGACCAAACACGCCTTGTAAACTACGGTGGCCACAACCCGATCAAACCCATGACCGCTCCCAAGGCTTACAAGCCAAAATACCGAAATCGAGAAGGACAGTGTCCAGTCGATCTTAGTTCAGCAGGAAATCGAATGAATTTTCTAGTGTTTCTCAGAAATAATATGACTTAGCTCGAACGATGCCCGTCCCGTGTTTTCTTCCCCAACTTTGAATTTAATAAAGAAAAGGAAGTAACATACTAGATGTGGCATCGAATGCTTACATCTTATGACAAAAAGAAGGAAACAGGTCACAAGTTTTATTGCTATTTATTCTTGTTCTTCCTTCTCCATACATATGACCTTATTGCTATTTATTCTTGTTCTTCCTTCTCCATACATATGACCGCAAGCATGATTTGGCTTTGCTGTGTTCTTCATAAAAACACCATCTCAAATAGAATGCAGAAATGAAATTACTTATCACGTACCTAGACTTCATTTTCTGCAAAGAGTTCTAGTTGTCTTGATAGAAACTTCCATTTGATTAAATCCTACATATTACAAAAAACACCTATTATTATTTGTCATATTAAGTGATGCTTGGCTACTTTTGGCCCACTCCTAATATGCATGTTATCTCTAACCTCATCAAGATTCTAAAGATGGATTTGCAAGTTGGTTTACGTGCAAAAATACTTTATTCTCTATCGTTTTCTTTTTCTTACGAGACAGAGACACTGTTGAGATCAACTCACTCGACCATTCACTCAACCATTGTTTTCCCTTGAATACTAGAAAGAAGATTGAGCATGACTCGAAGGTGAGTTTGTCTTACTTAATTAGGATATAAGTCCAAAATGTTGCCGAATTTTGGGCAGACATGAAACGTAAATACATACTTAATGAAAGTGTCGGGACTCTATGATTCCTCGCCCTGAAGAACTCTCTCTAGCTGTAAGCAAAAACCCTCCTCTTAGAGCAATGAGAAATCCTCTATTTAAGAAGCCAAATCATCGCTCTTAATCTCCCACAGCTCCCCCATAGCAAGCACCTTGTGAATCACTATTGCGTGCGGTGATTCGATAATCCATGGCGAAACATTACTTTGCGATCATCCTCGTAGCGAGCATTTTGTACTCCATCGGCGATATAGGTATTGAGTCGCTCCGAAATGCCAACTCTCTTTTTATTGATTTATTCCGGTTGACCTTCTCTAACATTGCGATAATTTTTTCCTTCACCATCAGAGGCACGAAGATATGTTCCTTCACCTCCCCACCGTCGAGCAATACCGGTGAAGTAAAACCTTCTAGCGTCGCACTTCCTCCCAAAAAAGTTGGAGCCGACAAGGTATTAATATCCCGGCGGATTGTCACATAATTGGACTCTCTACCCCTTTTTTTTAAGATTGATTTGCAAGGTTTAAGGTTAAGTAATCGCTAAAGGCCTTGTTTTGCAGGAGTCTCCGGTTGTCACCTTCGGCGACCCAATGGATTTAGGCGGTATGATGATTTAGTACAATCTCGTGTCTTGACTTTGAGTTTCTTCTTTTTCCATGTCCCACGTTTCTTTCTCGGTCTTTCAAGATTAACGCAAACTTACGAGCACAAAATCCTAATGCTTCTTATTTGATCCATATGCAGATTATATAGATGCCACTGAAAAGGCCAAGGTGGAGCCTCTGCCTAGTGGCAATATCCTGCCGGAGGTGGGTCCAGTTCCGATTCCAATTCCCGTCAACCATGTGGTGCCTAAGCCTTCGCCTAGTGACAATGTCCTGCCAGAGTTGGGTCCAGATCCAAGTCCAGATGCTGTCAACAATGAGGAGCGTGAGCCTGTGCCTAGGGGCAATGTCCTGCCTGAGCCAATTCCAGCCCCCGTCGACTATGAGGAGCGTTTGCCTAGGCCAAGGGCTTGATCTACACTAGACGGTACATTGATTTAGCCTGATCTCATGGCTCAATTTCGAGTTTTTCTTCCATGTCTTGTGTTTCCTTCTTGGTTTTTCGAGATTAACACAAATACGAAAGCTTCATTCTCATGATTCTACAATTGATCCATATGCAGAATCCACAGAGGACTCTTTAAAAAGGACAACTAAATAAAGCCTGGAGGAGGAATACACATTGAAGCGTTTAGCCTTTGAAACTACGATGGATTTTGAATCATGCAATGTATTTCACTCTTGGCACTAAAGAATAAATGAAGATCGAATCTTTTAACTTGTTCCAAAGTCTTGTGAATGACACTACAATTATCACCATGTGCATATCCATAGGCTTTTGTGTGAGGTATACTGGTTAACTTGCCCCGTTGCCTTTTCCCAACTAATCTAATGAAATATCTCGAACCGAATCATGGAAAGCATTCTAGCACAAATGATACCAATTGTGTTGTTACTTTACCAAAATCCAAGAGAAAGCTGCGCAATCAATTGCTAAGCAAGGTATCGGATATGATCTAAGGTCTAGTTTGAGCCAATCTTTGTGACGACACACATAAAAGCCCGGTTCACAAGCATAAAGAGTTTGCTTTAAAATGTCGTGTTGGGTGAGCATGACGTGCAACTCAAAACCTTCCGAAGTGGCGGGAATTAACTTATAAACTAGCACGAGCAATCGGAGGGCCATGGAAATAACTCATCTGTTCAGTGTTCACACGAACCCTTGTGTCAATCCTAACGTTGGTTGATGCAAACCGATCAATAAACGAAGTAGTCGTTCGACCGTTTACCCTACTGCATCGAATCGCTTCTTCTATATCTATATCCACATGTGGTGTGAATCTTTACCAGGTTGTGTGCCAAAGGGTTTCAGCTTGTGTCGATCCTCGACTGCGATATTTCAGCTTGTCCAATCCGGGCACATCAAGTCCATAAAAATTCACAAAGTATGGGAACTCAGAAATGCAGCCTCAACAAATTCTGGAATTCGTTATCTGTTCATGTGATTCAGAATTTTGGGAACATGACCTACTAAATTAATCCTAAAATTTATCCGGCCTATGTGAATATTTTCATATGGTATTCTCAAAGCGCAATATAAAATACCAGTCAAATTATTGTTAGGACATTACTAATTCGATTGTCAGTGGCATGACCGATGGATTTGAACCGTAAAAAATGAGAGGTTTACGTGAGTTCTCGTGCAAAACTTGAACTAAACTAATTGCATTAACGAAGCACAATAGCAAATAGGACTGCTTTGTTCTTTTGATTGTTTTATGAAACTACGAAAGAACTATATATAATTTTAAATATCAGCATACATTGAGGCTTATTATTATAATTTTCTTTTTCCTTTTCAACGATTATATTACATTTGCAAAAACATTGAGTCAAAATGAATTTGTGCCTTTTAGGTTATTTAACAACGTGCAAAAATTCTTTTGCTGAGCTAAATGTGATCATGTGCAAGCCGTTCTCCCTCCCCCCCCCTTTTTTATTGCCCTCTTTTAAAGGATATTATTTCCTTCTTCACACTTATTTTAGGATTCCAAATTGCCTATGCTTTTTAAGTAAACTAATACCAACGAGAGCATGATGATTCATGGAAACATCACCCCGATGCTTCTCTTTGGGAAAAAAAAATATTTCAAAGAAATACATTATAAGTGTAAAACTTTTCTCAATCAAACAATCATTAGAAAGAAATTATCTTTTATTCATTAAAAAAATGCATTTATTAAAATGAAAAATCATATATACGTGATCGAACCCACATGATCAAGATACACTTCTTGAGATAGAATTCTTGGGCGGAATAAATTCTGAAGTTGACGTCCGTATCCATCACGCTCGCGCGGTCTTCTTACCCATCGTCGATGCTTTGGTACTATTGGAAATTGGAATGATAATTTCTGCTTTTTTCACTTTTTAATTTTTTTCTCTTGTGCTTTCAAAATTGATTATTTTTTTAATTCAGTTCGCTGTTCTGCCTCTTTTCGCGACTGGGTTTATGGCAAAATGACTCTCTTGTCCCCGCTTAACAATTTCTAGAAAGATTTTCTTTTTCCGTTTATTATGAAGGCAACTAAAATATTTTACAGAAGGCTTAGAAACACTGCTCAAAATGTCGAGGTTCAAATTACAGTTGGCTTCTAGATGAAATATTGCCTTTGTCTTTTTCAGAAAGAGAAAATATTCATATGTTAAACTTTAATCCTTTGTGCATCAAATATGTCGAAGTTGAAGATGGATCCCGAACTTTATTTGAAACTTTTTCTTGGAAAACCGATTTGTACCCCAACACACGGGTCACGACGTCCGGATTTTGTGTCTGAATTGGCCCTCTAATACTTAAGTGATCGACAAGAGGGTGGATTCTTAAAGAGAAAACGCAAGAGAGAATACTCGAGTGCTCAAATTATCAATTACCAAGATAATAACGAAGGCTTGTCGGATTGAATTGTATAGGCAAGTTGTGAAAGAGTATGAAAAAAATGACATCTATATCGTTTTAGGGATATGTCCGGCCTTTTAAGTTTTGTTAGGGCATTGATATGTACTAATCACATATTAAACCCCAATAGGCAATTCCTGTTTAATTTGCGCCTACAATCCGTCAATACTTTCAGATCCACGTCGTTAATTGAATGAGTAAATGATAATTGAAAAGCTAATTAAGATAATATACCTCTGAAACCAATTCAACAATTGCCTCTCCAAGTTTTTCCCAAACATAGTGGCTGTCTACGCTCGCAAAGTCCTTTTCTTTCCTCCCGTTCGGTACCAACACGAGGTGACAATTATCAATCATCTCTTCTCCATGAAACTTAAAAGATATCAAGAAATCTGCTCGGAACTGAGCCAAGTAGGCCTCCTTCACCTTCACCACGCTGGGGCCGGTATTCGAAATGTACATCCTTCCTTTTTTAACTAGAAGCCTTCTTCATTTGTGAGATTCGGTACCTTTCATTCATTTGGTTAAGATCCAATTTATTGTAGATTTAAAATCAACGAAATCGTGATTATATAGCTTTATTTTGGGTGTGTATGCATGAGTTAAATGAGATAATCCCAAGATTCGAACCTAAGTCCTACTAAAAACTATCGAAACTTATGGATAAATAATTGACTTGATTTGCCAAATGACTCGTCATAGGATTAATTGATCGTGTCTCTTTGTGGTGATTTTTTAGGGTATCCATCAATTGAATTTGAATGAGACGATGGGGAGATTTGAGTGTAAGTCATCTTGCACTAGAAACAACTAAATTCTTTCAATAAGACCTAACGTATGATCTGTATGATTTTTCAACCTTTCATGTGGCCGTCACTATGACAATCGACACCATAGTCAATTACAGTATTAGCACACACATATACAATAGGATTTACTTGAGATAGCCAATGGACGCCATAGCAGGAATGAGCGAGGTGCAAGCAATTTTTGGGGAAGAGCCTCCCATAGAAAGGGCCTAAAGCTCCCATTATAAAGCACGATAAGCTTTCATAACTTCGTGAGATGTTTGACAAGTTTTTGAACAACGTGTTTAAATCATTTCCGAGAAGATCGTTCAGATAAAATTGGAATTCAAGCAATGGACAATTCGAGTGAGGTAAATAAGAATTGGGGAACTTCTCATAAAGAAAGACTACGTCATACGACAATGAATCAAATGGTCTTCAGGACTGCTGGCTAGATTCCATACATATAAAACAAAAAAAAAAAAAAAACAAAACAAAACTAGCAGCAGTGCGAATGAAAAGCCAACAAGTGAATAAATAAACACTCTCACTTAAGCTATCAAGGGAGACTTTTTCTCTGGCCTGGTCCGGAATTTCGGAACAGCAGTATTTACAGAGATGTAAAGAATCAGAATATTTTCCCAACGTATGATATATCACCCCCGGCTGTGCCTTGAATCCTGCAACCATGTTTTGCTGGCCAGGGGCATCAGCATGTATCTTCAAAGCCTTCTTGAGCAACGTGAGTGACTGCTCCAACCCTTTCTTAGACTCACAGATGGCAGAAAGGAGAAATTTTTATACATCAAGATTCCTAAAAAATGCCCTGTCTACCGAGCAGAGAACTCTACGGATGGGACGGCAGACTTGGGGGCACTATACAGAATGTTGAAAGTGGCGGTGGAGGCCAAAATTCAGTAAGAGGGAGGTTTTCCAAAGATGTTAAATTCTATATTAGATTGCACCAAACATATGATAAGATTTTCTATAATCCGGAGGATATTCGGAGGAATTCTAATTCCACCTTATCCTATCCTATCCCGATTCAAATTCGGATACTAAACGCAGCCTTTGAGTCTTTGTAACAAGGACATTTTGGATAAGAGACTTTCGCTGTGAAGGCAGTCTCCATGCAGCAGCTATTAATTTGCAATAAAAGCATGGTTCTTTCGGTTTCTTGTACAAGATTGACTGCTTCTTAGGTGATTCTGTAAGGTCAATAGACATGTCACCCGGTAACATACAAGGATAAAACGAAAACATAACAAGAACAGGGCAAAAAGGAAAAAATAGGAACATACAAGTTGACGTGAGTGGAATCCAGAACCTACTCGTCTAAACAGATTCCTCATTCTTTAGAACTTGGAACTTATCCCACATATCTTGGAACCTAAAACCCACTATGCCATAGGTTGCAGGGTCTAACGGGTGTCGGTCAATTTCCCTTCTTCTTCTTTTTTTTCATTTTTAGTTAAGCCTAATTTGTCGTATTTTTTCTAATTCTGACACAAAACAAGTACTGAAATTACCCAGTTTTCTAGACTTTTTAAGTGCGCCACAACCAAACAAGTATCAGTGGCTATATCTAATTGTTGATAATCCATAACTTTACTCTGACTTCAGCAAATCAATTCAAGTAGTAAAAGGGTATATGCAAATAAATAATGGATAAGCAGTTTCAAGTTCTACCTAGGACATGAAATTTACTCTACATATCTTAGAACTATGCTCACCCCTATATACAAGAATGCAGAAGTCGAGGTTGTGGTAGGTAGAGGACGCCATGGACGTAGCTCAAGAAAGGCAATGAGAAATGGAGAGATGGAGGCCGAAGTGGCCCAAACAATGAACAGCTGAAAAGCCCATTGGCGAGATCTTTCACTTATTGTTAAATAAATTTCATTTCTGAAAGTGTACGAATTTTTCATTTGTAAGAGCGATGTTAATGAGGCATATAACTGTGACCTTCTCGATTGTACCATTTTGGGATTAATCTAATCGTTGGCCCGAACCCGCCCGAACCCTTCAAGTATGGAGATCGAACGGCTTACCTTGGAAAGGGGCTTGTTAAACAACGTCGGGCCCGGCCCAGCCCATGACTATCTTGAAAAATCAGCATGCAACTTTTGTCGATAGTCGATCGTTTCCACGATATCCAACATGAGCGTGGCTTCGTCTAGCTAAGCCACCTACTCAAGCGAGTTCACTTATATTTGGTTCGCAGAGAATCTTTCTAATCATGTAAAGATTATCTTCCTAATTTCTATCGTTTTTTTTTTTTTGGTGATCTAGGGAACCCACGCACCGTACCAACACGGACAGCTCGGAAGGCCCGGGGTAACGGGGAGTAAACCCTGGGGGCAACACGTGCTAGCCACCACACACGTGCCACTGGGTAAGTCACCCTACGACGCTTGGGAATCGAACTCCTCCCCTTGCGTTAGGGAGAGAAGCTCGCCGCCAGCAGCGCCACCCAAGTGGGTGGTTAATTTCTATCGTTTTTGTCACTTAGAAAATTGGGAATTAGTGAAAAATGTTTCACTATTAACAACGGTCTATCCTTCAGTACTTTTTATTTTTTTAATTTTTTACAATGAAAGCGATTCTCGTTAACACATTTTCCCAAGTGATCTGGGCGACTAAAATCAAAAAAATGTTCTCCTCAGCCCAACCACTGGACATGCCACTAATAAATGGGTCACTAAAGTTTTTATCATCCTTATTTTCTTTCACTCGTAACAAATTCTATATCAAACATTATTTTGATCTATCCCTATCAATACGATAAGTTATTCATATCATAAAATAGTTTCATCAAATCAACGGTGTCAGCTAATCTCCATTGGCTATCACGTGACATGACACTTGATAAAACACAGTCCTCAAAGCTAAGGCATAATTTTCCCACTATGAAGTGTGAATCGCCTTATTCAAACTTAGGGGAAAGTGGTGATATAAAAGAAAAGAGAGAGTTGGGCAGCAAAAGGAGATTCCAAGCCAAAAAAAAAAAAAGAAGTACTAAAACATATGGATTGGGCGGGGGATGATCTGCCTACCGCCCTATTTTCTTGCGAAACAAAGGAAGACATATGTCGTTAGAATAATATCATAAAATTTTTTAAATCAGTACACTTATAATATGAAAAACTCTAAATTTGTACATTTATAATAAATTTACCATCCGTTAATTTTCGTTAAATTACATTAATATCATAAAAAATCATTAATCGATACTCTCTTTAATTGCCACGTGTATCCAATTCTATTATTTGACGGTAAAATTTAACATCAATTTGAGATTTGTCATCGTATTGTCCCTATTTTTTTCACCCAATGAGAAATATTATAAGTAATGTGAAACATTAAATAAGACAAAAGCGAAAATAAAAATAAGGAGATTCCCGAAAATCTTTTCACAATAATCGACGGGGACAAGATTAGGGGGGATGTGCGATGATTTAGTGGGGGCTTTGGCCTATCGAAAATGTGGAGATGTCCCGTCATCTCGGACAAAAGTATTTTAAAGTTGTCACCCAATACGTGGAGTGGGCCCTACTTGCAATTTCTGTCTTTTCCTATAAAATGAAATCGACCTAGAGGTCCGGATATATGAGTTGGCAGAGGCCCCCAAGGAAAAAGAACTTTGAAAAGAGTCGGTTTTTTCTTTTTAATTCAGCAGAAAATCGAGGATTTATAAATTATTTTTCTAAAGACGATTTTTTTATGTTTTAAAAAATATTTAGTGAAAATATTTTATTTATCAACGGTAATCTATATATTTACATATTTTTGCAAATGATGAAATTATATTTTGTATATTCATTTTTTAAGCGAATGCAGACAATTTCAATGGGATGTTTCCCAAACTTTCATTTTTTGGGAAATGAATGGGCCATCTATTTTTTCCTTATGACACGGGTAATTGAGCCTTTTGGTTGGACTAATTGTGAAGAATGTGTAGATCATTTTGTCCGCGTATATCCAATTAGGCTCCACCCATAGACGCGAGAGTTCACTCGAGATCTCAATGTGAGCAACATAGAAATTTGATGGATCAAAAAAGATTGAATAGATTAGGGTGTGCCGCAACACATGCTATGATGATTTTAATAGGTGTGCAATTGATCGCGAAAAAGTTTGGGTTTATGATTTGGGCCATGGTTCCTTTATTGTCTAAAAAGGGTGTTTAATTGACTCGCAATTTAAAACGAAAAAAACACTCGATCCGGTCCCAATTGTATCAAAAACCGATTAAAATTAAAGAAAACGAGATTCATATTAATTGTTGAGTATATCTGGTTGTTGTCCAAAGGAAATCGTATCGATATTATCCGATCACAATGAATTCGTCAGATAACATGAAATTGGCTGTGAAAATAGCATGTAGTCATGTTCTAATGTATACTTTTTTCAATTTTTTTTAGATATTCTTGGAATATGTCATCTCTCTCTCGCGGAGTATCAAATATTTTCTTTATTATTTTTTTAACTCTCGATTTGTTTTGTTGGCCGCAGGCTCGCAGCTTGCCATGTAAAAAAGTCAACTATGAATATGATACGCGATCTTTAGCCCTAAATTCACGGTTGCTCTATTGACCATGTTTCTTCATCCGTCCCCGTCATTACTCCATATATAGTACTATTCAATTAGACCTAGTTCGTAAATTTAGGGGTGGTGTCGCATCAAATTTTCCTACTTCATTTTGTGCGATTAAACGGATCTATTTAAATAAATAACTTTGATACCACGTTAATTCTTAGGAGGAAGAGGAGGAGGAGAGGAGCCAATCAAGAGTGCATTCCCTCAAGACTTATGCATGTGAAATTTTGACCGTATGTATAATTAATTGCTGAACCTGTCCGCTTAGCAATGGTGTTCCGTTTTCCCTTCCCATGGGCCTCCACGTAGTCGATGAGAATCTTGTCTTCTTCCTCTGTCCACAGCCCTTTCTTCCGCTCATTCTCTCTACCCTTCGTGGCTTTTGCCATTTTTGCTCTCTCTCTCAGTTACTTATGACTTTCTTGATCTTGAGCACCTATAAGAAAAGAGCAAGACAGTATGACTTGCTGCCACTGGAAACTTGCTCCACCTTATAAATAGGCTTGAAGGTGGAAACGTGTAAATGAGGAAGATGAATGGAAAGAGGGGAAATGGGGAAACAAAGAGAAAAGGCATTAATGAGAAAATGATGGGGACAACATTAGGTGATTTGACTACTTGGGTCTTGATTCTTGACAACTTCAACTTAGAAATGATGTAATATGCCCCCTGTTTAAGTTGTCATTATCAGACAAATCAATGTGCTAAGGTAATTGATCTGCCATCAATGTCATTTGATAACCATTCTTGGCTAAATATGACGTCCCCTTTTTTTTCTCTTCTTTTTGGGATACTTAGGTCAATGTTTATGAGTTTCGCAAGCTGTAAGTTTTATTGAAGTGCTAGATTTAAAAAAGCTGACGCAATGTCGAGGCAAAGAACACAAGTTTCTACCTTCCCACCATGTGGTCCTCTTCTCATGAAGGCCACAACTTTGCTTCGTGGATTACAACTCTGCAAGCATGAGACGAAGCATCAAGAAAGACGTTGATTCCAATTCCCAGCTCACGATTAGAAGATTTCATGCTTTTTCCTATCACTAAAATCCTACTAATTCCCTTTCAGATTTGTAATTTTCAGGAGTCCTCGAGTCGTGGGATGAAATATTCTCACCCGTCCTATCCAATGTCAAGCGGCACAATACTAGAGGACCACATGGTGGGAAGGTAGAAACTTGTGTTTGGACAAGCCTAATAAGTTGATCTATGAGCGGGAAGCGTCAGATATCAGGGTCGAAGTTCTTGTTCTAGCCTCCCCGTGATTAAGAAATTGTGAAAAAATTCTCTTGTTTGGACAAGCCTAATAAGGCGTTCGGACCAAAGAACAAATTACTTTGTCGAAAGTAAACACACCCGTGGCCGTGGTTTGTCATGCTTATGATGAATTGACCAAACACGCCTTGTAAACTACGGTGGCCACAACCCGATCAAACCCATGACCACTCCCAAGGCTTACAAGCCAAAATACCGAAATCGAGAAGGACGGTGTCCAGTCGATCTTAGTGTTTCTCAGAAATAATATGACTTAGCTCGACCGATGCCCGTCCCGTGTTTTCTTCCCCAACTTTGAATTTAATAAAGAAAAGGAAGTGACATAATAGATGTGGCATCGAATGCTTACATCTTATGACAAAAAGAAGGAAACAGGTCACAAGTTTTATTGCTATTTATTCTTGTTCTTCCTTCTCCATACATATGACCTTATTGCTATTTATTCTTGTTCTTCCTTCTCCATACATATGACCGCTTTTGGCTTTGCTGTGTTCTTCATAAAAACACCATCTCAAATAGAATGCAGAAATGAAATTACTTATCACGTACCTAGACTTCATTTTCTGCAAAGAGTTCTAGTTGTCTTGATAGAAACTTCCATTTGATTAAATCCTACATATTACAAAAAACACCTATTATTATTTGTCATATTAAGTGATGCTTGGCTACTTTTGGCCCACTCCTAATATGCATGTTATCTCTAACCTCATCAAGATTCTAAAGATGGATTTGCAAGTTGGTTTACGTGCAAAAATACTTTATTCTCTATCGTTTTCTTTTTCTTACGAGACAGAGACACTGTTGAGATCAACTCACTCGACCATTCACTCAACCATTGTTTTCCCTTGAATACTAGAAAGAAGATTGAGCATGACTCGAAGGTGAGTTTGTCTTACTTAATTAGGATATAAGTCCAAAATGTTGCCGAATTTTGGGCAGACATGAAACGTAAATACATACTTAATGAAAGTGTCGGGACTCTATGATTCCTCGCCCTGAAGAACTCTCTCTAGCTGTAAGCAAAAAACCCTCCTCTTAGAGCAATGAGAAATCCTCTATTTAAGAAGCCAAATCATCGCTCTTAATCTCCCACAGCTCCCCCATAGCAAGCACCTTGTGAATCACTATTGCGTGCGGTGATTCGATAATCCATGGCGAAACATTACTTTGCGATCATCCTCGTAGCGAGCATTTTGTACTCCATCGGCGATATAGGTATTGAGTCGCTCCGAAATGCCAACTCTCTTTTTATTGATTTATTCCGGTTGACCTTCTCTAACATTGCGATAATTTTTTCCTTCACCATCAGAGGCACGAAGATATGTTCCTTCACCTCCCCCACCGTCGAGCAATACCGGTGAAGTAAAACCTTCTAGCGTCGCACTTCCTCCCAAAAAAGTTGGAGCCGACAAGGTATTAATATCCCGGCGGATTGTCACATAATTGGACTCTCTACCCCTTTTTTTTAAGATTGATTTGCAAGGTTTAAGGTTAAGTAATCGCTAAAGGCCTTGTTTTGCAGGAGTCTCCAGTTGTCACCTTCGGCATCCCAATCGATCCAAGCGGTATGATGATTCAGTACAATCTCGTGTCTTGACTTTGAGTTTCTTCTTTTTCCATGTCCCACGTTTCCTTCTCGGTCTTTCAAGATTAACGCAAACTTACAAGCATAAAATCCTAATGTTAGATACATACGCACATTATATAGAGGCCACGGAAAAGGCCAAGGTGGAGCCTCTGCCTAGTGGCAATATCCTGCCGGAGGTGGGTCCAGTTCGGATTCCAATTCCCGTCAACCATGAGGAGCCTAAGCCTTCGCCTAGTGACAATGTCCTGCCAGAGGTGGGTCCAGATCCAAGTCCAGATGCTGTCAACAATGAGGAGCTTGAGCCTGTGCCTAGTGGCAATGTCCTGCCTGAGCCAATTCCAGCCCCCGTCGACCATGAGGAGCGTTTGCCTAGGCCGAGGGCTTGATCTACACTAGACGGTACATTGATTTAGCCTGATCTCATGGCTCAATTTCGAGTTTTTCTTCCATGTCTTGTGTTTCCTTCTTGGTTTTTCGAGATTAACACAAATACGAAAGCTTCATTCTCATGATTCTACAATTGATCCATATGCAAAATCCACAGTGGACTCTTTAAAAAGGACAACTAAATAAAGCCTGGAGGAGGAATACACACTGAAGCGTTTAGCCTTTGAAACTACGATGGATTTTGAATCATGCAATGTATTTCACTCTTGGCACTAAAGAATAAATGAAGATCGAATCTTTTAACTTGTTCCAAAGTCTTGTGAATGACACTACAATTATCACCATGTGCATATCCATAGGCTTTTGTGTGAGGTATACTGGTTAACTTGCCCCGTTGTCTTTTCCCAACTAATCTAATGAAATATCTCGAACCGAATCATGGAAAGCATTCTAGCACAAATGATACCAATTGTGTTGTTACTTTACCAAATCCAAGAGAAAGCTGCGCAATCAATTGCTAAGCATGGTATCGGATATGATCTAAGGTCTAGTTTGAGCCAATCTTTGTGACAACACACGTAAAAGCCCGGTCCACGAGCATAAAGAGTTTGCTTTAAAATGTCGTGTTGGGTGAGCATGACGTGCAACTCAAAACCTTCCGAATTGGCGGGAATTAACTTATAAACTAGCACGAGCAATCAGAGGGCCATGGAAATAACTCATCTGTTCACACGAACCCTTGTGTCAATCTTAACGTTGGTTGATGCAAACCGATCAATAAAAGAAGTAGTCGTTCGACCATTTACCCTACTGCATCGAATCGCTTCTTCTATATCTATATCCACATGTGGTGTGAATCTTTACCAGGTTGTGTGCCAAAGGGTTTCAACTTGTGTCGATCCTCGACCGCGATATTTCAGCTTGTCCAATCCGGGCACATCAAGTCCATAAAAATTCACAAACTGTGGGAACTCAGAAATGCAGCCTCAACAAATTCTGGAATTCGTTATCTGTTCATGTGATTCAGAATTTGGGAACATGACCTACTAAATTAATCCTGAAATTTATCCGGCCTATATGAATATTCTCATATGGTTTTCTCAAAGCGCAATATAAAATACCAGTCAAATTATTGTTAGGACATTACTAATTCGATTGTCAGTGGCATGACCGATGGATTTGAACCGTAAAAAATGAGAGATTAACGTGAGTTCTCGCGCAAAACTTGAACTAAACTAATTGCATTAACGAAGCACAATAGCAAATAGGACTGCTTTGTTTTTTTTGTTGCTTTATGAAACTACAAAAGAACTATATATGATTTTAAATATCAGCATACATTGAGGCTTATTATTATTATTTTCTTTTTCCATTTCAACGATTATATTACATTTGCAAAAACATCGAGTCAAAATGAATTTTGCCTTTTGGGTTATTTAACGACGTGCAAAAATTCTTTTGCTGAGCTAAATGCGATCATGTGCAAGCCGTTCTCCCTCCCTCCCTCTCTTATTGCCCTCTTTTAAAGGATATTATTTCCTTCTTCACACTTATTTTAGGATTCCAAATTACCTATGCTTTTTAAGTAAACTAATACCAACGAGAGCATGATGACTCATGGAAACATCACTCCGATGTTTCTCTTTGGGAAAAAAAATATTTAAAAGAAATACACTATTTTTTTTTTCAATTCATTCTTAGTTAAGCCTAAAACCCATTATGTCACAGCTTCCAGTGTCTATCGGGTGTCAGTCAATTTCCTTTTTTTTTTCATTTCATTCTTAGTTAAGCCTAATTTGTCATTTTTTTTTTTATTCTGACACAAAACAAGTACTAAAATTACCCGGTTTTCTAGACTTTTTAAGTGCGCCACAACCAAACAAGTATCAATGGCTATATCCAGTTGTTGATAATCCATAACTTTGCTTTGACTTCGGCAAATCAATCCAAGTAGTAAAAGGGTATATGTAAATAAATAATGGATCAGCAGTTTCAAGTTCTACCTAGAACATGGAACTTACTCTACATATCTTAGAACTATGCTTGCCCCTATATACAAGAATGCAGAAGTCGAGGTTGTGGTAGGTAGGGGACACCATGGACGTAGCTCAAGAAAGGCAATGAGAAATTAATAAATAGCTGAAAAGCCCATTGGCGAGATCTTTCACTTATTGTTAAATAAATTTCATTTCTGAAAGTGTATAAATTTTTCATTTGTAAGAGCGATGTTAATGAGGCATATAAATGTGACCTTCTCGATTTGTGCCATTTTGGGATTGTTCTAATCGTTGGCCCGAACCCGCCGGAGCCCTTCAAGTATGGAGGTCAAACGGCTAACCTTGGAAAGGGGATCGCAAACAACGTCGGGCCCGGCCCGGCCCGGCCCATGATCGCCATGAAAAATCTGCATGCAACTTTTGTCGATAGTCGATCATTTCCATGATAAACAAAGTTGGGTCCGACATGAGCGTGGATTCATCCAGCTAAGCCACCTACTCAAGCGAGTTCACTTCTACTTGGTTCGCAGAGAATCTTTCTAATCATGTAAAGATTATCTTCCTAATTTCCATCGTTTTTGTCACTTAGAAAATTGGGAATTAGTGAAAAATGTTTCACTGTTAACAACGCTCTATCCTTAAACACTTTTTCTTTTTCTTTTTTAATACAATGAAAGCGATTCTCATTAACATATTTTCCCAAGTGATATGGGCAACTAAAATCAGGAAAATCTTCTCCTCAGGCCAACTATAGGACATGCTACTGGGCCACTAAAGTTTTATGTCCTTACTTTCTTTCACTTGTAAATTTTTTTTTTATTGAACATCATTTCGATATATCTCTATCGAAGCGATAAATTATTCGTATTATAAAATAATTTCATCAAATCAATGGCGTCAACCAATCTCCACTAGCTATCACGTGACATGACACTTGATAAAACACAGTCCTCAAAGCTAAGGAATAATTTTCGCACTGTGAAGTGTGAATCGCCTTATTCAAACCTAGGGGAAAAAAAGTGGTGATATGAAAGAAAAGAGAGAGTTGGGCAGCAAAAGGAGATTCCATGCCAAAAAAAAAAGTACTAAAACATATGGATTGGGCGGGGGATGATATGCCTGCCGCCCCTCTTTTCTTGCGAAACAAAGGAATACGTGTTTTGTTAGAATAATATTATAAAAAAATTTAAATTAGTATAATACAAAAAAACTCTAAATTTGTATATTTATAATAAATTTACAATCCGTTAGTTATTGTTAAATTATATTAATATCATAAAAAATCATAAATCGATACTTCTGTTAACTGTCACGTGTATTCAACTTTATCATTTGACGGTAAAATTTAATCTCAATTTGAGATTTTTTATCGTATCATCCCTATTTTTCGCCCAATAAGAATAATTATAAGTAATGTGAAACATTAAATGAGACAAAAAAGAAAATAAAAGTACGGAGATTCCCGAAAATCTTTTCACGATAATCGACGAGGACAAGATTAGGGGATGATTTAGTGGGGGCTTTGGCCAATGAAAATGTGGAGATGTCCCGTCATCTCGGACAAAAGTATATTAAAGTTGTCACCAAATGCGTGGAGTGGGCCCTACTTGCAATTTCTGTCTTTTCCTATAAAATGAAATCGGCCTACAGGTCCGGATGCATGAGTTGGCAGAGGCCCCAAGGGAAAAAGAACTTTGAAAAGAGTCGGTTTTTTTTTTTTAATTCAGCAGAAAATCGAGGATTTATAAAGATTTTTTTTTATTTTTAAAAAAATAGTTAGTGAAACACAGTAATATGTACTTAAACATTTTTGCAAATGATGAAATTATATCTCGTCTATTTATTTTTTAAGCGAATGCAGAAAATTTCAAGTGGATGTTTTCCAAACCTTTGTTTTTTGCGAAATAAATGGGCCATCTATTTTTCGTTATGACATGTGTAATTGAGCCTTTTGGTTGGACTAATTGTGAAGAATGCGTAGATCATTTTGTTCATGTATATCTAATTAGGCTCCACCCATACACGCGAGGGTTCACTTGAGATCACTCGAGGTGAGCAACACAAAATTTGATGGATTAATAACAAGATTGACTAGATTAGAGGTGTGCCATGCTATGATGATTTTAATAGATGTGCAATTGATCGCCAAAAACTTTGGGTTTATGATTTGGGCCGCCGTTCCTTT
The DNA here is from genome assembly GCA_014182515.1 of Eucalyptus microcorys. NCBI lineage: Eukaryota > Viridiplantae > Streptophyta > Magnoliopsida > Myrtales > Myrtaceae > Eucalyptus > Eucalyptus microcorys. Next base: position 26,345,734 of record CM024571.1, read on the forward strand.
ATTATCTAAAAGGGTGTTTAATTGACTCGTAATTTAAAACGAAAAAACACTCTATCATGTCCGGATTGTATTGAAAACCAATTAAAACTAAAGAAAACGAGATTCATATTAATTGTTGAGTATATTTGGCTGTTGTCCAAAGGAAATTGTATCAATGTTATCCGGTTGCAATGAATTAGTTAAATAACATGAAATTGGCTGCGAAAATAACACGTAATCATGTTTTAATGTATACTATTTTAATTTTTTTAGTATTCTCGAAATATGTCATCTCTATCTATCGCGGAGTATCAAATATTTTTATTTTTTATTTTTTGAACTCTCCATTTGTTTTGTTGCCCGCAACTTGACATGTAAAAAAGTCAACTATGAATATGATACGCGATCTTTAGCCCTAAATTCACGGTTGCTCTATTAACCATGTTTCTTCATCCGTCCCCGTCATTACTCCATATATAGTACTATTCAATTAGACCTAGTTCGTAAATTTAGGGGTGGTGTCACATCGAATTTTCCTACTTCATTACTTAATATTAATGTACGATTAAACGGATCTATTTAAAAAAATAACTTTGATACCACGTTAATTCTTAGCCGATTGAGATGCCCCTTGCTTTTACATTTGACTTTCCTTCCTACCACATAAAAATAAAAATTTGACTCATAAAAATTAGAAGAGAAACCGATACCAACAAGTGTTGATAATTATGAATTGTTTTCTCAGTGATTTATTAAAACTAGTATGTGCATTTAACTGAGAAGCAAATTCAATTGGGAAAAGTTAAACCAAACACTTAACTATTGTAAAGCGATACTCCATATTTAAAAATATATGTGTGTGTGCACGCGTGCGTGCGTGCCTAAAAGTACCACGTCCTCCATATTACCAAATAAAACACGAAATACTGATGATATGTTTTTTTTTATAAGAAACTAATGGATTTTATGGTAGTTGATGCCTCGTGACTAGTTGGTTTGATAATTGACATAGTATTCAAAATGAGAATATTCTTATAAAATATGTCAAGTTAGCTTGACTTATTTGTATGTATACGTATATATACTTATATTATATCATTGTCCGTTAAGACAACTTCAACTCATTGGCCCAATTTTGCTATTTTACTTGCAAAGACAGCTTCTTCATCATTGCATTAGTTGATTTTATGGTTGATTGACTAATGTAGATCAATCGGCTGATGATGTTAAATATATAAAAAATGATTATTTGCACGTTTTTCTCAACTCATTTTCCCTCTCGCCTGCTTTTGCCGTGCTCAAAAGTCAAAACCCCCCCAAAAGAAACTGGAATTATATTTGAATTCTTTTAGAAGTACACGGATATCCGCCAACCAGCAAAATGCCCATCGCGGTTGACTGAACCTACGTGCCCTTCGTGGTGACCCAATCGCAGCCGCCCTCGCGATCTACCCATTCTCTCTACAGCTCGATATATCGCCGATAATTCCAATATCTCGGAAAATGTACTCATCACAGTACATCCAAAATATGAACATAAAATAAAACATATAAGCATCATTATGTGGAAAATATTAAAATACCTTAAGGCACTTGTTGGGTTGTTATTCGTACTTTCTAATTGCGAACACTTATTTTTCAAATATGATAATTTTTCCAAATTTCCCGTTTCAATTTTCAAAAAACATCAATATGCATACTAAATAATTTGTAGTGATCCTAACTAGAGCTCTCAGGACACTGATTAACAATTATAAAATTTCGGAAAATTCACACATAATTTTATATGCTTATTCATCAGGATACATATCCATGAGAAACAAAATTTAGGAAGTTATCATAAAATTGATGAAAAGAAGAATTCGTCTCAAAAGCCATTGGAAATTTTGCTATTACAAATGAGTTTCCACGAGAAGGAAAAAGGCAAAAAGGTCTTTTCATTACGTACGATTGGAAACGGAAACGTATGGAATCACGACAAGTATAGTTGTCCCGTTCGTCCCGGTGTACGAGTCAGGTTTTTGGGTTTTCTCGACAGAAGATGTCGTGTACGATCAGGTAAATGCTCCTAGGTCGGTAACGTTATCATCCCACCCGCATTTTAAGGGGAAAATATCAATTTCGATTTCTTAAAATAAAAATTAAAACAATATATATATATATATATTTATATATATATATTTCATTGGCGGGACCCACTGGCTGCACCTCCAGTCTTCACCGAAGCAGCCTCTGTGAAAAGGGGAGAAAAAATCTCTGATTTCTCCTCTTTTTTTCTGATTTTTTTAATTTTCTAATTCTATTATTATTTTTATTATTTTATTTCCTTCTTCTCCCTCTTCTTCGTCTTCAATCTCCAGTCACGCGTACGATTTTTCTGCAACCGAAAATAAAAAAAAGAGGAAAAAAAGAAAAAGGAAAAAGGAAGGGGAGGGCATTGAAAAGGTCTTCAGCTTTTCTCCTCATTTTCACCTGTCCGCGTTGAGGAAGATTTGGGGGATCGCAGTGATCGCTTCGAAGCTCGCCAAGGGAGAGGGAGATTGATTCGTCCGGCGGGCGCAGCCGGTGGAGTCCCGTCGTTAATGTCGAGACCGTGAGCTCGGCCGGGGCATTTTCCGAGCGCGAAATCGGAAGCGGCAGCTGAATCGGCCGCCGCCGCCGCCGCCGTCGCCGTCGAGTTCGTGTTCGCCGGCGGAAGTGATCTGATTGATTCAGGTTCCCGCCGCCGGGCTGCTTCGTGGCCCCCGGTGGAGATTGCGCGCGGCCTTCGCGTGGTGTAGTACTTTTTGTGTTGGTATGTTTTTTTTTTTTTTTTTTTTTTGGAATCTGCGGCGCTCGTGCTCGCGCATTTGATTTGTTCCGTGTTTTCTTTTGGCTTGATTGATTTGTCACTTTGATTGTTTCATATCTGTCAGTGCGCTCGTCTTATCGGTTTTTGCTATGTAGCAACTGTGTGTATGTTTGAGTTTGTACATGGTGAATTTGTGCGGTTTATGTGTAAGATTAGAGCTTGATTGGTGCGAGCATAGCCCTTTTGGCTGACCCTTGAAGGCTTTCTTGAAGAGGGCGCTCTTTTTTTTTATTTATTTATAATTTTTATTATAGTTGTTTAAGACGATCAGTTTGGGCTGGCGAATTGGAAACCGTGGTAGTATAGTCTTTCTGCTTAGTGCTTACCATTAGTGCAGGGTTCCTGAATGAGATATAAGGAGAACTTGGATTAAGTGGTTTTGCAAAAAGGAGTTGTCTTGAGGCCATGTCAGAGTGCTTGTGTTAGGGAATGGGCGCATTGTCCTGCATAGGGTCATGCCAAGCTATGCATTCTGGAAATGGTGATGGCAATTTACTTGATGTTCCTCAAGCAGGCTGATCAAATGTGGAAATAAGGTGAATACGACTTTTGATGTCTGGCATAGAAAAGTGGTGTTTCATGGTCATTGCAGACCAACCTTTAAAAAGTACAAATTTTCCAAAGACATTGCTATTGCAGAGCACTTGCTAAAGGGTATGGATTTAGTTTTATTCATCCTACCAGTTTCTAAGATGAGTGAGAAAGGCGTTTATTGCCCATTGTTGGCTGTACACCCATTGAATAATAAAATTTCTCTATAAATAGCTTAGGTGGCAGACCAAGATTTGTTGCAGCAGTCTCATTCAGTATACCAAGTGAACAGATTTAAGCCGGTGAAGGATTGCTTGAGCAGACATAGGTGTCAGTGCTGATTAAGTACCGGATTATCTCATCTACACATAAACTTTTGTTAGTGTTGCCATCCTCCTTGTTCACAGGCCCAACTGAATAAGCATGTTCTATTAGTATATGGGATGACCAGGACAAGCAATAAAATTAAAGTGTTGACATTTTTGGATGACTTTTGGTTGCATAATCAATGTCTTTATATTGGGGAAACCGTGATTAGGGTTACTAGGACCATAGGTCTAGAAATATTCTCAAAGTGAGTGATGAAACTTTTTAATTTGGCCAAGGTACATGAACCTTAACAATGCCCTTTTTATCCGTTTGGTTGCTTGTCCGTAATGTAACGCGTTTCAAAATTACATCTTGTGGTTCACCTGCTGAAAACCAGGCGATGATGCTTTCTTTCTTTATTTTAAAATGGTGGAATCACTTTCTTGCTTCATTTTGGGAGCTTTTGCTTGTTTCTAAATTGAAAATCTATGAATTGTGAATTGAAAATCTATAAATTGAGCTTCTCCTGGAAGTTAAGGATATCGGCTACTGTCTAGGGTGGTTACTTAGGGTTGCTAATAATGTTTTCTTGCAGTTTCACTGGATATTAGAGGTGGATTTGAGCCCCTATTACTTCGTTTTTCTGCTGGATTACTGCCTCCAGTACATATGGATATTCTTTTCGATGTTCAAGTTAATATTCATATATAATGCCTGGCAACAGTTTTGATTCTTGAACATGTTTTGTTTTGATGTTAGGCAATATATACAGACTTACCATAATTATCTGGAGTTCTTAGGAGATGTGATGAATTGATCCTTTCAGGATGTGATGCTTCTGCTTGCCACATAGTAAGGAGGTGCTCCGATGAGGTCACTGGGATGTGCTAGTGATCTTTCTTGAGCAAAGATAAAATGCTACCAAACTGGAAAAAACGCCACATCAGATTGAAGTCTTCTATCACATATGGTTGTTTGTCTATTGCATGTCTGGTGTCAGGAGAGTGCTAGGACTGCGAAATAAATATTATCATGGAGCAAGCCCTTGAAAAAAAGTTCCCTGTCAATGCAAAGGACTATAAGTTATATGAGGAGGTTGGTGAAGGTGTCAGTGCCACAGTGTATAGAGCTCTCTGCATTCCATTCAATGAGATTGTTGCAGTCAAAGTTCTTGATCTTGAAAAATGCAACAACGACTTGGTATGTTCTCTCTCTCTCTCTCTCTCTCTCTCTCTGTGTGGGTGCGTGCGCGTGTTTGGGGGAGGGGTGGCCATGCTGTGTGAGAAAGGAGCAGAGAGAGATGCCCCGGGGGGGGGTTTGGTAAGGGTATAGGTGTGTGCACAGATGCAATGGGCATATAAATTGTGCGAAGCTATAGCATTGCAAAATACAATGAAGGGGTCTATACTTTCCTCTTATAACTGGAATGACTTTTCATTCTTATATTAAAAGTTTTCTCATTGCTTCCCACGTATGTCTGGAATGACTTTACATTTATCAAATAATGGAAATCAATCTTCTTTTACGAACTCAGCGTTTCAACTACTAAATTATGATGAACTAAAGATAAATGGAGCATTTTTCCTTATTTTTATATTTGATGAGAACTTTCTTTGTCACAGCAGAAATCATTTGCATTGTTCTCGGAACTGTTCGCAAATGATACCATATTTTCTTCTTGTCAAAGTAGTTTGTATGCTTCGACTTGCTCTTAGGGTGTAACTGAATTGTTCGATCGTAAAATATGCCGTATGATTGTTTGCTGAGTGAGGGTAATTGAACTCTTAGGTGCTGAACCTAATGTTTAGTATTGACAATGTTCTTATATGTGTATGTTGGGAGACTTGTGCAGGACGGTATTCGGCGGGAAGTGCAGACAATGAGCTTGATCAGTCATCCAAATCTTTTACAGGCTCACTGCTCTTTCACTGCTGGCCACAGCCTTTGGGTTGTGATGCCATACATGACTGGGGGATCTTGTATGCACATTATGAAATCTGCCTTTCCAGAAGGTTTTGAAGAGTCTGTGATCGCTTGTTTGTTGCATGAGGTTCTCAAAGCTCTTGTGTATCTTCATTCCCATGGGCATATTCATAGAGATGTGAAGGTACAATATCACCAATTTTCTTTAATCCAATTCTGACGTTTGAGGTTATCTCCTGTTGTGGCATCCTATTTTTAGATAGTTCCTTTTTCATGTTTTTTCCCGTTTTACTTGAATGATTATTTATAAGTCAATTTTCTACGATCTAATGCAGTCAGGGAATATATTGGTCGACACAAATGGTTTTGTCAAGTTAGCAGATTTTGGCGTTTCTGCTTGTATGTTCGATACTGGGGACAGGCAGAGGTCCAGAAACACCTTTGTTGGGACACCTTGCTGGTAGTTTACCCCTTGTTCATTCATATGATGTTAACCTATTCCTTATTTTTGTAGTTAATTTATGTTAGCAGAATTATGCTAAATGTCCTATGTCTGTTTTCTCTGTCTTTAGGATGGCTCCTGAGGTTATGCAACAGCTGCATGGATATGACTTTAAGTGAGTGGAATTTGATCTGCATATTCTCTTACCTTTTTTTCTTCTCTTACCTATGGAATGTTGATTTGGTATTGGAATTTGCTTCTCTAAACAGAGCAGACATCTGGTCTTTTGGAATAACAGCACTTGAACTTGCCCATGGCCATGCCCCATTTTCCAAGTATCCCCCGATGAAGGTACTCTTCAACATAATTTTAAATAGCTAGTGAGAGAGCACATGCCTTGCATGTGCCTCTGTATTGAAATTTGAAAAGAAGTGCCTGATCTACCCACCAATATGTTGGCCGTCGCTTTATTTAATAACTTGCGAACTTAGCAAAGTATGTTATCTTCTTGCTTTTTCCTTGATAGAGTCCCTTGTGCAGGTGTTGCTGATGACCTTACAGAATGCACCTCCAGGGCTTGACTATGAAAGAGACAAGAAATTCTCCAAGGTGGATAATTTAGGTGGTACTGTTGGAAATAGCTCTATGATTTGCAAGTACTGAAATTGTATTAACTGCCCTACTTTCAGTCTTTCAAAGAGATGGTGGCCACTTGCTTAGTGAAGGACCCTAAGAAACGTCCAACTTCAGAAAAACTTTTGAAGCACCCCTTCTTTAAGCGTGCTCGTGCTGCAAATTATCTAGCTCGAACCATTCTTGAAAGGCTTCCTCCATTAGGCGATCGCTTTAGGGAACTTAAGGTCTGTAGCTTGGAGAGAAAGCTGCATACTCTAAGAATTTTCTCATTAATAGCATATCTGATATCATTACCTCTAACGTGAGTGTTATTTTCAGGCTAAAGAGGCTGATCTTCTTGTACAGAACAAAGCCCTCTATGAAGATAAGGAGCAACTGTCACAGGTGGGCAGCAACTTTCTGTATTAAAAGACATTAGACTATACTTATAGATATATTTTTAGTTATCTGATTCAAGATATTGCTTGTATCGTTATTTTGTGGTTCTCAAAAAGGCTATATGTTTGCAGTGTGCTGTGAACATCTCCTCTTCTAAGACTCACTCATCTACTGGGAGTAGACTTTTTTAAAAGAACAAACTGGTTTTTGACCTGAACCCACATTTAGGACTGTTGATATTATGAACGTGGAAATTTCTGGAATCCTTAGATCAGACGATAAGTTCACAAAAGTGTTTTATCTTCAGTATGTTTCATGTTTTACTGATGATGGAGATATCCTCATATTGAAGAATCCGAAATAGTTTTCATTTAGATGTTCTGATTGAGTCTCAGTGACATGATTAATACTTGTCGCCTTGCAGCAAGAATATATACGAGGCATCAGCGCGTGGAACTTCAACTTGGAGGATTTAAGAAGTCAGGCTGCTCTGGTACCTAGTTTTTTCTAGTTCACAGTCCATACTCAATTGGTAGGAAACTCATAAGAGCTTAGGTAACAAAGATACATCTTAAGTAAGAACTTTAACTGCAGATTCAGGATGGGGATATTAATCCTAATGCCGAAGATGTCAAGCAAAAGCATGGACATTGGGATGTTGGGATTCCAGCAGAGAGGCTATCTCCCAATATCATTGACCAAACAAAAGTTGCCCCTAACAAGAAGGTATCAATTTTGATCATCACGGGGTCTCTTGTGATGCTCTTCTTATTAGGTGGTTCACTAGGTTCTGAGTTTCTTCTCATGGCCAATGTTCATCTCTTCCAGGACTCGATTGAAAATTTACATGATTTGGAGGACTCACTTGCTTCATTTCCGATTAGACCTGTTCAAGCACCGAAGTATGATTAGCTTCCTTTTACTTTGTGCCCTCTTGTGCACATCTCATCCAGAATATCTAAGCAGGCAACAGATATTAGGCTCATTTCCCCTTCACCTGGGCTTTAATGAATTCATTATAACATTCCTTGACTCTTAATGGGAAGATTCCTTTGTGCCTGCGTTTTAAACCAAGAAACAACTATTTGACCGAGTAATTAAGCAACAATTAAAATGGACTTTGCATTAGCTTTATAAATCCGATTTCTAATTTCATCCTCTTCTTTCTATTATGTAGAGCTTATTTTGATGTTCGTGAGGTTGATGTTAATGCTACCAGTCCAAATTGGAAAGGTACTCGATCTGATTCTGAAGAGCAATTTCCTACAAAATCTTCACCTAAAGGTACTCAATCTGATATTGAAGAACAGCTTCCAACACGATGTTCATCAAGAGCTATTGACACTGAATCTCGTAAAAACGAGGATGATCATCTTGGGCCGAGTGGCAGTCCACCACCTCATGTCATTCCTGAGGACAAGAAACTTTTAAGTGGTCCCCAAAGGCTGATAACGTGACTTCACCTGAGAAGCTTATTTTTGTTGATGTGAAGAGGTATATTTGTTCTATTGACATGACTATCTTTCTTTGCCTCTTTCATTTGTGAATTATCTGCTACAACTTGGTTTCTCAAAAACAACCTGTTTAGCAATAATTTGCTGGTTGGTAAGTAGAAGAAATTAATGATGAAGTGCTTTCTTGGCTTGGTGTTAGCAAAGTGAGCAATGCCATTTTCGTGTAATGAGAAAGTCCACTAAAATATTAACCTTCACATTAAGCGAATGAGGAGTAAAAGAATATTTTGTGGATATTTATCAACAAATTCGATGCAACTAAGCTGCTGGTGAATATATTTATATATGCATATATACTATTTACATGGTGAAACACTGCGAAAACAGCTATCTATGCATACATATACATAAAAATGGTGAAAAACTGGCGACCACCAAAAGGGGGATGGTGCGTGAGTAATCGAATGAATCCGTGTAAAAGAAGAGGTTCTGTAAATGAGACCCAAATGCTTATCCATAACTTGATGAAAGAATTGTTTGGGAAGTTGCGTCATTCATGCATGTATAGGAAATTTGACAATTGAAAAGGCCAATCTGTTTTTTCCCTCTTTTCTTTTTTAAGTAGATCACATCAAATTTTCTTAGTACGTGCAATTTATCTTGAAAGATGGCACTATCTTGCAATTCACGATGTCTTTTCTCATGTATGCATGTATATGTGCCTGCACATTCGTTATGGTAGCATATGAAGTTGGTACTATTTGCATCTGCACCATTTTGGTCATTGCTGGTTGTCTCTTTGCAGCAGATATTATCAGATTTTGCAATTTCACTCTGCCACTCCCTTGACTCTTTCAACAGAGTTATTTGTTATCCTGGGCACTTAATCACATTACAATGTCTCCATCCCGTCTCCAAATTTACCTGCCCACAACAGTGACATGGGGATAATATTTCTGCAAAGTTAGGTACCAGATGTGAGCCTGGGCATCTGGATCATGTGTGGGGGTTTCCTAATTGCTAGTGAGGATGGTAACAGGTGGAGATGAATTTCAGTTAAAGAGAAGAAAAGAGGGGAAAAGGGATGAACTCTAATGTCAGAGTAGAATGTGAACAAGACTGGATGAAATGGACTTTTACAGAAAATGACAGTGATAAAATGAATAGAGGTTATATGAGGTGATTGTTTGACAAAGTTGAGTCTTGCATTTGTCATCTTGTCAAAATGTAGCCAGATAATCTGAATCATTCACATCCTTAGTCTGTATCACACATGATTTTCAAGAAGCTATGTGCAATATTACTGGCTAATCGACCATAGATTAGGAGTCTTCGAGCTCATGTTGACTGTGCAATCTGGTTATTTGAGAATCTGTTTGTATCCCAGTGGTAGAGGTAAAAGGGACACTTATGATCACTTAGAGGTGTCTACTTTTGCAAGATGCTTTTGCATGTGAGGTGTAATTGGTGGAAGAGATGAGCACAGCCAGACCTTTGAATTTAAAGATTGTTCCTGTGGCATGGAGTCAACGGCACGATTACTCTTGAACCCTTTTTAGGCTCTTTGATTGTGGTATATAATTGTCACTAGATTAATTGGATCTAGTCTAACCCAACTCTTTCTTTGCCTCATCGGCCATAGAATTAACTATTTGCTTGCTTATGACTTTAAGACTATTGCTGACAGTCATTTCTGGTTATTTTAGAAGGGATCATCAACAGCCGAAGTACCAATCTGAAGTATACCGCCAGAAGAAAGATTCCGATATTGTATCACCTGGTGTGTTCCAGTGATTCTTTGTCTTCTTTCCCATGATTAATGGACATTAGTCTGATGGTTAATATTCTCTTTCATTTGAATGATTAGTTGAAGACACATCTGAAGTTGGTGTTGTCCAGCGTAAGGGACGTTTTCAGGTCACGTCGGCTGATCTTAGTGCAAAGGTAATCCACTCCCAACTATTGCCTACCTGGCCTTTGGTTGGCCCTTGTGAATTTTTTGATTTTGGGGGTATCATTTTATACGATCTTAGACCTGCGAGATGTTCTTGAAATTATGCTTCAAGTTTTTAATTATTCTTTGGAGAACCTAGAACTTTAGATTGCTAGGGATTGAATCTGCAGATCATGCCTTTTCGGTCTACTTAAAGTGTTCATGCTCGCAGGTTTTGTCTGATCATGCAGAAGTTTTTAAGTTTTTAAAGTTGATAGGCTGTATGAGATCGGTGAGAAGAAAAGGCATATTTACCTCATGGGATCTTGTGCAGAAAGATTTAAGAGACCTTTACATTTTGGCAATAGAAAAATAAGAGTGAAACGACTTTACAAAGGGTATATGGTGCATCTGGTGTACTCTTCTCTGTTGAACTCTTTTTATGTCTCAAATCAAGGAAATCTGATATGGTCATGCCCAATTTTCATGTCCTCTGTCTTATCCGATTCTTTCCGTATGTTTCTGGCATGGAAAATGTTTATCACCCCTGTAGAATTCATTTGTGCTCTTCAATTTTCAAGAACTTTTAGATACTATTCTTTTTACAGCATCGTGGTCTAAGAGTATTGAGTGTCCAAATTTTACAAATGCAAAGGAGCTGTAACTGTTGTCATCTTCCCTTTTTGGTCCAGAGTCCAGTCAGCAGCTCATTAGGAACTGGTTATGGTGGGTCATCCTATTTCACATCCCCAAACATTGCTACTGGCACACTCCTCCCATCATTGCAGGGTATTTTGCAGAAAAACGTCACGCAAAGAGTATGTGTTTTATTATTGAATCCAACCGATCTGTCTCACATGGTACCTTAATTGGCTTCTAAGGAAATCAATTTTGACAGGATGAAATTATTAAGATGATCAAATATGTGGAGCAAATGTCTGGTATATCATGCTTTCTTCTTCTTCTTCTTCTTCTTCTTCTTCTTCTTATAATTTATTGGTATTTATATATTTGCCAACCTCTATTTGATACAGGTAAGCCTCTGGAAATTGCTGAGGCTTGTATTAATGAGCAACTGCAGGTACTTTCCATATTTTCACATTTCTAATATTGGGAAATGATAGCTTCTATTTTTTTTAGCCTCTAATGTTTAGGGGAAACTGCAAAGAATCTAATAGGTCAGGATGCAAAATGTCACTTCATACAAACTTTTTTGCATTACTCTATCGAAGCATTCTCATTAATGTGGCTGTTCATATAGAATAGTGTGTGTGCTATCCCGTAGTTGATGAACTAGGAATGGCCATCGCAATCAACTGGGGGCTGATGGCTGTGTTTGATTGTCACCATGTGTAGCAATTATGCGTTGCTCATTCACTCTCTGGCCAACAATCAGATTTGTGTCTCAAAAATCCTTATTATACATCTCTGTTTTACATAATTAATGCTGTGTTCTTCACATGAAGAAATGCATGAAGCGATATGGTAGATCAATCTGGGTGGCAACTAAATTCCATTCGTCACCACCCAATTACACTAAATCTCTGTTTTTCTATTACATTATCTGGCAACAACTGGTTTAGTCTTTGTTATTTACTGTTTATCACTTTTTGAACATTTTTTCCATCTCCTTATTTGCAGACAAGTCCTACTTCTGCGAAGGAGAGAGAATTGCAATCTCAGTTGGTAAATCTGCAGCAAAGGTAAGTCATTTCCTGCTTCTTGCAATTGCAACGTATTACTCTTCGTTAACATGCTATTAAAAGTCCTTTTAAATGTCAGTGTTCAGAGGATGGATGAGGAATTGCAGAGACAGAGAACGAAAAATTCCCAGGTAGTGTTTTCCCGTTGTTGGGTTCTAGATACATTAGATTGCTTAACTATTGTTGGAGATACCCTCTCTACCGTGCATATGAGCAGCATTTGGCGACCTACATGTTGCAGGGAATAGAATATGATCAGATTGGAATGATTTCTTATCTCCCATTTGTGAATGCTCACATTTACGAAGAGATACTTTCAGAAATATGACTAGGCTTGAGGAAACAAGGATAATTAAATAAAATAAAGTATCGACGGTAAGTTTCTAGAGAGAGAGAGAGAGAGAGAGGGAGAGAGAGGGAGGGATGGAGGGAGGGAGGGAGGGAGGGAGAGAGTGAGAGAGAGGGAGAGGGAGGGAGAGAGAGAGAGAGAGAGAGAGAGAGAGAGAGAGAGAGAGAGAGGGAAGGGAAGGGAGAGGGAGGGAGGGAGGGAGGGAGAGAGCGAGAGAGCGAGGGAGGGAGGGAGAGAGAGAGAGAGCGAGAGGGAGGGAGGGAGGGAGGGAGAGAGAGCGAGATAGTGAGAGAGAGCGAGGGAGGGAGGGAGAGAGAGCGAGGGAGCGAGAGGGAGGGAGGGAGAGAGCGAGAGAGGGAGGGAGGGAGGGAATCCACTCTGTTGACTGTATCCACTCTATTGGCATTTAGTGGACACCGGATGACAGAGTATAATTCACCACATGATGAACAATTTTATTGAGAACCTTCTCTCAAGTAAGCATCATTGTTATGCTTACCAATCAAAATTATCAGTGAATCTATATCCTTCCGCTGGTCAGCATGCTAATGTGGTCTTCACGAAAGCCCTTCTGAAAATCTCTGCTAATTTGAGAAGCAATTGTGTGACATTTTATCTGTCTCTCACATATCATTTATCCCTCGCAACATCAAGAAGACAAATTCTGTTGTCTTAATGACATGTCACTTTCAGTTCTTTCACACTTTCTCTTGGTCTTCATTTAGGAGTGATTTACTAATGGCACGTTCCTAGATGCCTCTGATTGCATTTTGTTTCAGTTACTTTAAAATACTGTCTTGACTTATGTCTACGGAGTGGTGAGATGTCTGACTGAAAACGTGATGCTTTGCAGCTAGTAAAACAATTAAGTTTTTTGGCAAAGCGAGAAGACAGATTAAGAAAGGACGATGAAGTATGATGCTAATGTCCACCTCTTCTTTTCGTTGTTTGCAACAGCGAGTTTGATTCACGAGCTCAAGGTACTTCGAAGGTATGGGGGCATTTTTCTTCTTTGTCCATTGTATTATTTCATTGTACCATATGTGTGATGGTTTGTAATGCTTATGCCCGAGTTTTGTCAAATCATTCCTTGAGTCTATTAATAAATCAGGAAAACCTATAAGTACATTACTCTTCTCTACTCTCTCAACATGTACAGTGAAAGTATGAACTGATTCAGATTCCTCAATTGGATTTCATCTTGTTTCTTAAGGGTCCTTGTTTTATGCTAATATGCACATATATGGAAGGGCAAATTTTGAGTAATAGACATCACTAAGTTCAAGCTCTATCTCATACGGATTGAGCAGTGGCATTGCAATCTCATGGAGACGAGCCTTTAGACTTGTAGCTCGGATTGTGAACGGCAACAGCGCATGCAATCAGACCTATGGAAAGTTCATAATTGTGCCAAAATTGTGGCCGAGTTCATTTTTTTAGCATGGATACTGAGAAACAGGTTATGCTAAGATACTATTGTATGACTCTGACCGCAGCTTCAGATGTTTGATACTTGTGTTTATCCATGCATACAAATTTATATATGCTCATAGATCGCGGAAGGCCGCGGACTCTTGGTCCTGAGAAGACTGAAACTTCGATTCATACCAATCGACCTAGGCCAAAACCGAGATTCCTTTTAGACCCGCAACCGAAGTATGAAAAGTGAGCTTAACTAAAGCAACATAGATCGTTCGTTCAGATCTCTCTTGATCTAGGGAAAACGTCTTTTTGTGTGGAATTTGGCGATGAAGCTTTCCTGATAAACATAGAAATCTACGAGACGCTGCTGATAAAGTTCTCGAAAGGAGAGTGAGCATTTGGTTGATAGAATGATATGGGGGTTCAATTTTACCATTGCAACTGCTTAAAAGAGCGTAAAGAAATCGAGTAAGCAGGCTATTTTGCGAGTAGTTCGAGCTCGACTTGATTATTCGAGATCGATTTCCCAGATTTTAAGTCGAGCTTAAGCTCAAGATGCTTCATACTCGAGTGAGCAGGCTCTCGAGCTTTGTCGAATCTAATTGAACTGCGTTTGTGTTTCTTTTTCTTTTTTTTTTTCTCCTTTGGGAAAGCAATTATGGATAATGAAAACTCATCCTCCTTGTAGATCTGAAAATCCATACTCTAAATTGTATAAGGTAGGTATTTATAGATAAAGAGAGCCGCTAGTCACTTGTTAAGCCTAAAAAGATATTTTGGAAATTTCCCATTTCAAGCAATTTCCTCGAAGTAAGCACTTTTTCAATTTTTACAACCATCTAAAAAGTGTTAATTCTAATATTAGTCTATAAGAATTTAATATTCAACCCAAAAAAAAACAAAAGAATTTAATATTGGTTGAAATCAAAATTCACCAGTCTAACGGCAGACTTCATCAAATCCCGACAACTATGTACGGAGTTTATCTATGCGATCCAATTGCATAAAATTGCTGTTTTGTTAGATCCCTTTTGTCCTCAGTAAAATTTCGTCACGATCTCCAGTGAGACTTTTCGAATTGATAGTTACTGATGTGCACGGAAAACAGGCGGAAAAAGAGAAGAATTGATATTTTTTTAATTCATTTATTTTTATAAACGATTAAAGTGGAAACTCTTTTTTTAGAAGAAGAAAAATTTGCATTTTTAATTCAATTAAAAAGACCAAAATGGAGAAAAGCGATCCGGACCTCCTCGCAACTGCTTCCCTGTCTCTGCAACGACATCCGTTATCCACGCCCGACCCGGACCCCCCGCCTTTCTTACCCGACCCGTCCCTCCAAATCCGGTCGGGCCCAGCCCACCACAGTGTCTAAAGCGGGGTGGCATTTTGGGCATTTCATCTGCCCCCACGGGGAGCAGGGACGCGTGGGGAGTAGCGGTACACGGTAAGCCGCGCCAAACGAGGACACACCTCTTTTGAAACTGCCCGGTGGCACCCCCAGCCCCGTGGCGCACGTTAGCGCTCCCCAGCCCATCTTTCCGACCGTGCGCCTCGGTGCGTATCGCCTCGACGATAATACAACAGGCCCACACACAAAGAGTAAATAAAAGAAAATATCAATATCAGAGCAGGCAGGCAGAGACGCGGGCGTAGCTTCTAGCTCCGACTGGAGAAGACGAAGATGGAGGGGGAGCCGACGAGGGTGATGATGGGAGTGAACGAATCGACGATCAAGGGGTACCCGCACGCGTCGATAAGCAGCCGGGGAGCGTTCGAGTGGACTCTCCAGAAGATCGTCCGCTCCAACACCTCTGGCTTCAAGCTCCTCTTCCTCCACGTCCAGGTCCCCGACGAAGACGGTCCTCTCTCTCTCTCTCTCTCTCTCTCTAGCTTTTGCGTTTGCGCTTCTTGTTTTCGTTCGATTGGAGGAGATGTGATCGGTGTTAGTTTCGTCGATAGGCGCCGAGCATTCCTGTTAGTATCGATGTGCGGTCGGTTTCCGTGTCGCATTTGCGTCAGGAATAGATATTCGCGCGGTTTTCACCATCCGACGATAACCGAATCCGTGGCCTGTTGGTTCAATAGTTTTGTGTGAGAACTGAATGTGGATGCTCTCTCTCTCTCTCTCTCTCTCTCTCGGTTTTGGTGTGCATCGAGAGGTTTTTGGCGTACCTATCGTTGGCGGTGTGATCGGCGGAGAACCGATGCTGTGGAAGGCAGGAAGATGTGGAGAAGAGGTTGAGAACGATCGAATCGATTAGAACTAAGCAGTGTTGTAAAAGAACTCGGGAAATGGAAGAGGATTGAGTGTGCTGTGCGTGTCGTATATGGTATATAGGTACTCTTCCCTTTGCCTAGTCCGAGTTTCGGCGACTGCAGACCTTGGATATTTTGCAGCCGCTTGAAAATCTTGTTCTAGTTCTGTTCTCGTAGTAAATCAGCAATGGTGATTGATGTTCTCTCTTTCCCCTGCACAAAAAGAAGTTGAGATACTTGAGAATAGGCCCCTTGTTTAATTAACCAAGCCTTGTGTTTGAATAGGCTGGTGAGGATGAGTTGCAGGAAGGGAGAGGGATGACATGGATCTTTAGATCTGTTGTCACCGCCTGTCATCAAAGCTACTCTCTTACTTAAAGAAGTTCCCGAAGGGAGGGGTGGGATTTTGGTGTTTAGGAAGAAGCCCGTGCTGAATGAGAGAGATGTGGCATGTTGTACATGGCACTTCATCCTGCTCTGGATTTCGATGGAATGCTCTGACTGATTTATGTGATATGTGTCATGTTGTGACCAAAAACACGGTAGAAGTGCATAGTCATCTGTATGTGTCTCTCCCATCTCTTATTCTGTAAAAAGAAGAAAGAGACTTGAGGCATGAGCCGTTGTATTTAGCTCTGCAGTTTTAATTTACAGAATGTGAAACTTGAGTTATTAATTCTAGGCCTCAAAGGGAAAGCCCTTGAAACATTTGATCACATATGTGCTCTGAGGGTGAAGCTGGACCGGGTGTCCAGGCTCAGAACTCTTGCATATTTGTTCTGGAGAGTATTATCTGCCTTTAGAATGCTGAGTGATTAGATAAACAAGATCATTCCCAACCAACAGGTTTTGTAATCGTTTCTATAAGAAGTACTTCATAGAACGATCAATGTGGGGTTTTGCTTGTCAGACTCTGGGTGGCAAGTGGCATTTATATATGTATGGCAATAAGTCAGTTGTGCCTTTTGATTCAGCAATTCTTGTTGCCTAGGCGAATTGTTTGGGGAAATCCTGCATCCTCACTGATATATGGCCTCTCACTTTGCCTTTGCCATAGGTTTTGATGACATGGATAGTATATATGCATCTCCGGATGATTTTAAGAGCTTGAAACAGAGGGACAAGGCGAGAGGAGTTCATCTACTGGAGTGCTTTGTCAACAGATGTCATGAAATCGGGGTATTGGAGATTTTTCTCCTCTTTTTTTCCTGAATAAACATTGCTACCAACAATAATATTCACCATTTCCTTATGATGTGTTCATGTTAGGTACAATGTGAAGCATGGATCAAGAAAGGAGATCCAAAAGAGGTCATCTGTCATGAGGTGAAGCGAGTTAGGCCTGATTTACTTGTTGTGGGAAGCAGGGGTCTTGGCCCTTTCCAAAGGTATATCGACCTCTTTTCTGGATTCTGCTTTCAGCTGAACATCTCATAAATCGAGAGCCTGCCCCTGTGGAGTCTCCATAAGCTTCAAGACAGCTTGATCTTCCTCTCATGACCTCATCATTGACTTGCTGGCTGAGTGGAAGTTCTCTTACTAGTTGTCTCATCTCGCATGTCGATACATCTCTATCGTCTGTTTAGAGTTAGCTAATGTCATGCATATTTCTGGAAACACCTCATTGCCTGATCTTGTCATGCACATAACATCACAGGGTATTTGTTGGCACCGTCAGTGAATTTTGCGCGAAGCATGCTGAGTGCCCCGTCATAACCATCAAAAGGCCCGCAGATGAAGCTCCTCAGGACCCTGTTGACGACTGATTGATTTCCATTTTGCGGATGGCCAATTTTATCATGTTAATAGATTGGTCGTTGATTCTCGGCTGGAGACTTTGGGCCATGAATCGAGGATGTATCTGAGTTTGCAAATCATGTGTCGTTCGTGTATGGCTGTTGGCACTTGAATCCTGAACTTCATTTTCTGTGATTTTTGATTGATCAATTCCTCTGCAATTTTGTCAAATCAAATGTTGTTGTCTTGTGTATTGCATCGAATGAAATCCCAAACAAAAAGAAGACCAAAAAGATCAATCCAAACGAACGGAGAAAAAAGAAAAGAATTTGAAGATTCGCACAAATGAAATTCCTCATTACAAATGCAAATACAACATCAGCTCAGGCCCCCCATGAACAACCATTTCCTTCCCACTATAACTACACTAAACCCTCTCACCAAATCCCACTTCGATTTAAACCCTAAAAGACCATCGCTTCTTATCGGCTCTGTATCAATCGCCTCGAATTGCGTCCTTCGCTAAACGATGGCGACCTTCGCACCGGCCTCCTCAAGCTGCTTCTTCGCGTCCTCCGCCTCGTCCTTGGACACCCCCTCCTTGAACTTCTTCGGCAGCCCCTCGATCAGCTCCTTGGCCTCCTTGAGCGCCAGGCTCGTCTGCGCCCTCACCGCCTTGATCACCGCTATCCTCACGGAGCTCGGCACGTCCTCTATCACCACGTCGAACTCCGTCTTCTCCTCCACGGCCGCCGCTCCCGCGTCGCCCCCCGCCCCCGGCGCCACGGCCACCGCCGCCGGGGCGAACGCGGCCGCGGACACGCCCAGCTTGTCCTGCAGGTAGTCCACGAGGGCGCGGGCCTCCGCGAGGGTGAGGTCGGAGATCTCGTCGCCGAGCTTCCCGATCTTCTCGGGGGCCTCGACGGCGGCGACGGGGCGGACGGCGGTGGTGGGGCGGCGCGCCAGGCGGGTGATCGGGGAGGGCCGGAGGGGGAATTGGAGGGCGGAGGGCTGGGCTCTGAGGGGGCGAGCGGAGGAGAGAGGCGCGGGGTGAGCGGATGGAGAGCGAGAGGCGAGCGTGGAGAGAGCCGTTGCTGCCATTGTCGCGCTAGAGAGAGAGAGAGAAGAGCGAGAGCGGAGAGGAAGAGGAGGAAGAAGGAAGAAGAAGAAGAAGACGATAGGATAAGACTGGGAGAGAACACGAAGGAGAGGAGCGAGAGTAGAGTAAGACCACCGTCCGCGATGGGCTTTTTTCGTTTGGACGGAACTGCCCTCGCGACTTGACAAATATTACTGCGTGGTGATGCGGCGTTAGGGTGTGGTAATGAACTCATCCATCCATAAACAGTTTTTTTTTTTTTTTTTTGTGAACAGGAGGCTTTATAAACAGTTAAGCACACGTTACTTGGTAAACGTTAGCAGGAAGAGAAAAGAAAAAAAAAAAAAAAAAGCCCACAACCGAATTCTCATTCGTCATTATAAGTTATTTTAGTTAAGTTGTCGATATTTTGATTTTTCCGATGAATTTTGTTCTTCAATTTTTATCATTTTATCTTTTTTATTCTTCTTTTCCTCTAATTTGTTTGATTTAGATGATCAATCATATACCTATTACCCGTTCTATTGCTTTAATATAGCAATACAATGAATGCTAAATATGGGCAAATGTGAATAATGAATTCAACCTCACAATGATAAAAGATGAGAAAGCATTGGGTTGGGGAGGAGGGGCGGATGAAGGTAGCTACAGTATTCGCACCATCGACAAGAGGGTCGGGATCCTTACATGCGCATTTACGAGATCTTGGACCCTTGTCATTGAGGACGATGACTGATGATGGAGATGGATGTCAAGGGTAACAATAGATAATAAATTCTTATTCAAATCATGTTAGTCATATCATTTTGAATCCCATTAATCAGCAACTCAGCGAGATCGCTCTTAAACTCATATATGTGCATATAGGGTCTTTGGGAAAGCGAGATCGCTCTTAAACTCATATATGTGCATATAGGGTCTTTGGGAAATCATATGATGTCTTGATGAGAGCAATCGATTCCGTGGGTTATGTGTTTCTGCACGTAAAATTGATATAGAAACTTGCTACCTAGGAGATAATGTAAAATACCCTGACCTTAGAAACCGAAGAGTATTCTTGAATCTACGTCTTGTTAGGAAGCATCACGAGACATGTTCGAGTGTTCACTTACCCTCGCAAAATCCCAGAAAAGAGTTTTATCGCCTCCCAGGTGAACCAGCGAGCGTGATAAAACCAGACATGAGCACGGTTAGTGACTTGGTACGCACGTAACCTGTGACCTCGCAGAATTCACTACTTCAGTACTTCGGATAAATGTTTGTGAGGTACCCTGCTCAAATCACATCGACTTCCATCATAAAAATAACCTGAAATCGAATCACAGCCATGCATTCGTTTGATCAGAAGGATTAAACCCCAGACTAATAGAATCGTAGAACCATACATGAGGACCGAGCGAGCAACTGTGCAAAGAGAGAAACCAACACAGATTTCGCCATATCCTGTCCCACATATGCTAGGGCGGGTGTATTCTAGCGATGGATATCACAACATTATGCTCATGAAACTAGACCCACGATATCAGATGCTCAAAGTCGTAAACTGAAATCACATTTAAGGATAATAGTTTACAACCCTTATGTGCATATCTGCTCTTGTACTCCAGTGTAAAACAAAGCAGCTTCATTTTTCTCTCTTTGGGCTGGGACTGATCGCATCTAGTTGAGTAAATTGAGTATACTACTCTATCAATTGCTACAACAGGGGTATCGATTCATGAGTAACTCACAAGAACTGAGATGATAAATTAGGTCCTCACCACCTTCGACGTCTCCTCCCATACCAGTATGCAAATGCAGCAACTGCTGCGGCCACCAGCACGCCGACTGTTGCATGACAAACATAGATCGGTTTCTCCAAAACGACAGTGGAAGTGGAACTATTAATTTCCATAGGAGGCGAAGCGGATGGTTTTTGACTAACAGCCAATGCAAAGCCCAGACCCTGAGTTTCCAGCATGGCCAAGTCATCGATCACAGGCTGGAGCCTGGTGGCCTTGGCTATGGTCTCGTACTCTTCCTTGGTGCCACCTTCGAGAAATGAACCCACCAAGTGGCCTTTGTGAACCCAGTACGCACCAAATTTACTTCCTGCGAAATCACCGAAATGGATGACTTCCCCTACATTGTCTCCATAGAACTGCCACGATAATGCAAAGACTCTAGAGTAGAAGAATGGGAGGTAATCAAATTCCCCGGTTTTTTCTGGGTCCATTATCGCAGCAACAGCATGTCGTGCTGATTTTCGTGCTGAATCAACATGCTCAAGCCTACGATTTTCTCCAATTAATTTGACTGGAAATGTGGCAACATCTCCAACAGCATACACTGACTCATAGCTTGCTTGCAGCCGTCCATTGGCTTTGATACCACCCTTCTCCAACGTGAGCTGTCCTTCAAAGAGGGTCGTGTTTGGACGAATTCCAATCCCAACCACAACCATGTCTGCAGGTAGCCGACTACCATCCCTAAGAATAACAGCGGTGACCTGCTCAACAAGTAGACTAGACTCGTGTAAGTGGCCAGTGGAAAGCGATTGCGGAGGCCAAGTCAAAACTCTCTATCCATAAGAAGAGAAGGGAGGAAGAAAAGTGTCACCTTTCTATTGGAATCAACCTCAAATGATGACAGTACTGTTCCTTTAACGAACTTCACTCCTTTGGACACATAATATTGCTCATAGAAACTTGCAATTTTGGGTGTAAATAAGCGGGCCACTGCAAGAAATATGTATTGATCAGACTTTCAGGAGAATATCTAGTCCAATGAAAAGTAGAAAATGGTAATAAGGGAAAACTAAGATCGTGCAAAGTTTCTTAGATACTTTTGTCATCAGCAAGATGTGCAGTAATTGCCTTTTCAATTTTAAGAGGACTGACATGCCCATGCTGTGATTGCTAAAGAATATAACCCCTCAAAATGGACAAGTGCAGAAAATGCATAACTTGTACATCCACTCAACTTGTGTCGATTCTGCTCTGCCAAACAACTATTTCGATCTCTGAAAATACTTACTGAATTGTGCTTCAGGAAAAACCATTGTCACATTTATTTTGTTGATCACAAGTGATGCTGCACATTCCATTCCTATGTAACCACCACCAATGACAACAGCATTGCCACTGGTACATGATTGCATCACATCAACAAGTCTATTTGCATCAGCTAAATCCCGTAGATAGCATACATTTTCAGCATCTGATCCAGTCACTCCAAATTCTTCAAGCCTTAAAGCCTACATTAACATACAGAAAACTGTTAAAGCAAGAAAATATAAGGAAAAGATTTTACTTTTTGTCCTTGTATCTAAACATTTTTTTCAATACATCCATGTACTTATAATTTGTCTAATCAAGTCCCTGTACTTTCACAAATTTTCCAATCAAAATCCTCCAACACCAAATCCAGCCAGAGGAAAAAACTAGCCCCTGAAATGTGAAGGTATATTTCGTGGCATGAGACTTTCCCTAGAAAATGGCCAAAGGCAATGCCAGTTACACAGACGAGTTTAACATTGCTTGTCCACAAAACCCAAGCTCTGTGTTATAACCTCTTTTCAATGCTTTTAACCATGGTAGATGTTTAAACTTCTGAAAAAAACACTTCCAGTACCCGTGCACCTGTCGCAATGATAAGAATTTTATAGCTTATCGTCTCTCCAGTAGCTGTCAATAGTGTCTTCCGCTTCACATCAGCAGACTTAACACGAGTTCCAAGCACCAACTCAATTCCTGGGAACAGAAGTTCCAGAAGTTCATTAACTAAGTGAGAAAGAAGGCCTCTAGAAACTATGAAAAAAACGACGAATATGTTGAACACAGATCTGCTCCACATGAAAAGGAAATGCTGGCTTTTGCAGAACTGAAAGGGCCAAATTGTTTGAAAACCTTACCGTGTTCTTTGTACCACTTAGGAGTTAGTCTTTCTTCATTTGCACCAACACAAGTGTGGAATGATGGAAGCCGTGCAGGAGCTGCATGTAGCAACAAATTTCAGAGATGAATGAAATCAAGATAACCACTAAGATAGGTCCGAACCCAACTTATCTCAAATGATGTCCATAAGAAATCTAAACAAAGCCAATCAAGAAACAAAGAGGAATCAAAGGAAAAGGGCACCCAGGAAGAACGACCTTCTTTTTGGTTTTTCCTACATATACTCGCTAAATTGCAGCCCGAAATCTAGCATCACCATACCACTTTGCTATGATTGATCTGTAATCAATTTACTGGTACAGTTGACTGCTCTTTAAATATTAGTAGTATTATCCTTATGTTAATTGGTTAGATCTACCACACAAAAATCCAGCTGTTGATGTAAAACACCAGAATAGTGCAAGGATGGAAAGGAAGGATTTGGCATGGAAAAGACACGTTTCAAATGAGGGCTCAATTACACAAGTAGCATTAGGCGAATGAGTAATTTGCATTTATTATTAGAGACCCTTCATAATTCACAAGCTCACTCAATGACTTTTATAGATTTATCCCGATCAGTTTTACAAATCTAAGTGCATATCCAAAAAGATGATTCAACGGTACAGTCAATGCTCTAGTAGTAAAGGAAGGACAGAATTTACACCTTCTGGTAACAAATAGCCTTTGCTTAATGCAGGTCTCTCGTATGGCGCAACCTGGAAGAAGAGTTAGGAAATTGTGATGCAATTCCAAGGGAAAGGATAGAGAAGTATCAAACAGACACCCACAAAGGCACACCACTTGAAAATTTGCAATGGGGATGAAGCACATCAATGTACAGAGTACCGACAAGTGCTAAGATTTTCATTAAGGACCCATTCTCGCCTTACGCCAGCATTGATGCATAAACTCGACGATGCCGTAAATGCTACACATTAAACTGCAAAGCCTCTTTCAATCCTCACAACAATCAAGCCGAACCACACAAAAGATGCTAACTTGAACCGCTACCAATTCAATCCAACAATCGTCCGAATGTACTTAGCGTCGAGAAGGGGATTCAAATGCTGAAAAAAAAAAAAAAAGAAGGTTGCGATACGCAATGGTTCATAAGTCAGCTATCTCATCTAAAAACAGCAATCAGATAAAAACCTCCCGCTAGTCAAGCCAATCAGCGAGTCACGACGGACAAAGATGCTTCTTTCCAGCTAACCCAATTCGCCAAACGAGTCAAGTCCCCGAATTTAAACGAATCCCGAGTATAAAGACCGACTCCGACTCAAATTTGAGCTGACCAGCAAACGACCCACGAACAGAAATCACGAAGCGATCGCGAAACGGACGCTTCCAAGAGCACAAGTCGCCAAATTGAGCAGAGACATCTAGAGAGAGAGAGAGATTGTACAGGCTCTTCGGAGATGATGCAGAGTTCACCGGGGGAGACGCCGCGCTTGGCGAATTCGAGGGCGGCGTAGCCGGCCGCGACGCCGCCTCCGAGGATGACGTACACGAACGCTCTTCCCATCTCCAACTCTCGCAGCAGAGCGAGAGCGAGATGTAGAGAGAGAGAGAGAGATGTACAGAGAGAGGGAGAGGTTATGCTTGGTCTGCACACAATACCGAGAAGAAGAAAGAAGGAAAGGAGACTTTTTAATTTTGCAAAGACATCATTCGTTTCCCCTTGCAAGAAGTAGTTCTCTTGTACGAGTCCACTCCCTCAAATTAAGATTTGTGTTATAAAAAAAAAAAAAAAAAAAGAGAGATTTGTGTCATTCAATGCATTGCTTTTTTTTTTTTTTTTTTTTTTTTTTAATGAGTTTCGATATTGGAAAGTATTAATATTTGAAAATTTCCAACATGTTTTTGGGGTTTTTCCTTTGAAGATTTTGCTTTTTTCTTTCAATGGTGTTGATTGCATATAAAATTCCTTTGCATCATAAAACGACGGCGGTTGAATAATTTTTAACTATTTTAGTCCATATCACTGATATATAAGATGAACTTAGAATTCCGCCTTTCTTATAATTTTGTCAAAAGAAGAAGAAGAAGGAGATTCATGTAAAGTAAGACAACATAACCAATAATTTATAAATCAATCATTTACTAATTTCCATATTTGAAAAGTTTCGTGCATGTGCAACGGGCCAATATGCCACGAGTTATTATTGTTATTCTTTTTGCATGCATTGATGATAAGTAGATACAAATAAAAAGACTTATAACATAATGTATCATATAGTTACAAGATTTTATATCATTTAAGTAAATGGAATTGGTGCTAATTGTGAGACAGACATTATCATTAGGACTTTCTTGAACTCAAGTTGAGAATTCGCATAGCAATCGGTGAATGGCTCATAATTTTTTATTAAGGAGGAGTTACAGAACTCTATAATATCATTTGGAAAAGTTACATTTCTGGGTATCGTGCAGTATTCGAATAGAAAACTCGTCGGCCTCGAAGCCTATCATTTGCATGGGTTTCACGCCACTCTTTTCATTTTAAGTGTATTTCTACATTATTTTAACCACTTTAGTTATCGCCCGAATTTCTTTCTTGCTTAGGGTTATCTTCGGGTTGTCTTAAAGGCTGCAAAGTATTGCATTTATCAGACAACTTTTCATCGCTAACTCTAGAATATATCGACAGAGATTTTTCTTCATAAGGGAATTTTGCACTTATGTGCATATTGCTAATTGAATAATTCACGCCTTTTTTTCTCTTTATCGTTCTTGTATAATATTCATATAAATAAAGTTGTTCATATATATAGATATTATCGCAGTAACTATTGCTATTATGAAATGCTAGTTGTCTGTTATGGATAAGGTGGAGACGATCGATGAAGATGGAGCTTGGATGGAAGAAGGGATGGGAAGAAGATAAAATGTCAGAGCCAAGGATTGTGGATAACTGAATTTTCTAATTTATATTCGTCAGCATCAAAACCAAAATAAAAAACAAAAATTGTTTGGGATGAGTACTCCTCATATCTCCACCACAAAAAAAAAAAAAAATTAAATAAATTGCCATGAAGTTTATCCTCTTCATTTTGTGTGAGTATGTGTGTGTGTGGTAGATATATATTTCTTCCTGCCATAAGCCAATGGGAAAAAAGAAAAGAAAAGAACCAAAATATTAAAGGGAAATAAATCAAAAGTGGTTGCTTCAGATAAGGTCGATTTTAGCTATCTAATATTCTTGCGTGTCGACTTAATATATAAAATTTCTGTTTTTTTCCCTTTTTGAGACCCAAGAAAAATGTCGCAATTCTCCATGTTCTTTTTTTTCCTGCTAAGCTACTTATTCTTCCCTAGATTTTTCTGACATTCTTTCTGGGTTAATTACAACGCATATTCTAAAACCTGTCGGGCAATACACTTCAACTTTTATTTGTGCCTTTTAATCCTAAGATACTTGCAAATTTGATCGACGTTAATATCACGCGTCCTTTTTATATTATAGGTCACGTCTCATTTTCTCCGTCCTTTAAACGTAATGACAAGATTCAAGCGACAAAATGTATGAAATGAAGATGCTATAATTCAAGTGTATTATCGTGATAAGTGTTATGACTCCTATCCTAATTATCCCTTCATTTTTTATTTTTTTTTTGTTTCTTGTCATTGATAAATGGGAATTTTCAATCTGAGAGAACTTTTTTTCCCTTAATCAAGAAAGGAAGAAGATAAAGCATTGCCGGTTGGATAGGCTGAGCACTCACCACATGTTAGTACTAGGCATCGACTGCCCTCGTTTAGTAATGAAAAGGCATTTCAGATATATGCACCAAGTGAAAATAATATATGGAAATTTTCGATTTGAGAGAACCCTTTTTTCCTTAATTAAGAAAGGAAGAAGATAAAGTATTGCCGGTTGGATGGGTTAAGCACTTAGCATATGTCAGTACTAGGCATCGGCTGCCTTAGTTTAGCGATGAAAAGGCATTTCAGATATACACACCAAGTAAAAATAATATATAGATCGTAGGAACGTGGGTACCGACAGGTGCATTCCATAAGGAATTCGTAAATTCGCCCATGTTGCAAACTCGTTCATTACGATGGGCGGCGGCTCAATCGAGAATTTATTTGAGCAGGACATGCCGGTTGGCTGTTGAGTAAGAGCGTCAGTAATCGATTGGCTGCTATAATGGAATTACAAACCACTCTAGAGCGGAGTGATTTCTTCATATATCAATCACTAATCCAATCGATAATTTAGATGACCACAAAGGAGGAGGGGGGAAATTAACCTGCTTTTTCTATCATTTTCAGGAGACAAAAGGAAGGGAGCTTTCGCTCTTATAAGGGCCTCGATGGCCTGTCATCTAGAGATCCGAATGAAGATCAAGATGAAGTCTTTTAAGAATTTACTTAGATTCGACGGGAGATAAGATCGATCATCCATAAATCTTCTTGGTGATGTCAACGAGATTGAATGGACCGAGAAATGCAACCTGGAGCCCATCTCTGTCTGTTTCTTGGGTATTGAGGACCGATATCGTCAACGACGGGCTTAACCCGAACCATCCATCTTGTTAATTTTATTGAGCAACGAATTACTAATGATAGAGGGCAAAACCCGTGGTTAGGGAAGAAGATCCATTTGGGCAACATGCGGGACATTCCAGCAATCATCATTTCAAAATGCATCTTCTGTCATCGAGACTTCCTGGGATGCATTCTGCGCATTAGAATGATCCAGACAACACTTGAAGTCGTGTGCCCTTGCCAACCACTTGGCGGGGTCGTCAGGCCTCAGCTAGTACTTAACAATTTTAAAAAAAAGAAGGAAAAATAAAAGGAAAGAAATAAATAAAATAGAAAATATTCGCAAATATTAATATACTACTAATGTTTGTTCATGCAGCATCCTTCTGTCATATAGATGGCCGGTATTCATATTAGTAATTTAAAATTTAAAATTAATCGGATGGACTCACTTGGCAAACTTGAAAAGTTTAGGACTGAATCGATGAAAACATAATAGATTTAGGACTTTCTAGATAATTTTCCTAGCGTTGATCCCATCAAGATAATCCTACCACCGTGCGAGTGTTATAACTTTCTTTCCAAAGTTGTTGGTCGCACAACCACCGCCTTAAGCTGCTTAGCAACGTGCGATGCCATGAAAGGACTCGGCTACAAAGATGTTTCAATGGGTGGACAGCAACGCGTTTACTTGAAAAGGCTCGGCCAGCCCAACTTTGACGTGGCCCGGCACAAGCTATGTAAAGAACTCCACGGGTACCACTGCACACCCTATCAAGAGAGCACGGATAATAATCATTCTATTTCATAAGTCGATTTTTATCCAAAATTTATTTTTTTTTTAAAAAAATTCTATTCCCTTGATAAGTTTCTAAGCAAAATACGTATTTGATAACGACACGAAATTTTTATTCGTGGAATGGAAATTCATTTGATAACAACACAAAATTTCTCTCTCTCAAGTGGCCAGCCAACGGCGGCAGGAGGCGACTAGCGGTGGGTAGACAGCTAGTAGCGAGTGTGGGCGATGAAAAAAGTTTTTACTTCGTATTTTTTATTCCAGAAATAAAAAAGTAAAAAGATTTTACTTCTCATTTCTATGCAAAACCTATTTCTGAACTAAAAACCTGTTCTCACAATAGAAAAATGAAATTGCATTATCAAGCATACTATTCCAAGCCTCTTCCCAGGAGCAGAAAAATAGAAAAATAAATAAATAGAATGGTTATCATGCATGTCCTAACTATTAAGCTACCTACCACTTCAATTCTTAGTCACATATTGAGTTCCCACATGATAGTAGTGCGAGTATTTTTTAACGCCATCCGTGGAATTCCTATTTAAATTTTCACCAACTCGGTTTTGCGAGGTCTTTAATAAAGCAAAACGTTAAGAAGTAAAAAAAAAGTATAAGTTATGATTGGGAACTATTTTTAAAAAGGTCATAAATCTCTTATACTTTTGTCAATTTAATTCTAAATCTTTTAATTATACTAATCGAGTCAAATATTTTCACATTTTTTTTCAATTGAGTCCATCTGACCAATTGGTCAAAAACTACTAATGTGAATGCCAGCTGTTATACGTGGCATGATTCATATTAACTTGGACATTTTTAAATAATAT
The DNA here is from genome assembly GCA_014182515.1 of Eucalyptus microcorys. Taxonomy (NCBI): domain Eukaryota; kingdom Viridiplantae; phylum Streptophyta; class Magnoliopsida; order Myrtales; family Myrtaceae; genus Eucalyptus; species Eucalyptus microcorys. The sequence continues at coordinate 26,374,776 of CM024571.1, forward strand.
ATATTTTTTTATTTTTATTAATTTTCTTTTTTTTTCTTTTCTTTAATTTTATTTTGGATTAAGGGCCGGCAAGGGTTGCTACCCATAGGTGAGAGAACTAGGTGAGGGCGTTGTGGCTCTTGCCAACTTTGCGCTAGGGCAAGGCAGCCCTTGCTAGCCACATCAAGGGGTCGCGACACTTGCCCATATCTGGTTAGGGCCACGACGCCCTTGTTGTGGCTAGTGAGGGCTTGGGCAAGGGCCGCAATAATCTCGTTGGCCAAAGCAAGGGCTTTGTGGGTGCCATGGCCCTTGCTGGCCCTGAGTGAGGCCGCAATGCCTAGATCAAGCAAGAGCCATTGCGATGCCCTCATGTGGTTGGTGAGTGCCTAGACAAGGGCTGCAATGCCCTCGCCGACCCGAGCAAGGCCGTAATGCCTAGATCAAATGAGGGCATTGTGGCCCTCGCTTGTGGCCGGCGATCCTTTCTAACCCTTAGTCCAAAAGAAAAGTAAAGAAGATAAAAAAAAAAAAAAAAAAAAAAAAAATAACAAAATTAAAAAAATTATTTGAAAATGTTCGCATTAGTGTCGATTGCCATGCCATGTAAGATGATTGGCCTCCACATCAACCATCTCCGGACAAAATTGACTACATTGACTCAATTGTTAAAACGTGAAACCATTTAAGATTAAATTGACACAATTAAAAGTTTCGAATTGAATTAGTACAAGTGTGATAAATTTAGGACTTTTTTTTTATGGTAATTTCACCGTTATAATTGCGATAATAACAACCGGGCATCAATGAATTGTTCTTCTTCTCCATTGCACTCGAACTCCGTGTCCGACCCGCCATGTGTTCAGCTTTATAAAAATCACATGCCACGCACGCGTTTGCGTTCATGGTGATTTCTCGCACTCAAAACATGTGGTCGAATTAGAAATGAAAGAGCGACACGAGAGCTCGAGTTCTTTCCTTGCGACTAAAGGTACCAACTGAGGCCAAGAGCTCGACATGATCTTATCCACACAAGCACACGATTATATATATATATATATATATGGTCGCCATAAAATTTAGCATTTCGATCCGTTATTCTAATGTATTGCGCTGTAAGAAACTTAAGGAGATGACTATAGCAGCATCATCGATATGGGTGGATCGTCGAAAGTCGCCAGGTTGCATGTGGAGACATGTTCTGGGTTTCCAGGTTGACGCGAACAACCCATGCACGTGAACCCTTCCCGCTCAGCCGCTCAAGAATTAGGTTTACGTCGGCCCTCGCATTCGCATAACCATGCACAGAAATGGATCGCTCCTCGTCGAAAGCAAGCGATAGAACTTGCCCAAACCAGCCAGGCCGGCTCGCCACGTGTTGCCTCTCCACAGCTTCGGTTCGGCAGCTTTTAACGCTTGCTAAGCTGCTCGTGAACGATGGTCAATGATCCGTGGGTGCGCGTGCTGGTTCTGTCCAAGCGTTTACACGAACGAAAACGAGGTTTGTCTATACCGATGAATGTAGAACTTCACTTGTCTAATGTCCTCATTATAGAATAAGGAATAGCTTCTCCCACCAAACTCTCTCTCTCTCTCTCTCTCTCTCTCTCTCTCTATCTATCTATCTCACTCATTATATGCTTCGGCATCAAGGTTCGGTGTAGTTTGCGTTGATATATCCAGTTAGTAACTGAACTCAGATATGACATACACGTTTACAAACCGCCATCATTGGTTATCGTCGAGTTAGATTACCTCATCTCTCTCGTTTTCTTCTCTGGCTAGCTTCTCTTCACCTGGTTCAGAGAGATGCAAGCAAAAAGCCAAATGATCTCGCTTCATTATTTCAGTCATTACATAGCGGGAATGCAAACTGCAGATGGTAGTTTCGTTTTCAACTCATGCACGTATTTGTAGATAGCTTCTAAACCAGCACATGTATATAGATATATATGTGAGATAAAAGCTAATGTCCTTTTTATGTAAACAAACCTAGCTATTATTGTAGACGAACCATTTCAATTACTGCATCATACGTCACCCCGCGATCAATCCCCATTGAGCAACTGCATAGACCAAAGATCGTCCATGCTCCAGTAGGCTTCGTTTGACTCGACCGACAAATTCACCGGAAAAGCCTCCATGTTGTTGTTGCCTCGGAATGACGGCGGTGAGTCGTAGGTCTCCATCGTCTCTGGCATGCTGGACATGTGGCTTGTGCTTGCTTGATCATTCATCTCGGAGCTCTGACCAGAGAGAGCCTCTGCTTGCTTGATGTGCTTTTGGATTCTAGTCCTCCAGAAGTTCTTTATCTCATTGTCAGTCCTTCCGGGAAGATGCTTTGCGATTTTAGACCACCTGCATTTGGCGGTGAGCACGGACGTCTGGCGCTAAGAGCCAACAAGAAACTGCTGCAAACTGAACTCTACAAGACTATATGTCTATAACTAAAATTTTGAGTGGCATCAAAGAAAAGGCAATGAACTGAAAATAATCATTATCTATAACAGCGACAAGTCTCATCTTCACAGAACATAATTTAAAAGCCATCGTTTATTATTCGAAGCTGGTGAGACATTATAATATACGAGTTAAAACACGCACATCTCGATCCGTGTGTGTGCAAGAAAAAAACTCTAAAAGAAAAGAGCAAGTGCTACATCAGTGAAGGAGAAGACGGTGGAGAAACTATGCGAGACCCTCGCTGAGGAGAAAGTGGATGATGTCCAATCACTGTAACAATTCTTTCGATGATAAAGAAACTGAACTGCTCGAAAACGACAACAAGATGAATCTTATGATCGCAACCTATGAGCAACAGCCGCCATCAACTTTTCTAATAAAGGGTAGAGATGTCTTGAGAACGTACTTCTCAGGTATGTACTAGCTTTTCTCTTGTTCAATGTTCACCTGAAGAAGAGATAGGACACTGACTATATACACTGTACATAAAGGTTTGTCTGGTGAGGCTGTCGTATATTGGCAGTACAGTAGTATTCGTAGCCAGTATTCTGTATCGATCTCTTGATTAATATAGATCACGTAGAATGCGTTTGTCCCGAGCCGCGATAACTTGCTGAGGTTTCAATGCAGTGAAAAAACACACGTACAAATGCATGGATACCGAGGTTTCACTCGTCATCCAGTTTCGGACAGAGAAAGTGAATAGACACTTGACATTCGACCACGTGAGGAATAGAGAAGAGAAAGACAACCTTCTCTCTGTGGGGGTGTTTTAGGTCGGAGGGGCCCAACAATGTCGAGAAGAGGTAAAAGGGTAGGGTTTATGTCAACTTCAACCAATCCCAAAAGAGAGAATTAACATGTGACTAACTAAAAGTGGTTCAGCCAAAATTAGAAACTCTTTATCGTGAAACCTGAATGGCTGGGGTGCACAACATGCCATCTTATCAATGACAGCTGCGTCTTCCGAAGAATTAGGTACATGGGAATCTTGCATCTAGGGAAAAGATGCTAAAAAGAAAAAGAAGAGGATATAGCAAATTGGTTTGTAGAATTATTCTAATTTTTTAGCAATCAAATGAAAAAAAATTGAGCGAGTTTATGAAGTATATTATCCTCGTGCAACTCTTAGGTATAAGCCATCCTGTGAAAAGCAATCGGCTTGAAGGAAGTGTTTTTGTTCATTTGTAAATCTATACATATACTTCATATTCTGTGAAATTAATTTAGTGCCAAGAGAGAAAACACGATTGATAATCAAAATTTTCACAGACCGAAATTTCTTTTATAGTATGAAAAATAGTTAGATGCATGTCTCCGTACTGCAAAGTTGGAGGAAAAGGGCAACAGAGGAGAATCAGCAAAAGCCGAGAATATGACATGCATCTTCTTCTAATAGAACAAAAGAGGAATGGATTGACAAAAGGAACAGAGCAGGGAACAAAGAGATAGGAGCGTAATTATTTCGGCCAAGCCTAAGATGGCTTACTGCCTTTAAAATATTGGAATTTCAACGAAGTTCAGAAAATTCAAGAGAACGTGGGATCCAATCTGGTGGCCATGAAATCCTAGGAAAGAATTCTGCACGAAAATTTCCTAGCCATGAAACCCATAAGCCCATGTGTTGAAATCTTTCTTGTGGCCAAGAGTTCTCCTTTGGATCGTGAGCCTCTTTCTCTTTCTCTCTCGTGCGTGTTTGATAAAGTTCCATGCCCTATGTACATTTAGGGGCTCTTAGGAAGGTGACCTACTTAATCCCATTATGTATAGAAGGAAAGAGATTTAGAAGAGGAAGGTATGAAGGATCTTCTTTGTCACTCAAACATTGAAGATGAGAGTTTAGTTCTTTTCGTGATTCCACGGGAACTTGTTTCAATATGATCGATGGGTATTATGTTGTAGAACCTATGTAACGAAAAGTTGTGTGACTTATGTGCATCTCACCTGTTTCCCCACTTAGCATGCAGTTCCATGATCAGGAGCTGCTCCTCAGTAGTGATGTTGCCTCTCCGGACGTCGGGTCGCAGATAGTTCAGCCACCGGAGCCGACAACTCTTCCCGGTACGTTTTAGACCTACAAACATAAACCCGTCAAATCAGTTCATCACCATCACGCACAAATACACACCACGAACCGTCGCGTGCCTTATGCTTTAACGTTCAGCGATTTCAAGAAACAGTAGAGCGGCTTAGAAGATGCGTGAAAGGGAGCTATAATCGATCGCATCGACAAGAACGATATGGTCTTACCAGCAGCTTTGGCTAGGGAGTTCCAACTGCCTTCGCCGTGATTTGCTATGTAGTTGATGAGGATGAGATCCTCTTCCATCGTCCACGGCCCTTTTCTCACCTCGACATCTTGGGACTTACCATTGTCGTCGTCTGGCTTCTTGTCCATGTTTCAGCTTGGAGAGAAACGGAGACGTTTGGAGGAGGAGGGAGCGAGAGGAGGAGTTTAATGAGATAATGTTACTAGGGTTGGGGTTTTTATAGAGCGTCGTGCGGCATATTTTTTCCTCCTCCTTCTCTCTCTATTTCGTACGTGAGGTTTTTAAGTAATGTGAGGTATTAAACGTGTGTATACATATTCTAATTGCCACGATAGTCGTAGTTTAGCGTAAAGAAATATCATTTCGTCACCTTGGCATGGTTGTGACGCATGGGAGTGCCCGTGCCATGCATGACATACGCACCACCACGGTACAAGTTGACCATTTCGCGGGCTAGTGCATAACAACTTATGCATGCAAGATCGTGGGCTCACATGCACTCTCGGTTACTAATATGTACACACACATTTATCTTTGTTGTCTAATGGTTTCGTAAACATAAATAAATATAAGATATATCTGAAACTTAAGAATCTACTGTCTTGGACGTGCTGGTCGGTCGAGTTCGAGTTTGTTCGAGATCAAGCGACGGATATCATCTTCTGAAATACCAAATGGAAGTAATTCATCAGGCATATGGTTCAAGGAAACTTCCAAGATCTTAGAAAAAAAGAGAAAACTTAGGGTAACCAAATTTCATGGTTGGTCCAAGAACTTAACGGGTGAGTAACATCGACATTCTCGATTGTACAAGTCTAGGTTCGAATTGTTATCCTAATTAATCACCAATGTCCCCAATCGCTTCACAAACCTAAAGTTTTTCCCAAATTCAAAATAGTTTCCTATGTTAGTCTGCCTCCAATTGCGCTCTTAATCCTCAGCAAAAACAGATCAACACTGTCAACAAAACAAGAATGATCTGAATAGAAATTTCTTGTAGAATCAAATTCAATGGAGAAGATCCGGCCATGAAGAACAACAGTAAGTGAGGAAAAGATAGGCCCTTTAAGTTTGAAAAAAGCCCATGAAGATTCACCATTCCAATCACCTGGACACAAATTCTGATCATATGCTTCTAAGATGTATTCTGTAATACTGGTGCTTAAAGCAAAACGAGTAGCATGATTTATTGAGGGACAAGTATAATTGCTCAATTAAGGGCCTCCAACTAATACTTTTGCTTGAATATGTGGACTTTGAATTGCAAGGGTATGTGATGAGTTGTACATGTTGAGTCGGTTTAAGCGATTGGATCTTCTGATTTTATTGGTGCTTAGAACAACTTTCGTCTTCTCCATATCAACATAATTATATATGAAGAACAACTCAATCCAATCACTTGTTGTCATCACCCTTAATTTTTTCCTACAACTTAGGTTCATTTTATAGAGGCACTCAAATTGGATCACCCATCAATTTATAAATTTCATTGCAAATGCAGTTGGTCCCATTCCAATTCCATAAATGAGTAGTCCAAAGCGCACAAAAAAGTAGGGCAATTTCCATTTTGGTGAAATCTTATGTACCGAAAACAGTGGTATCTTCAAGTATAAAATCTTCAGCATGATATACAGAAAGGGAAAGCAAACCGAGAAAAAGTAAGTACCTGAAAAATGTATATGAAATAATGTCCAACTCTATAAATACATGAAATCTCCATGGAAATGCTTCTAAACTTGATGACCCTAAAAGAAATGTCAAATGTGAATAGAAGTTCCAAAGGGATAAAGTTAGTAAAATACTTTTCAAATTATTGATATTTCGTGAAATAAATGAAACCTTAAAGAGCTACTTATTAGAAAATTCAAGGTTCTTTAGTCTTTGATCATCGCACCCTCTTTTCAGGCGACAAGTCCCGATCACTATTAACTTTTTAACCCTAAAGTCATCCAAAATTCCAACTTAAGCTCCCGTCTAGCACATTCATTTTGCCCATCCATAATTTGCTAATTAAGGGTTGTGTTTGTTTAAGTAAAAAAAATTTCATGAATTACTTTTTAAACTTTTACGCTTTTGGCCCGTTGAAAATGACCGATCAATTGAAAATCATTTATGGTACAAATAAATATACATGCTTAAATTTATGAAAAATGAATCTTAACCTGAAAAAAGAAGGGAACATATTCCTAAAAGTGAGTTCCTAGAAAGCATTTTTTTTATCACGAAATTTTCCTCAAAATAAACACACCATAAGTGATCAATTACGACGAAACCCTTTAAATATTTGCACCCATTCCGACATAAAACCCAAGACAAATGCAAAATAAAATAAAATAAAATAAAATAAAATAAAATAAAATACACACAGACACAAAACAACACTTGATTGTAAAGATCCATTAGCAGGGAAAAGTGTTAGAAAAATCTTAAATTTATTATATTTGTGTCAATTTAGTCATAAATTTTTAATTATGTCCACGTCGGCGCCGGTGGTGTCATATCAACCGACTGGCCGACGTCCACGTTAGCAATATCAGGCTAAAATTAGCTGGAATGATTAAATTAGTACCAAATCAAAAGATTGATAATTAAATTGGTATTAATTCAAAAAGTTTATGATTGAATTAGTACTAACACAAGATGTTTGTTTAAGACATTTCCAACACTTTTCCCTCCGGCGGGGGTAATCAGGCTAATGATTTTTAGCCGCAGGATCTAAAGTGGCAATGGGCAAAGGAAAGCCCCACCAGTCAGGACCGTCTAATCGCATCACGCGTGATCCGAGGAGTCTAATCATGGATCAAAACAACGAGTTAGGCTCGAAGGATCTGGAGCCACAAGCTGGCGTGGAGAGAGCAAAAAGGTAGAGGGAGAGGATTTGATTAGATCATTTGATCACTGGTTTAGGCTAAGGACACGCCCCTCGGAACATGACCTGTTCCTAACATGAGCGCCCTACGAACAGCTATCAGCCACTCCCATCGAAGAAAATATCGGGATTAAGACACGCCCAAAGTACAACAAAACCTTAATTAGACATGCTGCCAGGGAAAGTCAAGTGGAAGCATTAGTCTCTTGGGAGGGATTGTGATGTTGTGGCCATTTAGCAACCTCTCTTTCTCTCTCTCTCACCACAATCAAGTCTCCCGCCCCACGTGCATTAGTACTCTTGGAGTAGCTGGCTAGTTCCTTAATCGGGGATAACCATCCGAAAGATCTAGATAATCATCCAAAAAATCTTAAACCTAATGTACGGTGGACAAATTGATTATAGACATTTCAACTGTGCCGGAATGACTACATTAACAGATTAGTAAAATGTTTATAATTGAATTGGCAAATCATTAAAAGATTTAGAATTAAATTAGAATAATTGAAACTTTATAGTTAAATAGGCAAATTGTCAAAAGATTTATAAACAAATTAGCACAATTGAAAGGTTTAAGATTAAATTGGTTTCCGTAAAGTAAGTTTATGATTTTTTGGGTAATTTTTCCTCTTTAAACGTATACAAACTCTCAATTAAAGGTAATTTGAATTGTCGATTAAAAACTTTCATTTGCCGAAGGGGAGGAGGGGGGATTTTTTTGTGAGGATAATAATCCGTATTCTCCAAAAAGAGCACTATAACTCCATATGTCCCACCCAAAACTGAAAACAAATTTCAATTTGACGAACCGGATATGTTGATTGTTGAGTGTATTTCGAAGATGCTGATCAATATTGAGTAATACAAGTTTAATCTTTCAGCTTGACCACGAAGGCAAGTGCAACCCTTGGAGAAAGTACCCATTAATTACATACCCTTTTCTTCTTTTGCCAAACTGAAGCTAATCTCTCTAGCCCAAAATTGAAGATTCAAAAAGTCGATCGGGGGAAGATATTTGAGCCCCTAGTCAAGTGGCATTCAAAGCAGTACAACTTCGGCCAAACCTTATCTACAGTAGGGCTCTCCCGAGGGGAAAAACGGCTTGACCTGTCCCGCGGGGGGAAACTGATCTTTTGCTCTGTCAATCTAATTAGGAAGCTGTTAGAAAAGATGTGATTAGCACTGAAGTGAGAGAGATGGGTGTTGGAGGAATTAGTGGCTGTGAAGGTCCTACGATGAATCCAATCGATCTAGTCGGCGGGGACTCGGATTAGGGACAGCTGCATATGAACACGACGCCGGGCCTCGATCTGGAGCCACTTCCTCAGCAAGCACATGTGCTCCACTCGCCACTCCCGGCACACATATATGTACATGAGTGAGTGCATTTAAGAGAGGAGTTTCGATGTGTCATCGAGTGCAAGACAAAGCCCCTGTTAAGCTCGGTTACGAATTTGATTAGCAATGAAGATTCGAAAGGAAGTTAACTGAAAAATTATCCAAAAAGCAATAAACTTATTATAGGACAGATAGTTCAATTGTAAATCTTTTATTAGTGTCAGTTTAGTTTAAAGTATTTTGAATTTTCTTTTAATTCAATCCTAAACTTTTGAAATGTGCCAATTAATTCTTAAATATTTTGAGAATTTGCTAATTTAATTATAAACCTTTCAAAAATTGCTAATATAGTCGTTACGACTTACGCCAACATGGCGGTGCAATCAATGCCAAGTATCCTAAGTGGCGTGGCCAGCGCTCACGTAAGTATTTTTTAAGAGAAAATTTTTCAAAAGATACTAAACATAGTGCACTTTTGTCAATTCAATCATAAACCTTTTAATTTTGTTAATTCAATCATAAATATTTTCACTTCTTGCCAAATTGAGTCTATTCAACTAATTTTGACCGGAAATTACTAACGTGACACTTTTTTTTTTTTTAATAATATTTGAAATTTTTTATGTTTTTTTCTCTTCTTTTTTTTTTTTTTTTTTGGGAGGGGGTGAGTTTTGGATCTAGGACTGCAAGGTTGCCAACCAACCTCATCATTGACTTTGGGCGAGGGCCACGATGCCCTCCTTGGTGAAAGCTAGGGCACCTAAGCCCTCGCCTAGAAATAGCAAGGGCCGCAACAACCTTGCCAAATTTGGCCAAGTGAGGCCTTGGGCCAGTGAGGGTTGCCAAGCGCCCCTGGGCTAGCTTTGGTGAGGGCGTCACGGCCCTTGCCCAAAGTTGGCGATGGGCATAACACCCTCACCCAAAGGTCGACCCTCATTTGTGGCTGGCAAGGGTCGCTAGCCCTTGCCTATTGCCAACGAGAGTTAGCCAGCAACCCTTGCCAACTAGATCCAAAACCAAATAATAATAATAATAATAATAATAATAATAATAATAAATTGGAAAAAATTATTAAAAATTATTAATAAAGTACCACATCAAGACCTAAGGTTGTCCATGTTAGTAATTTCCAATCAAAATTAATCGGATGGACTCAATTGGTAATAAATAAAAATGTTTATAACTAAACTGGTAAAATTGAAAGATTTAAAATTGAATTGACAAAAATATAATAGATTTATGACTTTTTGGACAATTTTCCCTTTTTTAATTTTCATTAATTTTTCCTTTCTTCCCTTTTTTCCTTTTTTCACAAGTTCAATGAGACAAGGGCCATGACACCTTAGCATCGCCAAATCTAGCAAAAGCATTGTAAAGCCCTTAGGGCCACAAAGAGGAAATTGTGGCCTTTGCCCACCCTTGCTATGGCTAACGAGGGTTGTAATGCCATTGCTAACCCCAGCAAAGGCTCGCGAGGTCTCACTAGATCTTGCAAGGGCCGCAACCCTCGCCCATGGGCAAGCGAGAATGCCAACCATGCCCAGTAGCAAGTAGCTTTGCTAGCTCTTTGAAGGAAAAAAAAAAAGAAAATTAAAATATAGTGAAAAATTCAAACATTATTTAAAAAAATTATCCATGTCGGTGTTGCGTATGCCACACATAACAGGCAATGATTGGATTACCACATCAGCAATTTCTAGCTAGCCAAAAGTAGCTAGGAGACTATATTGATTATTCATTAAAGGCTTGGTAAATCTTTAAAAAATTTAATTAAATTTACACAATTAAAAGATCTAAAACTGAATTTATAATTATCAAAAAGTTTATAACTTTATTGACACAATTAAATAAATGAAAATCGAATTAATTGCCGTACAATTAGTTTACAATTAGTTTAGGACTTTTTGGAAAATTTTGTTGAAGTTAATAATGGTGGCTGTGACCGAACATGCTGAAGGAGGGCAGTTTTGTACCGGTAGAGAAACACGAATGCCCACACGAAGACTGGACACCATTCCTCCGATTACAAGCCTAGAGCAAATATGGTGGGCGAGTCTGCCGAAGGAAGTAACTACGGCCAAGGGCTGTATCCGTGGACGGACATGGTATTCCACATGGTAGAATCAGAAATAGCCTAGTTGCCTTCGCTCTAATACTAGAGGATAACAATACCGTCATAAAAAGTGAGGCAACGTACAACGGCCATCATCTTGTTCCTTTTTGGATGCTCATGGATAAAACCACTTGCTAAAATGCTAAGAAGAGACGGCATTGAAGAAGAGTCAGGATCATAATCGGGCGATCATGTTACTTGATTCTCATGGGATCCGTTTTGTAAATTCCAAAACGGGGATTGGCCTGGTCTAGGACTAGAAATCATTCGAGAACTTCCAGACTTGCCAGGCAAACCGAATTCCTATTGGCAGGGAAAAGTACATGAACCGCAGGACATGCCGCTGACTGAATTGTAGAAATGCAAGCATAACGTTTCAGCCATCCTACCTACCAAGTCCCTGAGCAAGTTGCATTGCAGAGGACACAACCCAACATCTATCAGGAAAAGAGAAAATCAGCCTGCAGAAAGAGCCAACATCATGACTTGTGTATCCAACAGATCGCTAAAATGGCTAATTACTCAACCTAAAATACTTCCAATGGTTCAGATATTCTCAGTCCATGAACCATCGTAAAGACCATAGCGACCTTGAAATGTTTCTATATAATACGTAGAAGCAGAACCCAAATCTACATACTTTATTCATGGACCTTCCCAACAGCACAAGAAATTTACTCATCCTGAATGTTCAGACATGATGTGACCTCGAGTTTACATCTAGGTGTAATTAGCTTCAGAAAAGAACTACACAAACTTGCATAACATAAAAGGATTCTAGCATATGATTATATGATTAAAACATTCAGCAAAGGAAAATCAACTCTGTCCCAGGATCAAATTACTTCAGCAAGTCTGCCAACCAAAATCCACAAATGCTTCAAGCCTGAAGAAAAACGAAAAGAAAAATCAGCAGCGAATTCTGAAGAAAAACGAAAACGAGTTAGACTCCGCAGTTCCCTACCCCCCCAACCAAAAAAAAAAAAAACAAGAAAAAGAACTCAGATGCTAACTCATGACATTTTGTCCTGATTCAGTTTAATCTAATTCCAAGTGAGTGACCTAGGGAAAAAATAAAGGCCACAGTCCAAAGAGTATCTAACAAATCATGTGGTGATTTGCTACATACCTTGCTGGCAATGTTGTTGGAAAGCCAATCCAGACCCTCGTAGAGACCTTCACCGGAGGTTGCACATGTGCTCTGGATGTACCTGAGATGCATCATCATAAGGATCAGCAGGAGTCCAAGACTTATCCTTTGAAGTTGCAAGATCCTTTATAATATGCTGAGAATTCTGAACTAGTAAAAAGCTCAACCTAATTAAACCCTTTTGTTTTCTGGTCACTTTCAGCTACTTTACAATCAAATCCACAGATCTCTCATGATTACAGGATTAAGGAGAAAGTTAAGAAATGCCTCGACATGAAGAAATCTTTATCAATTTACTCCACTCCTCAAGAATTCTTCCAGATGCTCCAAATGCATGCAAAACCTATAACAAATTCTACCTCCATAGCTTTCCATGGTTTGAGGATTAGCAACAATAATTTATTCCTCTTTTCACAAGAAAAGAAAAAAAAACTCAGACCCCACATAAATAAGGAAAAAAACTCTTACCAATGGCGTTGGCGGAGAGAATGAAGACCAAGTTTATCAGTTATTTCTGCAGCATTCATTGCATTAGGAAGATCTTGCTTGTTGGCAAAAACAAGAAGAACAGCATCGCGCAGCTCATCCTGGAATTATGTCCAACTTCAGAGAATGAGGAAATATATATGGTAAAGGTCGATTGAATTTCCAGCTTCCGCTTAACAATCAGCTAGCTAGGTGACAGCCAACTATTACAGCTTATAGATCATTAGAAATCGTATTTGCTGCATGTTGGATAAACAGATAACAAAAAACTGTATTCTGTCCTGCTGACTTAAAAGCCACCAAAGAGATTTCGGTAGAAAATTTTTTCACAATCTCAGCTTCATGACTATAATCCCAAAAAGAAGAGCAACGCTTTTACACATATAATGTGAAAATTGAATTTAAAAAAAGTTCTAAGAAAAGCAGCGACAGTGATACAGAACTTCGCAAAGATTTCTCATTAGAAAATGGACGTTGCCTCAAGTAATATATTTGTTACATAACAGCTATAGCACCGGACCAAATTTTGATTCCTAAATCAAGATACATTCAATTTGAGGCAACAAACTACTCAATCAACAGATTTATCATACAAAGGCAATTATGACACTGAACAGAAACTTTAGCCGTGCGGAGATCAAGTGACAAATATGGGAAGCAGGGTGAAGAAAAATAGGGTTTACCTCATTCAACATCCTATGCAGTTCATCTCTTGCCTCCACTACTCGATCTCTATCATTGCTGTCAACAACAAAAATCAAGCCCTGCGTGTTTTGGAAGTAGTGCCTCCACAATGGACGGATCTAAGCATGAAAGCAAACTACATCAGCACATGTGTAATCATCTTGATAGATTTTAAAAAGTTCCAATGTTAATGCCTTCCTTATTACATACAATTTTTTTTTTTCTTTCAACAGCTGCTTACGCTACACAATTAATTCCATAGATGAAGGCATCGGTTAACCCCTAACTCGAACTTTTATATTTTGACACCATCATGAGAAATAGCTAAGCATCCAAGAGAACCCATATTTATCAACCTTTTTGCTTTTACTATCAATTATTGTAAAAAAGTAACAAAATAGTTTGACATAGACGCAACACAATGTGCAGCAAAGTAAATCTTAAATCCTCACTGCAATCTTATTAAAACATTAAAATAAACATCAGTAAGATGACGTCATGCATATATATGTATGTATACACAAAGAAGGAACTACGTTTTACCTTGTCCTGGCCACCAACATCCCACACGGTGAAACTTATGTTCTTGTATTCAACCGTCTCAACATTGAATCCTGCACAAAGTACCTCATCACATCATTCATATGAAAATTGATTAAATCTGATAGGCAAAGAAGCCAAAACATCCAATTACTATGTCATTAATGCAACCATATTGCTTCTTGATAGATACTTAAAATTAAAGGCTTCAATTAGGCGGTAATTTCCATACAGAACTGACACCATTATCATCTTGTGGTCGTTTTTTCACCAGCTAAAATTCAACACGTGCTCGGCACATAACCGAAACCAAATCCATAAGGTTATACGTATGCAACCCATTGTATGCATAGGTACCAAACAAGATTCATGCCAAGCAATCTCTATGCATTAGACGATCAGTGCAAGAACAACAGGAAAAAAAAAAAAATAAAGGAACAAAAGTGAAGGAAAACTACGCATACCAAATGCTAAGATCTACGAGCTGTGCATGAAATTAGGGCTGGATCAGACTCACCGATGGTCGGGATCGTGGTGACGATCTCCCCGAGCTTGAGCTTGTAGAGGATCGTGGTCTTACCGGCCGCATCGAGACCTACCATCAGAATCCGCATCTCCTTCTTGGCGAAGAGCCGGCTGAACAGCTTCGTGAACGTAAGCCCCATGGTCACCTCGCCCTACCTGCTACCGAATCACGAAGCAAAATATCCCCCCACGTCAAAGAGAAATCGCAACGGCTGACGTAAACACATCGCATCACAACCGAACAAAATCGAACTGAAACATTAGAACGAGGACGGCATCGTGAGCACGGAGATCGTTAAAAAGCCGCTCGAAACGACGGCGCGTCCGATGCGTCGGCGATCAGATCGACGGCCGGCCGGCTCGGATCTAATCGGAGAAGACGGGTTTTGCAGAGAATACACGAAGAATCTTCGAGCGAAAACGGATCGGATTTGGATCTGTGCTCGATCGAGGAACGCGACGCGGATTGAGAGGGTTTGCTAACTTTTACCTTGGTCGATGAGGAGCGACGATCTCTCCCGGAGAAAGGAGAAGGAAGACGCGGTTTCCGAACGACGACGAGGCTCGCTCTCTTTCTCTCTCTCT
The DNA here is from genome assembly GCA_014182515.1 of Eucalyptus microcorys. Taxonomy (NCBI): domain Eukaryota; kingdom Viridiplantae; phylum Streptophyta; class Magnoliopsida; order Myrtales; family Myrtaceae; genus Eucalyptus; species Eucalyptus microcorys. The sequence continues at coordinate 26,389,778 of CM024571.1, forward strand.
CTCTCTGTTTTTCTCCTTCCTCTTCTCTGTTTTTCTAGTCCGTCGTGCAATCGTGACCTCTCGAATCGAAAGTGGGAGGAGAGCACGAAATGCTGTGTGACGCGTTTGACCTCGAAGGCTTACGCTGTCGTTTCCTGGATTGACGATCGAGAAGGAGGCTCCGATCTGTTGCTTTACTCCCGGTCCTTGATTTCTGGTCAAATTGCATCATTGCCCCCAAACTTTTAGTCTGTTCAATATCATCCTCAGCTATTGCCAAATAATTAATAAAGTGACGTCAATCCCGTGACATGGACCAATAAAATCTTGTGAATCATATTTTTTAAAAACTACCATCATTGTTTTTGATTTCATACTCGAAAAGAAATAAATATGGGATAATGACATAAATGATACCAATATATAATGTTGTCTTTGAATTTTTAATCCGTTTAATGTTGTCTCTAAATCTCTAAATTATATAAATATATTCAATGTTGATTAAATATTTACACATAGTTCATGAACTAGATTGGACCAATTAAAACATCAGAGGTTATATTTTATATTGGAGCAAAATTCGGGATTAGAAAATTATTTAGTAATTTATTCTTAATTACCAGCGAACGTTCTTTGTGAAATCTATTTGAAGTCGTATTTGAATTTTCGGTATTACTTTTCAGTTTTCAGCTGTCCCGATCAAGATTTTCGATTCTTCAATTTCCAGTTTTGCCGGCAGGCGAATAAAGAAAGCTTGTTTCCGATTCATGGCGTCGGCACCCGTCGTCCTCAGCCTCAGTCTCCCCGGTTCTCGCTCCGTCCTCTTCCTCCTCCACCGTCCGACGAGCATCTCCGGCCACCGCGCGCCTCCTTCGGGAAGGCTCCGATCGACACCGAGGTTAATCTAATCTCGGAACGATCAGCATCGCACAATGTCGGTTGGGATTTTGTCGGAGAGCACAACGATCTCTTGCCGTAGCTTGGGATGTCTTCGGTTCGCTTCGGTTTTTCCTTGGCGTGTCCTGAACGGATGGAGGCGCTTACGGTGCCTCCCAGCAAATGGAAAGTTGATGGCCCGCCAAGTTCATGTCGATCAGGTTTTGTCCTCCGATTAAATGGCATCGATTGCTGAATTTACTGGCTCACTGTTGCTTCTTAGTTCTGGGACTGCTTAAAGTGAGCATATGCCGATGATTCTCGTGCAATTTCCGTAGGTCCCTTTGACAATTGATGTAATTACAGAGTAGAATTGGGCTGTGTCGGTATAGTTGGTTTGGTATTAGTTACATTAAATTGAGTGATTGAGGCAGAGTTCTTTACTTCGATCGGTTCATGGTCATCTTCTTGGTACCATCGATGCTTAAGGATCTTCTTTAGTTGGAGTGTGGCTTGGTGCTGCGATTCAGTAAGGAATGTAGTTGTGCAGATGTCGGTGAATTCCATGTTGAACAAAGTGCTAACCCACTGAAAGGCTTATGTGATACAGAATTGTGTGAAAAATGCTGATTTGCATGTATAATATTGTTGTACAGTGACTATGCTATTCACTTAACCTATTGAGCCCAGCTAAAGAATTGCAGGAACCTTATGGGCATTTTCGTGTGTTACCTGTGCTAAGCCTGGCACGAAACAATCTTTGAAGGGGCATTTGATGGGTTGCCTTTCTGCAGGCAGTCAATCGGAGGCATCGTGGAGGTTTTCAACTCTCCATATGTCTCCCAGCAGAAAGGGCCATACAAATGGTGGCTTGTTTGGTGTGGCTTTAGCTGTATGGTCGCGAGAGATATCCCTGTGCAAGGCGAGCTGTCGCTGCATGCAAAGTGTACCGGTTGTACTGTGTAAGTTCCTTTTATGTTGGCGTAATTAATGCCTGAAACTGCCACAGCCGATGTTTGATTCTTGCATATTTCTTTATCGCAATAGTATTGGTCTATCACGATTGGAGTTTCAACTTCGGAAACTCGGATGTCTGAGAACATGATATTATTTGCTGAACCTGAGCCACCCTGCAGGAATAAAGATTAGATCACATCACAATATTTTAAATTTATACAACTTGGGTTACTTAATTTGATCTCTCCTGTAACCTCAAGAAGAAGCACAGCTGAGCATATTAGGTGTTAGATGAAAACTAGGAAGCCTTGTACTGGGATTTGGGTGCCTTCACCTGCCATGTCTTTATTCTCACACCAGTCATGGTGTTACGCATTACGATGTTACGCACAGTCACATTTGAGACGCAAGCTCTCATGTTGTCCTTCCCTAGCCCTCCAATGCTGATGCCATGTCCTGGTCCACAATTTATATCATGGATATATATGTTTGAGCATCCAGTTTGTATGGAAACACAATCATCACCTGGAAAAAGTTTTAACAGTATTCAAAACGTCGGCAACATTAAACCATATAATTTGAGGTAGGCTTATTTAGTTGTCATATTCATTGACTTTGGCTATGTTTGAACTCGTGCTAATCATAGTTATTGTCGATTGTGCTTGCACTGTGAAAGTACATGATTTTCTAAACTAGGAATTACCGCAAGCAAGGTTGCAGCTGTGAATGAGCACATTCTGAGAATTGTGGAGGTGGATGCCATCTGTGTTGGGGCTGTCACCAGGAGATGAGATGCTAATATCAAAAACCCTAACATTTGTACAAGAATCAAACTCGAGGTGCATCTGAGGGCTATTTTGTATAGTAATGCCTGTAACTGTTACATCACTGCTGCCATAGAACCTGAGTGCCTGCATGCACAAGTTATGTGTTATGCATGGGGTCAGAAATCTCTGTTAATGGGTTCTCATAGAAGCTGTTGAGGCATTCACCGTTGGCTTGGTCGTTGGCATTTTACTCAGTTCCGCACTAATCTGCTTGTCATGGTTAAAGACTTGATTAGTTTTTATAGTAATTGCCATTGCATTTGGAAGTAGTATCATTCATGTGAGAGCCTGTCAAACCTGGGCGCTTACCATTTTATTCAATTCATTGGTTCTGTTTTGGCCTATGGAGTCTGTCCCAGCATAGACTGATGAATTGTTCCACCAAACCGAGCCTTGTCCATCAATGAGGCCTTCCCCTTTGATAATTATCTCGGTAAGCTTAGTGAATTCGATCCATTGTAAGAGACCTGATCTCCAAGCTTTGGCACTCGTGGGTGCAATTATCTTGCCATCTAACTGTGGGAAATTACTAGCTTCTTAGTAAAAATGCATTTTCCAACAAATACTAGCTGTTAAATTGTTTTCTGCTACATTGAGATTTGTTGGTATGATGGTTGACGTGACAGTCACCTGAAATGTAATTTTAGGTTTACAATTTGGCCCTGCAAAAGAAATTGGGCTGAGGAGAAAAACCGATCCTGATGGGACAAGTATTGTCGATGATTCAACTTTACAAGCGGCTGCCCATGCTGCGAGGAATGCCTGCCATAATGACAGATTAGTCCCAATTTTGAGTTGGTAGATGAAAGATATTGAATACGATTTTCAGAATCATCAGCGCATCTGCGTATGGCACTGATGCATTTCATATGCAGTTTTTCCCTAGAAATATTGGATACTAGGAACTTGAATCCTTGCTTTGGTATTAGTTGTATCAAACTTATTTAAAATTCTTGTAGTCAGATAAATGAGTCCAAGCGGTGTCAAATAAGTCTAAAAAGCTATCATGAATTCATCACACTCTTTTCGAGAACCCAACCAGAACCAGAGGGTTCTAGTTTGCTGCTATCCCCCTTTCCACTGTTCAAGTTCCTCATAGCTTCTTTAATGCAATATGATTGAGGGAAGTGAGGCAAAATCCCAACTCTTCCTAGAAGCTTAAATGGATAGTGGATGGTTTCTCAGAATTACCTGCATATCATCTGTGTGTCCATCACCTTTGGCACCATAATCTTGTACTTTGAACGTCGTAGATTTCTCATGACTTTGTGCTGGGGCTGGTGGTGCAGGAATAGGCTTGGGCGTAGGCGCTGGTGGCTTAGGCTTAAGTGCAGGTGCTGGTGGAGTAATGCGCTTATGGCGGCTACTGTGGCCTTTATCCATTATACTGGACAGGTGAATTCTGCTTTGCCTCCAAGACTGGCTTTTTCTAGCATGGCAAGCACCAAAGTCCCCACTTAATATAAGAATGGCAACTAGAATGAGAGATGCATGGTTCTTTAGGTCAATACTTGTCATTTTTGTGAAGTGATGAACAAATGAGATGAAGAGGTTCAAATGGGAGAAGTACTCCGTTGTCCAAATGGCTAGTGAGGGAGAACATTAGCTCCATACGTGAATATATACACTTGGACGGAGCGGCTTGTTTGAACATATGCCACTGTGCACACATGTGTCGAACAGTGTAATAAAGAGAAGAAAGAGTTTGGAGGGTACCGTGCATTTTCGGTTACTCTCTTCATTGATTTGATTATTCATTTCCTTGATGATCTTGGATTCTTCAGTATCTGCTTGCGAACTTGTGACACTGACACATAAGACACCCAGCCAAATCATTTATTAAGACTTTCATGTTTGACATCCTATTGCTTCTGCTTGGACGTTGCTCTTATCCTCTTCTGGTTACAAGCTAGCTCTACTCAGTTTTGTTCGTACATAATCAAATGAGAGAACATGGTGGAAGAGCTTAAAATATGGCTTTGCCCCCACTTGGTTGGTGGTTTTCGTGTATGGATACTGTTTAGGAAAAGCTTGAAAGTTCTCTTTTCCCTTTTTGTCCCCCTTTGCTCTTCACTTTTTGTTGGAGTTGATCCTTATGCATGAGATCAGCCAGGTTTTCATAACTATGCTCTCAGTCTCAAATAAAGTCTGTGGCCACGCAGGCCTTGTGCTCCAAGTGGTGTAGCACAGTGCACTAGATCTATAGAGGAATTCTTGCGACAACGTGACTGCTTGTAGATTGGAATTTTGATTCCAAGGTAGTGGTATCTGAGTTTTGTTAGATTGGATTTTGATTCTAGTTTAGGATATGCTTCAGACTTAGGAATGGGTGGTCTGTGATGAATTTTGTCAGGAACCTTACGGAGCGAACAATCTACTTCCAAATACAGGGTGCAATACTTAAGGAGGCACTTATTTATGCACGCCTGGATTTGCTACATCAAGCAGTGCATTGACACAGGAGTCGGTCTGGATTCAGTGTATTTTAAAAAATGCAAAGGATTTGGACAGATCACCCAAAGAGGGCCAAGACGTGAGAATCTAGTAACCTAAAACAATATCTTAGCTGACATCAATATGAGTGTTCTACAGCCTCAGTGTTTGTTGTGACGGTTTTTCCAGGTTGTCGTAGATTGCCAAGCAACTACGGTTGCTTAGAAAGCCACCAAAAGCGGCAAAGGAAAAGGGGCAAAAAGGGTTGGTGGGATGCTAACAGTGCATGCGACAGAGACACTTCCATACAAGCCTGAATCTTTTGTCGTCTATTTGCAGTAAAGGAGACCGTTTAATCGGTTATGGCAATTTTGGGAACAGCAGCATCGGACTAAGATCTTCATGTGAAGCATAGGGAATGTGTATGCATTAGGTTTACCGTCTCGCACTTTAATTTGACACATACAAAGACCCTGTTTGCAATTATAGAGGCTTGGCACTCGGATAGTTGACACCATGTAGGTAAGATCCATAGGACGTTTTTGCTAAAGGTGACGGTGATATTATCAAGATTCTAAGGTCTTCATGATAGATATCCACTGCCTTTTTCTTGTATGCAGACTTCTTTCATAAATGCACCCTCTCGATCTCAACTTTAAAAGTTCTTGTGAGCATGACGTGATTCGTAGATCGAAGCTAAATCTTGAAGATGGTTCGAACGTGATGATAAAGGTCATCTGGGTTCTCATTGCTCATCTGCTTCTTTCCCCGTGAGTCTCGAAAAGACTTCCTTGCTGTAATTTGTCGAGAAGATGTTACCCTTTTCTACGCCGTCTATTTTAATCAATGCGTCCATATCGTAATAGTAGCGTCCATGTATACCAACTTCAAGACGAAGGAAGAGAAACCTCGAAGACAACGAAATCTCTCCGTCTCCAAGCAAAAGCACGAGCAGATGCAATCTTTGACTTATTATATTGAGGTTCGTTCAAACTGGTGATCATGTGCTTGTCCGACTTGTAAACCGTAACAAGGACATCTAGCAACGACCCATCAAACGTAAGTACGCAAAGCCTTGAAGATCCTCTTAAAAAAATCCACACGGATCGTTTCAGTCTCGATCTGCCTGTTGAACATGTGAAACTAACAACTTCATCCTCGAATCAAGCCCGTCCACTTGTAAAGACCCGATACGTGCTTGAGTCTTGGATGGAGACTGCATGCGTTAACGAGTTCAGAAGCTGCAATGAATAGCGGGGCTCCATCCCACGGCTTATAACGTCGGCTTCCTCGTCCGTGCCAGCCGATCAAAGGCTTGGAACCACGCCACCAGGCAGGCAGGGATAAGATCCAGCACTTCGTCCCAACGCTGCTTCCCAAGAGAAATGCGCAAACTAACGACCATCTCTCGGTGGATCTTTACCGATGAATCACTCCGGAGGCGCCACCTAGGGCTTTGGACTAGGGGTGTCAGGAACCGAACCGAAAACCGAAAATCGAAAACTGAACCGAAAATCGAAAACCGAACCGAACCGAACCAAAAAAATCAGTTATTTCGGTTCAGTTTTCATTCGGTTCGGTTCTCATTAAAAAACGAAATTTTTTTTATCGGTTAACTGAACCGAACCGAACTAACAAACCGATAAAATAGAACCATTAACCAAACTAGCAAACCCTATTTCTAATTCTCTCCCGTCTCTTCGTCTTGGTCAGCTTACGGCGACGACGGCGGCAGAGACGGTGACCGATTGAGGGACGTGCCTGAGCAGGTCCTGCTCCCCTCGACGCCCTCCTCAGTCCTCCCCACCATCGACCGCGTCTGGTTCAACCATGATTCTGCCTCAAGCTCGTGTGGGGTGAGGGAGGGAGACGTCTCCAGCTCGAGTCGTTATCTGGGTCCGTGTCTTCTCTTCCCTTCTTCGAATGGTTTGATCCTAGGACAGAGAGAGATACAAAGAGAGATATATAGAAAGAGAGATACAGAGAGGGAGGGAAATTGAGTGAAATTGAATTAGCAGAACATATTCTTGCAGGGGATAAAATTTGGGTTGAGGTGACACAGATGTAGGCGAATTTATTGTGCCAATACTACATGTTAAGCAAGTAAAGGTGAGATGATATGGTCGAATTGGCTTGTTCTTTTAAATTTTAAGCATGATGAAGTTGAAAAAACACATTCCTGTAACTTTCAAAAGTTTGAAATGCAGTAACATATTGAATTTAGATTATTTTGAGTTGAACAGAAAAAAAAAAAAAAAAAAAAAAAAAAAAAAAAAAAAAAAAAAACAAAAAAAAAAAAAAAAAAAAAAACCAAAATGCTAAAAACCAAAAACCGAAAACCGAAAAATCGAACCGAACCGAACCGTTGACACCCCTACTTTGGATGCCACGTAATGATCCGTGTGCCCAATCTTGAGCCAGTTCTCGAATGGTTCAGAGCTCGGCAAACGTCCAAAATGCTGATGAAGGCAATGCTAGCACAGTCTGCCATGCTTTCATGCGACCCGTGATCTGCTAATTCAAGTATGATTAACAACAATAGAAAACGATATCCTGAAGCGAATCGTGGCCTCAATCCTCGATGTGGAAACTTCTTCCGTGTTCCGGTACGAAGGTTCAGGACATACGGGAAAACAACGGGGTGACTTGCAAGTTTCGCCAGCTGCGATTCATCAATGCGTTCGAGCAACGTATAATCAACGTTATCATCATTAAATTTGGCGAGCGATATCATATTTCTCCAGGCCTGTTTTCAATATTCAACTCAGGCATGACGAGCGAAACGAATGAGACTGGAAGGCTTGTCTTGTTGCATCATGTGTTGGAGATCAGACGTTTCTGAAGAAGCCCCCACCAGGGTGAGCATGACGATGGCGGTGACGATGATGATGGGAGGTGAGGTTCCTGTGTTCTTAATTTGATGCAGGTCCAATCGCCATCGATGTGGCAGCCAACTCCGGCAAGTCCGATCACGGGTTCTTGGTTCTTGCATGATGTCGAGTGGCTTGATTGAGTGCACTGCATTTCAATGGATTCAAGCACATAATTCCGCCTCTTTGATGAGATAGTTGCCTTCTTATTTTTCATTTCCTCCTGAAAATTGAAGCGATGGCTGTGTGTTCCTTCAATTGTTAAGGTTTTTAGCTTTTGTCTTGCACGTTAAATTGAGAGGAGAACTTATCCAAAATACAAAGATCTCGAGTTCGAATCTTGTGGCATTGGGTACCCATCTAGATTGCAAGATTGCCAATTAATATCGATCTGCCCTGAAGTAGCTGGCCGTGCATGTGGGATAGCATACTTGTCATTAATTCTATTTTCATTTTCCCTAACTTGTATCATTGACAATTTTCTAGTATCAGAGCCATTGGTATTGTTTGGCACATTTTTACTTTGAAGTTGATTATTCAGTGCAGAAAGGGGGAGAAATTTGCATATCATGACTAAATTCTCTAAAATTTATACATCCTCCATTGTAAATGCTCCTATTTCTCTTAGGCCTCATCTTGAACTCCTCATTTCTAATGGCTCTAAGATTGACTATCTTTATGAGATTTCCTACCTCAACAAAGACAGCAAATCTCTGAGACTCATCTTTCATTTATAAATTAGTATTTTGCTTTTGTTAAATCATCTTCTTTCTCTCCTATCTATTCTACTAAGCGGCTTATCAAGCATACTCCTAAAGAGGTTAAAGAGTATGTTCAATCCTTGAAATTTGACTAGCCTCCTATTTAAGATACTTAGTAGGAACACTTTGTCACCCTTCAAATCCCTTTTGATTTTACACGCCAATGGATACAACAAGGTTATATTCATCTTCATTTTGGTGCCATTAGACTTGCTTTATCCTTTCACGGAAGGAAGGGGTTACCTATGGCTACTCAAATGGCTCTCTTAGATACCCATTTTTTGGATTAGCAACATGCTTGCATCGGCACCATTCAAACTACCCTTAATGCAAGAAGAGTGCTTGTTACACTGTTTCCTAACTTCAATATGGATCCACACCTTCTCTCAGCCCTTAAGGTCTAGCTACAAATTATTGAGCTCCTCAAACTCCAGACTCTATTGTTGCTACCTTACATTACCAAATGGTTTATTGAGTCCATAATCATGCCATTGATCTCAACTTCTCTAATTGTGAAGATGCCTTGTTCATCTCGATGGATAATGACCAAACCTCCTATATCCATGTTCCTAGATAGATCCCTCGAGATCAGTTAATTAAGTTACTCCTAGACACACGAGTAACTAACTATGAAAAAATCCACCAAAACTCTAGGCCAATCCAATCCATAGAGTCCCAGTTTACCAAAAGAAAGATGACACGGTTGTCATCAAATTTAGTAAGAAAAAGGAAGAATCCACATCTTCTATTTTTCCTACTATTTTTATGATGCAACATTGTGCAGATCATGTCCTAGCTGATGAAAGCCAACTAGATCCAAAATCCATGATTGAATCTTTTGATTAGGAGGGACACTATTCATTATTATAAAGATCCCCATACAAGACATTGTTTTTGGGATCTAGATGGTTAGTGCTCACTTTGCACAAATCGTCTAGATGACGATGGAGATGATAAGCCGTCCAAAAAAAAGAAACACTCAAAATATAAACTTTACTAAAGATACCTTGAAGGATACCCCACTCGGACATCTTGGTGAAGATGAAGGAAAATATCAATTTATGATCTCATATGGACCACCTCATTCACATCCTCCTCCAAAAATCTCTAAGCCATGTGAACCTCCTCCACCTCCTCAATCGCCATCCAAAAGGAAACCCTTGCCTCAAAGGCCAGTTGTCTTACCTTTCTATAAACCTATTCACAAATGAGTTAAGAAGAATTATTTTCCTCTAGAAATACCCAAAGCACCTCAATCCTCATGTTCCCCAAAACTAGAACCACCACCTATCCTTCTATCTATCTATATATTTCAATCTTCAGACTTTCCACCTTTGGAAAGATCTAATTCTAGTGCCTCCTTCCCGGCGCTAGAAGAATTTACAGATGTTTATAATTGATTCTGTCATATCCTTAAGGTCCCGAATCCTGTGAATATTAACGACCATGGAAGACAAAAGAAAGTTACAATTGCTGAAGCTTTCCTAAATTGGCGGTTAGAAAATGCCTTGGCCTAGAATAATATTCTCAAGACTATTGACACCAAATTTTCAACTATCCAAGCTCGTCTTAATCATGTCAACTAGAGTGTTGATCAAACGGCTTTGGTCATAAATAAATTGCTTGAGACATTCCAGAAAAAACTTCAATAAATGGAATATAGACGATATGTCTCTCATCATTATTTGGAAGACCAAATGGCTGAAATGGAAAAACTAAGAAGACAAATCAAGCTCCTGCAAGATGGAAAATTGATTCCTCCTCCAAATCTTTTTTCCCATCCTTGGCAAATGTTTTCAATGGATGTAGGCCCTTCTAGGGCTACATCAATTGTTTCAATTATTGACGAAACTCCAAGGCAGGATCAAAGGGATAATGTTATCCTTCGAAATCGTATCGAGAGACGAAAAGAAAAGAAGGATTAGTGAAGAAAACAAGTCAACTCTTGAACTTTTTCCAAAACCTCTTTTTGCTTATATGGTCTCAAATCCACTTGAGGCTTTCCTGCGAGATCAAGGCAAACAAAGTATAACAACTATTGCTTCATTTGATTCTGCCAAGCAAAATACCTTAAAATACCATCAAACCGATTCTCTCTCCTTTAAAACTACTTCAACCTCTAAGCCACAAACACCAAAATCCCATGCACCTGCTATGTTTATGGTTGACCCCCTGAAGCAAAGATGGAATCAAATTCATTAGAGCTAGAAGTAATACACCTTCATGACTCAAATCCCAAATTGAAGTCTTTGACTTCAAAATACTACTTTACACTTGATACATTCCATATCCCAAATGACTAGATAGATTGCAAGAATTCCATACTTGGCTTAACACCAAAGTGCTTTCTATTGAACATCGGTATGATATATTGACTGAGTTTGTGAGCAAATTTACTAGAAGCTTAAAAGATTAGTGGAGATCTATTTCTAACTAGGATCAAATGACATTTTTGCTTCAAACAGATTTTTATCATGTGATCTAGGTTATCCATCAATTATTTATTGGTAAACCAAAAGATCTCCTTGAACTTAGAAGAAAAGAATTTTTGAAAGAAAGTGCTACTCTTTACAAAGAAAGCATCTCAATAGGCATTTCTAAGAAATGCTTAAATTATTCTATGCTCTTAAAGCTAATCCCAATCTGAAGCAAGTATTTTTGGCCTCCATTCCAAAGGAGATTAGCCAAATGGTGGAAAGATCCATTCAAAATAAATAGCAAATTGTCGCCAATGTTCTCCTTGGAGAACTCCAGCAAGAGATACATCTTGCTCTTGATGATCTTTGCATCCAAAGAATGGCTTTCAAAAATATCTCAAGAGCAACAATGAACTTGACCAAGCTTATCAAAAGCCTAAGTTAAAAATCAAGTGTGCAAATAAAGACTCCTATGATGATTTTTTATTGTGGAGATCGATGCAAAAAACAAAGGCATTTTAAAAAATTCTCTTTAGAATGTACAAAGAAAAGGCATAAATGGCGATTCTTGCGAAAAAGACGCTCTAAACAAAGCTCTTTTGGAAGGCGTAGAAAATTTGATAGGTGTTACATTTGCAACAAGAAATGCCATTTTGCCAAGAATTGTCCAAAGGCTAAAGGAATAAATTCTTATTTAATACATAAGATAGAAAAGCAACTGGAGTATCACTCCAAGATGATGATGATGTTGAATTGGTCTTCTCCTTGGAAGATGAACCAACCAAACACACTGTGTGTGCTATCCAAACATAGTCACAAACTAGTGACATTGAAAGCTCATAAGAAGAATTGGAAGAAGAGGTATTCTTCTTCTTTGAACCTCCCACAATTTAAGATCTTTGTGCATACACTCCTTCTATCCTTTCTTATTTTCCTATAAAAATATGCCCATCTAAGTATGACAAGCCTATTCATCTTATTGCCCTTGTCGATACTGGAGCTAATGCTTCTATTCTTGATACAAAAATACTTCCAGAAAAATACTGGACGTCATGCACCCAGTATTTTAACTCTTCTTTTGGAGATACCTTTGCCACAAGAGTACGAAGCAAACTCATCACCATGCAGTTCTTTCCTAGTGTTCAGTCACTATTAAAATGATTCACTCGAGTTCCCTAGATAAAGATATCATTAGTAGTTGGGATATCATTACATAAATTCCTAAACTTAGAATTGTGCCTAATGGACTATGGTTCAAAGGGCAATTCTAGGAATTTGTAGATTTCCAAAGATTCTTCACTATTCAAATAAGCATTTTAGATCAAATTCTACAAACCATTCTTAGAGCATGTGCAGACTCTAACTCAGACTTTGTCCAAAAATGCTCCAACCACTTTGTGGAAAAATCTTGACTTCTTCATCAATCTTCCTTTCAAGAAAAATGAAAATGTCAATCCTTCCAAAACCAGTCACTTTGGAATGAATCCAAAACATTTGCTTTTAGCCCAAAATGAATGTTTGGATTTACTTCATCGAGGATTAATTGAGCTCTCAGGTTCTCAATGGGTTTGCAAAGCATTCTATGTCAACAAATGAGCAAAGGAGTAGAATAAAGGAAAGATGAGGCTGGTTATCAATTATCAGTCTCTCAATCAATTCTTGTAGGATGCTAAATTTCCTTTACCACATAGGAATTATTTATTCTCCAATCTCACCTAAGCTAAAGTGTATTCCAAATTTGATCTTAAAGCTGGATTTTGGCAATTGAGTAAATTGGATTTTGCATCTTGAATCAACATTTCTAGTGGACAATGCTTCCTTTTGGCCTCAAAACAACTCTTTCGCTGTTTTAGAAGACTAAGTGCAAAATTTTCCAACCCATCCTAACCAACGCTCAGATTTATATTGACAATATCCTCCTCTACAACCCAAATGAGGATTCACATTGTAAATTATTAGCCCAATTTGCAAATTTGGTGCGAAAACATGGCATCATGCTATCTCAAAAGAAGATGATCATTGCCTAGAAGAAATTTGAATTTCCTAGAGTGCATCTCAAAGATGGAACTTATTATCCCAATCCTCATATTACTGGGAATTGCAAAAGTTTTCTAATGAAAATCTCTCTCACAAACAAGTTCAGCAATTTCTAGGGATTGTAAATTATCTCTAGGATTTTGTTCCAAAAATCACAGAATTTGTAAGTTTACTATAACAAATACTCAAGAAAGATGCTATTTTGTGAGGACCACAGCAAATTAAATTTGTACACGGACTTGTGAAAATTTTGCAACATCTTCCTCCTTTGCAAATCCCATCCACAAGAAAAAGAATGCTACAAATAGATGGTAATGACGATGGACATAAGAATGGGAAATTTACGTAAGCGGAAATGCATTATCACTCTACGTTCAAAGAAATCTTGGTAGTAAAATATAACATACAAAAAATTTGAATTCCATCCTATAGGACATCATTTCCTTGTGGAGATGGACATGTCGTCATTCTCTCAAATGTTGAAATTCAAAGAGAAGTAAATTCCACATCCAAAGCTTCTTAGGTAGGCAGAATGGTTTTCAAAGTATTTCTTTGAGATCAAACATATTGTAGGAAAAAGAATGTACTTGTTGATTTTCTGTCCAGACCAAAAGAATTTATAGCTACTATGTCCATAAATATGTATGTGGTAAGAAATTCAAGAGGCGGTTTCAAGGCTCAAAAAATCAAGCCCAAATTGCCTTCATATTCATACCCGCCATAAATTCCTAGGCTTATCCAAGAAAATGGTCTTATCGAAAACCTTGGAAGATTTATGTGACAATATCATTTTCATATTTTTAATGAATATGGTGGTCTACTCCTCAAGCCAAATGGATTGCATCAAAATTCCTATTTATTCATCTCAAATAGTTTTATTGGTATTTGTTGAGTCTTTATACCATGGCCATTGAGTTTCCAACCGTCAAAATGCCTCTTATTATTAGTAGAATTATTTAAGGAGAAGCCAAGCATAAATATATTAGGGATATGCTTAGTTGGTTTAAACCATTGGACGCATGGAAAAACATTTTTTAAGCCCAACTCAAAGCATGCGGGCTTAACCAAAATTTTATACAATTGTTTATTTTTCAGGCTATGGGTATTTGTTCAACCTAGTGGAGATATGTGTAAAACTCCAGCAGATGTTGAACTATTCGCATATAAGCCCCAACCTATTCAAAATAAGATTTTTGCAATATTCTCCTATAGAATATCAGCTTATCCTCGACATTATTAGGAATTACGCAAGATATTATGCTAGTACAATCAACTTATTTTGTCAAAAGCTTGGCCAATAGAAGATAATCCTGTTTCTTGGGTTCACGGTGATGACTGTCACGTGACCCAACCAGCAATTGATGCTTGCCTAAGAAAAATACTACGGAATGGATGTCCCAAACACTTGTGAGTCACCAACAAATTTACAAGATCTAGCTTCATCATCACAAGATACATGGAAGGACCATTGTCACAAGATCCTTTTGATCATAGTGAATTAAAGCTTACACTCAATCTAGGTCTTGATAGAAAGTCCATCAATCAAGCTTGGGTATTTACCACAACCTTCTATTCAGCAAGTTTTCCTAATGCTCCTACAAGTTCTCACCAAACATCCAAAAGACCATGGCTAGCTGAAGTAATTGAAGAAGTAGAAAAACTCTTCGAAACGATTAGACAATAGCATCCAGAAAAAAGCACTCCCAATCCTCCTAACATTCCATCCAACTCATACCAACCTTTAGATGATACAGGTACTGAACATCTTCAAATTCTGGAAATCGAAAGAATAATCAAAGAATATTGGAGGTAGAAGTATGGAGAAGACTTAAAGAGCCTATCCATAGGCATAATAAGTGAAGAGCCTATCCATAGGCATAATAAGTGAAGAAAAAGAAGACTCTATTAGAGACCTATCCAAAACAAAGCAAAAGAGACAGAGGAATCACGTGAAGGAGACAAAAAAATTGACCCAAAATACAGTAGTACACTATTCATTTTTGGCATTGTTCATGTATTGTTTGGCATTATTTGTTCATAGTATTGTAACACTCTAACGGGAGCCAAAAAAGTGGGATAATGAGTGTAGAAGCCAGTAGAAAAGCTTAGCATGCGCACATAATTGGCTTTTATCGGCCAAGTGAAGTCTGTAAAGTTCTAGTGTGCCTTTTTATGCCTATATAAGGCAGCATATATATCTATTAAGGGGAAGAACGTACCTTCTTTGGAAATAATATTGTGTGGTTTGCTATGAATCCTTAAAACCCTATTTCCTCTTTTCCTTCTGCTTGACATGATTCTTTAAAACTAAAAATGTTTTGATTATGCTATGCACTTGCCACAATGTGAAACCTATGCATTAGAATTATGCTACTTTAAAATTTTCTATGATATGAGCCAAAAAATGAAAAAGGAATTTGGTAGCTAACAAGCAGTCCCTATTTTGAGGCCGAGGAATGGCCATGTGTGTGGGATAACATATTTGCCACAAATTATATTTTCATTTTCCCATTACTCATATCATTGGCAATTTTCACTACTGGATATTCAAATACAAAAATCTTCATGAAGTACCTCATTTCGAGCCATTTAGATGATATCACATGTGCAAATGCACTTTTGCAGTAGATGAACACGATGGATTAAATTGAAACCTCAATAGCAAGGTAATGCCACAAGAAAGAGGTCAACTTAAGATATCAAGTCGAGGGATTAAACACTTTATTCGATCTATCATAGAATCTTAATTCGAGGGTAAAAACATATTTATGTATAAAAATGGTGTACAATATATTTAATATAAATGATGGATATCTTAGTAATATTCCCATCATCTCCTTGCATTCTAACTAAGACGATGTTCAATCCGAACCCGAACCCCGCTTGGAATCTCGCATCCAATGAAGCAAGGCGAATTTAGGGTGTCCCTTTTTTTCTCTTATCATCCCCAATTTTTGTAATCGAAATAATAATAGAAGCTAAAAATCGTATTTTTAGCCGATTTACAATGTTTATAAAATGTTTTATGGGTTTCAAAGTAGTTGGGCCTGCTAGATTACATAAAAAATCATTGCGTTATATGTATATTTTATTATATATATATAATTATATATGTACTTCTCTTGTAATTTTAAGAACTGAAATTGTACTTTCAAAATCTGTTACCCGTGCCGACGTTTGGAATTGGTCTGGAAACACTTTGACAAAAACAGCTTAACGGTCGAAAAGGACAAGCTACCGACTGACGTTGCCGACTGACGTTGCCGTCATTGTCCACCAGTCGGATCTTCCCTTTTCCTTTCCAAGACAGCCTTGAACAGCCTCCCGTCCCGATGGCTGCTCGCGATTAGCAACCGCGCCGATCGGAGGGCGCTGCGCGAACGGTTTCCTGCGCGCAATGCACCCGATAGTCCCTCCAGTCGTCGAAGCTGGCGTCAGCGGTGCGTCAGCCAGCGACCAACCGCCGGGCGCCACGTCTCGCGTCTCCCCCGAGTTCGAACCTCAAGCTGACTGTCGTTGCCCGGATCTAAGTTGAAGTCCGCATCTTTTGTTCTTGCAGTGTTCTCGTACTGGAGAATTCAGCTTTGTCCGGGTCGAAGATGGCCGCGTTTCGTCTCAGCTGGTGGACTGGAAAATCTCTTCGAGTTTTGCGTCGTGGCCGCAGCTGATTTTTTCTTCCGATTCGGCTGTTTGAAAGGCGATGGAACGGACGGGAGACTGGTGTTGTCGGAGATCTATAGCTCGGCGAGCGAAGGTAGCTGGAAAAACTCCGTTCCGTAGCTTTTACGACGGTGCTGTGAATCTCCATTTTGGCTAAGACGTAGAGATTCGGAAGGCTGTTGACTCCGGTTGATGAAGGAAATATCGGTTTCTTTCTGAGTCTTAGAAAGGTTGTCTGTATAGAGAAGATAACTTGATTGTTTGATAGAGTTGGTGAATTATGGTCTTTGGTTGTGTCAAATCTTTATTTGTAATTAAGAGGACGTGATTTGAGGTTTTTTCCTGTCCTCATCCGGAATTAGAACAGCAATTCTAAGTAAAAATGGATGCGGGAGTTTGAAACACCACACCCTGTGGACATAATTCTCTGGTAATCGTACCCAAAGGTTCTTGAGGGATTGAATGGAATGAAGATCAAAGATGATGAGGTTGTGAAGGTTAGCTGCACCCAAAGTTTACAAATTTCTTCTGTGCATCACTTCTCCTTATGGTTGACAGTTCTACATAGCAGGAAATGCGAGCGGCTGTCATGGATGAGGATGGGATGAAACTATGGTCGAGCCAAACAGGTAAACTTCCAATGAATGTGCCCTCGCTGCCTTCATGAACCAATGCGGATTTCATAATACTACTGATAAAAGTTTAGATAAAGAGAGAGAGAGAGATTGCTGTGCTTTTAAAGCATTCTTTGTCCTGTCATCTCTTGGCGTGCTTTATGTCAATTTGGTGCTTGAATATGTTCCTGAGATGGTCTATCAATTAGCAAAGCATTACAGCAGGGCAAATCAGTGAAATATTTTGATTTGCCCTGTGATTTATCATTCTGTAAAGAAATTTCTCTATGCTGTGTTTTCTCTCTTTCCATTAAATGATTTGCCTAGTATACGAGTTAATAAAGGAAAACAATGTGTGATTAAACCGTGAACTTAAGTTCTGAATCTAAGGTGGCAAAATGGCTTTCCTCTCAATTATCATTTGTGTGCTGTATGCTTGTAATCACCTTCCTGTTGTTAGGCGAGCTGACATACTCATCAACATAAATGATTCGCTAGGGTCTTCAGTCTCATTCCTGTGTATTTCACTTATTCAAGGAAACTTTAATTGTAAATGGAGTCATTTGACAATTGCGGGACTGCATGCAGCATGGAGACGCATTGGTGTTATTTGATGTATTGGCACTTGCTGCATTTGCAGAACTGCATTTTGAATTTTAGTTATGTCAACCTCTTTACAAAATGGTCAAAGGCAGGCCTATTATCTTTTATTGGTTTGCATTATCCTTGAGCACCTGAACTCATTTTTGGGGTAACTGAATATAAAACTGCAATTGACATAGGGTCCATCAGATGTGTCCTCACTCAGCTTCTTCTGGGACAGTTTCTTTACAATATTTGAAGTTTTGATTCTCTTAAATTGCGTTAGCCTATGTGATTGTGGCTATAATTCTTTGCCTCTTTTTCCCACAACCCTTGGCTGTTGCATATATGATGGCCTCTCTTTCCAGGTGAAAGTTGAGTTGCCAGCTAGTGGAGATCATTACAGTTGATTCTCAAGGCTTTGTTCAATTGAGAGGATTTACCCTCTGTTAACTCATATTGTTCTGCATCACCGGCAGTACTTGATATTTACATATCTCATTTCTTTTAGGTTCTCGAAACACCAACTTGTGAAGAAATTAAATGTGTGAACCCAAACTATACTGAATTCAAGTTTCTACAGATTAGGGCTTATCTCTAGCACAAAGTGAGTCCTCTGCTTTAACCTTGTTGACCTTTTGTTCAAATACTTGTCTATTCCTTTATCCTAAGTTTAAATGCATAGCATTCAGTTTTTCCTAAATTAGAAAAATGGAGTTATACACCCTAAAATTCAGATATTCCAATAGCACACTCCCCCCTGAAGAAATCGTTCTTTAAATCCTTATTTGAGGGGTGTGATCAATGAGTTCTCAAAGGAAAGAAAAGAAACCAAGGGTTACTTTCGTATATTTTATGGATGATCTGAATCTTTCACTACCTCCAGATGCATATCTCTTCTTCTACGTGTAAAGTGCTAGATTTGGCTTCACAAAGTTCCATCTGTCTTTTTCCTTTGTGGTGTTTCGTTCTCCTTTCCGTTTTCAACTGATAAAAACTGCAAAGCCAAAGTTCAGGTTCAAATGTGAAGACCAGTATGTGAAGACTTGTTCAAGAGCAGTTATTCTTATCCCCTGAAAGTTGGGTATTTAGCAAGTAAGATAATTAACTTTTCTCATCAACAGGGCCTCTTTGGTATTCTCTTTCTTTTATTTATGCTTATCAGATGAAATACTTCTTGTGCACGCCAAAATTTCTGGCTTCTGGATGCAAGACCTAGATTCATCTTCTTTCTTAATGAAAGTGTTTTTAAAACAGGATCATGTCGAATTAATCAATAGAATCCTCTCTCTTCGAAGTTGTAACGTCTCTTCTATCTGGTATTTGCAGCTAGAGGCCTGCGTCCACCCATCCTTTGACGAGCTTTGTGATCCTAATGACCGTCTCCCACCCAAACGGGAGACCATTGCTACCTCTCTTCCACTTCAAACCTCAAGGTACACAATCAATGCTACTAAACCTTTCGGTCACGAGTGATTGTAATGGTTCGGACTAGTGTAACGATTTGCTGCTTTCCGGTTTTTGTCTCAACTTTGCAGGACTGAGAGAGGGGTAAACCCCTTTGAGCTGCAGACAAAAATTAATTCCAGAGCATGCGAGGCAGCAGTCTCCCTTCCTTGGTTTGTAGGCTGCAAACACTTGGGTTGATGATTGTGCTCGCTGATTCTGCCAAAGTCAAATCGAGCTTGTCGTGTATATGTGATAGCTAGTGTTTATATTGGTCCATATTCTTTACAGGGTTTTTGGCTGCATTTGCACTTGTTTCTTTTTGAGCTTTTTTTTTTTTAATGGTAAATACTCCACATGTTTAAATATTACATATCGCTTTAGTTTGTATGTTCTTTACATACATATGGTCTTCCTCCATTTACCAATTTAAGTTTTTGAGTTGAATATCTCAATATCGAATTAAAGTTGGGTTCTATCCTAACTTACTATGCATGTATGTTCACACATGAGAGAGATGTTGAAGTATCCTATATTGTATGTATATGATCTTTGTTCACCTAAACTTTCGAGATATTAAGATGCATCGGGTTCATGCAAATTTAGTATCACAACTTTTGATTTTAAAGAGTCTTCCATGAAACCCTTGTGATTTAATGATAGCACATCGAGCTCGTGTGAATTTGGTGTTACCTAATTATAGTTGTGCTTGAAATATGAAAGACATTCAAAGGGGATGTAGCTTTGCAAATACAGTAATCAAACCAAAATAATTGCAATATACTATGTAGTATAAGTTTCTTTTGGCCAAATTGTAACATGTTTTGATGAAAGGAAATATTTCAATAGACAACCAAGGTGATTATAAATTGGGAGTCCAATTGAGCAAGTATGTGCCCCATTTTACATTTGAATAATTGGTGTATCTTGCTGTCTTGTCCAGCTCTTTAAAAATTGCAAGTGGGAAGGTCTATCGTTTTCCAAGGGAAATTCAAACTTCCCGTCTGGAATTACAGACAACCTCAGGATCAGAATCTCAATGCATGTACTTTAAAAAACTTTACCAAGTCATACCTTTTTCTTTTCTTTCTCCCTTTTACATCAACATTTTGCATCAGCAACTTCACCCACCGCGGGAGATGATGACATGATTGACCACATCCAAAATTGTCAGGGGAACGCTCTGAGAGAGGCGACTGCTATGATCGCCTCTTTTTACCCTTCTAAAAATATATATACAATGTTCCGCAATTTTCTGAAATCATTTGACTTTTATTTTTCATAATAAATTTTTGCCAAAATTAAATCATAATAATAGTCTATTGAATTCTTTTTTTTTTTTTTTTGTAAGCGATACAAACAAAGCACAAATATAATGAGATATAAGTGCTGTCTGCAAGCGCCCCTAGTCAAAGCAGGGGTGCATTGCTATGTGGAAAGTTGTGCCCTTCTTTGAGTATGCATGAATTTACATTCTTGTCCCATTAATTTTGGATTGTTCATGTGATAAAGCAGGGGCAATATGGGGAACTCCCCTAAAGTTACATCAAAAGAATAGATGGTGTTTCAGATATAAGGACGATAAGGTGGGACATGACAAGACTTTGTTTGGTGGCTTGGATATAAGATTATCATAAAATTAATATTTCTTGAACTTTACTGAATTGAAATTTTTCGATCTTAATATTTCATTCGAGCTAAATCTAATATATGAAAATAATCAAAATTCACGGCCTTACATATTGGCGGAATGATCTTTGATGTAAAATGGGTGAAATGTTTTTTGGCCTAAAAGTTAAGTCAAGTTTCAAAAAGCGCCCCTTGGAAAGCTACACAAGATTCGAGACAATAAATACAAACGCAAAAAGATGCGTCGGCACAAAAACCTTAAAAAAAACACTTAAATTTAAATATATCTAGTTATAAAAAGTATGATTTTTAAAATATTAATCATAAATATTGCGATAAAAATAAATATATAACGACCCCTAACTTTTATTATATGATCATTTAAAAGTGCTCTAGCGAAACTTTTTGATTAGATCCGGGCCAAGAAAGATGCCCAGTGATGATAAAAGTGCTCGATTATTTTCAAAGAAAAATGACGTCAAAAATAAGGGAACAAATAAAAAGCAAAGGGTGTCATTACTCTCACACTTGGTAGTGGTACTATTTGCTTGAAAATGGTGTCAGCTAGCATTTGTGTTAAATAAAAAAGGGGGGAGTGAAAAGGTGAATACTTTTCTCACTCTCGAGACTACAGAATATGTAGTACTCACTCATTTGATGCCCTCCTCCACTATGTCATTTCATTATCAATCACATATCAAGAAAAGGAAATTAATTATCAATCGATGATAACTAAAAAGGAAAATGCATTATCAAATCATCCGACAAAAAATAAAAAACGTCATCATCAATCAAATTCAATTAACCCATGAATTTGGATTTAAAGAGGAATTCTTCGTTCCCCCATTAGCTTAATCGATTTATTTGAAATTTATGTACTCGAATGCAACAAACAGATAAACATCATTAACTATCTAACGAATGCATAACATGAAAACTAGTATTCACAATAAAATAATGCTCGAATCACGAAAACGCAATTTGAGAGAAGAAATTCCGACTTCACATAAAAGAAAAAAAAGAGAAAACCGAGCGGAAAAATGCGAATTTAAGCGCGCGAGTGCGCCGGACACTCCTCCCGCGGCGCGCGTAGCCCACTCGCCGTCTCTCAAATTCCGATTCCCGCACCAAAAACTGACGTCCTCTCTCTCTCTTTCTCTCTCTCTTGCTGCTCTTCCCGTTTTCGCATTACTACGAAGCTCCTCTCCTTCTCTCTCTAAAAGAAACTCTCTCTCACGAGCGCTTTCCAGATTCTCCTGTCATCCATCTCTCACCCCGAGCGCCCCTCGGTATCCGCCAGGGAGCGTTACGACTTGCTCGAGGATTCTAGGTTTTCCCCCTCTCCGCCCCCCGTCGTCCGGCGCAATCCTCCCGCTCCCGCCGACCAGCCGGACCTGCATTCCCCCCGCAGAATCCGGCGTCCTCCGGCGCCGGCTCCGGCTCCGGCTCCGGCTCTCCAGGTACCCCGCCCCCGGAGAACTCCCGGCGATGGTCTCCGTCGCTCTCGGTCTTCGCTTGATCCCGCGTCGATTGTCTTTCTCCCTCTTTCTTTGCTCTTCCGGTTTCGGCGATTGTCCGGCGCCTCTCGCTCGCCGGAGCTTCGCGGCTTCGGCCGCGTCGCCTTTTGTGCGGCGTGCGTTCCCCGCTGCTGGGGAGGGCTCGGTGTAGTGAGGAAACGAGGAGTTTTGATCGTCGCCGTGCTTCTGGAATTGCGCTTGATCATGTCGAATTGTGGGAGTGTAGTCTCGACATGCGCGCAGAGAAATTGCATTTGAATGAGAGTTTAGATCCGAGAGCGAAGTCCCGCTTCATGAGTCTTGATGGTGAAGATTTTTGAGCATTAGGAAGCCGGTGGCTTTAGGCGGGGGATTGCCTAGCTAAGTGTCGTGGAAACTTGCAATAACTGCATAATAAGATTTCACAGATATTCACGTTTACATAGTGAGCGCTTCGGTCTAGTTCAGCCCCTGTTCTGCGCTTGCTGTGATGGCCAAGGTGTAAACGCTAAAATCGGTTTGTCTGCGCAAATTCTTGATAATGATAGTTGATCCTGTTAGCTCTCAGTCTTTGTCTGTGATTATGGCTTGATTAGCGTTGATTTCCTCCGCATGTTAAACTGATGATATCAGTGTGCCTGCCTGTGTTTACTAGTTTTCTTACTCAGACTGTGCATTTAATGTATATCCTCACATCCATACCTTAATCAGCTTTTAAGGTAGTAATATTGTTTAATTAACAGCTTCCATTTTTTGGGTTAGTCACTTGTCTAAGGATCCTCGGGTCAACCAAGCTCAAGAATACAAAGTTATGGTACGTTTCTATATGTCTGCATTCATTTTTTTATTTTTTTTCCTGTTTCTGATCTAGTCAAGTCTTCATTCTTGAGGGTAAGAAGCAATGAAAAAACATCTCTCTCTGTCAATTCTCATATTCTTGATTTTGTTAATCTTACTACGAATTTATGAATTTTTTCTTTTTTAAAATTTGTTTCTTCTAGGATGGAAATGCAGCTGGTGAAGCGGACGATAATGTTGACTGGAACACTGAAGATGAGCTTGAGGTTGAGAATTATGCGGCATCTTCTTCTTCAAGTTTGACTCCTCCCAGCGGAGATGCTGCTTCAGGCTCTGGAGAGGTAAATATTTGGTTGGCTTTGGAATATTTTCTTTTGGTACTGGCTCTGCCATAGCTCAATATTTGGTTTTTCGATTAAGTTTGTTAGTTGGAGAAATTTAAGTTCAGAAAAGGGATGACTACTAATCATACTTTTGCGACACGGAAACATTCTTCCATTATGTATGTATTTTAAGAGACTTCATGGTCTGCTCGTAAATTTGTCTTCATTGGTCCTTTTCCCGGCAAAGTTTCTTGATCTTTTAGCTGTCAAACATAGTGAACTGCCTTCACTACATTAAAGGGTTTTAGAGAAAGAATATGACACGGATCTGCATCGATATTTTCCTACATGAAAAAAGGCATGTCTTTTAATGTCCTTATATTGTGAGCTCATGGAAAAGGCTTTCTGTTTTTGTTCCACTATTGACCACTTGCCTTTCTTAAGGACACATTAGCCTAACATGTTTGATTTTAATTTGAAAGCGAGAACAGCCATTTGAGAATCTCAGATAAGGTTTTGTCATCTTGGTTTCTGTCTGACTTTTAAGAGTTCTGTTCTTAGATATCATCTGTGCTTATTAGTATACTTAGGGACCTTGTAATTTCATCTAGATGTAATGTGCAAAACGGTCTTTCTTTCTTCACAAATGATGTCGACTTATTCCAGCCCATCTCATTCTCTCATTGCTTGCTTATTGATATATGTCCTGGCAAAATATGAGGAAATGACTGGGCGATGTTAAACAGTTTTGACTTTGTAAAACCTTTGAAAGATTGTCATACAAAACTTAATGCATTAATCATAAAAAAATTCGACCAAAAAAAAAATCATAAAAAAATTATATAGTTTAACTAATGTATGTTTGTTCTGTTAAGTGATCATGATAAAGCGACTTGATAAATTAGTTTTGAAGCAAAATTTTCAACTTACATAGTATTTATTTGTATAGCATGCCGAATCACCTGTATGGTCGACTATGTAGATTGTTTGCCGTTACTGTCTTGCGTTCGTCCGTTGATGCTTTGAAGTTGAATTCATGACTATCTTGCAGTGTTTAACTCATGCACGAGACTCACTGAATGTGTTTTCTTTACCTAAACTAAAACCCCTTTATGGTTTTCTTTTGCACCAAGGCGAGCTCGTTGGCAGGTACATCCCATTCCAAGTTGTTTTGTGAATTTGTGGGGATGGGCTTTTCAGAGAAATTGG
The DNA here is from genome assembly GCA_014182515.1 of Eucalyptus microcorys. NCBI lineage: Eukaryota > Viridiplantae > Streptophyta > Magnoliopsida > Myrtales > Myrtaceae > Eucalyptus > Eucalyptus microcorys. The sequence goes on from CM024571.1 coordinate 26,414,692, forward strand.
TTACAAAGGCTATTGACGAAATCGGTGGGTGCCTATGGTTGCCTCTTTTTGAAATATTTCATTTTCTCTCCTGTGTTTCTGATTATTCTCAAATAATTGCACAGGAGAGGGAAATCCTGATGCAATACTGGAATCTCTCCTGACATATAAGGTGAGAAGAGAGGTTCCTATTTTTCTTGCTTCCCTACAACTAAATGCATATTTCATGGGCACGATTGTCCATACATTCAGCTTGTTTCCTGTCCACTTATTATTTTCATTGGAAATTGAAATCCTAACATGAGAGAGAGCTGACATAGAGTATGATTTATCTATTAAAAAAAAAAAAGGTTTCAAATTGTTAATGGTCACTAAATGTTTAGCTTAATATATTGGTTGGCCAAAAATTTCGAAGTTATTTTGAATTTGTGACCATGAGATTCTGTGCACTTGACTCACATCTCTTTGTAGAGTACAGGATTGCACCAAGTCTTTGCCTAAAGCTAGCTTTTATTCTGTGTCTGCTTCTGAGCATTTCACTAGATAATGTTGTATTCCTCCGGTTCGAATAGTTCAGTTTACAAATGGCTGTCCATAGATATTCACTGATGAATATGTCCTAAGCACAGTCGTGATTCTTAACCTTATTTTGCAAAATCTGCAGTGCCTCTATAGGACTTATTGTTGCCTTTCAGTGCGTATGGATGACTCTCTATATAGGAATTCCTTTATATGTGAAGGGAGAGGAGAACAAAGTTATTATCTATGTGGGCCCGAGAAAATCACCAAACAATTAATCTCTTTCATGATGATGATATGATGTTGAAGCAACGAATTCTTCTGGCAAGATGTTTCTATATTGCCGAATCTATTTGGTTGACTTCATGCTCTGACGGTGTCCAAGTTAGATTCACACTTAGAGCTTGATTTGGTCAAAACAGACCTTTTGATGTTCAGAACTTGATTCATTGTCGTGGGGATCTGCTTCCCTTCTCTATAAGTTTTGTTCTTTTGACAAATCTGAAAGTTCATTTACATAATTTTGGTCCAACTGCCAAAAACAGACATGCAGAAACCATGCAGATGATTGGCTGATAAATTACAGATATCTTGATTATTTTGAACAAGCACCCCAACTTGCATGTTATAAATCGCTTGGTCCTTAAGTATGGCATGATAAGTTGATCTGTTAGCATTTAGGTGCCTTGTACAAGTTATCCACCTGTCTTTTCATTGTTTCTTTTCGATTGGACTGCAGGTTCTAGAAAACTCTCCTCAAGAGCAAGATATTGATGAATCTGCTGTTGTCAAAGAGGAAGTTATGGATTTTGATCACTTCTCTTCTGACTATGAGGGGAGCTTTTTGGAAGATTCTTCAGATGACGATAGTTATTCCGAAAGCGAGGTTGGTTTTTTTATTTTTATTTCTACCTTTATTTTTAAAGCTATCTGTACTGTACTTTGTAGGGATGTGTCTTTTCTTCACTTTTCCATATCATCAGATATGCCATCTATTCTTCATGCTGCATATGCTTACAATTGGTTGATTTAGCATGTGTGCTTTGTGTGACTGGATTTTGTAGACTGCAGGAAATGAGTGGCCATGAGAAAAAGGTTTAGAATCACAACTTTTATTTTAGTTCCAATAGTTTAGGGACAGAACCTATCTATTTTAGTCTCAAAACTATTAGAAGTTAAGACATGTTGACCCTACAATACGCATCATATGGTGTCTATCTATAACTATTGTTTAAAGTTGTGCTGGGGCAATTTATAAGCAAAGATAGTTGGGCTCTTTTTCCATGGATGCACCAAACTAACGATTAATCATCATGGTGCTGCTGTTTGTCAGAGGATCGGTCACTCAACTTTCGGCCACCATTGATCAACTTACTTTCAAAACTCTAAATTGAGTCACGTTCCTGTTAAATGGATGACTTTTTCATTGGTATGAAAAGGAGAATCACGTGGAATCTGAAAGGAGGCTATGGGTGCATCCCATTATGCCATTCTGCCAGATCTTTTAAAAGACTTTTGACAGGGTGGAATAGTTAAAATCACTTCAGAGATAAGTGACTTGATTCCAATGTGTGATACTATAGTACTCTACAGTATCCTAAGTTGATTAATCATGCGATTTACTTATCCTGTTTATTCATTTCACTTTCAGGGATATGTAAATGCATATGTGTCACATGTATTATTAAATTATTGATTGCACATTCCTGGAAATGGATATGATCAATAATAAGGTATATAATGACCTGTTGGTTTATTGAAGGTTTCTCTCCTTTGTCACCTGTTGTTTCAATGTCTTAGTCCTTCTTTACTAACAAGATGTCCCGTTTAGATTATATTCTAAAGGATAATGTTTTACCTAGGAATGTCTTGAATGTTCGGTTTTGAGCACAATAAAAGCAAATTTCAGATTGTTTGGACTGGTGGGTTTAACTGGAACCTGGTGCCTGCTCTGGGGGCTTGTTGAACCTCTAAAATTCAGGGGCAATTAAACATTGGTTGGACATGAAGAAACAGATTGAATAGGGTTATTGGTAGTTCGAGTCCTCTGCTGTTTGTGAGTGTTATATGTTTATGTAACGTCATGCTATTATTTGTGTCATTCCCTCTTGAATGGGGAAGCACACAATTACTATGCTGCCTCAAAGTGCATTAATTAACACATACTCTGAACCAGTTCCCAGTTGTGCCTTATTTTCATTAACGTGAAAATTGATTCTTCTTCTTCTTCTTCTGGAAGTGTTTGTTTGTATGTGGAATGATGCTGAAACTATAATTTTGCTGAAGCAGTTAACATAATTTAGAGTTATGGTCAATGGGGTTGAATGTTGATCATTGTCAATTATATGGGTCTTGCAGGAAGTCATCAATCCTTCATCTGAAGAGAAGAAATTGTTGTTCTTGACAGATATGGGGTACACAGTGGAAGAAGCTTCCATTGCCATAGAAAGATGTGGTCTGTATTCTATTCTTCCGCTTTTGTAAGATTTTGACATCTTGTCACATGCAAACAAAAGGAAAAATAAATTTCTAGTGGATTGAGGGGGATTTTATTATGAGATTGAGAAATATGGATTCCTAATGACAAATCTAAAATGCGAGCTTTTCTAATATTCTGCTCAGTGCATTGGTGCAGCTTAAACATGAACTTATTCTCTTATAATGCAAAGAAATGATGAGTTTGTACTTTTTGATTTCCATTCCTTTCATTTCAACTTGAGAGGCAAGTTCTCCAGAGGTTCAGTTTTCTTCTTGCTTTCACTTCTGTTCCTTCTTCACTCCTCTTATGATAAGTTGTAATTTTTCTGCACTAGAAGAGTTATGGCTCATTAACAAACTTATATAAAAGTTGTACTCGTGGTACTTGTTCACTCTTTTTCCTCCTACGGCTAACAGGACAATTCACAGAATATTTCTCTGTAATAGCATCAAGATTTGCACTTCATTTCTTTGTGATACTATCTAGCTATGTATGTCTTCAAATTAGTGTTTTAAGTGTCTTCAGCTGAATCATGACAATTGATGGTAAGATTGAGAAGATAACTTATTTCTTCCTCTCAATGTTGTAGGTCCTGATGCCTCAGTAGCCGAGCTGGCAGATTTCATATGTGCTGCTCAGATGTCAAAGGAAGCAGATGCCCTTCTAGGACCTGAAGAGAAGGTGATTTACCCTATTTAATTATATCCATGCTCATTTTGGCTCTTATGGATGTGTTTTAAAGTGGTGTTTCTTTTCTTGGTCTGTTGCAGCCCAGACTGCTTAATAACTTTACAAAGCACAAGAAGAGGAAACATTCTAATTGTGATGCTTGGAGCAAGAAAAGAAGAGGCGAGAAAAAGCTCTTGCATGGAGATGAGGAGCCGATTCGTCTCCCAAATCCCATGGTCGGGTTTGGGGTACCCATGGAGCCGAGAACAATAGTTCCCCGAACACTTCCAGAGGCAGCTATTGGACCTCCCTACTTTTACTATGAAAACGTAGCACTTGCTCCCAAGGGAGTTTGGGACACCATTTCTCGGTTCTTATACGATGTGGAACCAGAATTTGTAGACTCGAAGTACTTCTGTGCTACTGCAAGAAAAAGGGGCTATGTCCATAACCTGCCTATCAATAACAGGTTTCCTCTTCTTCCACTCCCTCCGCGCACAATTCATGAAGCATTGCCGTTGACGAAGAAGTGGTGGCCTTCATGGGACACAAGGACGAAGCTGAATTGCTTACAAACATGCATTGGCAGTGCAAAGCTTACAGAGAGGATCAGAAAGGCCCTTGAACATCATGATGGCGAGTCAGAGCCTCTTCCGAGGATCCAAAAGTATGTCCTTGATGAATGCCGCAAGTGGAACCTCGTCTGGGTGGGAAGAAACAAGCTGGCTCCGTTGGAGCCTGATGAAGTGGAAATGCTTTTGGGTTTCCCAAAAAATCACACCAGAGGAGGTGGGATTAGCAGAACCGATAGATACAAATCGCTGGGCAATTCCTTCCAGGTAGGTATATGGCTGCCTTTTGTTTGCTTGGAACCAAGAATACCTCAGTTGCATCATACATTGCATAGTTATTCCATGTTGATCCAGTGCATTAATTCTTATGGAGGCATATTCTGGCATACTTTCAGGTTGATACTGTGGCTTATCATCTCTCCGTCCTGAAGGATTTGTTCCCTGCTGGAATCAACCTCCTCTCTCTCTTCTCAGGAATTGGTGGCGCAGAAGTTGCTCTTCATCGGCTTGGGATCCCGCTAAAAAACGTGGTCTCCGTGGAAATATCTGAAGTCAACAGAAATATCATGAGGAGTTGGTGGGAGCAAACGAACCAGAAGGGCAATTTGACCCACATAGCTGATGTTCAACAGTTGAATGGGGATAGGCTGGAGCAGCTTATGAACTCCTTTGGTGGGTTCGATCTCATCATTGGCGGAAGCCCATGCAACAATCTCGCCGGCAGTAACAGGCACAGCAGGGATGGGCTGGAAGGCAAGGAGTCCTCGCTTTTCTATGATTATTTTCGGATTTTGGATCTGGTCAAGTGCATCATGTCCAAAGGCCACTGATTGATGATGTAAAGCACCTGACTGAACAACAGTTAACCAATTTTTAGGCGGGTTTTAGTTCTTCTCTGGCTCAAAATTGAATCGCTGAAGGGGAGCCCAAAACATCTTTAACTGTTCATGTTTCTAATTCTATTCTCCTCTTCAATTTAATAAATCTCCTTGCAATTCCCATGGGGAGTTTTGTCTACACTAACTGCAGCGACAAATTGGAATGTGTCCAATTTATTCCATCATTCCAAGTTGAATTGCTATGGAGGATTGATCTGTACTTGGAATGTCTGCAGTAGGTACCATCGCCTTGTTGTACGCACTTCGTGTATGTTTCTCTGAATTAGCACGGTTTAGTTGGGGACTTACGGCAACAGTGTCGACCTGGGGGTTGTTAATTGCGCTGGATTGGCACTTTCGTCAAAATTGATGATCCTTGAATCTAAAGAGATTGTTGATGACATTTGTACTTGATGATCCTCGAATCTAAAGAGATTGTTGATGACATTTATACTCGAATTGAAAATCCGACGGGACCTAATGTGACTGTTCTGTTCATTGAATTCAAAGGATCATAGACTGAAATCCCAAAGACAATGTGCATTGACTGACTCTGGTTGGGACAGGGACACTAAAAAATGAGACTATCCTCACTTTTTATGGGTATTTGTTATGAACAACTGCTGAAGTTCTCAATTAGGATTTTTATTAGTTGTCAAATTCATTGAACTACTTATTTTTCCCTCTACATAGCACATCACGCCTCATGAGACCTTCAGTTTTGGCGTCATCCTCTTGACATTTGAGTACAGGAAGACTCCGGCGAGAGCCAACGCAGTTCCTGCATCCACAAGTCGGTTGCGATGGATTATTCCTCCTCGAGGTCGAATAAGAAGAGATCATCGTAAGCGATCTGCTTGTGGCCAAAAGCTAAACAATATAAAAGGGCCAATGAATTTGCTGATTCGAGGAGTTTACCGAGGGAGTTGATGGGCGAAATCGGTGTTTGGAAGAAGATGACTGAAGAAATTATGACCACCACACGCTTCGCACAGTTTCCGACGGAGTGAGTGACCGGCGATACCATCTGTAGTATCCCATAAGAGACCTGCCGAATAGGGGGAACATGAAGACGACTCTGTCATATTAAAAAAAATCACGTTCGTGCATCAACTCCAACTGGAGTTCACGTTGGTTCTTCATCACCTTCTGTCTTAACAGTGCATGAAAAGGGTCGAATTCAAACTTCGGATTGGGAAGGTGAACGTGATATACTAGGTCTCACTGTAATATTTCAGGTCGTTGACCTTGCGGAGAACCTCATGCAAGATCAGACATGTAAATTTTTAGCTTTGTTTTTAGATATGTACATGGAAATGAATCTCATAGTTAGGCTCTGGTTAGACGTTTATAAATCATGATCTAACATTTCTCACAAGAAATGGTGTAACTCCGACTTTCTCGGTCGACACTTAAGTTCTGAGGTTCCGGACCCCGGAGACCAGTGCCGCCCAATCAGGTGTGCTGCAGCTAATACTGAAGAAAAGCACACGATAGAGGATGAACTGAATAGCCTGAGGCTCACCTGCTGATAGCTGTGGAAGCAGAATCCAGCCAAAAGAGATCTCACACACAGCTCTTTAATGTTCAAACCTTGACTTGCCTGACACGGAAACCGTAAACTACTAAATCCGAGGTGCTTTCTATATGTACTTCAGTGGGTTAGCTTCAGTTCTCTGAAATGTCACTTACTGCAGATTGCAGGTATGAAGGTGTGAACTTAAAACCCTCAATGAAAATAGCTGTGGGAGCCAGGAACATGAAAGACATTATCGTCATCACTGAGAAGGTGTTGATATTGTCCAATGTTTCCTGAAAGAAGTAACGGATAGCCCCCATACCCATTGCCAATCAGAAGTTAAAATTAACTAGAAAAGCGGCACATCATGAACTACGCCATCTTGCTCTGATACAGTTCACAATGACTTGGCCCATTCAAGGGGCCAAGCCCCCTAAGAATGTAATTGAATTGCAATAATTAGGGGCGAGTCTCTACTTATGGATCACTTCACAAATTTTTTACCATCTTATGTGGATTGGGGGATTCAGAAGCTATGGTGATTATTGATGCTAGTATTAGCTATAAATGGACATTACTTCTTTGTTGACCATGAATTTCTTGCTAAATACGTTACGCGATTGGTTTGTCAAATTGGAAGCCATTGCGCTGCCAAAGCCAATCCTGTTTCAAATGGAAATAGGGAGATCATTGTCGGAATTAGAACAAGTAAAGCTGGTTCAACTTTAACTCCATTTAACATTGATACACGAAAGGTGAACTTATACACAATCGACATATCAGTGTAACATCAGCTGCAGCTTTCCGTTTTGACACTGATTGCAGTCGAAAGCTTCGCAGAGATACATCAAGAATTTTTTAATATGATGTTGAAACTAGAATTGCAGAAGAAGAGCTCACCAGTTAAATGAAGTCTCGGTGAAAGATGCGAGTGCCACTCCACATACAGTTGGCACCAGGGAGGAAACAACCCAGAATGATGGCCTCTGGGGGCGATATTAGCCCAAATTGAATTCAAGCTAAATATCAGTAGATTTCATCATACAGTACATAGGTTGTGCTCCACACGACTCTTTCAGAAGTCATGAAACTCAACATAGGAAGGACAGAAATTTCAAGAACTTCAGAACGAGAATACAACAAATGTTTCTCCGTCAAGCATCCCATTCTCTTTCACAAGAGTCATGCACATGAATTTGTATATCCTCATGTTTGAGGGACTGTGAATCGGGTCGTTTCGTCCCAGTTTCAGTGTGTCCTGAAATTCTAAAATCTGATCACAGCTAGGATCGATCCCGTGCCCAGTTGCTATCCTAAATTTGTTTTCTCCCTAAATTGCACAGACTCAGAATGCTGTTAATGGAAAAAAGACAGGCTCCAGGAATGAGAAACAAATGCTGTGATGAAGTATCTATTACCCGGCACATAAAAGACTGATTTACCGACTGTCAGTGTCGAAGCATATACTGGTAATTTCTCTAAGGTAAGCTAAGAAAGGGGCCCTTACAGATAATGTTCCAAAAGCAAACTGCCAAAGTGGAAAATTTGATGTGCTATTTGCTGTGCATCAGCTAAGTGACAAATGTAAAGAAACTTATACCTCCCCAAGGAACAGAGAAGCAAGAACAACCGTGAAGAAAGGCTCCATGGCTTTGATGGTGTGAGTGAAAGAAACAGCCACTCTCCCAATACTTATGTTGGTAAGGAGGTTCCCCATTGTGTGTGCCACAGCCAGTGGTAGAATTGCTGCAAGCTGAAAGTTTTTTCGAATGTTTTCGGTAAAGCGAAGATCATCAACTACCATCATCAGATGAAATGAAAACAGTTTGGCCTTTTCTTTACTCGTTTTCAATTCATTATACAGCATTCACCTGAGATCGAGTGAGCTTAGGGAATGGATGGAGTCTAGATGACCACATCAGGAGAATCATCACTGTTCCACACCCAAACTCAAATGCTGTGACTGTTGCTGGGAAAGGGAATACTTTCAGGACCTATACAGTTACCAAATACAAGGAAAATTGTCAGCAAAAACTGGAAATTTGAATTAAAATGAAGTCTAAGGTCAGTTTCTTCAAAGAAAAATTGCTTTTGGAAAATTGCTTTTTGACTTTCTGGTATTTGGATGACGACTAATCAAAGCGCGGAAACCGTTTTCTATAAATTGAAAACAAGAAGTTTACATTGAAGGAAAATGCTTCCCTTTCTTATTAGAAGGAAATGACTTTTCCTAAACCGCCAAACAAATGAAAACCAATCATCTTCCTTCATTCATAAAATTTTCCCTCAAACAAACATACCTCAAACTTGTTCTAGAAAATCGTTTGCATTATATTGTATGCATATACATTTACTTGTGAGAGAAATTTTAATGCACTAAATGAGGCTGGATTTTGCTTCAAAATTCTATATCACCATATTAATCGCTATCTTCTATGATATCTGATGATTATTAAAATTCTACTTTTCTATATTCAATATTCAATTCACAAGAATCCAACTCATTATGGATGGCTTATAATGAACGGTTCATATCATCAAAAAAGATCCCAAAATTTACTTTATTTCTATGGGTGTACTTGCACAATTTCTATTATTTTGGAGCAAGCTTAGCTCCCAGGTTAGAAATATAAAAAAAAATAAAGGGAGGAATTCTACTTTAGCATAACGCAGCCGGGGACCTTTGTGTTTTATTTTTGCCTTTTATTTTAATTCATTTTTACCATTTGATTCACGCTATTTATTCCAGCAATTCCGGTCTGCCTCTCTACCTCCTTTAGAGAAAGAGGGAGGGGGCGCTGCCAACCCTTGCCGACAGATCTAAATGAAAGATTAGTATAATTGGGCGGTCCTTCTAGACCTAACTTCTTAACAAAACTAAGATTAACGGCCTAGTCGTAGAGCTGAAAACCATTGCCGACTGGGGTCTATTTGGGTGATCTCTATTATTGACTTTCTGTAAAGTTTTCAGGACGTCATCACTTTAACTTGTATTTATCACGGAATATTTGAGAAATTTCAAAATATTCATATATCAAATGCTTAAGCGTAAAACTGAACGTTATTTTTCATAATCTTTCCAAAAATAAATACTCTCTTATGAACTTAGAGAAAAACCTTGAGTAATAAGTAGAAACTATAGATACAGATAATATATGCCCGACTGGTGTGTTATGTTCATCATCGTCGTTATTATAACGCTATAATTATTCAACATTTTCTCGACCTTGTTTCTTAGTTTGCATCGAAAGCTTCTAAAAAGGTAATAACATTACAGCAAGGAACCGGACAAACAGGTCGTAAGGTTCCAACCGCAAGTTTTGTGGTCAGTAATGGTCTGTCCGTCGCTCGTGCGAGCGACAGACTGCTATGGAGGCAATGTCCATGTCGGCAAAGCTTCGTAGCTCCAACCTATACAAGTAAAGTACTAAGCCACCGTTCTGGAAAGCCGCCTTCACTGAACTGCATGGATTCATCTGCTCGTGAGGAAATCTCTACTGCACCAACATGGAGCTGGGTTTTCGCTTTACTTTCAGGAAAATGTCGATCTTGATTACTTCCCCGAAAACAATATTCAGACTACTGCGGATTTTCCTCTGTCTCTCCACCAGAAAGAAGGAAGGGGGGGGGGGGCTTTACTGCAAAAACTGTCGTGACCTCTTGCTTCAGACTCTTTCGTTGCTAAAAGAACTACGGTGAATGGCTGTGCGAGTTTTTGTTTTGATGGGCATGTCTCAGGTGGTATTTCTTCGGAACACGAGAGTGTTCATCTGTCGTGAATGGTACTAGGGTGTGAAATGATGGGTTTGCAAGATCGATATGCTACTTGCTAAGTGATGTGACTCTAGGACGTTCAATATACCCACTCCGCAAACCGGTTTTAATATACATCTCGTCTATATTTGGCATACTCTGATAAATATTCTCGTACACAGATCGTATTCGTTATGCTAAACTAACCCAAAACCAGTGATGCTGACACAATTCTTGAGAGAGAGAGAGAGAGAGAGAGAGAGACCTGCTTGTTGTAAATGTTGAAGTAGATGTTCAAAAGGTACCAAGCGCCGAACATGACAACGAGCCGCAGCGTCCTCGTGACGCCGCCCAGCTTCGTGGCGCCGTCCTCCGCTATCCCTGGTGCCGAAGCAGCCCTGGCCTTGGTGCCATCTTCCTTCCATCTCAGAAAAAGAAGCGAAGATGAAGGAGAAGAAGAAGCAGCCGGGACCAGCGCATGGGGTCGCGAGGCAGAACGGAGCAGCGAAACCGTCCTCAAAGGCAGGAGGCCAGAGTTACGGGCCCCGCGCTCGAGCAACTTCAGCGGCAATGCATCGCGAGTCGAAGGGGACCGAAGGATGTCTCCGCTTCGTGGTTTGAGGAATGGCGTCGAAGGAGACTGAGCAAGCGGTGTGCTCTGCATTTTGTGAGAGAGAGAGAGAGAGAGAGAGAGAGAGAGAGAGATGGGTTTTGTTTCAACGCTGCATGTCATTGAGAACAGGGGATCAACCCAGCGAGCCCTCTTAAACGAACAACCTCCCCCAAATTTTGTTTTCCATTTTCCTTTCTCTTTTATTACCTTCTCTTGGTTAGTTCACGTGGCATTTCGTGCATGCGACGAAAAAGTAGAGCCCGCAATTCGCATTCGTGCAGTCTTTTTCCTAATCTGTACGGACAGGGATAGAGCTCTAACCCTATGAAGTCAAAGCGCAAAAAACAGCGACCCTCGTTAGATGGAGCTTTCGCAGGAAAATATGGAAGAAAAAGAAAATCCAGAGGGAGCTTCGTATTCGGATCGATGGCAGTAGGATTTGGATATTAATGCGAACGAAAAGATGAAAATTGTGGTTTCAAATTGTTAATGGTCACTAAATGTTTAGCTTAATATATTGGTTGGCCAAAAATTTCGAAGTTATTTTGAATTTGTGACCATGAGATTCTGTGCACTTGACTCACATCTCTTTGTAGAGTACAGGATTGCACCAAGTCTTTGCCTAAAGCTAGCTTTTATTCTGTGTCTGCTTCTGAGCATTTCACTAGATAATGTTGTATTCCTCCGGTTCGAATAGTTCAGTTTACAAATGGCTGTCCATAGATATTCACTGATGAATATGTCCTAAGCACAGTCGTGATTCTTAACCTTATTTTGCAAAATCTACAGTGCCTCTATAGGACTTATTGTTGCCTTTCAGTGCGTATGGATGACTCTCTATAATAGGAATTCCTTTATATGTGAAGGGAGAGGAGGACAAAGTTATTATCTATGTGGGCCCGAGAAAATCACCAAACAATTAATCTCTTTCATGATGATGATGATGATGATGTTGAAGCAACGAATTCTTCTGGCAAGATGTTTCTATATTGCCGAATCTATTTGGTTGACTTCATGCTCTGACGGTGTCCAAGCTAGATTCACACTTAGAGCTTGATTTGGTCAAAACAGACCTTTTGATGTTCAGAACTTGATTCATTGTCGTGGGGATCTGCTTCCCTTCTCTATAAGTTTTGTTCTTTTGTCAAATCTGAAAGTTCATTTACATAATTTTGGTCCAACTGCCAAAAACAGACATGCAGAAACCATGCAGATGATTGGCTGATAAATTACAGATATCTTGATTATCTTGAAAAAGCACTCCAACTTGCATGTTATAAATCGCTTGGTCCTTACGTATGGCATGATAAGTTGATCGGTTAGCATTTAGGTGCCTTGTACAAGTTATCCACCTGTCTTTTCATTGTTTCTTTTCGATTGGACTGCAAGTTCTAGAAAACTCTCCTCAAGAGCAAGATATTGATGAATCTGCTGTTGTCAAAGAGGAAGTTATGAATTCTGATCACTTTTGTTACACCCCGAATCTTGAGTGTGCGCACATCTCTCGGTGGTCAACTAAAATTTAATTGCGACATCCCAGAATGTGTCACTAACCCATTCATTTTATTGCACATGCGAAAGTGAATTATCTAATCCCCTAACAACAATATACATGGGATAGAAAAGCAAGATAATCAATTTCAAATCAGAGACACTTTCATAAACACCCCAAGCTTATACAGAAGGTCTATCTTATAAAGGACTATTGAGCCATCTATTCTCCTAACCCTTCCGTTTCAAGCTCCGGGTTCTTCACACTAGGGACCTGAAAATGATTATATAATAACCGGTGAGATATAAATCTCAGTGAGTTCTTCCCCTAGGCCCCCGGTTAGTACACCAACTCAACTCGGGGTATCTCTTTAGAACTACCCCACAAACAACCAACAACCCACAACCAGCAACCAACAAACAATAGTCGATTCGCATATAACCTTACCTGGTATGCCATACCATGCACGTTATAACTCAGCACGATACACACAATGCACATGGTCATTAGATGATGCAATTCATCAATCACATACGAGTTGTATCACAATCAATTTCACCTGGCCATTACCATACCCTGCACATTGTCGATTCATGTGTGCGTGCCATAAACAATGTGCTCAACTCATGCATATCCGGAACCAATGATGTCATGACGCTCATACGCCCTTGCACTTTAATGTATCACTTATCATACATCAATCGATCACAAGGGTCCCGATTATAAGATAAAATCATTATGACACGTCCCATACCGCGCTACACAATTTTACCCCATAATAAGACCCAACTAACTCAACACTCACATGTGCCCTAGTTACTAATGATCTACCGGCTATAGCTAACTTTCCAATTAGTGCTCATCCACCTCAATACTCATGTGTGCCCCAGATAATAATGACCTCCCGGCCATGGCTAACTTTCCAGTCAGTAATCATCCTACTACCATCGGGCTACCGATAAGAAGATTGGGCTTCGTCCCACCCCGTCGGGCACGACTACGTCCAAAACTCCCATTTAGACGGTTTCCTAGAAAGGGAAGATGCTTGCAAATACAATTTCAAATCATTTTCCCTTAAAGGTGGTTCATTTTGGTGTCCCTCGAACAAAGCATATTTCTTTTTTTTTGTGAAATTCACTCAATTGATGCGGATGATCATGCATTTATACACTCAAATCACCTTATAAGATCAAAACACATGAAATTAGGCACTTTTTATTTTCGGGTGAACAGTGTGCGTGAATAGTGTTTCGTGAACAGTACTTGTGAATCGTGTCGTGAACAGTAAATTCCATTAAGGTTAAACAAGCCTAATTAAGCACATAAACCACCTTTAAGCCAATAAGTAAAATTAAACTAAACTAATCTTAGCCACTAATCTAACCATCTATCTTAGGACTAATATAACTCAATTAAATCTCCTAAACTAGAATTACCACTAACTAAACCAACCCTAAGCAAGTTTAAGCATTAATCAAAGGATTATGAGCTAAACTCACCCGTTAAATGGGCCGGAGACACGGACGCGACGGCGACGCGACGGAACCTCTACCACGACGATCTAAGGCGGTCTCAAGCTTAGAACAACAACAACAGCTCGGACTCCCACTGAAACTCTGAAAAACAACACTGCCGGATGGAGAAACGGAGATGGGCAACTGATCGGAGCTCCGACGAGGGGTTGGTCGACAACCGACGGCACCTGGGGGTCAAGGGAGGCTTGGTGGTGGCTGGGATGGGCGGAGGAAGGGTCGGAATGGGAGAAAAACGGCTGAAATTGCAAAACAGTATAGGCTGCAAGCGGACCGATAGACCGGCAACCGGTTTCTTCCGGCCGACAGCTCCATTCGGCAAGCGACCGGGTCCTCCTGAACGGTTTAGGCCTTCTCGACACGGTAGTGGGTGGCACGAAGGCTGATTCGTCCGGGAAGACCACTTTTAACTTGGGTTTTTGGAGAAAGGTCAGCTGGAGCAAAACATGATCAGGCGGTCAGATTGCCGCTGGCTTCTGGCCGGCCGGCAGGTCAAATGGTGGCTTCGACCGGCGAATGCCTAACTCCAGGTGGATGGTTTGGATGTCTTGAGTACAATGGTGGATGGCATGGGAGTTGATTCGTCCAAGAAGCCAACAATCAACTTAGATCTTTGGAGAAAGGTTTGCTGGAACATAAATTGGAAGAGAGGGAGAACGAGGGAGAGAGAGAGCTCGACGGTTGGGGCTGATGGAAGAGAGAGAGAGTGAAGATTGTGACATCCCGATTTTCCAATTCTATTTTCAATAAATTGAGACGGGCATTTCGTTGGCACGCATATAATTCTTTTCCTTGAGTCGGCCACTCATGTGAAAACTAGTCTATCAGGTGAAGCCGTTAAGAAATTCTAATGCATCAGACTCGAGAATTTGACCAGGAAGCGATCTTTCGACCGAGCTAATCTGCAAGGGTCATTACGGCACAATTAATTCTGTTGATCGAGTACCCTGTGTCCGTATTTGAAACCTTGAGATTACCCCGACAACCGAGAGTCACCAATGTGTCAAAGATGTACATTGTGGCTTGACCAACCACAGGTCAAATGCATGAAAAGTTCTAAAGGCTACCCGGTAGGTTGGGCCGCGCTAGTATCGTGCCAAAGTGAAATTAACCGTGGAATTGAGATTGAATTCAGAAATTGGAAGTCTGGGTGTGTCACAAATCATTTTAGAAATATTAACTCATCTTGGAAGATTTTTCATGCAAGCCGAGTTTTTCAGCAAAATAATAAGAGAATGGCTAATTTGGCTTGAGAAATTAGTAGGCCCGCTTTTGGTCGCACTTTTAGGACTTAAGTTGGTTATATGGACAAGTGAATATGTGAATTGAAGTGTGGTGACATTGAATTAATTTTATGGACTTCAATTAGACTCAATTGAAAGAGAATTGAATGGAATTGAAGAAATTAATGTACAAGATTTTATGCCTCGGCGGAAAATGAAATTTGCACCCATTGGAAGAGGTTGTGGAGGATTGAGTTAGTGGATGGTGTGGGGCAAGAGTGGCTAGGATGTTGACAAGTGGAGGGTGGAGATTGAATCTCAAAAAGGCACCCATCAACATCATCTTCAAGCTTGGGAAGAGAGAGGAGAGAGAGGGAAAAAGCTGTGCGAATGGAAGGAGGAGCTGCGTCCGCTCGACCGCCCGCTCGGCCACTCGCACGCTCGTCGCCGGAGTCCGTCGCCACCGCCGTCGTCCGCGCGCGCCTGCCTCGCGCCGCCCGCGCACCGCTCGCTGGCCATCTCGCCTCTTCGCTCCGCCTCAGCCCGTGCCTCCAGCCTTCGTCCGACATCTCCAGCAGCTTCCTGCCGTCGCCGTCACCGCCGTGAGCCACCACCGGTCGCCGCCTGAGCAACCGCCATCTTTCCTCCACCGTTCCTCCGCCCGAACCGCCGCCGAGCCACCTCCGTTCGACTCCAACCAGCAGCTCGCCAAGTGGGTTTTGCAGCTCGGTCGTGGCCCGTTTTGGCCGTCTTCCCGGCCCCGGAAGCTAGGCCCGCTTTTGGAAAAGTTGATCCCGGCGTCGCCCTCGTCGTTTTGGTCCAAACGGCAAGTTAATCAAGTGAGTTTAGTTCACTAAACCTTCATTAGAGGGTTAATGATGCTTTAGGTGTGTTTAGTTTATATTAAATGTTATTAGCTGGTTAGTTTAATTTATTTAGGTGTAGATTATATTAATGTGCTTGATTAACTTAAAGTGGGTTTAAGTTAAGGCTAAATGAATGTTTATATTAATATAAGCTTTGATGTGACTTAAAGGAATTTGTTTTTTATTTATTTAAGTATTCCGAAATTATTAAATAATTTAATAATATATATTATTCGAAATTATTAAAATATTATTATTTAATTATTTTCGGAATAAATTTAATTATTTATTAAATTCCAAAATTTTGTCGGGACCCTAAATTCTCATAATTTCGTGCCGATCACTGCTGTGTAGTCAGATTTTGAAATTAATGATTGGATATTATCAATTGAGTATGGATTGTGAAAAATATGGATATTATTATTTAATTTATTTTCGGAATAAATTTCATTATTTAATATATTCTGAAAATTATTTTGGGACCCTAAATTCTCGAGAATTTCTTGCTGATCGCTGCTTTGTGTATTCATATTATGAATTTGATGATTGGATAATACAAATTGAGTGTTGATTATGAAAAGTATGGATTTTATTTAGAAAATCCCAAGTGTCGGGTTTGGCATTGAAATTGGATTTTAATGGTTAATTTCGTAATTGGATTATGTGAGTGAAATGTAAAGTATCCGAGGATCGGTATCGAATTGTCGTGTGCTTTGGTTGAAAGCTCGGGTCGCAGATGGTGGCTAGGCCAACTGGACCCTTATTCTCGCTAGAAATGCCGTCAAGAGAGTGACGTGACTCGGGTCGCGCAGTGGTGGCTGCCAACCTGACTCTTATTCTCGCTAGAAATGCCGTCAAGAGAGTGACGTGGCTCGGGTCGCAGTAGTGGCTAGGCCAACTGGACCCTTATTCTGCTAGAAATGCCGTCAAGAGAGTGACGTGGCTCGGGTCGCAGTAGTGGCTGGGCCAACTGGACCCTTATTCTGCTAGAAATGCCGTCAAGAGAGTGACGTGGCTCGGGTCGCAGTAGTGGCTGGGCCAACTGGACCCTTATTATGCTAGAAATGCCGTCAAGAGAGTGATGTGCCTTGGGTCGCAGTAGTGGCTGGGCCAACTGGACCTTTGTTCTTCTAGAAATGCCGTCAAGAGAGTGACATAGCTCGGGTTGCAGTAGAGGCTAGGCCAACTGGACCCATGCTCCTTCGGGAATGCCGTCGACGTAGTGACGAAGCCGCGCTCCAAGGGGGGGGGGCGATGCCAGGCATTAATGTTAGAAGATAGCCGAGCTGCAAGTATGCTATGCCCTTGTGTGGCGGTGAATAATAATTGGAATGCGTGCTAAGTACGACCGTGATTTATATGAAAGTGATGGCGTTCCGATTGTTTGAATTATTATTATTACCTGAGATTATGTGATACGAATTGTGCTAACCTACAGGAAGGAATTGAGGCGAGGTAAGTTCTCCGTGTGATGTGGCTAGACCACCTTCGGGCGTATTTTCTTTCTAATAGGGTTTAGGGGGTTGAACTTGCTGAGACATAGTCTCATCCCGGTTTGGGGATTACAATTTCAGGTCCTTGGTGGATGGAGTGGCTAGATAGCTTTGGTTGGCCTTGAGGAGTTGCGAGGGTGAAATCATAAGATTGGAGAACGTGTCCGACTTGTAGATCGTAGGACAATTCCTTTTTAAGAGCCGGTCTTTTGTAGACTTTTGGCCGTAGACTTCATTTGTAATTCTGTTGAATTATGAAAGTGTCATGTTGTGATTTTGCTTCCCGCTTGTCTATCCCGTATTTCATTGTCAGGGGTTTTATAATACGTTCCGCTTGCACAATAATAAATGAATGGGGTAAGCGACACTACTTGGGAATGTCGCATTTGCATGACCATGGTGGGATGTTGGCTTGCTCGAGGTTCGGGGCGTGACAAAGATAAAGCTGAAGTCTTGTCCATCAAGGCTCATCAATGTTTGCTCGAACTCCCCATGCAAGTCCCCTCATCTTTTCTCTCTTCCTTTACCTTTATTCAATTGCTTTTAGGGGCAATTTGGTTGTTTCCACCTTGCACAAATTACCAATTTGACCTTGGGTTGAAATTGATGGGTGGGCCTAAGAAATGGGCTTGGAAATGAATAGGAACGGGCTCGGAAATTGATTGGGCTTGATTGGGCTCAAATTGGCTTAAGGTTTGGTAATGGGCTTGGAAGGAGGAATAGTTGGCTTGAGGCCCAATGGGCTTACTTGCTTGACTTGGGCCACTATGGTGGTTGTCCCACCTTGGGCCAAGGCCCACATTGGCTTGGCCCGGCCCACTTCCTCACGGGCTAGCTTTCCTCGGTCCGAAAATCCCTTTTTCCAAGTACTCGTCTTAACTGGCGCTGTCGATTGACGAAATAACTTCATCCAAATTCCGTCCCGAACATTCCCGATAATTCGAAGTCCAATCTTTATTTCTCATGCCATGTCAATTTCGCCCAATGCCATTTCGAGTACAACTCAGACTGACGGGCGGTTTTAAGGATTCACACGTAACCGACTTGTGCCAAATCACATTCAAGACAATCTTAACACATGGACGTCCCTAACTACATGAAATTGCGGAGGATAAATTCTTATTCCAAAGTACACGATTACTAAGGATCGACCTTGGGTCATTCGCGGGTTCGATAACAGTAAACGGAATCACCCGTTGTTCCATTATGTTCTGTCCGTGAATCAACTTCTAGTGGTCCTTGAAATCGGCCTACCTATCTACAGGATCGTCATCACACAAGTTTCACGGTCAAGACGTTTTCCCAGGTCAAGTTTTTTAGTCATACGAGTTTTGTCATCATTAGCTTTTCCTTTCAAAGTCAGTATCTCAGGAGTGATCAATTCCAAATGAGATCAACCAACAATGCATTGACGGAGTTCACATTCATTCATCCCTCAGAGGGCTTGAATTTCAGGATATTACAACTCTTCTCTTCTTATAAAAATTTCGTGCTCGAAATTTAAATCATTAAAATTCTTCTTCAAAATGGTGGGGGTATTGTCGTCTCATCGATTCTTCGCTTTCTCAAGTAGCTTTTTCTGTCCCGTGGTGTTGCCAGACCACTTTAACCAACTAGATCATCTTGGTACGCAGAATCTGTCCCTTACAATCCACCAACTGAACCGATCTTTCCACGTACGACACTCTTTCGTCCACATCTAATTCTTTAAAATTCAGCACGTAGGTTGAGTCAGGCTCATACGTTCTCAACATCAACACGTGAAAGACGTCATGCACTTGCGCCAACCTTGGCGGCAATGCAAGACGATATGCTAAGATCCCGATTCTTTCTAGAATCTCAAAGGGACCTACGTACCTCGGATTCAGCTTTCCCTTCTTACCGAAGCACGAAGTACCCCTCATCGGTGACACCTTCAGAAAGACATGCTCATCAACTTGGAATTCCAATGACCTTCGACGCTGATCTGCGCAATTTTTTTGGCGGCTTTGAGCGATTTTTAATCTGTCTCTGACAATGGCAACTACATTCACTGACTACTGGACTACTCTGGGTCGATAATCTTCCACTCTCTGATTTCATCTCAACAAACTGGAGTTTTGCACTCTCTGCCATACAATGCTTCAAACTGAGCTATCTGGGCGGTCTGCTAATAATTGCTATAGTGAGCTTCTGACAAGATCTCTTCCTTAGGTTCCACATCATCGGTACACACAATCGCCCACAAATTTTTAGTGTTTTGCCCTCGGTAGCTTGCAAATCGGCCTCTCTCTTTTCTATATCTTCCTGCAGAATCTTATGGATCTCAAGATTTGTCAACTATAACGTCTTGATTCTTAGCTGTACTTCCGGTTCAATTTTGAGGATGGCCATAAGACTTGAACGAGGGTCCTCCTCGATTTTCAACAAACTTGAAACCTTCTCCCACCAACGGGTTAAACTGAATTACTACATAACAATGATTCATTATAATAAGATACTCCTTGAGCTAATCTTTTTCAATTACAATCTCAGAGTTATACATATAAGCAAAATAGCCAAGTACCATTCTAACCAGTGATTCTCATTTTTACAACTTCATTTCAACAAACTAAAATTTTACAAGCCTAACTAAAATTTCGATGTGCCACTCTGATAAAATTATCCCAAAAACATTATTCCTCTGATCGGTGCATGGCTCGATTCATTCCTATCCTCTTTGTCATCCTAGTAGTGTCCCATCTGTGGTGTGTTCCCTCTGTTCTGTTCTATCAGTGGCGGTGGTTGTAACTGCTATGGTCCCATCGGCCTATGCGGACAGTCCTTCTCCTGGTGCCCATGCCGGTTACATCTGTAGTAGGCTCCTGTCATCGAAGAACAGGGGAGATTTCCATGTCTCCTTCCACACACCTGATAGACTCCCATGGCATTGGGTGTCAACTTCCCTACGTAGTTCTTTCTATTGGGTGGGATGGGATTCCTTCTTCCCATCATCGGCCCTTTTCCAAACCGACGATTATCTCGGTTAGGCGCGAACCGCGAACTAGATGCAGTCACCCTCTCAATCATGTTCTTTTCTATCATCTGTGCCCTCTCGTACATCTCATCAAAGCTCTTTAAATTCAAGAGCACTAGCTGGTCTTTCAACTCCGGCTTCAAGCCATCCCTAAACCGTCTCGCCCTATCCACAGGGTCCTCTACCAACCTCAGTGCATACTTGGCCAACTCGGTGAACTTTGCCTCGTACTAATCCACGGACATCTGATTCTGGTGAAGTAGTTGGAACTCTACCATCTTGGACTCTCTCACACTATCTGAGAAGTACTTCCCGTTAAAAGCCTCACAAAAGGCACCCCAAGTCTGAGTTGTGCCTTCAAGGAACACTCTTCCTTGAGTAGCTTCCCACCACGTACTGGCGTTACCTTGTAGCTAATAAGCCACCATAAGTACTCGATCTTCCTCTAAACACCTCAACATTGTGAATGTCTCATCAATTATTCTTAACCAAAGGGTCGCAGCCTCAGGGTCGGCCACACCACTGAACCTCGGTGGCTTAAGTCTCAAGAACTGCTCTACCAACTTGTACATTAGTCTCTCCCCGATCACAACTCTAGGTTGGACTCCAGCAGGTGCGGGTGCAGCAGTGGTAGCGGCAGCTTGATTCTAAACTTGCTGCCCCATCAAAAATCCCAAAGTCTCAAGTGCTTGCACGATCCTATCTAATCTAAGATCGTTAGATGTTGCTACACCAGTACTAGCCTGAGGCAGTACTCTCTCACTCATGCTGGCCTAAGCCTGCGCTCTTTCTCGGGTACCGGCCCTAGTCGGCGTCCTATCCCGAGTGACAGATGTGACAGACCTCCTCTTAGGAGTCTTCTGATCTAGATCACTCATCCTACAGGATCTCCACAGAACCTGCCTCCTAATTCCACCCCGAATTAGGAAAATTGAGTGACCCACACAAAACAACTACCAATCAGCTAGCCAATCACAGGCGTCTGCATAAGGAAAAAGCCTTTCCTACTAACTATCCCAAAACTCATCGCACCTTATCATTCCAAACGCTAACCTTGACTTGATACCACTTAATGGGGATGTCATGCCCCGAACCTCGAGCACGCGTACATCCCTCGGTGGTCGACTAATATTTAATTGCAACGTCCCAGGACGGGTCGCCGACCCCTTCATTTTATTGCACATGCAGAAGCAAATTAACTAATCCCCTAACAACAACATACATGGGATAAGAAAGCAGGAGAATCAATTTCAAATCAAATACACTTTCATAAACACCTCAAGCTTATACAGAAGGTCTATCTTATAAAGAACTATTGAGCCACCTATTCTCCTAACCCTTCCGCTTCAAGCTCCGAGTTCTTCATACTAGGGATCTGAAAATGGTTATACAATAACCAGTGAGATATAAATCTCAGTGAGTTCTTCCCCTAAGACCCCGGTTAGTACACCAACTCAACTCGGGGTATCTCTTCAAAACTACCCCACAAACAACCAACAAACAACAGTCGATTCGCATACAACCTTACCCGGTATATCATATCCTACATGTTATAACTTAGCACGATACACGCAATGCACATGGCCATCAGATGATGCAATTCATCAATCACATACGATTCGTATCACAATTGATCTCACCTAGCCATTGCCATACCCTGCATGTTATCAATTCATGCGTGCATACCATAAACAATGTGCTCAACTCATACATATCCGGAACCAATGATATTATGACTCCCATACGCTCTTGCACTTTAGTGTATCACCTATCATGCATTAATCAATCACATGGGTCCCGAATATAAGGTAAAATCGTTATGACACGTCCCATACCGCGCCACACAATTTTACCCCATAATAAGGCCCAACCAACTCAACACTCACACGTGTCCTAGTTGCTAATGACCTACCGGCCATAGCTAGCTTTCCAATTAGTGCTCATCCACCTCAATACTCATGCATGCTTCAGATAATAATGACCTCCTGGCCATGGCTAACTTTCCAGTCAGCGATCATCCAACTCTCGTCGGGCTACCGATAAGAAGATCGGGCTTCGTCACCCCGTCGGGCACGGCTATGTCCAAAACTCCCGTTCAGACGGTTTCCCAGAAAGGGATATCGATTCAGAGTCTACTACGACCAACTTCCGACTCTCGCCGAGCATCGCCCCCAAACTCCCGTTGGGTGATGGTTCAACTTTTAATCACGCAAGCTCACTACTAAGACTTCATTCTTATCTATGAGCATTTAACCAATGCACAATACTTGCAAATATAATTTCAAATCATTTTCCCCTAAAGGCGGTCCATTTCAGTGTCCCTCGGACAAAGCATATTTCATTTTTTGTAAATTCACTTAATTGATGAGGATGCTCATGCATTTATATACTCAAATCACCCAATAAGATCAAAACACATGAAATTAGGTACTTTTTATTTTCGAGTGAACAGTGTTTCATGAACAGTAACCTGTGAACAGTAAATTTCAAAATTTAATAACTAATAAATTAAATCCAAAAATCATTAAAAACATTAATTAAAACAAACAATTAATCCATTAAGGTTAAACAAGCCTAATTAAGCACATAAACCACATTTAAGCCAATAAGTAAAATTAAACTAAACTAATCTTAGCCACTAATCTAACCACCTATCTTAGGACTAATATAACTCAATTAAATAATATAACTCAATTAAATCTCCTAAACTAGAATTACCACTAACTAAACCAACCCTAAGTAAGTTTAGGCACTAATCAAAGGATTATGAGCTAAACTCACTCGTTAAACGGGCCGGAGACACAGATGCGATAGCGACGATGGAGGCGATGCTCCGGGACCTTTACCACAACGATCCAAGGCGGTTCCAAGCTCAAAACAGCAACAACAGCTCGAACTCCCACTGAAACTCTGAAAAACACTGCCGGTGGAGAAACAGAGATGGGCGGCTGATCGAAGCTCCGACGAGGGGTTGGCCAGCAACCGGCGGCACCTAAGGGTCAATAGGGACTTGGCGGTGGCTGGGATGGGCGGAAGAAGAGTCAAAATGGGAGAAAAAATGGTTGAAATCACAAAACAGTGCAAGCTACAGGCGGACCGACGGACCGGCGATGGTTTCTTCCGGCCGACGTACGGGCCAGGCAGTGGCTTCGTTCGATGAGCGGCCGGGTCCTCCTGAACAGTTTGGGCCTTCTTGACACGGTGGTGGGTGGCAGGAAGGCTGATTCGTCCGAAAATACCACTTTTAACTCGGGTTTTTCAAGAAAAATTAGCTAGAGTAGAACAGGACCAAGCGGTCAGATTGCCGCTGGCTTCTGGCCGGCTGGCGAGTCAAACGGCGAACGGCCAACTCCAAGTGGATGGTTTGGATGTCTTGAGTACAATGGTGGGTGGCACGGGAGTTGATTCGTCCGGGAAGCCAACAATCAACTCAGATCTTTGGAGGAAGGTCTGCTGGAACAGAAACTGGAAGAGAGGGAGAATGAGGGAAAGAGAGAGCTCGACGGTTGGGGCTGATGGAGGAGAGAGAGAGTGAAGATAGAGCTGAAGTCTTGTCCATCAAGGCTCATCAATGTTTGCTCCAACTCCCCATGCAAGTCTCCTCATCTTCTCTCTCTTCCTTTGCCCTTATCCAATTGCTTTTAGGGGCAATTTGGTCGTTTCCACCTTGCACAAATTACCAATTTGACCTTGGGTTGAAATTGATGGGTGGGCCTAAGAAATAGGCTTGGAAATGAATAGGAATGGGCTTGAAAATTGATTGGGCTTGATTGGGCTCAAATGAGCTTAATGTTTGGTAATAGGCTTGGGAGGAATAGTTGGCTTGGGCCCAATGGGCTTACTTGCTTGACTTGGGCCCACTATGGTGGTTGTCCCACCTTGGGCCTAAGGCCCACATTGGCTTGGCCCGACTCACTTCCTCACGGGCTAGCTTCCTCGGTCCGAAAATCCCTTTTTCCAAGTACTCGTCTTAACTGGTGCTGTCGACTGACGAAATAGCTTCATCTAAATTCCTTCCCGGACATTCCCGATAATTTGAAGCCAATCTTTAGTTCTCATGCCATGTCAATTTCGCCCAATGCCATTTCGGGTACAACTCAAACTGACGGGCGGCTTTGAGGATTCACACGTAACCGACTCGTGCCAAACCACGTTCAAGACAATCTTGACACATGGACATCCCTAACTACATGAAATTGCAGATGATAAATTCTTATTTCAAAGTACACGATTACTGAGAATCGACCTAGGGTCATTTGCGGGTTCGATAACAGTAAATGGAATCACCCGTCGTTCCATTATGTTCTGTCATGATGCCTCAGTAGCCAAGCTGGCAGATTTCATATGTGCTGCTTAGATGTCAAAGGAAGCAAATGCCCTTCTAGGACCTGAAGAGAAGGTGATTTACCCTGTTTAATTATATCCATGCTCATTTTGGCTCTTATGGATGTGTTTTAAAGTGGTGTTTCTTTTCTTGGTATGTTGCAGCCCAGACTGCTTAACAACTTTACAAAGCACGAGAAGAGGAAACATTCTAATTGTGATGGTTGGAGCAAGAAAAGAAAATGCGAGAAAAAGCTCTTGCATGGAGATGAGCCGATTCGTCTCCCAAATCCCATGGTCGGGTTTGGGGTACCCACGGAGTCGAGAACAATAGTTCACCGAACACTTCCAGAGGCAGCTATTGGACCTCCCTACTTTTACTATGAAAACGTAGCACTTGCTCCCAAGGGAGTTTGGGACACCATTTCTCGGTTCTTATACGATGTGGAACCAAAATTTGTAGACTCGAAGTACTTCTGTGCTACTGCAAGAAAAAGGGGCTATGTCCATAACCTGCCTATCAATAACAGGTTTCCTCTTCTTCCACTCCCTCCGCGCACGATTCATGAAGCATTGCCGTTGACGAAGAAGAGGTGGCCTTCATGGGACACAAGGACGAAGCTGAATTGCTTACAAACATGCATTGGCAGTGCAAAGCTTACAGAGAGGATCAGAAAGGCCCTTGAACATCATGATGGCGAGTCAGAGCCTCCTCCGAGGATCCAAAAGTATGTCCTTGATGAATGCCGCAAGTGGAACCTCGTCTGGGTGGGAAGAAACAAGCTGTCTCCGTTGGAGCCTGATGAAGTGGAAATGCTTTTGGGTTTCCCAAAAAATCACACCAGAGGAGGTGGGATTAGCAGAACCGATAGATACAAATCGCTGGGCAATTCCTCCAGGTAGGTATTTGGCTGCCTTTTGTTTGCTTGGAACCAAGAATACCCAGTTGCATCATACCTTGCATAGTTATTCCATGTTGATCTAGTGCATTAATTCTTATGGAGGCATATTCTGGCATACTTTCAGGTTGATACTGTGGCTTATCATCTCTCCGTCCTGAAGGATTTGTTCCCTGCTGGAATCAACCTCCTCTCTCTCTTCTCAGGAATTGGTGGCGCAGAAGTTGCTCTTCATCGGCTTGGGATCCCGCTAAAAAACGTGGTCTCCGTGGAAATATCTGAAGTCAACAGAAATATCATGAGGAGTTGGTGGGAGCAAACGAACCAGAAGGGCAATTTGACCCACATAGCTGATGTTCAACAGTTGAATGGGAATAGGCTGGAGCAGCTTATGAACTCCTTTGGCGGGTTCGATCTCATCATTGGCGGAAGCCCATGCAACAATCTCGCCGGCAGTAACAGGCACAGCAGGGATGGGCTGGAAGGCGAGGAGTCCTCGCTTTTCTATGATTATTTTCGGATTTTGGATCTGGTCAAGTGCATCATCTCCAAATGCCACTGATTGATGATGTAAAGCACCTGACTGAACAACAGTTAACCAATTTTTAGGCGGGTTTTAGTTCTTCTCTGGCTCAAAATTGAATCGCTGAAGGGGAGCCCAAAACATCTTTAACTGTTCATGTTTCTAATTCTATTCTCCTCTTCAATTTAATAAATCTCCTTGCAATTCCCATGGGGAGTTTTGTCTACACTAACTGCAGCGACAAATTGGAATGTGTCCAACTTATTCCAGCATTCCAAGTTGAATTGCTATGGAGGATTGATCTGTACTTGGAATGTCTGTAGTAGGTACCATCGCCTTGTTGTACGCTCTTCGTGTATGTTTCTCTGAATTAGCACGCTTTAGTTGGGGAATTACGGCAACAGTGTCGACCTGGGTTTTTATTTATTTTTTTTTTTTATGATCATGGAATCGCCTCGCGGCCGACAACAACTACGCGTAAACCACGGGGGTGCTAGCGCAGGGACCCATCTCCCACGGCTCTCCACTTTAGTCACACATTATGACGAGTTGGGGAATCAAACCTTGGCCTTGCGTGTGGCCAACGTGCGATTCCACCAACTCGACCACCACGGGGTGGGTGTGGACCTAGGAGTTGTTAATTGCGCTGGATTGGCACTTTCGTCAAAATTGATGATCCTCGAATTGAAAGAGATTGTTGATGACATTTGTACTCTAATTGAAAATACGACGGGACCTAATGTGACTGTTCATTGAATTCAAATCGAAAGAGATTGTTGATGACATTTGTACTCGAATTGAAAATCTGATGGGGACCTAATGTGACTGTTCATTGAATTCAAAGGATCATAGACTGAAATCCCAAAGACAATGTGCATTGACTGAATCTGGTTGGGACAGGGACACTAAAAAATGAGACTATCCTCACTTTTTATGGGTATTTGTTATGAACAACTGCTGAAGTTCTCAATTAGGATTTTTGTTAGTTGTCAAATTCATTTACTACTTATTTTCCCTCTACATAGCACATCACGCCTCATCAGACCTTCAGTTTTGGCGTCATCCTCTTGGCATTTGAGTACAGGAAGACTCCGGCGAGAGCCAATGCAGTTCCTGCATCCACAAGTCGGTTGCGATGGATTATTCCTCGAGGTCGAATAAGAAGAGATCATCATAATCGATCTGCTTGTGGCCAAAAGCTAAACAATATAAAAGGGCCAATGAATTTGCTGATTCGAGGAGTTTACCGAGGGAGTTGATGGGCGAAATCGGTGTTTGGAAGAAGATGACTGAAGAAATGATGACCACCACACGCTTCGCACAGTTTCCGACGGAGTGAGTGACCGGCGATACCATCTGTAGTATCCCATAAGAGACCTGCCGAATAGGGGGAACATGGAGACGACTCTGTCATATTAAAAAAAAATCACGTTCGTGCATCAACTCCAACTGGAGTTCACGTTGGTTCTTCATCACCTTCTGTCTTAACAGTGCATGAAAAGGGTCCAATTCAAACTTCGGATTGGGAAGGTGAACGGGATATACTAGGTCTCACTGTAATATTTCAGGTCGTTGACCTTGCGGAGAACCTCATGCAAGATCAGACAGGTAAATTTTTAGCTTTGTTTTTAGATATGTACATGGAAATGAATCTCATAGTTAGGCTCTGGTTAGACGTTTATAAATCATGATCTAACATTTCTCACAAGAAATGGTGTAACTCCGACTTTCTCGGTCGACACTTAAGTTCTGAGGTTCCAGACCCCGGAGACCAGTGCCGCCCAATCAGGTGTGCTGCAGCTAATACTGAAGAAAAGCAAACGATAGAGGATGAAATGAATAGCCTGAGGCTCACCTGCTGATAGCTGTGGAAGCAGAATCCAGCCAAAAGAGATCTCACACACAGCTCTTTAATATTCAAACCTCGACTTGCCTGACACGGAAACCGTAAACTACTAAATCCAAGGTTCTTTCTATATGTACTTCAGTGGGTTAGCTTCAGTTCTCTGAAATGTCACTTACTGCAGATTGCAGGTATGAAGGAGTGAACTTAAAACCCTCCATGAAAATAGCTGTGGGAGCCAGGAACATGAAAGACATTATCGTCATCACTGAGAAGGTGTTGATATTGTCCAATGTTTCCTGAAAGAAGTAACAGTTAGCCCCCATACCCATTGCCAATCAAAAGTTAAAATTGACTAGAAAAGCGGCACATCATGAACTATGCCATCTTGCTCTGATACAGTTCACAATGACTTGGCCCATTCAAGGGGCCAAGCTCCCTAAGAATGTAATTGAATTGCAATAATTAGGGGCGAGTCTCTACTTATGCATCACTTCACAAATTTTCTACCATCTTATGTAAATTGGGGGATTACAGAAGCTATGGTGATTATTGATGCTGGTATTAGCTATAAATGGACATTACCTCTTTGTTGACCATGAATTTCTTGCTAAATACGTTACGCGATTGGTTTGTCAAATTGGAAGCCATTGCGCTGCCAAAGCCAATCCTGTTTCAAATGGAAATAGGGAGATCATTGTCGGAATTAGAACAAGTAAAGCTGGTTCAACTTTAACTCCATTTAACATTGATACACGAAAGGTGAACTTATACATAATCGACATATCAGTGTAACATCAGCTGCAGCTTTTCGTTTTGACACTGATTGCAGTCGAAAGATTCACAGAGATACATCAAGAATTTTTTAATATGATGTTGAAACTAGAATTGCAGAAGAAGAGCTCACCAGTTAAATGAAGTCTCGGTGAAAGATGCGAGTGCCACTCCACATACAGTTGGCACCAGGGAGGAAACAACCCAGAATGATGGCCTCTGGGGGCAATATTAGCCCAAATTGAATTCAAGCTAAATATCAGTAGATTTCATCATACAGTACATAGGTTGTGCTCCACACGACTCTTTCAGAAGTCATGAAACTCAACATAGGAAGGACAGAAATTTCAAGAACTTCGGAACGAGATTACAACAAATGTTTCTCCGTCAAGCATTGCATTCTCTTTCACAAGAGTCATGCACATGAATTTGTATATCCTCATGTTTGAGGGACTGTGAATCGGGTCGTTTCGTCCCAGTTTCAGTGTGTCCTGAAATTCTAAAATCTGATCACATCTAGGATCGATCCCGTGCCCAGTTGCTATCCTAGATTTGTTTTCTCCCTAAATTGCACAGACTCAGAATGATCTTAATGGAAAAGGACAGGCTCCAGGAATGAGAAACAAATGCTGTGATGAAGTATCTATTACCCGGCACATAAAAGACCGATTTACCAACTGTCAGTGTCGAAGCATATACTGGTAATTTCTCTAAGGTAAGCTAAGAAAGGGGCCCTTACAAATAATGTTCCAAAAGCAAACTGCCAAATTGGAAAATTTGATGTACTATTTGCTGTGCATCAGCTAAGTGACAAATGTAAAGAAACTTATACCTCCCCAAGGAACAGAGAAGCAAGAACAACTGTGAAGAAAGGCTCCATGGCTTTGATGGTGTGAGTGAAAGAAACAGCCACTCTCCCAATACTTATGTTGGTAAGGAGGTTCCCCATTGTGTGTGCCACAGCCAGTGGTAGAATTGCTGCAAGCTGAAAGTTTTTTCGAATGTTTTCGGTAAAGCGAAGATCATCAACTACCATCATCAGATGAAATGAAAACAGTTTGGCCTCTTTTCTTTACTCGTTTTCAATTCATTATACAGCATTCACCTGAGATCGAGTGAGCTTAGGGAATGGATGGAGTCTAGATGACCACATCAGGAGAATCATCACCGTTCCACACCCAAACTCAAATGCTGTGACTGTTGCTGGGAAAGGGAATACTTTCAGGACCTATACAGTTACCAAATACAAGGAAAATTGTCAGCAAAAACTGGAAATCTGAATTAAAATGAAGTCTAAGGTCAGTTTCTTCAAAGAAAAATTGCTTTTGGAAAATTGCTTTACGACTTTCTGGTACTTGGATGATGACTAATTGAAGTGCGGAAACCGTTTTCTATAAATTGAAAACAAGAAGTTTACATTGAAGGAAAATGCTTCCCTTTCTTATCAGAAGGAAATGACTTTTCCTAAACCGCCAAACAAATGAAAACCAATCATCTTCCTTCATTCATAAAATTTTCCCTCAAACAAACATACCTCAAACTTGTTCTAGAAAATCGTTTGCATTATATTGTATGCATATACATTTACTTGTGAGAGAAATTTTAATGCACTAAATGAGGCTGGATTTTGCTTCAAAATTCTATATCACCGTATAAATCGCTATCTTCTATGATATCTGATGATTATTAAAATTCTACTTTTCTATATTCAATATTCAGTTCACAAGAATCCAACTCATTATGGATGGCTTATAATGAACGGTTCATATCATCAAAAAAGATTCCAAAATTTACTTTATTTCTATGTGTGTACTTTAGAGCGCGCCGGGGCGCGCGTAGGGGGGGTGCAGAAGGGGGCTGCCAACCCTAGTCAACAGATCTAAATGAAAGATTAGTATCATTGGGCGGTCCTTCTAGACCTAACTTCTTAACAAAAACTAAGATTAACAGCCTAGTCCTAGAGCTGAAAACCAATGCCGACGGGGGTCTATTTGGGTGATCTCTATTATTGACTGTCTTTGAAGTTTTCAGGACGTCGTCACTTTAACTTGTATTTATCACGGAATATTTGAGAAATTTCGATATATTCATATATCAAATGCTTAAACCTAAAACTGAACGTTATTTTTCATAATCTTTCCAAAAATAAGTACTTTCTCTTATGAACTTAGAGAAAAACCGTGAGTAATAAGTAGAAACTATAGATAGAGATAATATATGCCCGACTGGTGTCATATTCATCATCGTCGTTATTATTACCGCTATAATTATTCAACATTTTCTCGACCTTGTTTCTTAGTTTGCATCGAAAGCTTCTAAAAAGGTAATAACATTACAGCAAGGAACCGGACAAACAGGTCGTAAGGTTCCAACCGCAAGTTTTGTGGTCAGTAATGGTCTGTCCGTCGCTCGTGCGAGCGACAGACCGCTATGGAGGCAATGTCCATGTCGGCAAAGCTTCGTAGCTCCAACCTATACAAGTAAAGTAC
This sequence comes from Eucalyptus microcorys, assembly GCA_014182515.1. Lineage (NCBI taxonomy): Eukaryota > Viridiplantae > Streptophyta > Magnoliopsida > Myrtales > Myrtaceae > Eucalyptus > Eucalyptus microcorys. The sequence goes on from CM024571.1 coordinate 26,446,125, forward strand.
TAAGCCACCGTTCTGGAAAGCCGCCTTCACTGAACTGCATGGATTCATCTGCTCGTGAGGAAATCTCTACTGCACCAACATGGAGCTGGGTTTTCGCTTTACTTTCAGGAAAATGTCGATCTTGATTACTTCCCCGAAAACAATATTCAGACTACTGCGGATTTTCCTCTGTCTCTCCACCAGAAAGAAGGAAGGGGGGGGCTCTTTACTGCAAAAACTGTCGTGACCTCTTGCTTCAGGCTCTTTCGTTGCTAGAAGAACTACAGTGAATGGCTGTGCGAGTTTTTGTTTTGATGGGCATGTCTCAGGTGGTATTTCTTCGGAATACAAGAGTGTTCATCTGTCGTGAATGGTACTAGGGTGTGAAATGATGGGTTTGCAAGATCGATATGCTACTTGCTAAGTGATGTGACTCTAGGACGTTCAATATACCCACTCCGCAAACCGGTTTTAATATACATCTCGTCTATATTTGGCATACTCTGATAAATATTCTCGTACACAGATCGTATTCGTTATGCTAAACTAACCCAAAACCAGTGATGCTGACACAATTCTTGAGAGAGAGAGAGAGAGAGAGAGAGACCTGCTTGTTGTAAAGGTTGAAGTAGATGTTCAAAAGGTACCAAGCGCCGAACATGACAACGAGCCGCAGCGTCCTCGTGACGCCGCCCAGGTTCGTGGCGCCATCCTCCGCTATCCCTGGTGCCGAAGCAGCCCTGGCCTTGGTGCCATCTTCCTTCCATCTCAGAAAAAGAAGCGAAGATGAAGGAGAAGCCATCTTCCTTCCATCTCAGAAAAAGAAGCGAAGATGAAGGAGAAGAAGAAGCAGCCGGGACCAGCGCATGGGGTCGCGAGGCAGAACGGAGCAGCGAAACCGTCCTCAAAGGCAGGAGGCCAGAGTTACGGGCCCCGCGCTCGAGCAACTTCAGCGGCAATGCATCGCGAGTCGAAGGGGACCGAAGGATGTCTCCGCTTCGTGGTTTGAGGAATGGCGTCGAAGGAGACTGAGCAAGCGGTGTGCTCTGCATTTTGTGTGTGTGTGAGAGAGAGAGATAGAGAGAGAGAGAGAGAGAGAGAGAGGGGTTCTGTTTCAACGCTGCATGTCATTGAGAACAGGGGATCAACCCAGCGAGCCCTCTTAAACGAACAACCTCCCCCAAATTTTGTTTTCCATTTTCCTTTCTCTTTTATTACCTTCTCTCGGTTAGTTCACGTGGCATTTCGTGCATGCGACGAAAAAGTAGAGCCCGCAATTCGCATTCGTCCGGTCTTTTTCCCCATCTGTACGGACAGGGATAGAGCTCTAACCCTATGAAGTCAAAGCGCAAAAAACAGCGACCCTCGTTAGATGGAGCTTTCGCAGGAAAATACGGAAGAAAAATAAAATACAGAGGGAGCTTCGTATTCGGATCAATGGCAACTACGAAGGGGGAGATATTTTCTGGCGAAATATGGGAAATAGCGACCTTTAGATGAGAGAGGTCGCATTCGGCAGTAGAATTTGGATAATAATGCGAACGAAAAGATGAAAATTGTGGTCGTGATCGATTTGGTGGGGTTTGAATGAACCTCCGCTTTTGTCCCGTATTTGGAAACGGGGAACGAATGGATGGCTAGCATGAGATGACGAAATGGTCCTGATTGCAAGAGCATGTGGCGCTCGCTTGCTCGCACCCTCACTCCTCCATTTTTGAAGCCACCGTTCGATTTCCGACCAGGACTGTCCACACGGCAGTCCCCGACTAGGAACAGAGAAAGAAGGGCAAATTGATCCAACCAGGACTGTCGACACGGCAGTCCCCGACTAGGAACAGAGAAAGAAGGGCGAATTGATGTTTCATGCAGAGTAGTTTCAACTCTTTTTATAAAGTAACACTAGTTCCTGAAACGCTTACAAAAAAGTCTCCTCGATTTATTCGTCTACAAAGGCGACGGAATGCTAGCACAACATAACCACATCGCACGAGGATGAAGGAATTCTCGAGAAACTGACCTCGAGATGGCCAAAACGATACAGGTCAGAGTAAGTCGCTCCTCACCCTGATTTGTCCGCGAAAGAACAGAAATTGCCTCCGCCTTCCGTTTCACATCAATCAACTTGTTTCAGTAGGTACCCGTGCCTAAGTAATAGGTGCTTCGACTGTGGTCATGAATGTCTCCTCTGTCAAAAAATGCTAACTTCCCAAAAAATATCTCACACGGACAACGTATGATTCAAACTTAGACTACTGCAGGTTCCCGCAGCTTTGCCTCCAGATTTTGTGCAACAGCATCGATAAATTCTTCTGTGTTCAAGTAGAACTCCCTAATTACCCTGCATAAACCGTGAACCAATTCATCAGATGAAAATGGCATGGAAAAGATACCATAATAGTTTCACATCACACAACTCCGGAGGAAACTGACATAGTATCGAGTAAAGATCATGCTTACTTTGGTCCGTGGATCAAGATGGCAAGATCCTTGGTCATTTTTCCAGCCTCCACGGTCCCGATACACGCGGCCTCCAATTTGTGAACAAAATCCATTAACTTGTCGTTGTTATCTAGTTTGGCTCTGAATATCATGATTAGCAAATGATGGTTTATAAGTTGAAACAACAATAGAACAACAAGCAACCAGAGTGCATAGAAGCAGCAAAGATGAAGGGGGAAAATTAGTAGAACGGTAAATGTGTATGATCATAAAAATGCATAGACACAGAACATTGATGAAATAATCTTCCACAGCATACTTATCTCAAACTAAGAAATCGATATAACATTTGGACCAAAGGTCTAGTGATCCTGTCCATCTTTCCCTTTTGAACAAACATTCACAAAATGCAAGTCAACGATAACCTTGCTATCTCTACCTGTGAAAAAGTAATAGTCTCGTGTTGGCACTATACGTTCCATTCAGTGGTAGGAAAACAATTGCAGAGGGGCTCGACTAATATATTTGAAGTATTCTATAGGACATAGATCGCAGAACCAGCAGGCACTACTTCCAGGAACATAGCAAGTAACTAACAGAACCCATTATAGACAGAGGTGAACAGGAGGGTAAGTAACAAATTGAAGTATCAGAATGCACCTATGTTGTAATCCTCTTGTCCATGCAAATATAGAAGCAATGCTATTGGTACTAGTTTCTTGACCCTTCTGATGTAGACGAAAATGACGAGTTACAGTCCCATGAGCAGCCTCAGCTTCCAAAGTCTTTCCATCAGAGGATAACTGCAAAAAATCATTGTCATCAAGAGTTCCTAAGCTCTCAAGATCAAAGTAATTGGACAGAAACAATAAACAGTGTACTCACCAGGACAGAGCTCATGAGACCCAAAGAGCCAAATCCTGCATGTAATACAAACCTCTTCAGTAAAGAACTATCAAATCCATCCATTTCAAATAAGATCCACAATCGTTATGACAAAGATAACCAGCGGATCCTTCTTAAAGCAACCAAAAGCTAGAATAGCTTTACAAAGGACAGCTTCACAGCAAAGAATTCCAGGTATTTAGGGAATACTGGATGCTCTAGAGGTCCAAAAAGATTGCCCACTTACCATTCCACAGCACTCTATTCAGTAGCTTCAAACTAAAGTTATATTCAATTATCCAAATTCTATTTTCCACTTTGCCCTGGAATCGTATTTCATTGTAATATGTTCTGGATAGAATTTATCTAAATAAATAATTATCTGAACAGAAGTGAAAAGGTTAGGTGAAAACACAAATAAATTATGCGAGAACGATTAAAAGTGCAAAATTCAAGAATTACTTACATTGACACTATTAATCCCCATACTACTACATGTACTCTCCCTCTTTCTATTTCTTTTTTGGGGGGGAGGTTGGAGAGTGGTGGGTGGAAGTTTTCATGGAGGATGTATCCAAATTTTCTGATTCACCAGCTTCCTGTAAACTAACTACAGCACAACAATCTCATCCCACTATCTACAGCAAAGTTCAATAGTTTTCTTTTTTTGGTTGAAAAAATTCAATAGGTCGTTAACTACAATTCTTCCATTATATAACGCAGCCATATGCAGCCACTCCTATCAATAGAAAATTAAACATACCTTGAGCAAGTAAATCACTCTGCACATCTCCATCATAGTTCTTGCAAGCCCAAACATAACCACCATCACTTTTTATTGCATATGCGACCATGTCATCAATTAGACGATGTTCATACCTGGAATCCCCTAAGATTAAAGTCAATCTCATAGGAATATGCGCTGTGCATCCACAAATGAGAATATTAAGACACATACCATATAGAATGTTCCTCGAACTTGTCCTTCCACTTCTCTTCATATACCTCCTGGAATATGTCCTTAAATCTGTAACAATCCGTCCATGTGAATTTCTTGCGCATGGAAATCAAATTGACAAGCATCATAACAGGTCAAAAGAAAATGTACAATGACACCAGAAGTATAAGAATGATATGCAAAAGTCACTGACCTGCCATCATATTTCTTTAGAATGGTGTTTTTGGTGCTCAGGTAGAGAGGCCATTTTTTCGAAAATGCCATAGACATTGATGACTCGGCAAAGGCTCGAATGGACTGTGTGCATTTGACAAGAATACAGCTATGAGTCTCTAAAATCTGACATGCCATAATCTAAATGTTAAAATGATAAAAGGAAAAACAGACAAACCTCTTCAACATTATACATTGCAAGGGCCACACCAGGACCTTTAAAATGGTAAACATCGAGCTCCACTGGGGTATTCCCATCGTCTGGGACTAAGTATCATAAAAAATGGTCACGTCATTGAAAATCGAGAAGTAAAAGCTTTTAAAATACAAAATATCATCAAGTTCATCTTACCAAATACCATTTTGAGCTTTCCTGCCCCACTAATAACGGTATCAGTAGCACGATATTGATCGCCAAATGCATGTCTACCAATACAAATGGGTTTTTTCCAACCTGTGCATTTGACAGAAAGATTAAAACTGTTTTGTACTGCTCACCAAACTCTAATTCTACACCAGAAGCAAAGGCATACCAGGAACAATTCTGGGAATGTTCCGGCAAAGGATTGGTTCACGAAACACAGTGCCTGAAAAGATAAAATGTATTCTCTTAGGACAGTAATCAAAGATGCAAGGGATTGGAGAACAAATCTCTATGATGGAAGAGACACCAGATATATCTACAGCAGCCTGAGTATAAAGCTTTCATGCTCCGGTGGCAATTAAAGGAACTACAACCACAACCACCAAATCTCATCCCATCGAGTGGGGGCAAACTAAATGGATGCTCATACACGTTGCGCTCTGCCTCATGTCATTTTCAATGAAACCCAATTCTTGTGGTCTTTCGTTATAGACAACTAAAAGAGACTAATAGAACATATCAAATCAAGAAGCTCAACGAAGTAGATAAATGATTGTGGACTTTCTTTTATTAGATAACACTTAAAAAAATCTTCTAATTTATCTCTCTCTTAAATTATCTTTCATCTACACATATTTGATAATTTCGTGTTTCCATTTCATGCAGTCAAATGACAGTAAGTCAGCACCTTAGTTCTACAAATTCTGCCACCAAAAGATTCTTCCGATCCACTTCTCTCTTTAAAATGGCAGAGAGACATTAAAAGAACTGAATGTGTCCAAGAAAAAAAAAAAAAAAAAGAAGATTATTGTTCACGTGAAACTCAACTACTTACCATATTGTCAGCACAAATCAACTTTTCTCATGAACGACTATGAAGGGACATTCTATTATCACAGGAAGAAACTTGCCCATGAAAGAACATAAACAATTCTATTTGAAATACATTCATAAGTACTGAAAACTTAAGCACTGAACTTAAAAATGTCAACAATCTTAGGTGCTGAAATAAAAATAGTTGTTTGATGAGGAGTGAAAAATGACCCTAAATGTTGTTGACCTATTACCAAACATGAAATTGTGATAATTAGTGGTAGCTTTTAGCAATATAATTTGAAAGATTCTAATTACCATTGATCAGTTCTTCTTTTGAACGATTTAAGTGAAATCCCTTCCTTTACTAAATACTTTGATTAAATTTTTTTACATAATCGAATCCTTTAAATCAAAAATGCAATTGGGCTATCAAGCATGCACAGTCTCATTAAGTGCTAAATTGTCGATTTTCAGTACTTAACTGGGTTGTCAAATAGGCTATAACTATAAAATACGTTTGACAAAACTTGTTACATTTTACCAATATCCCCACTTCCATATTAAATGCCGTCCAATAAAATACTCATCAACCCTCGATGTAGCCTCCAATTTCCATACATAAGAAATGCAATAATTTATTTGCAATTCAGCATTCAAATTTTCATAAATGACACGAGTCTTCCTTCAATATAACAGACCATTTAAGATGTTTCTGATTGTGCCATTGGGACTCCTCCACATAGACTTCAAGCCAAATTCTTTGACTCTAGTCTCATCTGAAAAATAAAACATTCAGGAAGAAAAAACGAGTTAGAGCCTGTAACTTTGTCTAAATAAATTAACTGCAACTAGATTGCACATTAAGGCACTTGTTCTCCACTCCAAACATTAAGGGTAGCAGAGAAACAACTTGAGAAGTCTATGAAATCATAGTTTATGATGGCATTATGGTGACAATGCAAGAGATTGAAAAGCTTGAAGCAGGAGAACAAACCAGGGGTAATTGTAGCACACTTTACAGCCACATTGTACCTGCAACACAAAAACTAATAGAATTCAATCTCCATCTCAAGGAAATAGACAACTAAACTGCTAAACCGCACGTATACCTTCTCTTTAATTTCCACATGGATTTGAGAAAAGAGACAAGACTTTAAAACTTAACATGAGATCAACAAAGAGAACAACAACAATTCTCGAGCAGAATCTGCAAGGCCCCGCCATTGGCAATGTTCATATTATTGTTGTCTACATTATATTCTAACATCAAAGTCCTGCTTCCAGAGCCATCTAAGCAAAAAAATGCAGTGAAGCACCAGGCAACATCCAACACATAATTTACACAAGAAGCTTAAAGCTTCACCAATTCAATTGATGTCTTAGCAATAGCTTCAGCATCGGTTACCCATTTCAAACTACTTACTCGAGAGCAGCTTCGGCACTTTCTACAGTGACTCGGTCCTCGGTCGCGTCTCGATTCAATATCCCCAAGTCGTAATATTTAATATCCAAATCCAAATAAGGGAATATAAGCTGCAATCATGTAGACCATGAGGCCAGGAGACATTAAACAAGCAAGCAAGCCGAATAAAAAAAAGAACATACATTTGAAACATATCCAATTCATACTTTTTCTTTAATCATGCTCCAAATGATCCTCGTCATCTCATCACCTAAACGTCGAAAAGAAAAGAACAGTGAGTTGAAAAATTCAAAAAAAAAAAAAAAAAAAAATGGGAGCACAACTAGAAAATCTACTCTCCATTTTCCTCGTCCAGGGACGAAGAAAGGAGGAGAATCAGAAAAACTGTTCCGGGAAAACCGATGCTCTCGTAACTTCTCCTTCCATTTCACATCGGTTTCGAATCTTCCTGAGCAGAGCGCTACAGCACGCACGCTCCGCGTTCGACAAGAGTTGACTTTTCGCAAGCGCGCGGCAGGGGTAACTCACCGTCCATTTCGACGATCGGATTCCCGACCTGGATCCTATCGAGCGAGGGCGAAGAAGCGAAGCACCGAAGCGAGACGCGAGCGAAGCCGCCGGAGAATTGCACGCGGCTCCTGGCGACGCCGCCGCCGCCTCCGCCGCCGCCGAAAGGAGGCGAGCCGGACGACGAGCCGAGCCAGAGGCTAGGGCCCGCGGCGGGAGGGCTCGATCGGAACCTCGACGACAGCATGGTCGCGCCGGCCATGGCGCCTCCCAAACGGAGCCTGGGTTTTAGCATTGCGGCCGAGAGTTTTGAGTTTCCGGCTTTATAAATCTCGCCGCCGGCGAGGGGAACAACGAATCGGGAAGAGTGCGGGGGATGCTGTGTGTCCGTGTCCCCATCTTAAAGCATCGTTCGACGTTTCTCGCGGACGCCACCTCCGGCCATTTCGGACCGGCCCGGCTCCTCTCACGGGCCCCTCAAGGCATTATCCCTTTATGGACCCGGGCCGGAAATCTCCTGGCCGCCTATTTTGTTGGCCCAAATGTGTAGCTCTTTTTTTAGCAGGAGGCCCAGATGTGTAGCTCAAAGGGGAGAAAACGAGAAACTTACACTCGAGATTTTTTTGGTAAATGTGGTACAGATATACTAGTTAAAGGTAAATGTGATATTAGCATATAAATTTGAGATTTTTTTGTCACGTAGAAATTAGTTTTTATAAACGTGGTATCGATGCACCAATTTAATGCAAAAGTGGCACAAGATAAGGTAGTATGACACGGAAATTAGTGTAGCATAAATGTATTGATTTGGGATTTTTCCTAATACTAATCCGTAAAAAAAAAATTTTTTTTTTTCGTTTCGGCTCTCTTGGAGGGCTCTTTTTGTAAATTTATCTTTCGAGTCACATAAATAAAAAGAATGATTGATTTTTCCATAAATAGCGTATTGTTTATTAACTTCTCGTGATAGGAAAAGACATGACTTTAGTTGAAAAATCTTCACGAGAAAGTAAGGAAAAGCATGACAAAAAGAAAGTCCATGTGTTGTCAGAGCAAAAAATTGCACAGAGTCATGGAAAACTTACTATTTTTGGGGGAATTTTGGAAAAGAGGGGGAAAAGGATTTTAAAATTTATGTAAATAAGGAGGGGAGGGGGGAGGAGGAAAAAAATTTTAGTGAGCATTTTTATTACATTTGCAATCCTTGTCATGAGAAAAAGTTTGCCCCGAGCGTAGCGGGCGCCGAGTAAACAAGGAGGCGAAACCGACCATATCCATCCCCAGTCACTTTTCAATTTTCATCCCTGCTTTGAAATTCATTTTTTTATGAGTATTATCAAATTCATTCAAAACTTAAAAAATAAAATAAAATGTGCACGTTTGTTTGCTCAGGTAATACTATCAAAGATGTCAAGCAATAGCATCAAATGCGTATTCATTTAGGGATAATGACATAAATGGTCAATGAATTTTTGTCAAATATGTAATGTAATTAATGAACTTTAATTTATTTAATATAATCATTGAACTTTTGAAACATATTAAATTTAATTCATAAATTATGTGAAAATATTTAATATTATCTCGATATTGAATTAATTGAATGACTATTTTGAATATTTGCATTTCATTCAAGAACAACATTAAATATATACAAAAAATTCAGAGATTATATTGAATAAATTAAAAATTTAGGAATTACATTAAACATTAATCTAAAATTTAGGGACTACATTGCATTCCTTATCATGAGAAAAAGTTTGTCTCGAGGGTAGTAGGGTACCAAGTAACTAAGGAGGCGAAATTGACCATATTCATCCTCAGACACTTTTTATTCTTGCTTTGAAATTCATTTTTTAGGAGTATCATCAAATCCATTCAAAATTTCGAAAAAAAAAATGGACATCTATTAACACTTTTAAAGATTTTATGCAATGGCATCAAATGTGTATTTATTTAAGGAAAATGACATAAATGATTTATGAACTTTTACTCAATATGTAGTATGATAAATGAAATTTAATTTATTTAATGTAATTTATGAAATTTTGGTACACGTTGAATTTAATTTACAAAATATGTAAAAATGTCTAATATTATTCCTAATATTAAATTAATAGAAATGCTACTTTGAACATTTTCATTTCGTTTAGGAATAACATTAAATATGTACAAAAAATACAGAGATCATATTAAACAGATTAAAAATTTAGAGATTATATTTGAGTATTAAGTTAGAGTTAAGAGATCATATTGCACATCAAATTAAAATTCATAAACTATTTATGTTTATTATCCATTTTCCCTGGCGATGCAACGGCCGGATTGAAGATGAATTCCACATCCTGGCCGCGACGCGCGAACAAGGAAGATCCCGTGGTGCGCACGTCCGCACCAGATTTTCCCCCTTAAACCCTCGCTTCATTTCTAGTATACCTCGTCGTCCTCGCTCCTCACTGACCGGCGGGAACTGGCGCTAAATTCTTTTTTTTTTCCCCTTAAACCCTAAACCTCCGCCGTCCGCCACCGCCGCGCACCGCCGCGCGCCGCCGCCTCCTCCCCACTCCCCGCTCCCCGAAATGGCCATGGCTTCCATCGCGACGAGAGCCAGGAAGCCGAACCTCCTCCCCTGGAGGTCCCTGAGCTTCCGCCCGACCCGCGGTGGCCGCCTCGGCCTCGCCTCCTTCTCTTCCTCCTCTTCCTCGCTGTCCGACCCCGAGCTCGAGCCGCCGCCGCCTCCCGCCGCGGGTACCAAGGTCCTGGAGAGCTTCAGGGAGGAGTTCGAGATCGGCTCCCGCCTGATCACGCTCGAGACCGGGAAGATCGCCCGGTTCGCGAACGGCGCCGTCGTGCTGGGCATGGACGACACCAAGGTCCTGTCCACCGTGGCGTCCTCCAGGGGCGATGCTGTCGGGAGCTTCTTGCCTCTCACTGTGAGTTCCGTGGCGCTTCCTGTTTAGTTGCATTGTAGCTCAACGTGAAGTGCCGTGCTTGCATTTTTTTTTTCCTTAGCTCGATCAATATATATTTTCTCCCAATTAACTCTTTATTTTTTTCCTCGTTGGTGTGTTTGATCTATTTCTCTGATTATCTGTCCGCGTAAAGACGTATTTTTTGATATTTTGGGCTTGGGGGAGAATGAGATTGAAGATGTTAGTACGTACATGGCTCGTTTTGGGCATTTTGGCCTGTCATTGTATGTTCAAGCTGATATTGACAGCTCAGCATGCCTTATTGAGCTTGGTTGGATTCGTTCGTGATTGAATAATTGTTATGGGCATAATTTATTTTGTGCAATTTGCACGCCCTCGTGTGAATACAGGTCATATTTCAGTTTCATAGCGGTGCGATGGTGAAATGGCTTCTGTTGAAGTCATGCTCATGTGATGGGCTCCTTTTATTTTGCTTGTCACACTATATAACATTAACCAGCTGGCCGAACAAATGATTTCCACAAGTTAGATACTGGCAAAATAAAGAATGCATTGGTCATGACCTGGATTTCTATAGCCTCCAGAAATGAAAAGGAAATGCTATGGTCTTGATGGTTCAGAATCATCCTGTCCTGCCAGTGCTGGAGCTTGTTAGCAGTTTTCTGTGCTCATGCAAATTTTTTTTTTTCAATAACTGAGGGGGAAGTGGCATTTTTTGCTCCATCTGTATATGTGATGAAGTTCATCATTTTCTCTCAAAGGTTGATTATCAAGAGAAGCAGTATGCCCAAGGTCTGATCCCAAAAACATATACGCGGCGAGAGGGTGCTCCCAAAGAGCGTGAACTTTTAGTTGGTCGACTTATCGATAGACCAATAAGACCATTATTTCCTGCTGGGTTTTTTCATGAAGTCCAGGTAAAACTGCCCTTTAATCCTCTAATGTTCTTCTGCTGTACATGGAATTGCGTTTTCATTGTCTCTTAATTATGTTTCGTAATGCATAGGTAATGGCAAGCGTTCTTTCGTCTGATGGGAAACAAGATCCAGATGTAATGGCAGCTAATGCAACATCTGCTGCTCTTATGTTATCAGATATCCCTTGGGGAGGTCCAATTGGAGTGATACGCATAGGGAGGATTTGTGGGGAGTTCATCATTAATCCCACCATGGAGGAGGTGCTTCTTGCATCAATTGCAAATTCTCTTGATAATCAACTAATCATATCTGTTGTTGAGAGCTATTGCCTATTTTAGACATTTCAGGGTTGCACACGTTCCTCTCCCTTTAAATTTTTTCCCTCGCATCGTACTTTCATCACCTAGACAATTTTGATTATCAACTTCAAACTAGTATCCCAACAATCATTAGCTGTCATCTGTTCAAATTTCTTCAAAATATATTTTTGAAAATCCAAGGATTGTGGGTATGCAACAGAAAGTAGAAAGGGTGATTGTGGTTTTCTGGTAATGTGCTGTTTGAGCTCATGTCAACTCATTATTTATTTATTTATTTATTTATTTTTGGTAAGGGATGTCAACTAATTAGTTGTTTTTATTGATACCTGTGCTGTGGGACTGATTATCTTGAAACTCATGATATCCCTTACTTCCATTTATGCACCATATTTTGTTTGTCTTGGAGGATGACATTTCATACTTCTGATAATAGAAAACTTGGTGACGTGCTAACGGATTATCAATGTCTATCTTTCAGCTCAATTTAAGTGACCTGAACTTAGTATACGCATGCACAAAGGACAAAACTTTGATGATAGACGTGCAAGCTCGTGAGATATCAGAGAAAGATTTAGAAGCTGGCTTGAGACTAGCGCATCCAGAGGTGAATCGCACACCTGCAATTCTTTCTGATTTCTTTTTGATTTATGTGTAACTAATATGTATTTGTTGTTGTATCAGGCTGTGAAGTACCTTGAACCTCAAATGAGATTGGCTGTGAAAGCTGGCAAAACTAAGAAGGAATATAAGCTGTCTATGATCTCGGATAGAACTCTCGAAAAAGTTCGCAACCTGGCAGAAGCTCCTATTGAAGCTGTTTTTACTGATCCTTCATATGGCAAGGTGCTCAACATAATGAATGGGAGGGATCTGTAGCATCCTCTAAATTTTCTTTATTGGTTACAATTTCTGTTTATTTGTAGTTATCTAGAAATTATCAGTCTTACTTAATGTTTCGTGCTTTTTGGGTCTTTGGCATTTTGCATATCAGTTTGAACGTGGAGAAGCCTTGGACAACATAACCCGAGATGTAAAAAAAGCACTTGAAGAAGAAGGTGATGAAGAAAGCTTATTGGTGTTGCCTAGAGCAGTAGATACTGCGAGGAAGAAGGTAAGCTCCAATTTCTAATGTACCAGAAACTTGCAATTCTTTCTTTCTAATGATCACAATGCTAATTAGGATACTGAATATTCATTGTGATAAATGGTCTGTCATGGGTGTTAGACTTCATATATACTGTTCATTGCACTGTTGACTTTTTCCAGTGATTGCTGACCTCATTTCGTGAAACATGTCAGGTTGTCCGCAAGAGGATAATTGCAGAAGGACTTAGAGTTGATGGCAGACGCCTTGACGAAGTCAGACCTGTGTACTGCGAAGCTGGCTATCTACGTATGTTGCAGGGATCATCGATATTTTCTCGCGGAGATACGCAGGTCATTGGATATAATTAAGAAGAAGGAAAAAAGGAGAACTGGCTATATAGTGGCCTGGATTACATTTAAATCTTTACATGAGTTTCCATTTGATATTTGCAGGTGCTTTGTGCTGTGACAATTGGTGCCCCAGGGGATGCTCAAAAGCTGGATTCAACTGTGGGTCCCCCAAGCAAGCGTTTTATGCTTCATTATACCTTTCCACCATTTTCAATTAATGAGGTTGGCAAAAGAGTTGGGCTAAATAGACGTGAAGTTGGGCATGGTAATTTCTTTTACTTGCCTATCAAATTATGAAAAAGAGTACGTTTCTCGTTGTATTGATCAACCCCTGTTTGAAAGATTTTAGCATGTCGAGATGAGGTTTTAAGATGACTTCCTGTTCATAATTCCCTCTAAGTCAAGTATATTATAGTGTCATTGGGAAAAAGAAATAGTAATTAATTGTGCCTAAACGTCTTTAATAATTTTCACAATTCTTAATTTTCTAAATTAAAATACATTAATTATCATTGACATTGCGCTAAAGGTGTGCATTTGATCTTATGAAAGAATATCAGCAGCCGCATCATGTAATCATCAGAAACTTTGTGATGTATGTGAAGGACCATATATTTGGATACATTCATGAGAGAACTTTGTGATTTCTACACTTACTCTGCAGCCAATGCCATCAGAGAACTCTGAAAGTATATTTTTGGTTGGACAAAAGAGCATTTCCAGATTCTCTATGCCCACTCTGATGTGATCCTGAACTCGACTGCAAATATGGTCCATGTTCCAGTTGGTATCATCTCAATGCTTATTGCTTTTTGCAGAGCCATACTTGGCTTTTGCAACTGTTCAAAGAATATTGGATTAGCAACATGTTCTCTATATGAGAGTTTCATGGATCTGGAGCCTTTCCTCATTCCCTTACTCTTGAAGAACTACCGTCGTCCGAGACCATTTGAATTGTTAATGGGGATAAAAAGAGTCAAGTTGTAGCTTGGAACTACATGAAAGATTAGACTGTCAATTAACAATCTTGACATTTTAATGCTTCTAATGTTAATTCCTTTTTGAGCCAGTTCAACAAAAAAAATTGGTTCTCTATCATTTTTGTAAAGCTTTCACCATCAATGCCATGTTGCTAACATTGTATCTTTTGGAGGTACCTTTTTAAATTGTAGAAGTAAATGATTTATGTTTGGGATCTCAGAATAACACCTTCTTGGTCACTTATTTGCAGGAACTCTAGCTGAGAAAGCCCTCCTTGCAGTTTTACCTCCTGAAGATTTCTTCCCCTATACTGTGCGTGTTAATTCAGAAGTCATGGCCTCTGATGGTTCAACGTCAATGGCAACTGTCTGTGGAGGTATCTGAGCATTAATTTTCTACTACTTCAGAAAAGTTTTATACTACTCATGGCTTACTTGAAAAATGTGCAATCTTGTCTGAATATGTGTTTGCATTATTTTCTGAGTATGATGTCTTTTCTTGTGTAGGCAGTATGGCGCTCATGGATGCTGGCATTCCATTAAGAGAACACGTAGCAGGTGTTTCAGTGGGTCTTGTCAGTGAAGTTGATCCAGTGACGGGGGAAATAACTGATTACCGGATAGTTACTGATATACTTGTAAGGGTTACTATTGTTTGTTTCATTGGTGCTGATTATGTAAAGCAACATAGTTTTAGTTGATACTCAATAGAGAATCTTTTAAAACCTTGTCCACCTATAGGTGTATCTTTTTCTGTAAAATTTTGTGTACTTCATGTATGTCTGAATTAACTTTCGTAGTTATGGTGCAGATGCTTCTTTTTTTCCTGCATTTTGAGAGGAATGGTCCTGCAAGTTAACTTGATCATTGCTATCTTCCTCATGGTGTTTGATGAGCATGTCCTTTTCTAGGGTCTGGAAGATCATCTCGGAGATATGGACTTCAAAATTGCTGGCACTAGAAAGGGAGTTACGGCTATTCAACTGGACATAAAACCAGCTGGAATACCTCTGGACATCATTTGTGAATGTTTAGAACCTGCTCATAAAGGTCGTCTGCAAATTTTGGACCACATGGAGAGAGAAATCAGATTACCACGTACCCAAGATGATAGAAATACTCCTCAATTAGGTCTACTTCTTGACTGTTCATAGCCCGATGTTTCATTAGTATGAAATGTCATGCTTTGACTGAAATTTCATTATTTGAATCCAGCAACTCTGAAGTTCGGCAATGAAGCTCTCCGTCGTTTGATTGGCCCTCTTGGTGTTTTAAAGAGAAGGATTGAGGAGGAAACAGGTTTGTTCAAGAATTAAGTTTTGTTTATAAGAGACTGCAATAAGTTTGTGTGCATAGGATATCCTGATGGCCACACCTGGCCAATGTGACTTTATCATCTGATGGCTATATATTTGATAAATAAAATAAGTTCATTATATGGCAATAAAAGATGTACCTTAAGACATGCCTAAGGGGCAAAACCAAACATCACATCAACCGAGAGCCTGATTGGACTGACTTTTGCTTTAGTTTTTAGTTCTTGTTTAAATCTTGTGGGTTTTATGAAATGTCTGTAGAATTATCCATTGGAAAGGTAACCATACATCAACCAGCTTCATGACAGATTGATTACTTCTGTAGGAGCATAGCCATCTTATTTAGTCACTTTTATTTCCATAGTGGCTTATTTTCACCAACTTCTGCTTTTGGACATCAACAAACCACAAGTTAGAAGCAATGCCAAAAGCTGCATTAGAGAAGTTCTTTTCTGGAGCAATGGAAGCCTCGCCTCTTAAGATTTTATATGCTGTTGATTTCTTAACAATACTTTAGCTGGGTGAAAAATGTCGCTCCTTACCAGTCTATGAAATGGTACCGTACAAGTGGACTTCTGTAGATTATTTTGTCGAACAAGATACATTTCTTTAGTAATGTTTGGCACCATGTACATTCTATAATGGATTATTAGTGAGGAGGCCATGTCCATGCTAATTGTTAAAAAAGCGAAAATGAGCCATTTCACGAGCAAAAATTATTAGCTGATACCATGAAATATGTATGTTATCCCGTGTGGCTTTTCTCATGTGATTTGGTAAGCTCATTGGAGCTAGTTGAATGTTCATACATATCCTGCCAAGAAGACACTTCCTATCTTGCTGCTTTTGTGTTTTCTTCTTCTTCTTCTTTTGTGTTTGACCTTTATTTTATGTTTCTCATTGTAACTGGCAATATTAAAAAAATCCAGGTGCACGATTATCTGTGAGTGATGGAACACTGACCATAGTTGCTAAGAACCCAACTGTAATGGAGAAGGTGCAAGAAAAGGTATGTCATGTGATATTTGTTTGGCTTAAATATGGAAGAGCCAGGTTTACCTTGTGTTTAATGTTCTTGTATTGTGCTGTGACATCAAATGATAAAGCAATGATTGGATTATCAAATTTAGATGCTGTTCTGTCCTCTATTCAGCATATTTCCATGAATTCTTCCGGGGGCAGACCAACTGAACCAATTTGTTTGAGTGCATATTCACTCAGCGTGATTAAATCTTTCTAACCAGTGGAGTACCTGATAATTTAAAAGTGCTTAAACCATCAGTACATTGAGGATAGACAGTTGCGCACATGCATTCACACATGCATACAGTCATGTGTACTGCCCTTGTGTTCCCACTCACAGAGAAAAGCATACGCGCAAGCATGCACACACCACCATGCTCATGCCCACTGATGATAGTCAGTGATCTCATGTAAAGTTTCCTGCGTTAGCTGGATATAGTTACATTCTGGAACTGATGTGTGCTTGAATATTTTTAGTTTAAAAGTTCTATCTCTTTGGGTATATTTCACCTTCTGTGCTAAGACTCATGGGCACCTCTAGTGTTTTGACTGAAACGTCAAAATGTTCCTTCCAGGTGGCATGTTCAGCCGGAAGTCAGATCATTATTTTGATTAGTTCATATTAGAGGTGTTTTTCTAAAGTTTTCAACATTAGAAACTGAGTGGGAGTGGGGATTTCACTTGTTTAAAGTATGGTGAATTGCTTCATGGAATAGATTGCATTGTTTGTTACACGAAATGGTCTTGATGTGTCTGTTAGTATACATTTTTTTGACCCAACAATTCTCTACATATTGTTTTTAGGTTTCTGTACCAGGGGAATTGACTTATTATGACATTTTTGGATAAAGAAATCACAGTTGCTCTCTTCTCATGTCCTCAGATTGAATTTACCGTTGGCCGTGAGATGGAGGTTGGAGGTACTTACAAAGGCATTGTAACTTCAATTAAGGAATATGGTGCTTTTGTGGAGTTAAATGGTGGCCAGCAAGGCCTGCTGCACATTTCTGAGTTATCACATGAACCGGTATGTAAGATGGAGGAGCGTATCAACTACCCACCTGTTTCTTTTTTCTTTGAAATCTAATGGTTTCTTGACTTTTTGATTTTCTTGATAGCATTATATAAAAGTTGGCAAATTGGAGAATTATTCTCCATTTGACAGATGATTTGTTGTTCAGTTATAATTGGTAGCATTAGAATTGTCCTTAATTGTTGCATTGGTCAAATGTATAAACAATGTCAAGGTACTCTATCTCGTTACCTTGAAATTGTTCAATAAAGTTGCTGGAGAATATCCGTGATTACTTTTACCGTTTATCTATATCTGTATCAATAAAATGTTGGATTGTGGATATTTTCATTGAGACTTGTCTACCCCTCTGAATGTGAAATTGTGGCAATGGCTCAAACAAAGAGTCATTGGTTAGTAATGTGTCAGCTTGCTTAAAAAATATTCCCTTTTTTGTATGATTAGGATAACGTTGACATGAAACTTAAAATCCCAATTGATCAGGTATCTCGAGTTTCGGATGTTGTTTCGGTGGGCCAGCAGCTGACAGTCATGTGCATAGGGCAGGACGTCCGTGGCAATATTAAATTATCCCTCAAAGCAACTTCACCCCGACAAGCATCAGAGCCAAATAATGTAGTGAAGCAAGCTGTTCCTATATGGCCGTCTGTCGAAGATGGGCCTAGTAGTCAAGAACAAGATTCCAAGGAAGAGAGTTCTTCCCAAAGCACGGAGAGCTATGCATCCCGTGCACCATCTATCTTAATTCGAAGCACTGCTGAGTGTGAGGAAGAGGAGAAATCTGCTGGTCTGCTTGAAACTCTGAAAAATTCTAAGTTGGTAAGTGCAATGGGAATCTGATAGGAGAAAACATGTGGACACTTTATTTGACACTACATCATCTAATTTTGCTCTATTTGTAATTGTGAAGAGTAAGAAGTCGGCGAGTTCTACTGAGAAGAGAAGCCAATTAAAGTCCACTTTCACTGGAGAAGGTGATGAAGAAACTGAGAAAGAGGCTCCCACTGCCAAGAATTTGAAGCTTGGGATGAGGGTAACTGCCAAGGTCCATAAAGTTCTCGGACGAGGGTTAGTCCTTGACTTGGGTAATGGTGTTCGTGGAATGTACCGGTTTGAGGTATGTATGAACATGGACTACTTGTTGATAATTGCCCATCATATCTCTAATTGCTGTGTTTACAGTTGCTCCTTTAGCATTTTAATGTTAGATGGACAGTGTTGTTTAGTGCACTTCTTCAGCAAGCTCTCCCATAAATAGGTCACCATTTGCCTTTTCTGGGGTTTTCAAGTTCACAATGGGACTCTAGGTGGACTGCAATTATATAATTGAACGGTTATAGGTGTTTTAAAAGCATTACATATCCTCATTATAAATCAGATACTACCCTCCCTGCAAAATCTTTCTGAGACATCAATTTCTTCTCTAGTCTAGGGCCTGAGATGATTAGTCAAAATATCTTCACTTCTGTAATCCAGCATGTTCACTGAAACTGCGAAAACATTCATTCCATTCAGGGAGAAGGGAAGGCGGACTATGAAGTAGGTGATTTGCTGAGAGTGGTGTGTACAAGCTTCTCCAGCAAGGGGGTTCCTGTGATGTCTCTTTTGAAAGACGATTAGAGCTGTATATCCTCCTGCCGGCTCAAAGGAAAGAGCCATCAATCGATTGTAGTGGCAATCTCGCTCCAGCTGCTCAGGTGCATTTCTGCCAAAGCCACGTGTCGGTGAAATACAATGTTACAAAGCTCCCTCTTTGTGTTAGCTGGTCCTAATTTCTGGTGCCAACCCACTAGCGACTCTTCATGAAGCCTCCGGAGATGAGTGAAATGCTCTGGTGCTGCAAGTTTCCCCTTTGTGTTAGTGCGCGCTGATCGCAGGTGCTAACCCGAAACCGAGGGTCCCAGGATCAGACAATGGACTTTGCTAGCCATAAAAATTTTTGTTAGGTAGCTATTGTCACAATATATTTATTCTTTAGCTGCTGTATATTCATAGCTTTGATTTCCAAGACGGCATACTGGAGAACGGTTCCTCCAAGCCTGTAAAAGTAGAGCATTTTTTCGCGGGCGGAAATAAAATGCGTTTTCACAGGGTTTTCACGGTATTCACATGCCAAGGTAGTTTTGAATGCTCAATATTTTTTCCTCCATAATGTGTCTTCCCTTTGTTTTACCTACATGTTCCCTGCTAGGATTTCTCAGGGATGTTATACTTGTCTAACTAACGCTTTGTCTTTATGGGAACTTGTGATTTACCCGTGTCGATCATTATAATGTTTTTGCTGCGGGTTCGATTAGGTTGGGCATGCAGATGCAACACTAAAAGTACGACGCCTTTTGCCTCGCCTTTGTTCATGGACTCTCGGTATGCATGCACCTGCGTGATTGATGAATAGACCTGCCAAATGTCTCACAGATCCATTTTTCTAACCTATATGTGATGGATTTGGTTGTTATATGGATTAGTAATATTTAATAAATGGTTCATAAATGTATTTAGACTAAATATAATGGATCGTGAATGGGTTTAATATGGGTTTTAAATGAGCACGCAAATTACTTAAACTCAAATTATCTCTTAATCTCAAGCTGGTTCATTCCGTGTTTGCACTTTAGTTCATGTATAAATTTTCCTACATTGGTTTAAATATACGAGTATTTTAGTATAGATTTGTATTGCATATAAATGGATTAATTTGAGTCGAATCATTTCCGATCCAAATCCAACACGTCCACGTCCACATCCAGTTGATAGGTCCACCGATGAACTTAGTCAAACATTAAATTTAAGTTCACATAGCATGGTGCTTGTTCAGGTGGCCTTTAGAGTTGGATCGGCGCATGGACTCGCCGAAAGTTGTCGTGGCTTTTTAAAAAACGCAAAATTGCCTTTTGCCTGTCGTTGCGTGCTGTTTCGCACGGCGGATCAGTTTTAGTCAAACGTGGAAATTGAAAGCCCGCTTATACGGTTGTTGCGAGAGGACGATGGGCGATGCGGATCGAGAGAAGAAAACGCCACGAAAGAACTTTTTTGACTTACGACAGATTGCGTCTCTTTTGCTTTCCCACTCTTTCCTTATTTGATTCGATCTGGACTTTCACGATATCTGTCCAAAGGAAGTTATCGTTCTTTGTCGCTTTGTAGGCGCTCCAGTAAAGGTTTGATCTGCGCACATCAAAGAACTGAAAAGTGGGTTAGAATTCGAGAGTGGCTCGGAGACAATTGAAGGGAGGCTTGGGGTGTGATTGGGAGAGCAAAGCTTCTCAAGATGATCGAGATCGATGCATTGCGATTGGTAAGAGATTTGCAGATGTTTTTCGTCTTTGGGAAGTCGGAGACGCGGAGTGAATAGATGAATTCCAAATGAAAAATGTTAATGATTGTCAAACTGTAACGAGACTCGTTTCATTTGGAAATGATCACCATTTTCTGATATGGAAAGGACGAAAGTAAACCGGATTGAATCGATTAGTTTGGTATCAAATTAAATTGAATTGATTTTTTGTCTCATATATAATTAGTAAGTAATCAATTTTTTTTGGGTCCAAATGTACTCAATTGAGTCAACGTAAAAAACAAATTTTCAATTCTACGTCGTCCAGAATTTTTTTGATCCGAATTACTTTGATTTTCTTTGATCTAGCTCGTGAATTGAACTTTGGATTTGATTCGACAACATAAAAGTATATTTTCATTAATCCCTTACTTAGACATTGGTGATCACCATTACTCTTAGTCAAGCCTAGCTGTTTTTGTTAAGCTGTATTCACGAATTACTTTTTACTATTCGTGAAATAATAATGGCACGACAACTCGCAGTCGGGAGAGCACAAAGAAAGCACACATAAGTCGGTAAACACAGTACACTTACAAAATGAGTTATGTTCAGTGCCCTAGCATGCTCTATAGAGAAATATTTTGATTCACAAAGCACCAATTACTTAAAAACACAAGAAAAGCATTGCATTGATAACAGTAAATTTTCTTTATTTAGTTACTTAACGAGCGTATAGAGCGCATTCTATTAGAAAAGATATGCTTACAAAAAAGGGTTAATATTTTGAAAAATCTTAAATTGGTACACGTATGACAAATTTACTCTAAACTAATTTTTTTATCATGAAAAATCTCAAAATAATATATTTATAACAAATTTATCCAAAAACACCACAAATAACTCAAAATTGATACATTTGTAATAAATTTACTAAAAACTAATTTATTCTACCGCCAAAAACCCTAAACCGATATATTTGTGACAAATATACCCCAAACTAATTTATTATATTACCAAAAACCTTAAACTAATATATTTGTGACAAATATATCATCAGTTAAATTAAATTAATACAACAAAAAATCACAAAAAATGTATAACTGCAATAAACAGAAAGTAAAATCCCAAACTTAAATATTAATTAGTTATCACGTGTCATTTAACTTAATAATTTAACAGTAAAATTTAATGAAACTAACAAAAAAGAAATTTATTACAAGTGTACTTGGTTTAATAAATTTATCAAAACTTATACAAATTTAAGATTTTTGATGATTAAAAAATTAATTTAAAATACATTTACTATAGATATATCAGTTTAAGAATTTTGAGGTATTAACCCTACAAAAATAAGTCTCGTCGACGATTACTATCTACACATATGATCATTTCCCTTTTTGTGGGAGGGGCATTTGTGAATTAAAAAGTACAAAAGAAAAGTGCAAAAAAAAAAAAAAAAAGAGGGCTTGGGGAAGCGAAGGAAAAGCGGGAGGGAGACTCGATGGGGGATGGCAAAGTTAGGTGGCACGATTGCTGCTGCTGCTGCTGCTGCTGGCCGCGGCGGGGTTAGTTCGGAAGCGCCGGTGGGCCCCGCGGGCTTTCCCAGCCGCTGTCCTCCCTCGCACAGGTTAGACGGACGGTGCGTGGGCCCCCACCCCCTCGTGCCCCCACGTGGCATATGTCGGTGGAGGACGTCAGACGGGGGGCGGGTTTCCAATTCCTCACTTTTTCCGCCATCATTTTCCGAGAGACCACGTGTCCCCTTTTCATCTACCAAAAGAAAAAGGCGATTTTTAACTCGCAACATACCAAACCGTGTAATGCAATGCAATGCGATGCAATGCTAAAAGTTGCTAAACTGGTAGGTAGGATTAGGCACCCTAGCATTAGCCAACCTCCTTCGTACGAATATTCAGGAACCCACCCTTTCCCATCGGATTCGACGTTACATCAGACCCCATTTGCTTTGCGAAAAACATAAATTGAAATTTTGTTTCGTTTACATCACTTTTAGTTCATGAAAAGAATTTACCGTGGACACTAATTTATGTTAAAATATCATTGTATACAACGATTTTTTTTTCCGTTCGTTTATTTTTCTAAGAGATATAATAACATTAAATATTTTCATATAATTTAAGAATTTGATTAAATATTTATTAATAATTTATGGATCGTAATGAATAAATCAATAGTTAGTGAATGATATCGCACATTGCATTAAAGTTTAAGAATCATTTGTATCATTTTCACCATTCTTTATATTCAGAAACGTAGCATGTCATGAGATTAATCACATTAAAATATTGTGGGATTATATGAAGAGATTTGAGATCGATCGGTTGATAGAAAAGTATTTATCAATGTTTTGCTTTTTATGCTCTAGTCGTGATGATTTTGCAATCGAAAAATAGACCACAATCATCTATAAAGATGACGAGGATCGATTGATTATTAGTTGTGCCCAAATAGAAACTATCCAATTATATCGACAACACTCGCATGCAAATTTACTATATTTGTAGGTAATGTTCAACGAGTGCATGCATGCATGCATACATACATGTGTAAAAATAAATTGAATCATTCTATTTCAAACGAGACAGTAACTTGTCGGCTACCTTTACCTTCCTCCACATAAGGAGGAGAGCAACGAGCACGAAACACTGCGAAGAAAATCTCTCTCTCTCCCCGCCGCCGTCTCCCGCCGTCGCCATGCCCTCTCCTTCCACCTCCGGCTCGTCCTCCTCCGTCGCCGCCGCCTTCGCTGACGTCTTCTTCTTCTTCTCCTTCTTCACGCTCGCTCTCTCCGACCCTCGCATCTTCGAGGCCGGCCTCTCCTGCGGCAACGCCTCCAGCCCCGCCCCCAACTTGGTCCCCACGTTCGTCAGGGATATGGAGTCCCTCTCCCAGCTCATGACCACCCGCCACTTCGCCACCCAAGTCACCAGACCCTCCGGCGCCGCCGTCTACGGCCTCTCCCAGTGCCACCGCGACCTCTCCCAGACCGACTGCCTCCTCTGCTTCGCCGCCGCCCGCACCAAGATCCCCCGCTGCCTCCCCTCCCTCGCCGCCCGCATCTACTTCGACGGCTGCTTCCTCCGCTACGACCGCTACGACTTCTTCGCCCAGCCCGTCGACCCCGTCTACGACTCCGCGAACTGCACCTCCGACCGCGGCGCCGTCGACGGGCCGGCCAGGGAGGGGTTCGCGGCGGCCGTGGAGTTCGCCGTCGGCAACGCGACTCGGGCGGCGACCGGAGTCGGAGGAGGGTTCGGCGTGGCAGAGGCGGGGGGAGTGTACGCGCTGGCGCAGTGCTGGGAGAGCATCAGCAGCGAGGGCTGCAGAGTCTGCTTGGAGAAGGCGGAAACGGCGGTCCGGCGGTGCGTGCCGAGCAGAGACGGCAGGGGGTTGAACGCCGGCTGCTATTTGAGGTACTCGACGGTGAAGTTTTACAGTGACCAAGGAGCGAGCGAGGCTGATCAAGGTGAATAAAAACTATCTTTTTCAATGGAAACTCTGTTCTCTGTTATTGTGCTCAAATAGAATTGCAATTCTTCTCTGGATTTAGATCTCGAAAACAGATATGTTCGTTCAAGAAATGATTTGTTTTGCGCCTGCCTCGCACATCCCGAAATCCTTAGTTTTCCTCATGCTCGCTGCGAATTTTATATCTTGAATTCATCAAACACGTGATCAAGATCTTCTGCTTCAGCAAACTGAGCTATTCTGCAAGGCATGAACCGTGAACTAGTTTTGTTTTCAGGGTCGTCTTCGATCGGGATCGCGGTAGCTGTTGTCTTAGTGGCGGTAGCTTGCGTAATGCTCTCTATGTTCGCCGCCTATGCATGCTACGCTAGGGTGTTGAGACCAGACGGAGGTATGACCATCCGCCGAAATGTTACTTTCTAGGATCATTTGAATTTTTAGGTGATGTTCTCGTCTGATCTTGTCGACTTCGGCTGCGTGATTCCCAGGTAACATCCATCTCCATAAGATTTCGATTGGCGACAAATCGAGTCTGAATTTCAAGTACGAGACGCTTGAGAAGGCAACGAATTACTTCCACCCTTCGAAGAAACTCGGGCAAGGAGGTGCCGGTTCCGTGTACAAGGGGACTCTCCCGAATGGCAAAGTCGTTGCCGTCAAGAGATTGATCTTCAATACCAGGCAATGGGTCGATGAGTTCTTCAACGAGGTGAATCTGATCAGCGGCATCGAGCACAAGAATCTTGTGAAGCTCCTGGGCTGTAGCATCGAAGGTCCCGAGAGCCTTCTTGTCTACGAGTACGTTCCAAACAGGAGCCTCGACGACTACATATCCGGTAATTGTTTCTCCTTAAGCGATTCCAACTTGAAGGTCATATATTACAAGTAATGCAAGTGGATCGAATAGGGTCGTGTAGCGATAGAAGTGACGGTGTCGGGTTGTCTTCGCAGACAAGAACAAGATACAGGTTCTAAACTGGAAGCAGAGGATGAGTATCATCAGCGGCACTGCCGAGGGGATTGCTTATCTACATGGAGGGTGTAAGGAAAGGATCATCCACAGGGATATCAAAGGCAGCAACGTACTTTTGGATGAGAACCTCACTCCGAAGATAGCCGACTTTGGCCTCGCTCGGTGTTTCGGACCCGACGAGACTCATCTTAGCACTGGAATAGCAGGGACATTGTGAGTGTATTGATCTCTTTCTTTGAAGACTTTGTTTTCTCTTAGGAAACCACACTAAGACATGTCAAGATAGATTCGACACTGCATTCTTCCGTTTATATTCTATAATGAACTGTCCAATCGCTAATGTTGTTGCCAATTGGATTGCAGCGGATACATGGCTCCCGAATATCTTGTCAGGGGACAACTCACCGAAAAAGCCGATGTCTATAGTTTTGGAGTGCTAGTTCTTGAAATCATTTGCGGCAGGAAAAGCAGTTCATTCAGGGAGGAGCCTGTTTCTCTATTACAGATGGTAGGTCCAAAACGAAATTCAAATCTTCCTCTAAATCCGATGACTTAATCCTTTTGCTGACGCTTTGCTCTTGCAATTCATCCAAGGTTTGGAATTTTTACAAGTCCGACAACTTGGTTGAAGCTGTCGACTCCGGCTTGAAAGGCGAATTTCCCGCGCAAGAGGCCTCGAACGTCCTTCAGATAGGACTCCTTTGCACACAAGCTTCGGCTGCCGCTAGACCGTTCATGGCCGGGGTGGTGCAGATGCTGACTCACGAGGATTTCGCGATCCCCGAGCCGACTCAGCCCCCATTTCTAAATGCCAACGCATCAGGACCGGCCAGCTCTAATAGGTCCTCCGGCATCAGCTTTGTGTCGAGCGCAGTGAGAAAGATTAACGCTTCTTACACATCTTCAGAATGCTCGAGCATGCCAAGCCTCGACAAGCAGTCGAGAAACCATGAGTCATTGGAGAAGTGAACTCTTCGCTAATTACACAACATTTCCAGAGCCAATACTCGGTCGCTTGAGAACACGGGCATCTGCTCCAACGGCAAATCTCGCAGGCAGTGCCGTTGTCGGCTGCTCTACATGATCAATGAGGTAAAGCACCGGAAATAAAGGCCGTGAGCTCGAGCAAAATTCGACTCGGTTTAATGGAACTTCGCGAGAGCGGTCGACTCCATACTGACTTACGGAAGAAGCATCAAGCAGTGAGCTAACTGTGCTGTGATCTGTTGCAACAAGGCGCCATGCGACGGCATTGTTTTAACTTTCTTGTCAGTGTAATTACTTCCTCAACCAAATGAACGAAAATTTTTTCACGTCCAGAAGATGTTCTTAAGATTTCATCCGTCGGAACACGTAAGATGAAACGATGAAAAGTTGAAACGGGTGGAGCCGCCAATATCCGACTCCCGTGTCAAATTTTCTTCAATGGGAAGGGACATTTACAGGTGTGCAATCGGGACTTTGACGAGTTAGGCGAGGTGAAAAGGTGCTGTCCAGCTCAGAATTCCTTTTTTGAAACCACAGACGAAACGGACGCGATGAATGATGAAGGGGAGGGCCCCCACCGAACGAGAAAGCGAAAGAGGTGCGAAAACGTAACGTGGGTGACAGTGATGTGGCAGATGAAATGCTATTCACACTTCTCTCACATCTTCACAAAGGGTTAGGTCCGGTGTCTTTATGACCATTTTTTGCAGGACCAGAGAGACGTGTGAACCCGAGGCCTGGATTTGTCTTTCGGGACTTTGATGAGCCGGCTGAAAATGTTGACCTACCGCACCACGATGGCCATAAGTTCACGTTTCATCGATGTCCTCTCATTGTAGTTCGAGCTGCCGTTGCTTCTTCCGTCTTCCTCTTGGAAGCAGCTAGAATTGTACTAGGTCCGGTCGGGTTAGTTCCGTCTCCCTGCCCGTCTTGCTACCGGAGCACGCACCTTGCGCGGCATGAATGAGAGGAACGTCGGGAGGGGAATGCCGACCGCGCGATGACAGTACTGATCGTCTCCATCGCCGCACCTCGCGTGGCATGAATGAGGAACCTTGGGAGGGGAATGCCGACCGCGATGACAGTGCTAATCGTCTCCATCGCCAAAAGAGAGAAGCGACGGAGACCGGCCAACTGCTTTTTGGGGCGCACTGTGCTTATTGAGCGGACCGCCCCCCCGGCAAAGTTTCATGCTCTTCCGTCAATTGAGAGCAGAGCAGAAAACGACTCGACAAAAAGGGAACCGCCAATGAAACCAGCCCACGCTACGGCAATAGCTTATTATAAATCACACCGCCTTTACATCAATGGGATGCCCATCAAAGTACCACCTATCAATCGCTATACAACAGCAGTCCTCTTTCATCTTGTCTTCCAACATTCATTCATCCCACATGCGCTTCCCCTTCAAGTAAATTGCAACAAGTTCAAAAGCCACTAATTCGAAAAGCCTTTCTATCATTAAGTATGATTTCGACCTCGGCCACATTGACGATAATTGACAACTACTTCTTCAGCTTAATGGTCAGATCGAACCAAGTTCAAGATGAGCACTCAACCGGCCCTAAAGGAAAAGGACCTTTTTCCATGGTTGTGATACTGGTAGGCTTGTCCCGACTATATAGCTAACACATATGAATCAATTCATCCGCGGGAAACTTTCTTTCCTTCGTTTCACCGTGAACGATTCATTACAATTTTCTGAGTGGCCAAGCCAAGCCGAAAGCCTCATGCTCCCGCTCGCTTCTTTATATATCTTAAACTAACTACGTAAGTAAGGGAAATAATCCATGAACGTCTAATGCTCCAGTTCACTCCAACAACTTCATAACCCGCGCGTGATGGCCAGATCACACCGTCTTCCACGAAGACACAAATTTGAACCATACGGGGAGCAAACTTTGCTACAAACTTCGCTACCTCATGCACATAAGTTTCTTTACTTCCGACACTGCTCATAGATTTATGGATAGACTGAATGACTAAGAATCAAATCGAACATTCTCTACTTCAGCACGCTCTTGACATGAACTTTCACATTAATCTACAATTAGGTAATCTATAATTAAGTTCAAAACCTAACGACTCAATATTGACAACATGCAAGTACTGCTTTTCAAGGCCATGATTTCAGATCGTGTCACTTTGGATGATCAAATGCTACCTCATTCAGAAAGGTTTATTAATGATCCTCATACATTTATGAGTGGTTTGAATAACTATGACTCAAATCAAACATTCTCTATTTCTTCAGCATCAGCATGCTCGTTCTGTGAACTTTCACATTAACCTATAATTGAGTTCAAAACCCAATGAATCAATATTGATTAGATGCAAATATTGCTTTTCAAAATCATGATATGATATCATATCGTGTCGGTTTGGATTATCAATTGCTACCTCATTCAGAGAGGTTTCTTAACTTCTGGCATAGTGCTCATAAATTTATGGACCGACTGAAGAACTATGACTCAAATCAAACATTATCGATTTCAGCATGCTCGTGACGTGGACTTTCACAACGGACTTTCACAACGACCTATATAATTAACTTCAAAACTCAACCAACTTAATATTGACGACATGCAAGTACTGCCTTTCAAGTTTCAGGACCATGATTTCAGATTGTGTCACTTTGATTGATCAACCGCCATCACAAACTCAAAAAACTATGTATCTCCAAGCAATCATGTGACCAAAGTACCCATCCACTCGAATTATCTTACACTATGTCCTGATCACAAGATCACTTGGAGAAAATCTTTGACACATGAGACGCTACCCCCAGTGAAGTACACCAAAATATCCACCAACCGATACCAGAGTCCAGAGAGTACTGAAAAACCCTACTCATCTTCAACAACAACACTGATCTCACCTCGCTCAAGCAGATCATAGAACTCCTTGGTCCTTCTCTGGTTATTCCAGTGGTGCATTTTCCACAGCAACCCCGCGGAAATGCCGAGGGTTATCCCATAGACGATCTCCTTCACGACGCTCGGGCCCCTGTGAGCCGCACGCGCCACCTGGTGCGGAGCAGCCATTTGTTCCCTCCTCTGCAAAAAATTACACGCGTGATTGAGCAAGCTTTGCCGCAACGAGGGCGAATGCACAACAAGCCGGAACTTGCACGCTTGCATGCAACCACGACTATGTTCTTCCGAATAACGCACGCCCAAGAATTACCCTCGATAGTCGATACCCTAAAAAATGAGAAATTCACGAAATAATCGAGAAGAGAGAGAGAGAGAGAATCACCTGCCAATTTTTCGGTAAATATGACTTAAAAAAGAAAAGAAAAACAGAGGGGGAGAGATAGAGAGAGGAAACTAGACCCTTCTGGTGATCGACGAAGAACTCTGCAGCGGCCGACCGAGGAAGGTGAAGTGAAGAGAGAGAAACAGAAACCGAGAGGTTGATCGGATTCGCGGACGTTTCTAGGAGGGAGTACTTCGAATTCTCTTTGCGATCCCGCCACGCATGGTATCCACGCGTCCACATTCGAGCGACCAGTGTGCTCCTTTCTTCTTTTTAAAACTCCATCTCGAGTTTACTTATTTGCCCTTGAAAATATGTGCGAGGTCGAATTTGAGTCGGACGCTTGGACAGTGCGTGTAAATCTGTTCCCGTTTTCAGTGTCAATTTGAGTGAAAATTACGTCCATGGATCACCGAAGAAACACACGGTTGTCAAGTTGATGTATGAATCGAACAAAATGTATTTGATTATGTCAAGGCACTCGATGCAAACGTGACAAGGACGAAAACGAACCCGACCATAATAAACTAAATTGAGTTTTGTTAAAGAGGGTACATAAAGTGTGCAAGGACAATATGTCGAAAACGTTGAACAAATGAAGTGCTTTACGCGACCCAACCGTCCTTCGTTTTGCAACTTCTCAGCTCATAGTTCAATGTACTTATCAATGCATACGAACGTTCGTCAGATTCAAACGGTTCTTCTAACTGAACTCGTTGAACAGGTCAACTCTCGTGTTGAGCAGAGCTTATCTACATGCATTCGTAGGGGTTGAGCTGTAGCGGAGCAGGCAAGTTCGCACCTATGGCGTTTTGGATCTCAAGGCATTCATATTATGCCTCTGCAGTCCATTACGCGGGCTTATGAATCAAGTGATGGATAATGGCGAACGCTCGGTGACTGACAGAGAGATCACCGAGGGACGGAAAGGAATGGGAATTTTCAGAATGCGATAATGGCGTTTGTTTCTTGGCAAATAAGATCAGAGGAATGAGAAGACGCTCCTGAACCCGAGGCACGAGTCTGCTTCCTTGGCTGTACTTGCAGTTAGTCCACTGCGAGAGCGATCGAGATTCTTGCAAACTCCAGGAGATTTGTGCGGGTTGGCCTGCGAGGCATTCTTCTTCGCTGCGGGGCTATCAAACAAGAGCATCTTCATCGAAGATATGTCAATACTCGTCCTCAAAACTCCGAGTGAATGTGTATGGCGTGGATCTTTTCCCACCTGCATGGGCTCTGTATTCGAGATGCTAGGGTCATCTCTAAGAATGTCTCTGGATTTAATGTGATGAGGCTGCTCCTGCTCCTCGAATGAGTGCTCCTTTGTCCCGATGAGGGGCTTGGATCCTAACATGTTCAGGCCAGTGAGGACCGGGAGGTTCTTAGATTTCTTCCGAATGTGATCGAACACCGTTTCTTCATTCAAAGCCATGGATGCATTTTCTTTAGGTTTGGAAGGAAATCCACCTTTAGAAAGAGGCAGATGGTCTCAAACTCTGCACGACAGAGATGAATATCTGGAAGTACGAATGCTTTGAACTAAATATGCATGTTTCTCACCTTCGGGGCTCACTGGCACTGGGAATGCATCTGCAAAATGTTGCTTTGAACTCGAATCGTCATCGGCGTTGCATGCATTAAAGTTGTTATTGGTATCCCATCCCTCTGTCTCTTCCTGAATTTCTATCAACTCAGGGAGCTTTTGTGGCTTTTCACGGCTGCGCTTTCTTTGTATATCCAGCAGTTGACGTGATGAAGAGGAGGAAGAGCTCGATGCAGGCAGTGCAGGAAAGCATTTGGCCTTTTCACGTATATGGTCAAAGATGGTAGTTTCGGATATGATCTTGCAGTCACTGTCATTGTCATCTCTCTTTGTAGGCTCACCTTCATTAACTAGAAGCAGAAACATATCTGAAGACTGGAAAGAGGTAATAAGGGTCACCAACAAAAGAGAAAAAAAAAAGAAGGTAAATTGCTTGGCAATACCTCCTGCCAATTCTTCATCTATGAGGTCAAAACTGGGCCTGGAATAGAAGAACAAGTAATTAATGTGAATCTCAGAGACACTTACGCTGGAACTAAAAAACGAGTGCATGGTGTTTTAGACGACAATCTAGCTGATATTTATAAAGCAAGAGAAGCAACTTACCCAGAATTGCTTTTGCTTTTAGACTTGTGGAAATTATGGAAGCTTCTTGCTACAGCATTTGATGTGCTTTTACTGTTGTAGTTTATAGTATCCACTGCTCCTGATGGAGGGAAAGATGAAGGCTTCTTGTTATCACCTTCATTATCTGTGATTAGTTGGTTCTCCTTCAATTGAACAGTATGGTGCAGATCAATGCCCACTGCATCAACCGGCAAATGTGAATTGAAACATGTCGGCAATGTCAGTGTTCATTATTTTGCAAATAGTAATGACATCGAGGGAAGGGTTTTACAGTATTCTTCGAAAATCAGGTCAGCCTTGACGGTCAACTTTCCATGCCTTGGACGTGACATGTAAACTGTTGTGTTATAGGGGCTGCAGAATCAAACAAGAAGCTAACATTGTATAATAACATAGCATATAACTCGGTTATCCTTAATGAAAGCTACAAAACTCCTGTTTCTTAGCAATGTTATTCACATAGTGTTCGGTGGAGGTGCAGTGATGTTTGTAGCTGAATAATACATGCCCCACCAAATGCCAAACAAGAAAGTGCCATCATGGAATATCAGAGGCATGGGTTTTTCAGAAGTAAAGACAGCATTCTTGTGGTTTCTTCGCCCTGGACCAATATGGGTGAACCTTACTTATAAACCGATGGCTGTTCAAGTCATGTTCTAGGAGGAACCTTGAGTTTGCTTACCTGCTGAACTCAGCCACTCTGTCAACAATAATTCACAAGTACTTAATTAGTCGCTTGAAATCAAAGGTGAAAAATAGAGCATAACAGATGTATAAGCTATTTATAGCTGCTTGATAGCAGTGTTTTCAATGAATCGTCATTCTTGAATATGGGCATTGAAGACTACAGGTAGATAAAAAATCACCTTATTTTTTTGTGGAAATGGATGCAATTATCTTCTTCTGAACCCACAATCTGCAAAGGAGGAACTTAGTTGTAATTATTTTCTCTTTAAAAATTGACTAATCACAGTTGCAATGGAAGCACAAACTAGTCAGAAAAGTGCATAATTGACGGATGGATTCCTAGCATACCATGTCAGCATAATGTCCTTTATTTGATAGAACTGACTGCAATAGGCGAGTCAATGTGATTGACACCTTAGCCTTTCCTTGTCTATCACATTCAATTTCCTCAGCTTTCATCTCAACCCTTGGAGGTAATGACTGTAGAGACTCCTTGATTTGATTCCCAAATGGATATTTGCGTCCAGTGACTATCTCTATCCTCCTTGGATCAGCATCGTTTAGTTTCTCAAATGAATCAATTCCCATGGAAAGCAGACCCTTCATAACATCATTGAGGAAGAGAGCATTGTAAGAAAACACTGAAACACAAACTAGTCTTGGTTCTCTGGAGTAAGTAAAAAGCAGAACAGCAAACCTTGGCAGTCACCATTCCTATGCCAGGCAATTGTTTCAGCAAATATTTACTGTCATCCCAGAGCTTTTGATGCAACGACTTGGCCAATCTGGCGGAGTTAACTGCTCCCATGTAGTTTTTCTTGTACAGAAAATAGTCTTTCAAGCACTTCGCAACTCTCGATCCATTTGGAAAGATAGAGTTCATATCCTACAGTGAGATGATAGAAAACTCATTATCAATTCAACTGGCATGGGGCACGGAAGACAAATTTTATTTCCAGGCAATGAACCTGGGCCATGGACAAATCATGAACTAAGGGATCGCCAGTTAGGAAATCATTTGTCAGGATGAAGATCTTCTCTTCTCTGGTTTGAATACGCTTTTTCGGTTTTCCTTTATCACCAGTGATGTGAAACCGAAGCCTTCCATCCTTATCAGCATTAATGTCATTCAGAAGCTTCTTCTCATTGCGTCTTAGCTGTATCCCTACAGGAAAAAATGCAGATCCCATGTCAAGTTTCCAGGCTTGTCAATATTCGCAACTGTCAACATTAGCACACATACAAGAAAGTTCCTCGGCATGGCATATGACATGAAGTGCATCCTCCAAACTGCAATTTGCAGGAGCCTGCATTATGTACTTCATTGTGTTAAATTTTAGATAGTACTTTGTCATCAGATGACCAGGCTCTGCAGAACAGAAACAAAAGGATTAGGATCAATAAAAAATTCATCAGTTGGCAATGTTGTTTTATAAGTCGATATATACCTAGTGGCTTTATGAGAAATCCATCATCATCAGTCCAGATCATTTGATGCTGTGACAACTCGTGTACTTTCTGAAGGCAGATCTCTGAAAGAGTGGGTAGAATTGAAAATTACAAGCTTTGTATTTGCAACTTCTTTTTATCCTTCTTTATATTTTTGTGACTTTTTTTCCTTTTTTTTTTTTTTTTTTTTTTTTTTTTTGGGGGGGGGTTGGGGGGTTGGTGGGGGTGGTGGGGAAGGTAACAATTTATCAAAATACCTTGCATATGCTTCTCTATCTGGTTAATAGTTATTCCTTTCTTGATTGCATATTTTCCAGGGTCCTAAAGCATGAAAGGAAATGTCAACCCATATTGCCAAAGTGTACCTCGGTGATGAACCCAAAAAAGTCGTTATTAGTACATGCCTTTTTCATTCGGACATACAAATAAGAGCATTTCATCCACTCAATTGCTCGAGTGATGTCAGTGACAGTCAGCTGCACTATCTCTGCAGTCAGATGCTCTGTTACACAAGAGAGCAATCTGAACAGAAAAGGTAAACCCACGAATTTCAAGTTATAGTACTTGTTTGACAAATGAAAACAACACCAGGCAACATTTCAATTTAAAGGATGAGATAAACATACTGTGACTCGACAATTTCACATCCATTCAGTAGATTCTCGTACAAATGAACCTACACAGATTATCAGACGAATTATAAGAACATTAAATTCACCATAAAATGCAATCATCAGAAACAATAGACAGATGGACTACTTAAGATACCGTTTCTTTTCTCGTCATAATAATAACCATTCCTGTATCATCAAATGGTGGCCTCCCTGCCCTTCCAGACATCTGCATATTCAATAGCATCAAAGTGGCCAGTTTTTAGATACGTCCCTAGGATCCAGAGAGTTGAAATGTCAATGCTCCATGAATAAACAATGGAATAAAATTTAAAATCAACATAAACCATGGCCAAGGGACGGTAATTTTGCTCCCAGTTTTGCCTTATGTAATCTTCCTTTAAACATGACCAAAGAGATAATAAGTATTTCTAATCCAGAAGATATTGATATCACATCATTCGCAGAATCCTTCTTTGGCTGTTAATAGAAAACACACAAATGCTCTTTAAAGATCACCATCCCATCAGAATATCCAACATCTTGGTCCTGAATGCTCAATTTTATCCCCAAAATAGTGGCTAAATTTTTCACTAAGTATAGTAATATGCTTTTTGTGGTGCTTTCACCCCAGGACTCCAAATAACTAATGATCACAACATCTTAATGTACTTTACATTTGTATCGAGGGATATTTCTTTAAGATATAATCAACTAGCAGCCATACTACCTCCCAGACACATTCTTCTAAGAGATGTGCCAGAACTACTTGGGCAAAATTTGCTCATTGCGGCATCTCCAGCACATGAACATTTTTAAGTGATATATGATTCATTTTTTTCTAAGTGCACCAAGACATCATCTACCTGCAGTATTGTTGATCGGTCATATTCCACGTAGTGTCCTTTTTCCTTGTTGCTGGATGGATTGCAAAAATGTTAAATTTAGTGGGAAGCACTTTTTTACATGAAGATTAAGAAATAGTGACCAGGATAAGTAAGACATACAAGCTTCGTGTCGATTTAATTACTATTGTATGTGCAGGTAAGTTGATTCCATGGGCAAGAGTATTAGTAGTGCACAAAACTTGTATATCCCCCTTAAGAAATAGACCTTCAACAAGGTTACGATCCTTCAAGCCAAGCCCACCATGGTGATAAGCAACTGCAGACATACAATTCACTGAACTTTCAGTACACATCAGCTCGTAAGAGCATTTCAGAATTAAACCTACATGATGACATGTCATGAAGTAGGGAGATTTTCTCATACCACCATAAATGATGTAAGACTGCATTTGTTTGTCGCCGCAAGACAATGAAGCTTCCCTCAGACTCTCTTGTTGTTCCTTATTCTTAATAAACGGATTTGAATAACCAAATGTCATTGCCATCTGCGAAAGTCGCTGTGCTGCTTCTTGTGCTCCTTTTCGAGTTGAACAAAAAACAAGAGCAGACTTCCCTTTGGAATATTGCATTAGAATGTCTGCCAAGTATTTCAATAAATAAAGTGGCGTCAATCTTGTTCCCCAGTCTACTTGATAAAGTTGTGATAAAGAATTATATTGCATCGACTAGTTTGTCGCTTCTACTCACCGAAAATGAAGTTCTGAAGGCGCTGGAAAATGGTAGCAAACAGTAATAGTTAGACGGAAGCATTCAAAATATTGCATATGAATCTCACAGTTAAAGAAGTATCTTGAGAAGTTGAACTTAGGTCGTGCAGGCCCTGATTGTTCTCACCCAAGGGAATTATGAGTATGATGAGAACTTGCCTGCTCAAAAAGAAAGTCATTTTTGGCTGGGGTGTAGCCTGTCAAAATAAAACTGCATAATGTAAATATGAATTTAAAATGATTGCATGTATTCCTAAAAAATTGAGCACTCAAATCCAGCATGTGTACCAAGAACTCTGGTAGTTAATTTCACTGGTCTCATTTCTTCTCCAAACCTGAAAACAGATTACAGCATAAAAAAATTGAATGAGATAATTTCTTCTCCAAACCTGAAAACAGATCACAGCATAAAAAAATTGAATGAGATAGACAGAAAACATTATGGGATAGATACCACTTAGTACCTTTTAATTCCTTGAGCAGGAACCATAAGCCATTCAGCTGCAGTAAATTACAGAAGCTCTTAAATTTGTTGAACTAGACAGTGCATTATGATCTTTTAAAAGTCCTCAAACTATGGTTTGCATAAACACATGCATTCACAAGCAGCTTTAAGTCAAGGACAAGCATTACCAAGATCTTCAACATTTGGAATCGTTGCAGAGACAGCTAGAAGGCGCACATGAGCAAGAGGAGTCAACTTCAAATTTGGGTTGCTAGCAAGAATTTTGATTCTGCTAACAATTGCCTCCAGAGCGGCTCCACGTGGATCATTCAACAGGTGAACTTCATCAATGAGTAAGAGTGCTATATCGCTGAAAAAGCTCAAGCCTCCATCCTTTATGCGGTAGCGAGTCACCGCATCGAATTTCTACAGGGAAGGGAAATTAAATCAATTAAGGCTTCAGCATGACAAGTAAACAGGCAACAAGACTAGTTGTCCACATGCAGATGCATCCTAGATATTCTACAAAGAGCTAACATACAGGGATTTCTCCGATCCTTTTTAAAGTTCACTAGAAATGCGCGAATGGAATGTGAGGTCTTAGTTCAATTACATATAAACCATGTCTCTAAGGCTACATTGTAACCTCGGGTGTGGTCAGAATGATGTCTGCTTCCTGTATGTTCCTTGCTTTGTAAGCATCATTATCACCGGTCAGCTCAAGGCAATTGATTCCCCATGATCCAAACTTTTGGCTCCAGTCCCTGAGCTTCTCTTGTACTAAAGCCTTGGAAGGAGCAATGTATATCTCGAACCATACAAAAGCAAGAGGCAATTACTCATTGATGCATGAAAAATGATGTAGTTGCAGAAGAAACACAGTAACACTGCAGACGAGGGATCATTCTCTAAAAAGAACTTTTCCAGCAGTTGTCGAATGCTCAACTGGATATTCATAAAAGTACATGCTCATTGAGCGATGACCATATGAAGTCGCTTATTAACTAAATAAAAAAAATCCGTATTTTACAGAATTAATCTACATCTTTGTAGTCAATGACATAATAATAACGTCGTCGCATTCTCATGTAGGGACTTACTGTCTTAAGTGTTCCTTTGGCAGGGTGAGTTTCATTTCGTTGGTTATAAATCTCGAGAGCAGCCTCAGAATGCAAAGCTCAAAGAGCACTGTCTTACCACTCCCCGTCGGTGCCGAGATAACCATGTTTATGTCGGAGTGGAAACAGCTAGGGAAACATTCGCTTTGCAGCGAATTGAAGTACCTGTTTGCATAAGAAACGCAATTGAAATCGCAGGATAAATTCAAAAATACACACCCTGATCAGAAATACATAGGAGTATCTTCCTTACAGCTGGTTTTCGAAGTTCTATCAGACAATTACCCCAGAAAAGGAACGGACATACTCAATAAATCACAACATACATCCATATCATCACGATCAATAGAGAACATAGGAAGACAACACAGAGATCAAATATGAGAGAAGAACTATCAATGCGCGAATAGTCGCACATCCATCTCATGATCGACAGAGCTTAGGTACTCTTTACAGAGCTGAAATCTGAGATAAGAGCGATCGATGCAGAAGACGAGCCGAGAGCAGAATTCGCATATTGTAGCACTTGAAACTGACGCTAGACACAGCGGAAATCGGGGCGCGAGCGAGCGATGCAGAAACTACGAGCCGATTTCGCACGATCCAACCACCGAACTACTCAAAATCCATCTCGCGACGACTAAATCGGAGCACAGTAACGCCGCACGCGGAGCCGAAATCCGACAGAAGAGAGATCGATGCGAGAGACGAGCCAGTTCCACGCATCCGCAAGCAAGCGCTCGAAGATGAATCGTTCGACTCGGCTGGCGAGGTCGCATACCTGAAACTGTAGATCGATCGGAAAGGCGGTGGAAGATCCGAAACGGACTTCAACGTGTACGAATCCATAACTGGATTTTCTTCAATCGCTATCCAGGAGGAAGGAGCAGAACTGAAAGCAGAGCACCGAAATTGTCAGCTCATGTGGAAATGGACGAAGATGGAGAATTGAAGCGCGAGGTATTTATAGGGGACGTGAGGTCCCGTGGAGGGAAACGATTTTTTTTTTTTTTTTTTTTTTTGTTCTTTTTGAATTTCTTTTAACGGTGTGCCGAGTCTATATTTTGACGTCTATTTTCAAAACTTTTACCTTTCTCAAGTTTCGCGATATTTAGAGAAATGTCTGAATTTTTAGAAATATCCAAATATTGACAAGTAAAATTATATATTTTTTTAATGATTTTGTAAAGTTAAACTGTTGTTTCTATTTCTGAATTAAATAGGAAAATCGCCCCATACAAGTAAAATTTCCAAGGAAGTCGCAATTCATTCTTGTTCATACTTGATTTGAGCTGTTTAAGATTGATCGGGTATAATTGTGAATCTTAAATTGAATTATACATTTAATAGTGGAGCGTAACTTGAGCTTAAAAATAATAATAGTTGAGTCCGATTAGGTTCATTTCGACCACATCAAATACCTTTCACCATTATAATTAAACTTGATAAATCATGTACAAAAAATGCAAGCCGAGTATTGAGATGAAGAATTTTCGATTCGAGTTTAAGCTCGAATGGCCATTTTGTGGACTCGGCTCGATTTCACCCTTAGGTTTGAAATGTCACGGGATTCCCAGTACATTTGCATCTGTATCATGATGTGCTCTTCCAATCTGCTTGTCAGTTGTGTTTACTTCATGAGATGGGATCAGCATGGTTTCCCGCATCAACCTTGAAAAAGATGACAAACTCCTGTAGCAAGATAGCAGAAGCATTCTATTTCTGGGCATCTCATCTTTCGGCATGACAGTTCCTTTCCCATTTTCTCCCTGGAAAGGACTGTCTCTGTCCTGTCATTGACTCGGCGAGCCACTTGATTTGGAAAGGCTGGCCTGCTTCCGATTGGACCCGTTGTTCTAGCGTGCATTGGAATCACCTGCAGCTTCAATCATCGGCAAGTTTCCAACTTCAGAAGGGGAGTGTCTCGAAAGAAGAGGACATCTCCAATCTCAATAAATCTAGCATTCCGTATATCTCGGCGGATCGAGAGTGAGATTTGTCTTCCGAGTAGAAAGAACGGACCCGATTCTTCACTTCGACCCAACTACAGCCGACACTCTTCTTCAACCCGCTTTCCTTCATCAACTTCCGGTATTTTCAACATTGGCCCATCTTCCAGCTGAAGCATATATGTTCGACATTAACACGTAGCCTGCTGAATCCTTCGCACCCAGTTGCCACAGCTTTTTAGCAGTCCTTTCTCCGATGGCTTCATTCCGGTACTTAGTACAAGCACTTAATAGAGCAGCCAATGCATTTGGTTCCGGTGGAATTGGCATTGCCTCAATGAATTCTTCCGCTTCTGAGAGGCGGCCCGATCTAGAAAGCATATCAACCACACAGGTGTAATGCCTTTTATTCGGCTTTAAACCATATACTTTCTCCATCACGTTGAAATACTGGAGACCGCCATTGACTAGCCCAGAATGAGAACAAGCAAATAAAACGGACAGAAGCATGAGCTCATTAGGAGCTGCAGAGAAGTTCCTTTCCATCTCTTCAAACAGAGCAATGGATTCCTCTGCAAAACCATTTTCAGCCAGACCTTGTATCATCACAGTCCATGAGCATTCATTTTTTTCAGGCATTCTACGAAAAACCTGCTTAGCCCCACACATATCTCCACATTTTGCATACATATCAGTGAGTGCAGTGCCTAAGAATAGATCGCTCTCGATGTCAAGTTTAATTGCTTTTGCATGGAAGTTCTTCCCTTTCCCCAGTGAAGCAGTGCTTGCACAACCACAAAGAATGCTAGAGAAGGTGGATTCACTGGGGATTTCCCCTGACAAAAGCATCTTATTGACCACCTCAAAGGCCTTATCAAACTGTCCACTTTCTACATAACCAGCTATTATGCTGTTCCAGGTGACCTGATTTCGTACAGGACTATTGTCAAATAGCTCCAAAGCTTCCTCCATCTGTCCATTCAAACTGTACCCTGAGATCATTGAATTCCAGGAAACCGCATTCTTTAACGACATTGAATCAAATATCAAGCGTCCTGTCACAGTATTTTGACATTTGCAATACAAGTCAATTAGAGAACTGCTAATATATACATCTTCCACAATTCCAATCATTATAACCCAAGCATGCAAGCTCATCCCTGCTCGCAAAGCCTTCAAGTCAGCTAGAGCGCTAATGACACAGGATAAACAAGAAATAGTTGGCTTAAATCCATCACGAATCATTTGAAGGAATAGGTCCACAGCTTCTTCAGGATGACCATTTTGACTGTACCTCGCGATCATCGCGCTCCAAGATACTTCATTCCTTTCTGGCATCTCATTAAAAATTCTGCGTGCCTCTCTCAAGTCCCCCATTTCAACATACATATCCAGGATCGCAGTCCATGAGACGACATCTCTTTCTTGCATTTGATCAAATATTCTCCTAGCCTGCTCACCCTCACCCATCCTCAAGAAAAACGTGATTAGCGAATTGGAGATCGATACACAATGCTCTAAACCAGCTTTAACAATTAATCCCAAGACACTCATCCCATAAGAAAATTCCTTCAAGCACGAGCAAGCCCTAAACAAAGAAGTGAATGTAACACTGTTAGGCCTGACCCCGGACTCGAGCATCTTCTTGAAAAGCTTCAGAGCGTCGAAGCTTGACCCGTTCCGAACCAACCCGCTAATCGCCGCCGTCCACGAAACCACACTCTGGAAGGGGCTCCTCCAAAAGTACCGCATCGACTCCTCCACTCGGCCACACTTCATCAGGCCCGAGACCAGCGCCGTCCACGAAACCTCGTTCCTATCGGGCATTTCGTCGAACAGGCGCCGCGCCTCGTCGACGTCCCCCGACTCCAGGCTCGCGGTGATCAGGCAGTTGCGCACGATCACGTCGGACCCATCAAAATCCCTCCGGATCTGATCCGCTTCCCTCGACCTCCGGTGATTCAAGTACAGCACGAGAAGCTTAACGGCGATGTACCGCTCCGAAGATACGCCCGTTTTGATGAAGTGGCCGTGAAGCGCGGTCACCTCTCTGGCGGAGCCTTGGTCAGGGAGGCTTTTCAATGAGGAGAAGCACGTCTCTACATAGGCGTTGAAGCTGGTTTTGGGCGGGAGCTTTTTCATGGAGCTGATCATAGTCTTACTTCTTTCTTCCTTCTGGGTTCGCAGGAAGAGGTCGTTTTGTTAGTTGGCGATAGACTGGGGAGTCAATTTTCATTTTCACTTTACTCTGGAATTTCTCGAAAGAGAAAGTAATAATTATTTTAAATCAAGAACGAAATGGAAAAAAATTGTAATTTTTTTTAAATGACTTTGAATGTCGATCTAAATAGTGAAATGACTAGCTCCAATTTAAATTCGTATTTATTCAAGTCTTAGAAGGGACTTGTTGCGTTTCCTTCGACACTTCAATAAACCAAAATACCCTTTTTGATTACTCAATTAAGTGACGAAAGCTAGTAGTTCATTACTTAAAGAGATTGAAATCGTTTGATAGCTTTAAATACAATCGACTCAAATAATTCAATTAACTAAAAAAAAATCTACTAGATGGTAAGTAAGGAAGGAATTACTTAATTCGTTCAATAAAAAAAATAATTTATGGTAACTAGAATCTTTTGCCAAAAATATTTCTAAAAACTTACCAATTATGGCTTTTTTCTGCATATGATAGTAGTTAATAATATTAAGCTATCAACTTTTAACTATCATCAAACATCTTCTCAATTCTATTTTCAGCAAGTAACATAATCCAGCATAAAATTCAGAACTCAAGTTTTCAGAATTTAATTTTCGTTGTTGAATTACACAAAGAAATAATAACATAAATGGCCTATGAACTTTAACCTAATTTGTAATGTGATCATAAACTTTTATTTTATTCAATGTGATTCTTAAACTTTACCCTAATGTGTAATGTAGTTCATAAATTACATGGAAATGTTCAATGTTATTCTTCTATTAATTCAAATTCGAGAAAGATATTAAATATTTTAATATAATTTGGGTACTAAAATTGAATTAAAAAGTTGATAATTACGAATTTGATGACCTAACCTCGGATTCAACGGGTCATAATCCTGATCTCTCTCCTCCACAATTATGTGTAACATTGATTACAGGCCCATACAGACCCGCCACCACTTGGAGGTGTGGCAGCTTCGCAGCCACACCGTGCAATGCCAAAAGAGTGAGTTGTCTCCATGGAGACACCTTTGAATTGCTCCAATGATTCACGCGCCATGCATATGTTCCATCCCTGTGATCGCCTTGAGCCAAAATTCGATACCTAGTCAAAAAATTTGGTGAGCAGATAGATGTAATGGACAAAAAAATACTAATCATATCATCTCTCAAGAGTGTTAACTTATGAGTTTGGCAGGACAAGTCTCGATAGTAAAGATATGATATCCTATCGTGTGTTTTTTTCAATGAATAAGTACATTTAAAATTTTAAACTTTGTGACGAAAGTGAAAGCAAATACTAACATTTTCAAAAAATACAATTAAGTTCTAAAATTTATTATCAAAATACAATCAATTTTTAAAATTCTCAAAAAGTGCACATTTTAGGATTCAATTGTACTTAACAAATTTTAGAATATTTAGTACACTAATCTATTTTATTAAGCGAGAATCCGATGCGGTGGTTTTAAGTAGAATCGCCTGTCCTGTTCCAATTTCATCTAGAAGTCTTGGGATTCAAACCCTTCGTACCTCTCGGGTAAGAAAAAAAATTCGAGATGTCCCTTCGAGGAATTGGCTATTCACTTTCGCTGTCGCGGCATATCTAGACCGGCGAAAGGTAGGGAGACATATCTCCTGCTGTCCAGTAAATCGTGCAGTTTCACTTCGTGCGACGGAATCGAATAATTCCAAGACTTCATTAATTATAACGTGGAAGAGAGGACAAGGTCCAGGACATGGAGAAGGAAGGGGAGGGCCCAGATATGTCGCACCAGAAAGTGACAGACTGCCGCGCGACCCTCTGTTCACATCATGCTCTCTTGTTCTTCTTCTCTCCTGGCCAAAGTGACAGCATCGATGGTACCGATTTTTATTATGCATCCACTTCAATAGGGAATAATGTTTATATACATTTTTTTCTTTTTGGTAGGAAAGATGCCCTTTTTTTTTACTGGACGATTTCTCCATGCCAAATTGAATTTTCTCTACTAAATCCTATATAACTTATTCGATTCCCCTTTCTGGAAACGCGTTCTCTCTTCTTTTTGAGGTACCTTTTAACGCCCTTTTCTTCTCCCAACCATGGATGCCGACGGGAGCCGACCCATGAAGCAACCCGGCCCTCCCCCCTCCTCCGGCCAGCTCCCGGTGGACCCGAGCGGCAGGGCCACCGCGTTCCGCCCCTTCTCGGCGCCGGCCTCCCCCCACATGCGCGCCTTCCACCTCGCGTGGCTCTCCCTCTTCGCCTGCTTCTTCGCCACCTTCTCCATCCCCCGCTCCTCCCCGTCATCAGCCGCGACCTCGGCCTCTCCCCGGCCGACGTCGGCGCCGCCGGCGTCGCCTCCTTCGCCGGCGCCATCCTCTCCCGCCTCGCCATGGGCCCCGCCTGCGACCTCGTGGGGCCCCGCGCCGCCTCCGCCGCGCTCTCCCTCCTCACCGCGCCCGCCATCCTCGCGGCCGGCCTCGTCACCACCCCGGCGGGGTTCGTCGCGGTGCGGTTCTTCGTCGGGTTCTCCATCGCCAACTTCGTGGCGAACCAGTTCTGGATGAGCTCCATGTTCGCCGGGGACGTCGTCGGCCTCGCCAACGGGGTCGCCGCCGGGTGGGCCAACGTGGGGTCGGGGCTGACTCAGCTGGTGATGCCACTCATCTACACCTCCCTAGTGGAGCGCCTCCACCTGTCGTCGTCCTCGGCGTGGCGCGTGTCCTTCGTCGTACCGACGGTGTTCCAGATCGTCACCGCAATCATGGTCCTAGCGTTTGGCCAGGACTTGCCCAGCGGGAACTACAAACGCAACCTCAATAACACCGAAACCCAGAAGTACAGGAACGGCAAGGGCTCGAAAGAGGGCTTCTTCGACGTTCTCATGCACGGCCTGAGGAATTACAGAGGGTGGATCCTCGGCCTGACGTACGGGTACTGCTTCGGGGTCGAGCTGACGGCGGACAACGTGCTGGCGCAGTACTTCTACGA
Organism: Eucalyptus microcorys; assembly: GCA_014182515.1. NCBI lineage: Eukaryota > Viridiplantae > Streptophyta > Magnoliopsida > Myrtales > Myrtaceae > Eucalyptus > Eucalyptus microcorys. The sequence continues at coordinate 26,490,875 of CM024571.1, forward strand.
CCGGTTCGGGGTGAGTCTGCAGGCGGCGGGGCTGATCGTGGCGACCTTCGGGGCGGCGAACTGCGTGACGAGGCCGGCCGGAGGGGTGGCCTCCGACATGCTGGGGCGGAGGTTCGGGATGAGGGGGCGGCTGTGGGGGCTGTGGGCGGCGCAGACGGGGGCGGGGCTGCTGTGCGTGTGGCTCGGGCGGGTCGGCTCCCTCTGGGGCTCCATCGCGGTCATGTGTTGCTTCGGCGTGTTCGTCCAGGCCGCCGCCGGGCTCACGTTCGGCGTGGTTCCTTTCGTCTCCAAGCGGTCAGTATCAATCCGATCTAGCTCTCTTAAGCGTTCTCTAAACTACGATCCGATTCGAGTTAAAAAAATTAATGATCTAACTCTTTATTACCTCCATCAATTGCTACAAAGCAATGCTAGATATGCTAAAACCGACGTACGAAATCAGTTAACTAATAAATGATGCGACAGATTATATGTAAATATCTAAATAAATGAACCGCGCTCGATACTTTTAAATAAAATAGTCTACGCATCACTAATGTATCAATTAAATATGGATATTTTTAATCACCCCGGAGTTCATGATTTATATAAAATTAAAATTTAGAAGACACGCTTTTCCTTTAGGACGAAACATGTGTCCATATCGTATGCCTATAATTTACATAATATCTAGATCCTTATTAAATTGTAGGTAAATTATGTGTTTAGGTACAAACACAGATTCGACGCCACTTTAGTCTGGGAAAAATCGAGCAATACGCTACCGATGTAAATAAAAATTGTACACAAGCATTCGTGTCGGCCCCTTGCCCTTTGATTTGAGAATCACGAGTCAACAGTGTATTTGGCCACTTGTGCATATAATTTTTCACAACATAGACAATCATACTCTATGCTTTATATTTACTATTATGAATGATTAGGAAAATTACCAAAAAAGTATAATCCTATCGTGTTTATGTCGATTCAGTCTTAAATCTTTTAATTTGATCAATTAAATCTTAAATTTTTTCATAATTTATCAATATAGTCTTTTTGGCCAATTTTAACTTGAAATGCTGATGTAAATGCCAATTGTCATACATTATACCGTTAGAACTGAAGTGGACAATTTATGCATATTTTTTATTTGATTTATTTAATTTTCTATTCTCTCTCTCTTTTTTTCTCTATCGTGGCCTGCAAGGGCTCGATGACCTCATCGGCCACCAAGTGAGGGACTACACAGGCAGGGTCGTAGAGGACCTTGGTGAGGAGTTGCAAGCCCTTGCCGGCCACTAACAAAGATTGCGACCCTCAACTAGGCCCTCCACAGCCTTACCTATAGCCGGCGAGGCTCGACTCTTGCTAGCCATCGGTGAAAAAGAAATAAAATTAAAAAAAAGAAAAAGAAAAAAAGAAAAAAATAATTATTTTTTTAAAAGTATCTATGATAATATTGATCGCACCACATAGAATGGTTAGCTAATTAGACTGTTACGACAATGTTTTTTGATCAAAATTGGGTAAAAGGGAAGGATTACGTTAGCAAATCATCAAGTTTAAGACGGAATTGAGTTTAGTACTTTTTTTGGTAATTTTCCCACAGTTGATCTAGGTCGTCAGCAAGCTAGCCAAGGAAAGAAAGAGGGGGTGATTGGTCAACACTTCCTTCACGTAAGCTTCAGATAGCACCGGGCAGGGAGAGCACATTATAGAGCAACAGTAATCCCCAGTAGTAGTGTCGTGTGGATTAAAGAAAAGTATGGCAGACAGACTTTATGACCAGATGGACAAATCGAAACTTTGGATTATTATATCGAGGTCCAAGATCAAAATGCAACCCTCGCCGGGCAAATTCTCTCACGCGAATTCCAAGAGTCGTGCGTTGATTCGACTGCTGAGGTCGATTGGCCGTCGGCCATTCGAGCAAAGGAAAATGGAGACGAACAGTTTGTGTGGTCCTTCTAAGGGTTTTCTTTGTTCTTTCTTTCTCTAGAGCACGTGACTGAGCATTGAAGAGTCTGTTTCTTCACTTTGTTCCGGTTAGGAAAGTGTCGGGAAAAAACATTTTCTTGATTTCGCATCCTTATATTTTCCGGGTTATGCATGTATAAATGAGAAAATGTAGATATATTTTTGTAGGGACGGGACCTGTGATTTGACGGGGTCCGGGCCCTTATGAATAAGGCCGAGCGGAAATCGGGTTTTACTGTAGTTAGGGAGTCTAAAGAGGAGATCGGTTACATTCGTGGCTATGGTAATTTGGATGCGTCACATTTTCAAACTAGGCCAAGATTTGTTCTTCCAATTATCTCTAGAAAGGAGCAAAATTTATCGAGATCCCGTGGTCACGACTGCCTTCTACATACGAAATTCGATGTGCAACTGAGATTTGTTCGGTTGCAGGTCGCTCGGAGTGATCTCGGGGATGACAGGGAGCGGGGGGACGGTGGGGGCGGTCGTGACGCAACTGCTCTTGTTCTCAGGCTCCGAGATGCCGAGGCAGACGAGCATATCACTGATGGGCCTCCTGATGCTCGTCTGCACCCTCCCCGTCGCCCTCATCTACTTCCCGCAGTGGGGCGGCATGTTCTGCGGTCCGTCCGATGATCCGGATCATCCGGATGCGGACGAGGAAGAGTACTACTTGTTGGATTGAGATTGGGCGGTCGCGAGCCCCCGATCGGCGAGCGGACAAAACTTGTTGCTGTCATTCGCTCTGTGAAAATTAGACGGGGCAGAGGCTCATGATCAGTTATGGCTGATGCAGAGATGCTGGATTGAAGAGAGAGACAGAGCTCAAACCAGTGTAAAAAGCTAGAGCCAGGCCTGGGAAATTGTCACCTGCATATATGTCAAATTGGAGCTGTGGAGACAACAATATAAAGTTTTTTTTTTTTTTAAATCTTTTTTACAGACCTAAATTTGTAATAATCTCAAGTTATACCTATTATTATTAAAATATGTCGCATCACAGGGAATATACGTTTTTATTTATTTATTTATTATTATGTATATGTGCATCCTTTCATCTATAGCTTATATTTTTTAATGATGACTTCCTAACATAAGATGGAAAATAAGTAAATATGAAGAGAGACGGTGGGAATTAGGATATTTCTCAGCTGCTTGTTTCTAGCTAGGGTCCCCCACTTGAGCACTTTAGCTGACCAGGAGGTCCATGATTGGTGGGCGATCCTAAAATTGCAAGGCCACTGAGAAAATATCCAATTATCCTGGAAACAAAAGAAATATCTCCAAGCCTCAACGGCAACACTTAAAAGCAGACACTGGTTATGCAGAACAAGAAGAGGAAGATAATCAAACACTAGCAAACTCCGAAGGACCTAAGAAAGACCAGCATAGGAGATATGTCGGCCTCTCTAGGACCTGCTCACCAATTCCTAGCGCCGAAACACTCCGATTTTCGTCATGTCTATCTAAATACCAGGAAGCCCGTTTCGAGGTGATCTCCAAATCGAAGCTCTGTGAATTTTGTTTGATAAGCTCAGTCCATGTATCTTCCATACGTTCGGATCGAGATTTGTTGTTGAGTATGCAGAGTAATCCTGGAAGGAACGATCTTCATCGCCTGATTTCCATTTTTCTAGCTGCAGGCAGAGATATGGAGTCGTCACGTGTTGTGGCGGAAGGGCCAAAAGGAGCTTTAGATCAGAAAAGAACTACTACGAGCTGCTCGGGGTTTCGGCAGATTCAAGCTCGCGAGAAATCAGAGATGCTTATAGGAAGCTGCAAAAGAAGCATCACCCTGATGTCGCGGGCCAAAAGGTCACATGGATTGGGTTTATTTCCGACATGGCCTTGAGATCTTGTGAAAGTTTTGCCGTTCTTTCGAGCCGAAATTTATAATTTGACTTGAAGGGCTTTTGTTGCTTGTAGGGTCATGAGTATACTCTGCTGCTGAACGAGGCTTATACGGTGTTGATGAGAGACAATCTAAGGAGAGACTACGATGCCATCACCGGCCAAGCGAGGACAAGATTCAGAGGAGACTGTTCGAATATAGGTTATAGCTCGTGGAAAGGGCCTCTTAGATCGCAGGCTCTGTTTGTAGATGCAAATGCATGCATAGGTCATTCCTTGGCTCACTGCTGTACATTTTCCTTTTCCAAATTCACAGTCAATTCGAGGTGCCTGTGTTTCAATCAGTAGTTCGACGGTTTCAGGATGCAGAGAATGCGTGCATCACGCGAGCAACACGTTTGTCATGGACGAAGAACTTGGATGCGCTAAAGTGAGAGTCCAGTATGGGGATGATGAGCAGAAGCTGCAGGTAACTGATTCTTTTTTCCTCCTCACAACCGAACTCCATCTGCTTGTGTTAATGGAGAGATCAATCAAGAATCCTTCACCACCAGTGATAATTTGATGGAGAAAGACGTCAAAAAGCTAGGAGACCTATTTTGCTGTATATAAGCTGATAATTCGGCAGGTGTCGGTGGAGTCGTGCCCGGTGAACTGCATATACTGGGTGGAGAGGGAAGAGCTGGGACTGCTCGAGTTTCTGACACAGCCCCAGCCGAAGGACGGTTATGGCGTGTTTGGCGGCGGCTGGGAAAGACCTTCAAATGTTTTCATGGCAGCAAAGACACTTTCCAAGCAACTCAAAGAACAACCTGCGACTGGTAATTTTGCTGACAACCCTCTTTGTTGGCCCGATCATCTTCTAAACTGACTTCCAAACCTGATCAAATTATTGTACTCGTTTCCTTTCACAGCCACACCCTTCACAGCCACAGCAGCAACTGAAGAGGAAACACCTGCTCAAGCTAAGGCACGGGCCGATGCTAGCATGAAGATTAAAATGGAGAAGTTTTCAAGATTCTGGAAACTCATCGAACTTTTCGGCTTAAACACGTGGAATAAGAAGTGAATAAGCAGATCAAGCATTTGAGAGAGGTCTCTTTAAGAAACTAGAAAGTGCCAGCAATACAATAGGTGAGAAATTTGGCCAAGAGAAAAACCATGGATGATAAAGTACCAGCTTCAATGCAAGCATTCAATTGCAAGGAGACGCTTCTCCAGTTCGTATCTGTACATAGCTTCATGACTTATAATAGCACCACAATGAAAATGAAATTACATTTCGCAGTTGTCAACTATGCATCATGCATCATCCTGTCATGAATAGTGAAATGTAGCAATTTTATTGCTTGTTGATAGAGAGACAAGTTAACCTGAAAATTCTGATGGACGGACTAAGTTCGACAGCACAACTACATGATGTACAAAGGAGGCACAGAGTAATCACAAAGTTTTTTCTTACAATGGAGAAACCCCATGATATCAGATACACCCATCTACATAAGTACCAGATGTAATTGCATCTAGCTCTGTTGCAATGATTACACCTGAGCTAGTCGAGTTGATGAAGAACGCATTCCATGAGTCTGAACTAGAACTCCTTATTGAGGCCAAAGACGAGAGATGATAATGAAGCGAAGGACACATGCCGGAACATGTACTCCCAGAAATTTTTGGAATAATCATTGCTTTATGGCCTTAACCAGTTGGTTTTGGGAACCACATGATTTCCACATAATATCACTGGCACTTGGATCAAGCTCAGAGAACAATCATGCAGAGCAGCAATTTTCCAACATTTCCCTCAGATTTTTTCAATTCTATTTCCATTGAAGGGAAAATGTTGCACCACTAAACTAATAGATTCTGCATTTGCCTGTACCTGCACAAGCTTCACACTCATCTGCAGCTCCTTCTACATGGCTCAGGCAGTGTTTGATCCTGTCATTCACGACGTCCTGCAAAACAGCAAGACAGCCACATGCACAGTATAAGATTTTCCCTATTTCAAAAGATAAAAAATAACTAAATTCTCAACCTTGAAGATTTATTATAAAGCTTCTACTGCATCATGCTCAGATTGTTTCAATATCAGTTACTTTCATCAATGAGCTCACTTTACAATGACTAGGGAAATTGCACAAAAGATGAAACGATGTTGCTTATATTGCAGAGTTATTGGCAAATGTTTTCTGTCGAACTTCTTCCTTATGGTAACCTTAAAAGTTTTCCAAAGAAAAGAACCTTTTTGAATGGATGGCAACTGAGCTTGATAGGATAAGCTGTATCTTTCAGCTGCTTTTAATGCACAAATGCAACTCTTCCTAACCATGTCACATATCCTCAGACCCTTTCAGCAATGACGATGAATAAAGAGAGGAATATTGATCATACCACAAGTAGCTCGTGCAAGCCAAGAGGTGCAGTTATAACATAAGAGACGCCAGGGTGCTCCTTTGCAGCTTCAGCTGTCAGAGAAGGAATATCCTGGAAATAACATATATATGTATATCTCGCTTCCGTAAATCTTCTACGCACAACAGAGAAGCCATAAAACATAGCTCAAATAAAAGAAGATGGAAAGTTGAACTACCTTGTGCCAATGTCTCCCAGGAAAGAGAAAGAATGGGGCGACAATTACACGAGTTACCCCTTGGCGAACACATGAACTGAATGCATCCTTTATAGATGGTTCTGCCAGCTCCTGATTAATAGAATGGAATGAACTAATGAACACGGTTTCTCATGTATGGGTTCACCTCAGAAACCTGAGGACATCAATGGAAGCTTTGCTAATACAAGAACTACAACCAGAATCTTACATGCCTATCCCAATATATCAGACAAATTGAAGACAAAGTAACCAAACTGAGTTATTTTGAAGCCTGAAATTGTTATAGACTACATTCATTGATCAAAGAGATTCAGAACCAGGACTCTTTGCCTAATGCATATCAGTGGACCACTTTCCTTAGCATGGACAAGGCACGTGAAGAAATGAATCAAAAGTAGCAAATATTCAAGCAGTCAATAATGAACACCATGCCATATGATCATGTTTTCATGAACAGAATACCATGACAGATGAAGAAAACAAAGTAAACACAGGCAAAAAAGCACAACTTAGGCAAACAAGTCCATAGTCTACAAATAATAAGTCATAAGAGATGAATGCCAGTCAATCACATTGTTAACCTGGATAGATCTTTTCCCTGTTCATGGATACATAACATATTTGACTCTTAATCCACTTACAGCAAATCGATAATCTATTAACTCTTCAGTTCTATTGCAAAGAACGAAAAGTTGTCAACAGCTAGCAGAATTTACTTCATATACTGAGTAACTGATGTCAGAAAAGAAAGTTTTACCATGTGAGCAGGCTCCACAATTGGGTACCCAGTTTTATCTCGAAACATGGCCACGAACTCATCTGGCAATGCAGTTTAAGACGCTATTGTAACATTATCAGAGATAAGCAGAGAAACTAACAGGCTCAATTAAGAATTTCAAAACAAGATAGTATCCAAATTTATCACTCACTAAGCATGAGATTCGATTCTCTACGCCTGGACCCATGGTCAACAATGATGAGACCATCTCTTTCACCAATCCCGAAAGACTTCGGTCCAAATCCTCCATTCTCCGGCTTCAAGCATGATCTTACCAAAGCATTTCTACTCCTAAACGGAACTCCCCCTAATCTTAAAGGCCTCCGGGCCACAGCTCCGAGACTTGTTCCCGTTTCGCCCACTGGACAGCTAAATTAATTTTCTCAAAATTGTCAGAATCACAGCAAGAAAGAGAGAAACACAAGTACCCAACCACATTCAACTTGAATCTTTACCTCTTAGCTTGAGCGAAAGACGGGCGGGGCGGCGGCACAACCAGCATGGTCGCGCCGCTTCCGAGAACACAAGTAGACGACATATGTGCAAAGAAAAATGAAGCTGAACTAACGAGGACAATGCCTAAGATATCACGCTCCGCAACTTTCAATTCCCATCAGCCTCGGCGCCGGCATGCCCAACTGTTTCCTGCTTTTCAAGAATGCCCATCTCTTAGAATATCCTACAGAAGAAAAAGGAAAAAAGGGCGCGGCATTCCATTACACCTTGAGCATGTGCACGCATTCATCGTCTCTGCCTCGACTCCGATGATTCGAGCGAAAAAATGAACCGTAAAGATGGCGAAAGATAACCAAAAGAACAGGATACGGAAACATTGGATTGATTGAGGAGGAACGACTAAGCAAATCTGCTAAAATCAACCGACCCAGATAAATTAAATTGACCATCGAGCTCACCAAGTGATCGTGCCAAGCAGCGCGAAACTTCAGCGGAGCTCCGAGAGTTCCGAATCATCCATCTCTTCTAGTTTCTGTGTTCCTCTCTCGCTCGCTCTCGCTCTCTCGTGTGGGTTGGTCATCATCGGTCTGGACTGAAAATTGAGCACTCGAAGTGGGTTAATGCTGTATTGGGCCCAATATTTGGGCCCTTGGTCAGGCCCATTCGATTTTTTTTTTCAGTCGACCTTATTCTATTCTTACTTTAATTTTCACTCTCAGCTTTTTGTCCTTACTTTTTTTTGCAGGATAGAAGTCGAAATCCACACTTGAAACTAAATTGTCCCCATTCTAACCCTCTGAGGAGGTGTGGATTCGAACCCTCATCTTCCCCTTCTATGTTGGAGGGGTAGCCACTGACACAAACTCCAGTGATTAACCCATTTGATGTTTGATCTAGTTTTATTTGCCCCTTCGCATTTTAATTTATCTTTTGGATGACATGGGGGTGGCCCGATCCTTCGGCTCTACTCATCCCATAAACACGTGTAATCCACGCTGACCATGTGCACCGAACGTGCATCTAACAAGGCTTCAAACGATAAAGCGAAAGTAGAGCACCAAAACTTCTGTGATGGAAAGATTCGACATTTCGATTTAACATTTTCTTTAGGGAATAACGAGAATGGAGGTTGATGGCTTGACAGGAAGTCGAAATTTATGCTATTTGGTGCTCGGATGCAATGACCGGAAGGTTTACGGTTGGGGAAACTCGGACAAATCGCTAAATAAGGAATTAGACTTGATATGGCCAACGTGAACTGGGGATATGATTTAGTTTGGCTTATTTGATAGTGATTTTAATTGGATTCTACGAACCCAAATCATCCACTTTGGTATACTATTGTAACTTCATTTGAGCTAAACATAACTTGCCAATTCCACACACAATTGGATCAACAAATCTAAATCATCACAAATTTGAACTTATTCATTACATGGGATGTGATTAGACCCTTTGCTTCGCATCTACATGATATGTAATGATTATTGTCGAGAAATATCTATCTTAATGGGACCACATGAAATTCACATGATCAATAATATGCATTTCACTTACTATTCTAATATAGATAAGTATTAACATAATCGGGGATGGAATAGATGACTGAAACTTTAGGTGATCCCTCTCCCAAAGCTCTTCCTTTCTAGATGCAATGCCAAAGGAGGTGGATGTGAGCCAATTGTATCTAGCCAATTTCTCATAGAATGGATTGATATGTCTCAATCATCACACATTTGAACTCATTGATTAATTGTCATATGATTTTACTTATCTCTTTTGCTTAGCATCTAAATTATACATAACGATCACCGTCATATAGGAAATTCACATGATCGATGTATGTGTCATTGAACCAACTGTACAAATAGGACAAGTCTATGCATGTATTAACGGCGGACGTGATAGATGATTGAGACTTTATGCGATCCTACTTGTGACGTGTGTCCATTGTCACATCCCGGCGAAAGATTTTCAATTTATTACGCGATGTGAATGCATGTAGCTAAGGCAGATGAGGTGGACCAATACAATCATACCCGACTTGAAAATCAAGTGTCTATTTCGACGTGACTAGACTCGAAGCATGTAAATCTTCGTCAAACTCCCTTGTGTGATTTGTCTCCTCCCGTCCCCATAAAAACTTGTTACGTGGGTAATTCTGCCCCCTCCAAGGGCCAACAATGTTTCAAAATTTCAGAGCAACCAACGGACACGATGGAGGACACGTAGGCGCTGCAGACGACACGTAGCCGTAGATTCTTTAATTACCCCCAGACCAAATTGGACGTCCAACTCCAAATCTGTCGTCGCCTGCGAGTGTCTCCTACCTATGCAAGGACCAAGGGGGACCCCAATTGAAAGCCTGTCTTAACTATTTTCAGTAGGCCAGGCCCAATTAAGTCATTAATCACGTCCCAACTAACAATAGATAAAAAATAAATGATAAATCATATCTTAGGCAGTCGGTCGTGCTGTTAAATAAATAATGTGTTAAGAGCGAAAAAAATACACTGTTTTCCCACTTTCCAATATTTAGATGAAGAAAAACTAATCGATTTATAAAAAAAAGATTTCCATGGATTAAAAACAATAAATTCAAATTAGGAGAAAACGATTTCCCCTTCAGATAATAAGGAAAATGCTTTCTCTAAAGGAGCGTTTGGTAACTCTCTCCGAAACATATGTTTATGTTCTTTTGTTCCCCAAAATAGAAATATAGTATAAATGCATTTTGTAATTTTGTTGTTCTTGGAAATAGATTTGTAACAAAAATAAGAAACAAAAATAAAATTGTTTCTTGTTCCAAAGAACAACTCAAAAAATAAGAAATAAGTTTTTTCTTTCTTTCTTTCTTTCTTTTTTTCCTCGTCTTTTTTTTTTTTTTCTCTTCCTCTCTTCTTCCCCTCTTCGGTCACCGGCCTCAATGCTAGCCGGCGACTGGCCATATGAGGTTTGGCAACCTCATCAGAGCCTCGTCGGCCCTCGACGAGGTTGTCTCGAGCTCACCATCCACTAGCGAGGCTCGGCCTTACCCAACCACCGTGAGGTTGACATCGCTTGGGTCGGCATTGCTTGGGTGGGCGAGGCTTGAGGGGACCTCACTGGCCCTCATCTAGATGGTCGATGGCTGGCCATGGCCAAGTCGACGGCCAGCTAAGAGGAAGGAAAAAAAAGAAGAAAAAAAATGCAATAAAATTATTAATAAATCAAAAGAAATTTTAAGGCACAAAAATATTTGAGGTCATACCAAATATATTTCTATTTCGGGAACATGAATTTTATATAGTTACCAAATGTCTTAAAATACTTAGAAATTGTTTCCGGAAACAGAATTATAAAAAAGTATTTTTGAAAAGAAACTGTTCATAAAAATAGAAATGTTATCAAATGCACCTTAGATCATCAAACAAATGAAAACTCATCATTTTTTTTAAATGATTTCCACAAAAAATATTTTCCTTTATCAAGAAATTTTCAATGAAGCAAATGTACTGTTAAAAAGTTTTGGTTGGTGGGTGGAGTGGAGCTTGTTAGGGATGTTTTAGCCAACCATTGATCCTTCTAGGTAGGTTTCGTGTCGCCCCCGTTTCCCGCCAACATGCAACAACCCACCATTGATCCGCACCCTACCATCTTAGCCTCCCTCGCTATAGATACACATCATATGAACCACTCAGGGTACTTTTCCACATTTCGACCGTGGCACTTCCATACTTTGGGATAGGGGTGAGCATGGTTCGTGTTGGACCGGCCCACCCCCTAACCCTAAGACCAACCCGCACAGTGTTAGTTCTCAATTTTTGAGACCGAGGACCAATCCTATTGAACTTGGGACCGAGAACCGGATCCATCCAATGGGTTCGGTCCGGTTCTAGGGTCAACCCGAGACCAACCGATAATTTTTTATTTCATTTTTTGTACTCCTTAAAAAAGCAATTAAGGACCGAAGTGACCCAATGGGTTCGATCCGGTTTCAAGGTCAACCCAAGACTAACCAATAATTTTTTATTTCATTTTTTGTACTCCTTGAAAAGACAACCAGGGATCATACAGACCCAATGGGTTCAATAATGAGCGAGTTTAGCTTAAGAAAGATAAGCGGTGAGGGTCAAGTGGGATGAGCGTCGAATAAAATGAGTATCGAATGTCGAGTAGGAAGCAACAAGCCAAGCAAGCATCGAGCGGCGAGTGGCACGAAGCAGTGAGCAGCATGAGTGACCCAAAGCGAGTAAGGTGAGTGTCGAGTGACGAGCGGAGAAGTTGTTTCTTTCGATTTTGGTAAATTGAAGACTAAAATGACAAATAAAACAAAAGAGAGTGAATATTAGAGGAGGATTCCATAAGGTGCCTCTTTGACGCTGTGAGAATTCCTTACAAAAACATTTTCCTCTTTCGTAAATTATAACTATTGACGCTATAAAAAAACATTAAAAACCTAAGTTATTAAAGAATGATGTAAAATTACTTGAATTTCTCACTAAAGAACTGTTTAATATCGTTAACGTCGTTTATTTTTAAGGTTTTCTCTATATAAAAAAATTATAAATAATATATTAGATATATATATATATATAATCGGGTTGGTCCGGGTTGGATCGACCCAGAACTCTCAAGACCAAGGATTGACCTGCACAGTGTTGGTCTAAGAATTCGAGGACCAAGGACCGACTCAGTCTCCCTAGGAACCAAACCAAGATCAGTAGGGTTGGGCCGATCCAGGAGTCGGTCCAGGGTCGACCCTAGACCGATGCTCACCCCTACTTTGGGATTTTGACAAACGAAACTATTGAGAACTCTCCATAATTGACTCTTTTCTATATATCTCAACTCCAAATAGTTTCAAGCGATTCGGTACTTCTGAGTTGTAACTCTTAACCAGCCATACGGCATTTAAGTCCACTAAAATCAATCGCGCCACCTATCACGCCCTCGCCACCTTGTCCCGATATTAATTCCGCTCGCAGTAACCTTTCCTTGAGGTAAAGGAACGTTTCGAGCATTGTCATACTCCCATCTGGAGACTATTTTAGGTTTGATTTGAAAGCTAGAACGTGAATTATTCATATAAAGATCAGTATAATGTCGAAAAATAGAAGAAAAAATGAATAAATAAAAATAAAAAGCTGCCTCTTCTCCCTTCTGGAATTGATGAAAGCATTCAAATGGGACATCAAAAAGGCAAAGTGGATCCACTTGGCATGAACTTAGAGGCTTCAACAGAACAAAAGTCTTCACATAAATCCAAAGGGTCCACTAGCTTTGAATCTGAATATTTATCTTCTTTTGCATCTTATTATTCTTCTCATTAAATTCTCGAGGTGCTTTATGTGGCGGGACCATGCCCACCCTTCCAACTTTGCAAGTCAAAATGGATTAAACGTGTCCATAAATTCCAAAGTACATCTATATAGATGAATGTATATCGGTTGGGACATACATGGAAAACTCTCGAATTGAATCAACAACTTCTTTTGTATAAAAAGATTAAAATTAACATCATGAAAAATCTCAAATTAGTACACCAGTGATAAATTTATCCTAAATTGACACACTTGTGATAAATTAACCATTCTTTAGTTTATGTTAAATTTTCAAATTACTAAGTTAGATGACGAATGACAGTTGACGAGTATATCAATTTAAAATTTTACATTTCGTTTGTCGCAAGTGTAACAATTTGTGTTTTTTCGTGATATTCATCTAATTTAACAAAAACTACTAGAGGGAAATTTGTTATAGTGTATCAGTTTGGAGTAAATTTATCACGAATATATAAGTTTAAGGTTTTTTATGGTCAAAAAATTAGTTCAAATAAAATTATTAGAAATGTATAAGTTTAGGATTTTTTATAGTATTTAATGTATGCTCAGAGGCATTTATCCAATTAAACTTACGTCCTCGAGGAAATACAAGTGAAGGATTTTCAGGGACGACGAGAATGATGCTAATGAATTAAAATCAAATATCAAGTATCCAAAGTGAGCTTAGATTCCAAAGCTAAGATTAGAGCTATCTCAAGCCTAGGGCATATTGTCCTACTGATCGTACAATAAAATGCGTCATACCAATTAGTGTTATGGTTTAGATGAGCCATTACAGCCTAGTTTCATCGAGCAAGATCAAGCTAGCCGCGTTCTAAACCATCCTCTCCTCCCCCTCTCGGGCTCACAAGATGGAAAAGTCTCGGTAATGAGTGGTGAGACGTGGGAAGATGCGTGAATTTTTATGCTCTTTTTGAAAATTCAAAGTAAAAGGGGAAGAAGCAAAAAGGAGAGATAGCAGCAACGTGAGAGACATCATCAACGTTGACACTTGGGATTAGTTGGGGAATCACGGAGCTAAGGGAGATCCAATCTGAAAAGGATGGACAAAAGGGCGAAGCACAGAACTCGTTCATCTCCTTCAAATATGTATATTTTTGGACGTGTAGGAACGTTTATCAAAAGGTGAAGAAACGAAAAATACGATCAAATTGCGGGTTTGCATCCATTTGCTCGACGGGGTTTTGATGATACGAGGTCCTGAATCTTCAAATTCAAGACCCCGAATCGAAATCTAAGCATCTCCTCCAATGTCGTGCGCCACGAGACATTCTTAAAGGTTCAAAGGACCAACAACTTACTACGGCGTGTTATCGGGATAGGGACATCGTATTCGTTTCCTTACTCCTCACGTAAGTGAAACCGATCGTCCGAAAATATTCGAGCCTTTGCAATAATAGGTAGGGAACCCTTTAGGAAGCCAACAAAAAGTTAGCCTTTAGAATGGAACTGCGTTGAGGAAGAGAATCACACGAATTTGGAGCGTAGGATGAAATTTGGTACCAAGGAATATAAAGGGGGGCTACTGTGCTTTTTAGCAAGTTACACGATCAGAATGTTCGTCTCTTTTCTTCTTTCCTTTTCTAAATAATTTTTGAAGAAAACCCTAGAATTCTGTATAACACCGCTCTCTCATAAAGGCACATGTATCATCCACCATTATCTGTTTCCTTCGCAACTATGCAGTCGCGCAGTTGGTACCCTGTCCGCTTCACTGCTGCTCAAGGGAAGGAGACGGGGAATATATGCTCTGCAACTTCTAAGCCTTAGCAATCTAGTTGACAGACAGAAACATGGTTTATAAACTCAGTCGTCATGGTTGATCACTGTAAGAACTTATCCCGAAATTTGAAGACGAAACGCAAACGATGCGGACTATGGTGGACTCCAATCTAGCTCATTACTGAGTAGGCATGCCACCGTCGGCTGTTATCATCCCATAATCCTATGATCGGTTTACGATATGAACATGCAGTCGTCGTGATTTTTACATCTGCTAGAGAGTTTTTACCGCTGCCTTGGCAGACATATCTGCATCCATACATGACCAATGTGCTCTGACGTTGCTGGCATTCGTTTGGTGAGAATGCTTTGATTTTCAGCACATTTATGTCGTTCGAGGGCCTAATGCTCGGCATCTTCCCTACACAGGTGTGCCAAACTAATTTCTCAGATCTCGTATTTGTCAAACTGCCAACCAAATCAACCCCACATCTCTTAAGCTCTCCTATTGTTTGATTCCATATGCATGCAGTGCCCCAAAAGTAGCCTGAATGGACAAGAACTTCCCGAACTCCTTCAAAGCATACCCACTAAATCTCCCCCAAAAGAATTTTATTCTCTCTTGCAAAAGGGCGTGACGATTTTCACACTCTAAGTATAACCCGACTTGTTTATTTTAAGTGAACTGATCGAATTACTCTCGACCACTAGATTCGATTCAATGTTTCTGGCCAAAGATGCACAAAAGAGTTCACGGGCCAATGGCTGGGGCCACGGATTAGCAGATTTTTGACCTTTATAACCTCCTTTCAAAAGACAAATCAATGTTTACCAATGTTTACCTGTTTCTTCCGCTACGCTGATATTCTTGCTTTTGTATATACTTCTCCATTGAGAATGACTCCTATTTATAGGAGCAAATGCAATCCCAATTTCTCCTAATCTCTCGATTTTGTAGATCTGAGAATATCACTTTGGTTTGTTCCCAATCTCCCTTGATTTTCTAGATGTGGAAGTCTGGAAGATCATATTGATTTATCTTCCGATCTCTCTCCTTTTTTTTCCTTTTACACACTCACTACTATACATATTCTACTACATATATATATTATTGTGTGGGCCTCTCCAATTGGAAGTGACCTACTCGACAACCTACAAACAAAGCAAGCAAAAGAGGAAAGAGTTCCATCCCCACTTCTAATTCTTCATCAAAAGAAGAAGAAGAAGATGATCTTGTAACTAAAAATGAAATTTACCCTAGTTTTTCATTAAAGGAGAAGGTTCTAAGTCCAGTGTGAAAATAAAAGGAAAAAAAAAATCAGCAGCTAACAATGAGATAAGATAAAGGACAACTAATGTAACAGAAACTATAGTACAAAACTTGATATGAAACAATAGCCAAAAAGCCAAGGCAAGCGGCATTGGCGATAGCTTCAGAACCTGCCATAAAACATCAAAGACCATAGAAATAGACTCTATATCTCCGAATAAAAAAGGAAAGCTAATTTAGTCAGTCAATTTAAAAGTGATTTATTTTAGCCAAAAAAATAATAATAAAAGAAGTCAAAAAAATAGCCTCAATCGTTATAGAATCAAGAATATCGGGACCAATCCCACCTTACCTTTTCAATCATCAAACATTACATAATCACATTCGCGCTATATAAACCCCACATTCTCGCGCTTCTCTTACCAAACTCGCACTCCATTTTTCTCGCCCAAAGCACTTTCGCGTCTCGCTCATCTTCCGAGTTTTTCTTCCTCTTTCCATTCATGGCTTGGAGCAAGGCCGCATCCGATCTCTCCCCCATGTCCGACGATGCCTCCGCGCAGCACGTGATCACATTGGACGGCCAGGGCCGGACCTTCTCGGTCAACGGCCACCAGTTCCTCTCCGACGTCCCCGGCAACGTGGTCGCCACCCCTTCGCCCTATGGTGGCAAGGCAGGGTGCTTCGTGGGGTTCAACGCTGCCAAGGACGAGAGCTGGCATGTGGCGCCGGTCGGGAGGCTGCAGGGCATCCGGTTCATGAGCATATTCCGGTTCAAGGTGTGGTGGACGACTCATTGGGTCGGATCCAAGGGCCGAGATCTCGAGAGCGAGACTCAGCTGGTGATGCTGGAGAGGTCGGATTCGGGCCGCCCGTATGTGCTGCTGCTTCCGCTCCTGGAGGGCCCTTTTCGTGCCTCTCTTCAACCCGGTAAAATAACCATGTTCTCCGTACACTCTGTGTGGATTTATAGCGACTGAACTATAGAAACCAAAAACTATATAGAGCCACTTATCTTTCAGACATGTGACACCATGTTAACTAAGAACATCAAGTGTTCGAAGAACGCTGGATTCTGTCAGAGTAAAAATCATCAACAAGGGCATTCTAGTGCATACTAGAAGGATGTTGTCTTTTCGGATTACTATCTGAACGGGCATTAGAGTTCTTATAAACTTGTCCGTAAAAACTATGTGATCAACATCAAAGCTGTAAATTTTTAAGTTTTTGCCCTGAATTCATTACGAAATCCTCGTCACAGGGAGCTTCTAACTTGCGAAGCACTTCAATTAGTAAAGTCCAAGACCGGTTCTTTATTAGACTGCACGAAACAGCCTGGCTCACCTGTTGACTTTGAGTAGGGGATGCATGAAATCGAAACATTTATGGTTCACCACCTGCTTATTCAGCAGCTAAGTAGTACATCCATCATTTAGGGTGCTGAGTAAAAGGAAATCGTCGGGAACGGTTGGTACGCATTATTAGGGTCATTAATTAGGTAAGTAGTTTTGGAAAGTCAAATCAATCCGAGAACTGCAAATTGATATGGACACTTCTTAGGGTTCTGACGGACTTACTGTGGAAATTGTGCTGGTGATCAATCTAAAATTGTGAATAGTATAATAATGCTACTGTCCACACACAAAAAAGTGGCACTTCCCTATATGTATTCTCTTCCTAATGTCCAAATCATGTGCGTTCTAATGATTCTTTCTCGTTAGGTGACGACGATTACGTTGACATTTGCGTCGAGAGCGGCTCGACCAAAGTCGCCGCAAGCAAGTTCCGGGCGGTCCTCTACATGCACGCGGGCGAGGACCCGTTCGCCCTGGTCAAGGACGCCATAAAGGTGGCCCGGGCTCACCTCGGCACCTTCAAGCTCCTCGAGGAGAAGACCCCACCGGGCATCGTGGACAAGTTCGGGTGGTGCACTTGGGACGCGTTCTACCTCACCGTGCATCCTCAGGGCATATGGGACGGCGTCGCAGGCCTCGTCAAGGGCGGGTGCCCGCCCGGGCTCGTCCTGATTGACGATGGGTGGCAATCGATCGGCCACGACGCAGACCCGATCACTAAAGAAGGCATGAACCAGACCGTGGCCGGCGAGCAGATGCCCTGCAGGCTCTTGAAGTTCCAGGAGAACTACAAGTTCAGGGACTACATGAGCCCAAGGGCGAGGCGCGGCGGACCCAAGGGAATGGGGGCCTTCGTTAAGGACCTTAAGGAGGAGTTCGGGTCGGTGGAGTATGTTTACGTGTGGCACGCGTTCTGCGGGTATTGGGGCGGGCTCAGGCCGGAGGTGCCGGGCCTGCCGGATTGTACCGTGATCAAGCCCAAGCTGTCGCCCGGGCTCGAGATGACGATGCAGGATCTGGCCGTCGACAAGATTGTGAGCACCGGGGTGGGGATGGTCCCGCCGGAGCACGCGGATCAGATGTACGAGGGGCTTCACTCGCACTTGGAGTCCGTGGGCATCGATGGCGTCAAGGTGGATGTCATTCACGTAAGTATCTCTACACAACTTCCTTTGGAATTGTTTCCATTGAGTTACTAATGGATCCTCTGATGTTGTTTCCCGTGACGATGTGCCCGTATCAGTTGCTGGAAATGCTGTGTGAAAATTATGGTGGGAGAGTAGAGCTTGCCAAGGCCTACTACAAAGCCTTGACAGCTTCTGTTAACAAACATTTCAAGGGAAATGGTGTGATTGCTAGCATGGAACACTGCAACGATTTCATGTTCCTCGGCACGGAAGCCATCACCCTCGGTCGTGTCGGTATGTCGAGAGTCACACATCGGTCTTCCTAAGCCAATTATGTCGATTTTTGTTTTTTCTAATCCTCTGAGTAAGTGAGATTGATACTCCAATGACCATTGCTTCAATTCACTGTTGCTGACGTTCGATGTAGGTGATGATTTTTGGTGCACCGATCCATCAGGCGATCCCAATGGCACGTTCTGGCTCCAAGGGTGTCACATGGTGCATTGCGCTTACAACAGCCTGTGGATGGGCAACTTCATCCACCCGGATTGGGACATGTTCCAGTCGACGCACCCGTGCGCCGAGTTCCATGCTGCTTCCCGAGCCATCTCCGGTGGCCCTATCTATGTGAGCGACTCGGTTGGAAAGCATGACTTCCAGCTGCTCAAGACCCTCGTGTTGCCTGATGGGTCCATCCTGAGATGTGAATACTATGCCCTCCCGACTCGGGATTGCCTCTTTGAAGATCCTCTCCATGATGGCAAGACCATGCTCAAAATATGGAACCTTAACAAAGTAAGATTGCGATGATTATCAGTTGACTATTACAGATTAACGAGCTTCAGCTTCTAAAATGCGGTCTAATTCGTAGCAGTTCCAATTGCGCATGTACTATCGACTCGTTTTTCTTTTTTTTTTTCAAAAACTTCGCGGCGATCCTCACGTTATGCTTTGTTCGGCTTTGCTCTCCAACAGTATACGGGGGTCGTCGGTGCATTCAACTGCCAAGGAGGAGGATGGTCTCGTGAATCGAGACAAAATCAATGCTTCTCCCAGTTCTCAAAAATGGTGACCTCCAAGACCAGCCCCAAGGACATTGAATGGAACAGCGGCGAGAACCCCATACCCATTGAAGGAGCACAAGGATTTGCCATGTACATGTTTAAGTCCAAGAAGCTTACTCTCTCAAAGCCCTCTGAAGACATAGAAATCTCACTGAAGCCATTCAACTTCGAGCTCATAACCGTTTCTCCGATAACCGTCTTGACCAGGAAACCGGTGCAGTTTGCTGCAATCGGCTTGGCCAACATGCTCAACACCGGCGGAGCTATTCAGTCCTTGTCCTATAAGGGTGATTCGGTCGAAGTCGGGGTGAGGGGAGCAGGGGAAATGAGGGTCTACGCCTCTGTCGAACCGAGAGCCTGCAAAATTGATGGGCGCGACGTCCCTTTCGAATACGAGGAGCACATGGTCATTGTTCAAGTTCCATGGACTGGTTCTGGAAAACTGTCCAAGGTTGAGTACTTATTCTAGATATGTGGCGACTGTCTGTATCCTTATTACCTTGATGAGGAGTATGATGGATATGGGGTTCGACGTAAGCCCCCTCAAGTATTACTATACATAATGTCAGATGACAGCAGTAGTTTCTTTCGAGTTCAGTGACTTCCAAGTCTTTTCTTTTTTGGGCAGAATATGCCACGAACTGTGGACCTCCTTTACTATCCTTTCACAAAAAGTATGAAGTTTCTTCCATTTTCCATCTAAGTTTTCGTCCTTCGATTTCCAAACAAGGACGTAACATTATCCTTCGTGCAATCACTAGAGTTCTGTTTGTGATGACTGAATATTATTATAAAACGTTTACTATGCATTTCTCTGTTTCAACCGGTCACAGGCCCTTGCGGATTTGGATCCATCTCTTAACTCATTTATGAGTACATGCTCTTGTTAAAACTCCATTTGTTACCCGAAAAATGAAAGTAATTTTAAAGGACTTCATAGAGGCAAATTTGGATCCATCTCATAACTCATTTATGAGTACATGCTTTTGTTAAAACTCCATCTATTACCTGAAAAATGAAAGTATTTTTAAAGGAATTCATTTCCCATGTTTGATTGTAATTTGCAAATAATATGGATTTTTATTGCAAATAATATGGACTTCTGTCAAGGACTTGAGCTCGGGTGCTGGGATAGTGGCACATAAGCTTGGATCCCACGCACGGTTGCTATGGACTTGGGCATGGGCGCGGGTCCCGAATGCAGGAAGCAGGTACTCAAGCTCGAGCTTGGGAGACCCGAACATCCCCCTAACCTTGCCTCAAAGGATCCGAGCCCGCGTGCTAAAATCTAATCATATTTTGAAAAATAAATTTTATTTCGAAAGAGAAAGCCATTTGTTATTTTCTTGAATTTAATCATAAGTTTTCCACTGACTCATTTTTCTAAACATTTCTAGTGTAGGTTTTGAAAATAGGAATTTGCTACAAGGGAACCCACGCAATTTACGCGCATAACAGAACAGACTCGCTGAAATTATCACAGTGCGACGATAGAATTGCCATACGGCCCACCCAGAGATGCCCAGACAGCAACATGGCTTTTCTGGCTTCAGGCTTCAAATCATTGTGTTAATATAAGAACCATCCTCGGACGTATATTTCCTAAGGTAAAAGCATCTCATTCGTCTAAGCCGACTGGCCTACGTGCCATTCCCACAGACAGTTCTACTCAGGAAATCAACCCAAACTGGCATCTGTGTGGGAAAGGATACTCGAGTGTTAAACAGTCATTTGAGCGTGTCTAGATCCACGATAAGAATCGACATATCTAAAAGCTAAGCAAACAGCTTTACAAGAGCAGGAGTGATAACTGTGAACAGTAAAAGCGATGGAAACAATTTGAATTTCAGTGAGTATGCACAAAAAGAGATGGAAACAAGGTCATAGATAGAGCTAGGCAAGCAAGAATACCAAGTCAAACTAGAGTCGTCACTTACCAGCACAATAGAAAAAGCCAAGGGAGAAGGGAGAATGAACAAAGATACAGAACATTCACTGCGCAAAGAAACCTGATCTGCAAGAAAATGGCTCCTTTCAGCGAAGTTGCCAAGTCACGATGCAACCGTCAACCATATAAAGGTGAGCATCACAGTACCACATTATCGACCGAACCAACCTCTAGGGGGCTGGACATCAGAATCGTTCATTAACTTGTCTAGCACTATGTTCAAATCCACAGGCTGTCCATTCTCGGTCAACCTCCGAACAGTACCCCTAACCTGGTCTCTCGGGAAACCCATGCTTGTCACTTTGTCAACCACGTCATCTACAGGAACCCTGTTTCCAGTTCCACTGGAACCTGAGTTGCCACTCATTGCAGATGCAGTGGGTAGAGCATGAGGAAGTACCCGAGCAGTTGGAAGCTGTGGATAACCAATTCCACCACTCTGCGAATGTTGCTGAGATTTCATGGGGGAGCCACTACCATACTGTGGAGCTCCTCCATACTGCATCTCACTAGGCCCAGATGGCTGGCTGTATGGAGAAGAAAATCCTGAACTAGACCTGCTGGGTGGTGGCTCGTACATCTGGGGGGTAGCCCCATAAAACTGTTGGGGCGGAGGAGGCCCACTAGGCGGCTGAGCAGGGGGCTGACGGAGGCTTGGGGGGTAGGTCTGAGATGGAATATATGGCGTCTCTTCGGGATGGTGGGGTACTGGTGGTTGAGGAGGATTTACTGGTGCCATGCTTGGGTGCTGTGGCGGTGGAGGTGGTGGCTGTGAAAACTGAGGTTGAGGAACTGTTTGGTACTGGTGATGAGGCAGACCTGCTTGAGGTGGAGGTGGCTGCTGGGGGGGAGGAAGTTGGAACTGCTGATTCGAAGCTTCTGAGGCTTGAGCTGGGGGTGGGAAATAAGGATCACGCTGAGGAACAGGAGGCATCTGTGGCTGAGGAAACTGGTTTGGAAGCTGAACTGGAGGCGGTAGACTTTGTTGAGGAGGTGGTGGTAGAGAAGCATTAGGGGTGGGCAGAGCAGGCAAAGGTTGTTGAAAATGAGCATGAGAAGTCTGCTGAAGAGATTGCTGAGGAATGGATGGCACTGGCTGTTGGGAATCCACATGTGAAGCCTTCTGATTATCCTGCTGCTGCTCTGCCTTAGATAATTGCAGTTTTGCGAGCTGATACTGAGCCTCCATAATTTCTTGTTTGTCTTTTAACACCTGCACCCCTCCTTGCACCTGCATAGAATGGACGGCCATAAGCAAGAAAATTGGAATGTCCTCAAATTAAGTGGACCTAATATAACTCATCTACATTGCCTGCAATCAAGTCATCTCATAACGTACTTTCCAAGTCCTTCACGGATTTACTGTTGGAATCTAGAACATGTAAAACAGACCAAGCAGGAAAAGAAAGCAAATATGGGAAACTCACGTCTCTGAGAATATTCTCCAGCTGTCTCATCTTCCCATCTGTAGTCCCATAATTGTTATCTACTGACACCTTCAAGTCATCAACAGAATTCTCGAGGTTGCGAGTTCTGCTCTCCAGCTGAGTCAACCGTGCACTAACACCTTCCAATACATGCAGCAAGCTATCAGCATGCTTCTTCATTGTTCGATCTATCTCAGACACCATTGATGCATCAAAGGCATGCTGATCCTTCTCAGCAATGATTTTTGCAGGTTCAAAGGAATCCAGTGAACTATAGTTCTGTGAAAAAAAAAAAGGTTCCTCTACATAAATAAGCCAGTAACTTCTAAGAAATAATCTTAAGCACAACAATACATGCTATTCAATTGTTCATCGTGGAAATGTCAATTAATACGTGCTGGACGTGTCAACAATATACAAACAGGATTTCAAGAAAGAAAGAACAGAGCTACACCCCCGAAACATGAATAATGTAATCATACATTTTTTCTCCTCTTTTTCCCCTACAAGCATTCGCGCCATTCTTACTGTCTCTTCTTCTGAGCTTCATATAAGAGTCCTTGACCATATCCCAAGAGACTCCTCCCATATAATCCCCCCATTTATTTTTGTCATTCTGTATTTCCTTCTACACTGTACTAAACAAAATCCTCAGAACTAAGATTTACAAAGCAACAGGAAACCTGTAGCCATGCCACAGCCAATGTGCAAAAGACTCCAACATAATCATAATTGACAAAGATTCTCAAGAGACGATAATTGTATGAATGCTCCCTCCATAGGACAATCTCTCTCTCCATGCAAATTTGAAGAACAGAGGCTTTCACGGTGGTTCACGACTAACATCAATACTAGAATATTTCCTTCTCTCCTAAAACGTTTAATCAGAATTCTTCTTATATCAGATCCAATTACTTCCCTTATGTAGCATGTAAGTTCCCTAATTTGCTATAGCAACCGCTATGACTAAACATCAAAGCCCCTTGATGGTGCCATTAGGACTCCTGTACACATACTCAATACGAAAGGTATTCTAATGCCCGCAAACTTCTACTACCTCTATTCACCGTGCAGTCACAAACTCCATAGTAATCATAGACTCGCACGCGACGGAAAGAAGTTCAACCATTCCAAACACCAAGGCTAAAGAACCACAAGCATCTCTCCAATTGCATGACAATATCAATCACTTAGCGCAGCGGCAACATGATCATTCAACTAAACCCCATATACCCAATCACAAAGGAAAAAAACCCATCTGAACCACATCCACACGCAAGTCAAACTGAATCCGAGCATTACAGGAGACCAGAACATTACTCGGACAGGCGCGGCGTTCGCGTTGGCCATGGGATCGAGGGACCCCCACGCCCTGGCGGATCCACCGTCAAAGCTGAGCGCCGGCGAACCGGAGACGGCGACGGGGCGAATCGGCTGGAAATCGTAGCTCGGCACGATCTCCTCCCTCTTCACCCCATCGTCGCCGTCGCCGTCGCCGACGCCGTCGTCCTCCTCCTCCGCGCCGCCGCCGCGGCCGGCCGCGAGGTCCCGCTCCTCCTCGGGGTAACTGCCGCGGTGCTGGTCGCGGGGGTCGGCGGCGAGATCGAGGAAGTCCTTGCTCGGCGCCGACCCCTGCGACGCGAGATCCATGATCTGCTTGTCCATGAACTGCGACGCGTTCATCGAGAGAGGGAGAATCGGAGGGGTTCGAACTTCGAAGGGGGGCGGTCTAAGGTAGAGGAGGAGGAGCTGACGAAGAAGACGACACGTTTGGTTTTTCTGCCGGGATTTTTCTTTTCTTTTCTTTTCTTTTTTTTCTTTGGGGGCGAGGGGGATGAGATTGAGGCTGTCGTTTCGACTATGGATAGTGACATATCTAACTTATAAATTTTAGTTCGGTGTATAATATGGATCTCGAACTTTCAATTTTTTTCAGTATAATCTCTAAAATTTTATTTAATATGCGATATCATCTTTGAATTTCTAATTTACTCGATATGATTCCTAAATTTTTAGTATATATTCAAATTGCTATTTAAATATTTTTATATATTTTAAGGAAAGTTTAAAGACTATATCGAAAAATTAAAAATTTAAGAACGACATTATATATTAAGTTAAAGTTCAGATATTATAGTGAATAAATTAAAAATTTATTAATCAAGTTACATGTGAAGTTATAGTTTAAAGCACCATTTGCAACATTTTCCCTTCCAACAAATGCGTGGGCCCGTGGGCTACGTAAGACGTTGCTCCTGGGCAAATTTTGTCTGGGCCCCCTTGAAAAGGCCCGTATTCCGAAAAGGAGCCCAGGACTTGTGCTTAATGACGAAACCGACCCGCTCTTTTCGAACTCTGGCAGAAAAAGCCTCCAGAAAGAAGCACCAAAGCCGTCGTCGCCTCGAAGTGCTGCGCTCACACTAAACTCCCCAGGCCACCGTCGCCGCGTCTCCTCTCGTTCGCTCGCGCGGGGGGCGCCCACCAGAGCAGCCGCGGAAGAACGCGATCGATCGACGGCGATGGCGTCGATCGCGGCGCTTGACGACGACATGGTCCGCAGCATGTCGATCGGAGCCGTTTTCTCCGACTTCGTGAGTTCCGATGCTTTCGCCTCCAATTCCTTCCGCCGAATGCGAGCTCGACGGTGGCTCGAGCGTCTATTACGCCTTCAGGAGAGATAGAGAGAGAGAGCGCGTGTGTTTGTGGTCGCGCGGCGAGTGCCGGAGATGTGTTGGTTTTGATTCGACGGTTTTTAGGGTCTAGATTGCGGCGAATTACAGTCGGAGCGTTTTTTTGTGGTCGCGAGCGCCTTTTGTTCTTGGTTTTATATGCTGTCTTTCTCGGGGATCAGCGGTGCAGAGTAGTTGGTCCCCCGCTAGATACTGTTAGATGTTGTGAAGGTCGTGTTAAAGATTCTTTTTTTTTTTTTTTTTTCCATTAGTGGTCATTTGATTGACACCTCAATTCGTTCATCAATATGTGTGTGCTGAAGCTTTTCGAATCGGTCTTTCGGTGTTTCCTTCACGCAAGACTCATTGGTAGCGAAAAAAGAGTCCATTAACATGGCCTATTGAGAAACTTTCCATCGCCGAAATGATATGCAATGTGGCTGCGGTGAACTAAATTCTGAAGACATGGGTGGTTTCTGGAGAGAGTTGACGAGCGATGCGTGAATTTTCCTTGTAAAGGTTTGGTATTTTATTTGATGCGATGTGAGTTTGATCTGATTGTGATCATGCTCGCAGGTTGGGAAATTAAATTCGCTTGATTTTCACCGTAAGGATGATATTTTGGTCACGGCCGGCGTGGATGATTCAGTGAGATTGTATGATATTGCAAATGCCAGGTGAGTATGCTCTACTAAGCCAGAGGCTCTTTATATTTCCCCATGTCGGAATCGCATTTTGATGCCTCAAGGCATATTGGGAAGATACGCTCATAGTTCACATCCTTAGCTAACTTCCTTGAGATGTACTTTATTCGGCAGTGGAACTTGAGGTGTTCTCTCTGTAAGGATCCTTTGGTAAAACTGCTTTTTCGTTGATGGGCTGCAGGTTGCTCAAGACCACCTTTCACAAGAAACATGGCACTGATCGTGTGTGCTTTACTCATCATCCAAACTCCCTCATATGCTCTTCAACCAAAAACTTGGATACTGGAGGTCTGTTTTTGCCATTAAATGGGCAGTATGCTATCTGATTTAAACAGTTATTTTCTGGGAATGGCAATAATTAACTATTTCTTTTTCTTTGAATGTTCAGAGTCCTTAAGATATATATCAATGTATGATAACCGATGCCTCCGCTACTTTAAGGGACACAAACAGAGGTTTGAGCTCTTTAATTTCATTATTACCCAAAAGAATGAGCTTGTCTAATCTGTGATGGCTACTAGCCTGCTATTGTATTCCGTATTCCTGTTTTGGGCAGTCAAGCATGATGCTGTTTTAGGCATCTGGTGCTGTTGATACTTGCAATTTTTTCCTATATCATCTATCTTGAGCTTTTTCTTCAGATTTTGTTATACTGATTCATCTTTCATTTCTGCTGTAGAGTTGTTTCCCTGTGCATGTCTCCAATCAATGATAGCTTCATGTCAGGCTCTCTTGACCACAGCGTGAGAATGTGGGATCTCCGTGTGAATGCTTGCCAGGTTGGTTGCTAGTTTCAAAAAGAAAAAAATATCAATGGCTAAATTAGAGTTAGTGGAATCAAGTTTGGTGGAGAGCATCGATCAGAAAGAGTCATTACTGGATTGTGTTGGCTTCTAACGCACATCCTTCGGATTATAAGAATACCTCAGGAGTCCTGACTAGTATGATAATTAATCAATGTTGCTTTTACCTGTTATTTAATTGTTTCCACTTTCCAGATGTCTTTTCCATGCAAATGATACTTTGAAATATCAAATTTAGACATAGGGATCAAGGCATTTTTATTTTGAAAACCGATTGTCTTGACATGTTTCTGTTAAATGTATTGAACTTAAGGATCATAATTCTGTACTTTGGTTAATCAAATGAAACATGATCACAAATAGTATTAAGATGCCAATTATATCCATACTATTTTAATGCTTTCCTAGTCCTCTTTTTGCATATATCTAGGTAACCACATAACTACCAATAATTTATTACTTTTGCCCTTTCTTTCGCTTTCTTTAGTCTCCCCCAGTTCATTGTGTTTAAACGTTACGTGTGTTAGATATTCCAAAAATTTATGAATCAAATAAGACCTTTAAACCTTAGGCTGTAAATGCACAATTCTTCATGTGCAGGAATTCTAATATTTCATGCATTGTGTATTACCTCCTATTATACTAGATAAGCCCAAATATGATATTCTATTGAAATCTTTTGCAAGATTTTTTTTATGGTGCTTCTAGTTGCATCCCTACATGGGTGGGGTGGGGGACACGTAGTTAGAAAGATAAACATCCTACTTTATACTGCAAAAATTGAGATTACTTTTAAAGTTCTAGTTGGAATGTTGTATCTAGTCAATATTGAACTTAAAATTTTATTGACTAAACCCTAGCATTATATGGATTGAAAAAAAAAATTGAACATGAAATCTACTGAAAGTAATGCATAAAAGCTCCCGTACAGTCCTCCTTGCCCTTTACAGTTGCAGACAATGATGATGCTTACCTTTGTAGTCTCCAGGGAATTCTGCGTCTACGTGGCAGACCTACTGTTGCATATGACCAGCAGGGTCTTGTCTTTGCTGTAGCTATGGAAGGGGGTGCTATCAAATTGTTTGATTCACGCTCTTACGACAAGGTTGCAATATTTTGTAATGAAATGTTACTTCTGAATAGTTGTTTTGGAGCTCAGAGCATTGATCGAATAGTTTTGTTGTATCTTTTCCATCTTTTAGGGCCCCTTTGATGCCTTTTTAGTTGGTGGAGATACATCTGAGGTCTGTGATATCAAGTTCAGCAATGATGGAAAATCAGTGCTATTATCAACCACAAACAACAACATCTATGTTCTCGATGCATATGCAGGAGATAAGGTTGCCTTCTTCATAAGTCATCCTTGTTTTGGAGTTTTGCCCATGTTTTGGTTTAGTGCAGTTGTCCTGTTGACCTTTTTTAGAATCATTGTGATAGAGCTTGGTCCTCTTTTCTGAGTTTTCACCTGTCCTGTAAATACTTATTGCAAATGGCATGTATTGCAGCAATGTGGATTCAACTTAGAACCATCTCCAAGTACACCGATAGAGGCAAGTTTTTCCCCGGATGGCCAGTACGTTGTATCAGGTATCCTTTCAAACTTTTGAAATCATGGAGATGTTGAAAGTTAACCATTCTCTCAGCACTGTCACTGCAATTAGAGGCCAATTCATCAGTCCATTCTGCAGAACTTAGAGGAGACTATTCAATTACTTGGCACTTTGTTATTGTGGATATTTCAAGATCAGGAACACATTTTGATATACATGAATCTATAGGAGTAGAAACTCGTTCTCTTCAAACCCATGCTAATACCACTTTTATGTTTATACAAGGCTCAGGAGATGGAACTTTGCATGCATGGAATATCAGCAGGCGAAATGAGGTATATTGTTTTGTTCAGTTTGACTAGTAATTCAATGCTCTCTTCTCTTTTAAAAGAGCATTTGGTGGCACCAGTTAAGCGCACAAATAGGTAAATTGGAGTTTGATGGCTGAAGAATCTTGGACACTTTAGGACGATGACATTTTGCAGAGCATGCCTATCTGAGTCACCTTTTTGGCATTTCTTAACAACCATCATCATGTCTTCATTATAGAAAAGTGCTGAAATTTCTTCTTGAAATAGTACTTCTAGTTCTAGCATTGCATAACAAAGGATGACAGAGCAAAGCATGTGTTCGTGCCATCTCATCGAGACTAAAGTGGGATAAAAGTCAGTAAATGCTTGCTCGGAGAAGCACCATGATAAGCAATTATTGCACAATTATATATACAAATCACAGTGAATATCTCTCCTGTCGGACGTAGTACAGCTAGCGAATCTGGTGCGAAATGCAAGTGTTCTTGTCATAGAAATAAGCTGACATTCTTCTTGTGGCTTGATCCACCAGGTAGCATGTTGGAATAGCCATATTGGCGTCGCATCATGCTTGAAATGGGCTCCTCGTCGGGCCATGTTCGTAGCGGCATCTACTGTCCTCACTTTCTGGATTCCAAATTCCGAGCCCGAGCTTGCTTCTGCCAAAGGCGAGGCCGGAGTTCCACCAGAACAAGTATAACTGTGAAGCCTCCATTTACAGCTCTAGACCCTACCATGAGCTTCTTTAAGCGAGCAATAGAGTTAATAATATGTTGTAAATCTTCTCAAGTGCCTGGCGTAAATTTTGCAGTTATTCTAGACCAAGATAGTTTCATGCTCCACAGAACAAATTGACACCCCCCCCTCCTGTACTTTAAAGTCACAATTTTCAAAAGCTTCTGTTTTCTTTCTTCTTGATCTTGACCATCTGATTTTTCCCACAAAAAGTGAGAATCCATGGGTGTTGGTTTCCCCAGAGGTCATCCAGTTTTAACTTTAATCTTATACCAACATGAAAAAGTTAGAATCCGTGCAATTCCATGTTTATTTGTTCGTCCATTTTCTTTCTTTTGGTTGCTGTGAAATGATTCTCTTTTCTACTAGAACAGGGTCGGAGAAATTAGTTGACTTTTAGTTGGGCAAGACCTCTTTATAAGTTCAGTTACACATCAAGGAACATCAGAGTGATTTTGTCGAAAGTCACGAAGCACACGAGTAGGTTCTCTACTGTTATCGTGTTCTTGAATTACAGTTTCCTGGAGACGTATTTCAGCTAGACCCGTCTATTCAATTACAGCATTAAGTTTTCGAACGACAGCACACTGGGAACCTAACCTACGTAGCGCATAGGAAAAATTAGGAAGGAGACCACACGACGACAAACGAGGCAGATGGAGTGAATGACCACCGCCACCCGATGTGTCGCTCGATTCTTGCGCTCGGCAGCCACCTCACTCGTTTTGCTTTGCGCTGCCTCTCTTCGGTTTCGGTTCCCGATCTGAAACTTGTTCCTCATGCACGCCCTCTCTTCACCGTCCCCCCACGTACGTGTCCATCTCCCTCGCTCCCTTTCTCCTCTATAAAATCACCGCACCTTCACCTCCAACTTTAACTCTCCATCTCTCTCATCTTCCTCTCTCTCTCTCTCTCTCACTTGTGTCATAGAGCTTTCATTCGGCCACCGTCCATGGCGGACCGCGACCGCGAGAGGGACCGAGACCGTCCCCACCAGATCCAAGTCCATCCCCAGCACCGCTACAACACTGGCCCCGGTGGCAAGGGCTACAACATGTCTGAGGGGGGACCGTCTGCGGGCAAGGTCCTGGCGGTCATGGCGATGCTCCCCGCGGGGGGCATCCTCCTCGGCCTCGCCGGGATCACCTTCGTCGGGACCCTCATCGGGCTCTGCTTGACCACCCCGCTGTTCATCATCTTCAGCCCCGTGCTCGTGCCGGCTGCGCTGGTGGTCGGGCTCGCCGTGACGGGCTTCCTCACGTCGGGGGCATTCGGGCTGACGGCGCTGTCGTCCCTCTCACGGGTGGCGAACTACATAAGGCAGGTGACCGGCACGTCGCCGGAGCAGATGGCAGAGCATGCAAAGCGGCGGCTTGCGGACACTGCCGGGTACGTGGGCCAGAAGACGAAGGAGGCAGGCCAGCAGGTGCAGAGCAAGGCCCAAGAAGTCGGCGGTGAGCGTGGCGGTGCTGGTGGAGGGAGGACTTGAAGAAAACGAGGGCGCCATCAAGAGCTCGACGAGGATGACTAGGGTGTGTGCATGATGGGGTCCTTTGAGCGATCATTGAGGAATCGTTCGGGGGATGCATGTAAGGGTTCGTATGAGATCATGAAGAAGGGGAAAATAAGGAAGCTTTTTCTTTTGTATTTAGTCATTTTGGGATTTGCATGCAGGTTTACATTTTGAAGGGGGGTGGTTGGACCTTGTAGCTACCTTTGTCTATGTCTTTTAAATGAATGTTATGTTGTCGTCGTTAGTTGTCGTTGGTCTATGGTTCTTTTGATGTATCGTGTACCGTCTTGTGCGCGCCGAGGTTAGTAAAATTACCTGCTCTTAATCTCCCGGCTAATAAGGGGTCCTCGTCATTGTAATGACGAGCCTAATCGACGTTTACAAAGATGAGAGAAACCAAAAGATCAGTCATTTCTGGTCGGCTTTTGCCATGTTTAGTCGAAGATTACCGACTTAATCAGTCGGATCGACATCTTCCGTCATCTTAACACGAGATTATCAGCTTTCTCATGGGAGCTGCTGGGTAACTGCTGGATCTTGGGATATTGAAGATATATCGGGTCGAGTCGCAAATCGGATTATCAATTCCGATTGAAGTCGGGTCAATTTTAGCGGTCCATTGGCTTTATCGAAGTTTAATTCCCAGATGGTGATTCTATGAAGTGGAATTGATCCTCATAATTAAGCTTTTAAAATTTCGAATCGTCATTCAAAAAAATTTAAGGACTAAATTGAGCCTCGACCGATCTTTTTAGTAGTGGCTGTCCACAGATTCTATAAAGAATATGGCGCACAAATTAACTTTCCATAGTCTAAAAAGGAATATGGCGCACAAATTAAGAGTGCCTGAGTTAGGGAAAAAAGGAGAACATGTGGGAGTCTATTGGAAGATATGCTCAATGTGGAAATCAATCCGGAGTGAGATTGATACATTAAAGTTCTTTCCTTTCACTGTTCATAGTACTAAGTATATGGAATTTTTTTAATGTAAGAATTCAAGTTGAAGAAATACAACAAAATTCCTTCAAACTCCTTCACCTTCTGACTTCTTTCTTTTTCTTTCAATTTCTTTCCTGGTATCGTAGTGCTTTCGAATTCCTGGCTCTGATTGCCTGTCGGATTTTTTTCTTTTTCTTACCAATACCATGACTCAAAATCTACCATCAGTTTCTGACGGGCGTGCAAGCCGACACCACAAGAAGTTCCAGAAATCCATACCTTAAGCCCACTTGCTGAAGTCATCCCAAGTCAGGAGCAGCCAACTCGGGCTCAACATGTACAATAGCATCCCCTCTAGGACCAGTCGAAGCTGGCGCAACCCATCTCAGGCTAGCCCATTACAGGCCAGCAGATTGTGGGTCAATCCTTCGAGTGGCTACCTATTCAAGTACAGCCCAATCCATGGTTCTAAGAGCCAACCCAAAATGTGCCGTGGCCAAGAAATCAGGGCCACAAAAGTACGACCCATCCCGATGGAGGCCCACCAACCTTAAACAGGGCAAGCCCAACCACCAAGTCGGTACTTCAAGTGTGGAACAAATCCCTATCCGTTCTCCAATCCAGGTTTCTGTAGTATCCAATCATGGTCGTGAGTGGTCATCTAGAGCCTGGCGACCTACTATACGTTTCCGCTGCCAATGGACCAGAAATATGGCTCATTGAAAACTATTCGACGTAGGCACAAGGATTCCAGCAAGCCCTTGTCACGAAGGACAAGGATGGTTTCCTTGATGGAACCATTCTAATTCCAACCAATGAGCATTTTCTGCGACAATGGAAAAAAATGCAATCAACTAGTCCAAACATGGCATGGAAATTGCATAGCCCTAAATGTCGCAACCGAATTATCCTCGAAAGAGGACTCGAAAATTATGTGGGAAAACATAAAAGAAATGTATGGAAAATTGAATCGAACAAAAAAATTTCCCTTACCCAAAAACTATCGGAGCTAAAGTAAGGAAACATGTCAATTACAACATGTTTCAACAAGCTCTTGGCACTCTGGAATGAACTAGAAGTAGCCGAAGAGAACCTTAGAGGACCATAATCAACCTTGCAGTAGCACAAAGCCATAAAGGAGAGAGAAAAGGTAACCCAATTTCTCCTGATTTTAAAAAATACATACCTCCTGTTTTGATCCCAAATATTTAATGTGAAATGTAGGATGCAAAAAACCCCTTAAAACTCTTGATAGCAATCTCATTGTTTCTCATAATGAGTATGCCGTCAACATATATCATCAAGTCAATAAATGAAATGCCTTTTGTTCACATTACTAAGGCATTATCATGCGGATTGCTTGAAGCATGCGACCACCGACTGTGAGTGCATTGACAAACTTGGCATACCATTATTTGAAAGCTTGTTTGAGACCATTAAGGGTTCTACGAAGATAGCATACCCTTGATCTACAACCAAACTTGATATATGTTATGTAGTACAAATGTTCAATCACTTCATGTATAGTCCAAAACAGTCTGCTTTAAAAGTCATAAAGTACTTGAAGAAATGCCTGAGACTTGGGATACTTCATAGAAATGATGGTCTATTGTGATACGAATTGTGCGACTTGACTTACGAGTCAAAGATCCATCATTGGTTTTTGTATTGCTTTCAGAATCTTTGCTTTCATGGAAAACGAAAAAACAACCCACCATTTCATTGTCATCTACTGATGTAGAATGTCGAGCCACGGCAAAAACCACCTATGAGGTAGTATGGATACGAGGCCTACTCCAAGACCTTAGGGTACAAGTTAAGGGACCAACCAAACTATCTTGTGATAATGATGTAGCTCTCAAATTTATAGCAAATCCCATAATACATGAAAGAACAAAACATATAAAAGTGGATTGTCATTTCATTCAAAACAAGATCTAAGAAGGGATAAATGAGACAAGAGGAATCGGAAGTACAAAACAGCTTGCAGATATTTTCACAACACACATATCTATTGAGCAAGCTATGTGTCTTGTACATTTATAAGCCATCGGCTTAAAGGAGAGTATTGGAAGATATGCTTGAGATGTGGAAAACAACTAGGATTGAGATTGATACATTAAATCAATCAATGGTTAGAGTGAATCAATCTAATATTAGAATTGATTTCTTAGGATATGTTCTTTCATTTTATTGCTCATACTTTGTATAATATATACGGAACATTGTACATGTAAGAATTCAAGTTGAAGAAATACAACAAAATTTCTTAAGCTCCTCCATCTTCAACTTCTTTATTTTTATTTCGACTTCTTTCAATTTCCTTAGGTTGGTGCTAAACAAAAAAATAAATGTTTACAATATTGGTAAAGAGTAAGTATGAAGCTTAAAAGGTGGAAAGAGAAGTTAATGTGAAAAATATGAAAAGAAACTTTAATAAAAGCCATAGTGCGAGCCCTTCCGTAATATGCAAAGTCAATCTTCAAAGTGTCAATCTCTATATGGCAAGCAGTTGAAAAGAAAATTGCAACTCTGGTTGAAAAATAGTGAAACCAAAATAGGACTTCATTAGAAGAACTGAGACGTGCTATAAAGAATAAAAGACCGTGGAGAAATGAGATTAAGGGATTTGATTGATTTCAGCAAGGCCATGTTGGACAAGCAAGCTTGGTGAATTTTTCATAACCCTTCTAGCCTATGGATTTAGGTTTTAAAAGGTCTCTACTTCTCAAACTGTAATTTTTGGAGTGCAAGAATGGGCTCTCTTTCTTGGAGATGGCAAAGTATATAGATGGGCAAAGAGAATATATCTAGAGCGATGAGATGAAAAGTGAGCAATGGTGAAGACATTAATATTAGAGAAAATCAGCGGTCGTTATCGGGTATTATGGGAGGAAATACAATGAGAAACTAAGAAACTGGCCGAGTTGATAAAGCGGGTGGGATGCAAATGGGATGAACAACTAGTGAATACAAAGGCAAGGTAGTTGTGGGCTAAACTAAATCTGGGTCCTGGATAGTCAAACTTTCAAAGTGCCTACAACTACCTAAGAGGATTAGTAAACCAACAACAAGCGAACCAGGCATCATCGTTATATCAAACCCCAAAAATCAACGGAATATGATATGGAACCTAAACCCCTCCGAAAAAAAAGTCAAACTATTCATGTGGAGCTTGTGTAAGAACACTTTCCCGACAATCGAGAACCTAGGAGAGAGAAAATTTTACCTGAAACAAATATTTTACCCCAACCTTTTACGCCCTCTTTGTCAACAACACCCAAAAAAGGAAGAGCATATTTTCCTACTCTATGAGTAGACTAGCGAAATCTAAAGACCTCTATTTCGAATATAAAAGTTTCAAAACAAGGCCATTGTCAAATTGAAGGGTCATTTCTAAAACACAGAAACCCCCCCGAACACCTCACCTTCCCCAAATCTATTGGTTGAGATATTTTGGAACGTTGAAAGCTGGAAACAACTTTGTATTCCATTCGCAAAGTCTAAATCTAAACTAGGTCGTGGAGTCAACAAAACCGACACACAAAAATTATGAGAGATGGAACGCAAGGAAAAGGGAAAGTGAGAAGAAATACGGTGGCATCACATGCAAAATGGAATCACCCCGAGAAAGACGCACTGAAGATCAATGTACATGGCTCATTTGCAAATGAAGAGAAAATAGAAAGTATCCCCGGTTTTTATCTTCCAATAATTGGACATGATTTATTCAGAGGCCCACTTAGTTTGTAATCTCGAAACTATATCAAGAAATGAAAGAAGTTTATTTGACCAAAGAGAACCTATAGCCTATATTTACTAATGATCCGGTATGAAATAAGTGGGGCGTTAACTTTTCAAAGATAGTACAGCTCAATTGATTTTCATTTGCATAAAATATAAAAATTATAAATTAATTTGAGTCTAAATTCGGAAACGTTTTATCGAGTTTTCATTGACTAATTATTTTTTGAAAAATATTTTTTAAATTGTTTATTTTGCACAAATATACAAAGCATCAATTCTCGGCATCCACCATTGTTTCGTGGTCTGGGCGGTCATCTAAACCTCGGATGAGTTTCCTCGTAAATGAGATGCATCTCAACTCATGTTGCACGTGTGGGATCTCACCATGTCTTGTCTCTCTTCGTTCGGGGACACGTGTCACGTCCTACGGGGGCAGTAGCGAATTTGTGACGTCATAAACGGACGCACAGACATCCGTAGTTTCTCCCCCCACCCCACAACGATGCGCACGAAAAGGAATTGGAACTGTTCACCGGGCATGTGCATGTGCACCGGGCCGGGACACGGGCAGACGTCCAATCCATCAATCGGTTCGGGCGATCGGGCCGGCGGGCCCACGTGATCCGTGGCCGGCTCGGAAATGGCCCACGGCATTGACAGCCTTACGCGACGTGACCTCGTGACAATCCCTGTCCCCGGACTAAAATTCCGACTCTGGTTTTGGCCTTCGCACGTCGCACGTCCGCTCCCTGTTCCTTGTCTTGTCGCCCGCTTTTGGTCTGATGCTGACTCGCGCATTGTTCTTGCGCACGCTTTGCATTCGAGCTCATCGAAATAGGGCACTGGAGGCCTTTTAACTGACCAAAATTTAGACCACTGAAATAATCATAATTTCGTCCTAATGAATGGTTCTCCCGATTCAAACGGACCGTGCTTACTTAGTGGCCTTGCCTCAATAAGAGCAGAACATATCAATGATATTGTATTTGCACATGCTTGGTTTCAAGCTATGAGAAGTGCACGTATTTTTCCGGAAAAAACGGAAAATGAAAGTTACTTTTAACTTTTCAAAAGTTACTTTGAAGATTAACATGGATAAATCAGTTGGTTAGTGAAAATCGAATTTCCAATATTTTGTGCTCACGTTGCATGGTACATATCCAAAGATACATGCTGAATTTGGCTTTTTATTATTATTTTGGGCGCAACTATAACTGACCAGCTTTATAGAGGGGGACTGGGAGAATAAAATAGCCCCCTATGAGTTCCCCCTAGCATACATTGCACCCATAATCATCGGCTCCTAAGCCACAAGTATGGAACCATCCTTACCACTAAGTCAATCCGATGGTGAGTGTAACTTGAAACGATGAATTAAATATTGTTCAGTCTACTAAGATGTCTCAAATTTTGTTAAGCATTTTGATAACCGTATGCTTGTAACTGTTTTATATGGGAAAAATTTCCAAAAAAAAAATCAAAACTTATTGCATTGTGCCAATTTAGTTCTAAAAATTTTATAAACATTTTGTAATTATATCAATTTAATTCATCCAGCCAAATATGACCGATCGGCGCTGATGTGGCAAGATAGATGCTGACGTGGCATGGTTGGCAATAACGTGAACGGTTTTTAATAATATTTTACTATTTTTTGAACTTTTTAATTATTTTTATTCTTCCTTTTTGTTATTTTCTTTCTCTTTATTTTTTTTTCCTCTTCCTTCTTCCTTTGGCCGGTTGCCAGACTGAAGCAACCTACGAGAAAAAGTTTTGGACTGAATTCACACAGTCGCAATAGATTCATGACTTTTTCTATAATCCTCCCCCTTTATGTGTGTATACAAATTGATAGACAAATATATTACTGAACAACCCCTTAGCATAGCATAATTGATTGAGGTATTAAGAAATTTTCAACTTATGAGCTAAAAGCTACCCATTTGAATCCCACCAACTAAATGCAAACTGCTCTGTGTTAAGAGTACCTGCACAGACCAGATGTTTAAACTAACTGGTTTATGGGGCTTGCAACATTATTGATGAGTTTTCAAATATTTAGATCTTCGCGCCTTCACCCCTATATCATCCAAAAAAAGATTGGATTTGTTTACCAAATGTTCCTGAGATTGAAGTCAACGAGCTCAACTTTGAGTATGTGATGCTCTCGTGATCGTTGGCAGATGAGTGACATGCACAAAGACGTTGTCTTCCATACGGATGGTTTACAAGAATTGCCCTTTTTTGGGTACACACTTACAGAGGATTAATATATATCGAAAGATTGCCCATGATGCTAACACTTAGATAGAATCAATCACGGTGTAAGAACCAACAATTATCAAGTCCATGTCTCTTATGGAATCTAATATGAGCCTCGCGATTATGTTCGACCATCTCACAACTAGCTTTGATTGGTATAATCACTGTTAAAAATGGGCTTAAGGTAAGATTATCCCCAATTCTTAATAGTCCACCATCCAATCAACTTTAAAAATTTGCCAAAAAGGTATGCAACATCTAAGTGGGATTGTAGGAGAGCACATTTATCCTTCCTGCCGAAAGCAACCTAGCCAATCATACCTATATAAAAACAGCTCAACTATCATATAAAGCACCTTTCTGACAAGTGAATTATTTATGTTAAGTCAGTTTCACTTATCGAATCGATCCCATGCACAATTAGATGAGCAGAAGATCAAAGGAGATAATTGTGTGGCGTTTGTAGGAATTGGCCTTGGTGCGAGTGCCTCATTAGCTCGTCAGCAACCTATCTATGTTGCAGTTATACCAACTACATTAATCAATTTAGCCACCGACCCAAAAACAAGTTTTAATAACTCTCTCCCCATGGCTGGAGATCTTCGAGAATCCGACTAATCTTCACTGAGTGTGATAAGTCGCTCTTTGCAGTTCGCTTCCGGACAATAAGCGAAGTTCACAAGTCCGAGCACTGATTAGAATATAAGCCTGGAAAAACAAGGACATGCTTATGACTATAGAACAATTCTTGAGTTGTTTGGCTTTCCTTTTGAGCCGCTACAAGTGAGCGGCCCTAAACTCCACGAAAAATATGTAAATGATTCAGGATATTTCTTAGGGTTTCATGAGCAATATGCTTATGGGGGGTAAGAAGGACCAATGAATCATCATCATCATCATATCATCAACAAGGAAAAAACTAGGAACTCCAGATCGAACAGAATTAGCTCCAATCTCTTAATCTTTATGCTTTCTAATTGAAACCATATGGAATTTACACTAATCATTCTTCATAAAGTTGGAGGTACATGGCTTTTAGTAAGACATTTTAATTAGTGCATGAAACCATTACTAGCTTCATCCGATCTAGCAACAGGAAGAGAGTCCTGAGTCCCCATTTGGACATGGAGGAGATGTCATACATATGATTCATGACAAAATAGCACATGATTATCACTTATACCATAGCTGATCCTGATCTTATCTAATCCCATGGAAAACCTGGCTAAAAACACCAATGGATCTCCGTTCCTATGCACAATTTGTGTCACATACCTCCATCATCTCCCTCTTGGCCATCTCCATCATGGACATTACTCCAAGCATTAGGATGATAATACCCTCCACAGTTCTGATCGAAACCACCGTCTCCATAAACTTGAACCATGTTGTTATTATTATTCTTCCTCCGATAATGCACAGGCCTAGACACCGTGCTTGGCATCTCGCGACAGGTGTACTGGATGAGATCAGCGTTCGTCGCCTCCAACTCCTTTTGGAGCCTGATGACCTGCCTTTGAAGCACTGATATAGCTCCCACGCACCCGTACACCGGATCTTTGAGCCTTGCCTCGGCCTCGTAGGCGAGTGAATTGACGGTGTCCTCTCTCTGGTGGGGGAGGACCTCATTGAGGAGCTTGCTCACGTTGCTCGCCCCGAATATCTTGTGGACGTTGGCGAACTTCTGGGGCTCCTCAGGAGGGAAGTAGGGCGCAAAGATGCAATCAGGCAGGCACTTTCTCCTCAAGAACTTGCAAGCAGCACACGGAGAGCTGGAGTAACCAGATGATGAAGCCATGTATAATAGTCTCACCAGACGCTGCAACGAAAGAGCAAACCTTTGGAGTCTTCGCTTTATGAAGAGAGACACAAAGAAGTCATGCCAAGGTTCACGGACAAAACCTGTATGTGTGTGAATTAATAATTGCGAATTTGAGGATACTTGCATTTAGTCATTATCTACGACTTGACATGCTGAAAACAGACAAAAATTGTGTCCAATAGATCATGTGCATACCTGAATTTCAAACGCCTGCTTGTAGGAAACATATCTACATAGTCATTATATACAAAATTGCCACGATAGAAGACAAACAGAATCATGTCAGATCCATGTGAATTTTGAAAAATAGAACGGACTGCAATCTTATCTTCAGTTTTGAAAAGGACATTTGCATGACGATTTGAAGCAGTGTAAAGCCTGGTTTTGCTTGTTCGTTCCTTACAAATTTTTCGATATAAAACTTGGTGAATAAATTGTTAACTATCTTATATATATTTAAAGGTATGATTTCGCCAGTTTTTAACTAATAATAAATCAGATGCATGTCTTTTTATTAATGCGATCTTCCATGATTGCTTATATAGATGCTGAATTGCACCTTCTTCTCTGCAACTTCGAAGATCTTCCTCACTTTTCTCCACCTGCTAACCTGTCTTTCTTGAATTTGAACATACAGGGTGTGACTTCCGTGCCGTTTTTAATCATCAAAAGAATATATATGTGTGAACTACAAACCTATGAAGATCCAGACTTAGAAGACTTGCTTGAAAACTCTCTCTCTCTCTCTCTCTCTCTCTCTCTCTCTCTCTCTCTCTCCTCTCCCCCTCGCTCCTCCATCCCCCCCCTCCACCCCCTCCCCCTCTCTCCCTCCCCAAGAACTAGAAGGCCCCAATCATTGTTCCTCCCAATCATTTCTTTTTCTGTTTCAAGAAAACTCATTTTGCAAAATACTGCATCTTGGAAAATAATCTCAGTAGGAATTCACCATCTTAAGCATAGTTTCATAAAGAAAAATTGTATCCATCATGGTATAATTGATAAATATAAGTTCTGGCATAAGAAGATGAGAGAGAGCACCTTTGCTTACCTGTTCCATCGCTAGGGTTTTTTTCATGGTCAAGAATGAAAAGGAAAAGGAACGTAAAAACCATTACCTTTTTTCTTTTTTGGCTCTCTCTATCTCACTCTCTCTGAGTGAGCTCTTTCAGGATCTGCTATTTATCCTTCCGAGGACGAACGAGAATATGTCACAGGACCATTGAAACATGCGGGGTTGGAATTTTATATATTCCTTGAATCAATTATGGCAGAGAGGACGTGATTGTGAGAGTTCAATGAGGATGAAGGGAAAGAAACCCTATTTTGTTGCAGAAGGAGACAGAGAGATCTGCAAAAAAGAACAGTTCTAACAAAAGGTGGGGGGTAGAGAGAGAGAGGGAGGGAGGAAGAGAGGGAAAAAGCGTGTAGACAAAAGGGCATTTAGTGAATGGGGTAAGAGGGGGGAATTTGGAAAGCAGAAGACAAAATTGTAATAAATTCGAAATCTTATAATCTCAAGTTATTGAGATTGATTTACAAGTTTATCAAGTAGCGTGACAGACTTTCAGAAATTTTTTAATACGGCCGGCACACTTAAATGCTCGGTTATGCAAGTTTGTCATAGCGCTTAATAAACTCATTTTTTTAAGATAATTTTAATATCTTTAACGTTTCTCGCCAAGGAATATATGCTGGAAAAAAAAAGTGTTGACTATGACACTCCACGTTTTAATTATTGCTGTTCATGGTCCAGTAACCTCTGGCGAATGGACTTGAAACTTGCCCTACTCAATCACTTGCTTCACACTTATGCCTGTATATATTTTACTGCTGTTATGAATGTGATGGGGATACATCACCAGCTATAACATTTATTTATTAAGCATGCATTTGCACAGGTGTTCACATGATTTATTATTTTTCCATAGATACATTACTTCATCCTATATTCCACTAAGATATGAAATGAATAGTGTATGCCTTGTATCTAGAATCAAAATAGTATCCACAAACACTAGTTGTTAATTCTAAGTGCTAGTAATTGAACATTCTAAGTTTTTAGACAGCTTGACTTAAGCAGATATCCGTGAGACAAAGGAGGTCAATGGGCGAGCATACTAACTTTGTGTGTCCCTCTCTCGGGATTAAAGGGATCTCAACCACCAAGTTTGATTAGCAAAAAGATGTCTGTATCATGAGTTTGACTTTAATGCCCCATATGCATTTATGCAGAATTTTGAAGTTATCACTTAAAGCTAGCCGTCGAGTCGGCATAGGTTATGTCGTAAAACTGGACACAACTTATAAACTAAAAAGCAATTATAACACGCTAACTATATTTAGGAGCATGATTAGGCTGGTAATAGCTAGATGCCCATCATCCATCCATTTATCTAAAGAAACCAAAAATTGTATATAGCCAAAAGGAAGGAAAAAAAAAAAGCATCAGCAAGCATTTTGTCCTCATCTGCCTCTGCAAACTGCAATTGTTCTCAATCAGTTATCATGAATGATTGTGTTTCACTACAGTCAAGCTGTGTGCTATTGAATTTTAGTTGAACAGTGCGGTGTCTGAGCAGGGTTCGTTGGAGCGTAGTGCAGACAAAGTAGGCTTAGCACAGAGACCACAAGAATGCCCCGAAACGCTAATGCGGTCTTGGGGTCACTCCCACACTATTCTCGTCGTCTCTTCAGATTCCACAGAGTCTCTCGGTTCTTTGTTTCTTTGCTTCGTGTCACTTTGCACGTACCCAAAATAATTGCCCGACCAAGAAGAAAACTTGGTCAGACCTAGTTTTAAAGGTACAACATACCCATGCTTAGTGAGAGAGTGAGAGAGAGAAGGGGGAGGGGGGAGAGAGAATCTTGTTGAATTCAAAAGCCAGGGCTTTTTGAAAGATTTATATTGATTTTGCTTTTTTTATGTTTATTTTTAGAGTTATTATATTTGCGGAATAAGATGGAGGAGAAAAAGGGTAGTAAATTATATATGTGGAAGAGGTACGAGAGATGTGATCGGCGTGCGTTTCGGGTAGGGCCTTTTCTCGAAGCTTTTAGAGATCCCCCTTCAATCATCGATCGAGATGAAGATGCTTTTGCTCATGACCAAATAATGACTGACATATACAAATGATCAAAAGATGATTCTGTGATGTATTCCTTTACGTATAACTACCCTATAAACTGTTGCTTTAGACTTGGTCGCCGACGCGATGGCCAAAAATAATTTTAAAAAAATTCGGTCCCTAGAGACGTCCACCGTGATCGGCTTGTATAATGTTTGCATTATACACCAGTTATGAACACAATTTATATGCCTTGAGAAGTGTCGAGGTCGGCACAGGCTGGAGTTGAGAGTTCTCTTGAAGCGATTAAGTTTGAAGGAATTCTCTGGTGAGACTATCGCAGAACTTCACATGAAATAGACGGGCGATTGAGATGCACTTCGTGGGTGGTGTGTCATTATAATGGGTATATACATATTAATGCACCTGTCTTCTAGGTTAACTACGAGCTATCATCACTCCCTATATATTTGTATTATAAGGAGATTGATAGCGGATCATATGGTCGAAAATGAAACCCATGGGCTTGGTTCAAGTGTTTGAGGAAGATATGGCTAATTTATGTGCAAATTTAGTGTACAACACAAGTTTACCACACCATTAAGTACAAATGATTTCACGCGGGACAACCGACACTTGAGTTTTGACTCTCCTATCTATCAAGAAAAGTACCATAAAAGTCTTAAATCTATTGTATTAATATAAATTCAGTCATAAATTTTTTAATTAAATCAATTTAGTCATAAACCTCTTTTTACATTAGCACCAATTGAGTCCCTCCGCCAATTTAGAACAGAAATTGCTAAAGTGGACATCAATGCTTTTATCCGACATGATTGGCACTAACATGGAAATTTTTTATAATTTAGAAAATCGAATTTTTATTAATTTTTTAAAAAATTCCCTCGCTAGCCATCACCTATGGCCGGTTCCTGACAGGCCAATGGAAATGAAAAGGAAAAAAAAAAAAAGAAA
This sequence comes from Eucalyptus microcorys, assembly GCA_014182515.1. Taxonomy (NCBI): domain Eukaryota; kingdom Viridiplantae; phylum Streptophyta; class Magnoliopsida; order Myrtales; family Myrtaceae; genus Eucalyptus; species Eucalyptus microcorys. The sequence continues at coordinate 26,534,862 of CM024571.1, forward strand.
AAAAAAAAGCAAAGAAAAAAGAAAAAATGGGAATTTTTCAAAAATCATAACAAATTATATACATTAGTATCGATCGTACCACATAGGACGATTACTATTCACGTCAGCCTAAATTAGTTAAATGGATTCAATTGATACCAATGCAAAAAGGTTCAGAACTAAATTAATTAAATTAAAATGTTTAAAACTGAATTGAAATCAATGTAATAGATTTAACACATATTAATTCATAAGTGTAGGATTACGTATCTGATTACGTATCTAAGACGGCCATCCTCGTCTTTAGAAAGAAATGATGACTTTCCAATGGTACTGTTGACTAACAATAAGTTTGCATGTGTTTTTGTGATGGATCGACCATGTCATTTGTCCTAGAGTTCTTTATAATACCCCTTATGATGGGTGCATATGAACCTTCTCCCCCTAATGGATCTGTGGGTGCACATGACTCATGATACATCACTAAAAAAGCATTTTCTTGGTCAGGCATTTCCCCACCAAGGAACATGAACTTGCTTTTCTTAGCCATCCAAGTAGAGACAAGTGTCCTCATAAGACTTCAAAGTGATCTAAAAAACTTCATTGTTTATTTTTCCAGGGCATCTAAGACCACCTCCGGAACAAAAATAAGATGGAACTTTCATGTGACGTTTCAGCCAAAGAAGCATCGGCTTTTGTTATTCCTTCAATGAGAATACAATCTTCCATCAAAGATAGTGGCATTATGGAGATAAAGGGGAGCAATAACTTAATTTAAGTCCAATTAGGCCTGGCCTAATGATTGGGTATGCCCTTAATTATTGATTGGCGATAGATAAGATGCCATTTTAAATGTGCATACAATTTGGACATTATGTCAATGTTCATTTTAAAGTGATATTGGTAGGGATACTTTTTGTTCTTTCGAAATATTGGTATGACTTTAGGGATTATTTTGGTAAATACGGTAGGGATACATTAGTTTACAAAAATAATCCCTAAAGTCATATATGGCCATGAGTAGAATTCATGCAAAAGTACCCCATTTAAGCGTTCGATGGTGCTCGAAAAACAATAACGATGCTCTTTTTTTCCATTCAGGGGCACGGCGTATACTGGGCTTTTTTCGTTCAGGAGGGGAAGGGGGAGTTTTACTAAGAAGAAACGAGATGAAATTTAAGTAAATTCTAAATCATCTTCTAGTGTGATTGATTTCGTCATTCACATTGTCTTTGCTCGAATCTATACAATATTCTTCCATGAAATAAGAGTTCCAATGAACCGCGGAGCTACTATTTGCTACGAGTGTCACACGTGTAGAAGCCCAACGGAAGTATCTAATGGTCCCGCAATATGTTATATAATACAAACTTAGAAATGATTTCAGACACTAGATTACCATAAGAAATTGACATAATGCAGGTTTTCCTTATAATACACTACTCCACAATTGTTTATTTCCTAAAAGCAGGATGGTTGGTACCAAACAAGCAATGACACTGTTCTTAAAGGAAACTTGATTGAATTCAAGCATCATTCAGCCTATGCTTTAAACTAAACCGGCCTATCCAAAGAGGCATCCGATCAAGAGCTTTGTGTCCACATCGATCTCTCATTCCTGTCCCTTAGAGGCCTTGTGCTGTCAGTTCAACTGGGGAAAAAGAACTCTTCATATCATTCATCAGAACTTGGCACTCGCTAATGATGTTCTGCATTCAACGAGGAAGCCAAGGATTCGACCACACCTTAACTTATGGATCTTTGCATTTTTAGATTAATCAATGACAATCTTTACACGGGATTTCCCTACTCTCGTCGATCGAGCATCGATGTTTTTCTGGCGCTTTAGGCTACTGTATCTGCCTGAGATGGTGCAACGGGCCATACTAATACTCTGTATCTTGTCGATATTACTGGAATTCATCACATGAAAAATGAAAATCGACAGAATTTCTGCCCATGTTTTCTCAGTTCCAGTCCAGATATTCATTTGACTTTATGTGAATGGAGGGATCCTAAAACAGGGAATAAAGGATCTCCTGCAATTAGTACATTGTCAAAAAGGAGATCTTGCAATGTGACATCTACGCTTCCTTTCAGAGAGGATGAAATCAGCTCGGCTGGCTCAGATGTTTTTATTTTCTCTCGTCTTTTTTCTTTCCTTTTCTTTGGGTCATGATAGTCAACAAAGCAGAGGAAAGATGAATGCCTCCTTCACATCATGGCAGACCGCCATATCTGTTAACCAGTAGAGCCTGGAGATTGAGACGCGAGCTCATCATCATTCCCACCCTTTGGGTCTTCAAGTTTCAAGAAAAATACAAAGTCAATACCCTAAATAGAGAACCATCCCATTGAAGCAAAGAAAGTGGGCTGGGCCTGTTTGGCCTGATTGAGTTCAGGCACAGCTTGCTCTGACTACAGGTGACGGTTCAAGGTTGTTGTTTTCTCTTTGGCGCTGTTCTGTGTCCTGGTGTTCATGGAGTCATTTCCTGACAATGTACAGCTAGGTTTGAATACGCCTCGCTGTTCTTAGAGAGCATATTGTCCTTTTAGGGATGTGGGAAGTTTGAATTGATAGGGATATTAACATGTCATCGGATCTATGATTGTTCTCTTCCGGCAATGTGGCAAATCCTGATGAATCGCCTCAGTCACCTCAGACGAAAATTGCAGAAACGTCAATCTTCCCAGAAAGAGCGCAAATAAAAGCATAAAATTTTATTCATGACCAAAAGTTGCTTCACGCATCTTATAAGAATCAAATGGAGCGCATTCTTATGCTTAGTGGGAGACACGGATACATTAAAGGATGAAAAAAATCTGCATCAACCATAAATGTAATTGGCTATCTACATTTTCTATTCGACCATCACATGACAGCCGCTATGAATTCTCTTTTACATAGTCTTCATGCTTTACAGAAGAAAGGACCAAAATTGGATCGAGAAAACAGGGCCAACAGTTTTCACGAAGGTGATACAAAGTAATCACGAATGGTTCTTTTCACGGAGGATGGAGGATTCAACACAGAAGAGGGGCTCTTCAATGTAGCTTCAGGTGTTTTCTCGTAGTCCTCTAGATAATGTGAACTTGAAGCAAAGTTTTTCTTCGGTGCTTCAGGAGTGCTGAGCTTTGGCGGCGTGATTGAGCTGCTGAAATTTATCTGCTCTGATTCTTCTTCTGAAGAAGACGGAGTAGGATCTTTAGTGACATGTTTTGTGTCTTCAGTCATCAATAGCCTTTTACATTCTCCTGTCGGGATTGCCATCACTCGCTTTCGAATAGCCGTTGGCGATCTTGCGGTTGAGCAACATTTATTTTTTATGTTCCACACGCGAACCTGACAGGAGTTAAGTTCTAAAAGTGAGGAATGTAAATGTCATTTGTTCCTTGTGAGCAAACTATTGTTTCCATCATTTGATTCAAATTGGAAAAATTGTTTCTACTTCAATTTATGAAAGTTCCCTTTATTGTAAACCAAATCAAGAAAATGCATTATTGACTGGATAATCATATACTGACTTATATTATAAGTACATTTTTGCAGTTCAAATTTCAAAAGCAAATGGAATTGAAACGGTTTAGTTCGGTTTAGTTCAGTTCAGTTTGTATTCAAAATGGACACAGATTTGGTCTCTCCTGAAAATAAAAAGTGATCCGCATATGACTTGGTTTGGTTTTCTCCATTTAAACCAAATTATATACCATGCAGCGAAAGTTTCTGTAAAAAAAATATACAAGGATTTTGCTTGTCCGTAGTTTTAGCTTACCGTGTAATCATCAGAACAAGTTGCCAACTTTCCTGCTTCATGTGGAGCCCTGCCGAGGATGGTTCACAGAGAAAAGAAATTAACAACTTGTGAGTAAAGTACAGAATTTGATTTCCAACTGAATGTGACTCAAGAGATACATACCAAGCGACTGCTGAGACTTCTCCGTCATGACTGTTCAAAGTAATGGGGGCTGCATCAGGCTTGTTCATCTGTAACGAAACTCAGTTGTCAGATTAAGATAAACTGAAACATGAATTCTAATTTTTGGTCTGGAGATGGACCTGCCAAATGTAGCCAGTTCCATCACTTGAGCCACTGAGTAGGTGAGACGCATCTGGACTGATTTTGGACTGTCAGAGAGTAAGCAAAGTAAGTTGCGTAATCTGAAGTATCTCTTTAGTAATGAGGGTAATTTCATGACATACTGTTCTTACCTTCACATAAAATGATTCTATTCGGCAGCCTGAAAAAGATGTCACGGGACCCTTTTCCAGCTGAAGTATGTTATACAAGTATATTCTGTTGGCAAAAAGGGAAGAGACCTAGTCAATATGGGGCAGGAAAAAAAAAATACCGAAGGGAGAATCTGAATGGAAAAGACTTTTATCCAGTAGACTCAAGCTATGATGGTTAATGTGGCCAATTCCACCTTTTAGTATCAAATTCTCCAGATGGATGCTGATACAGATAAAAAGTTGAGCTTATGGAAACTGAGAGATACCTATTGTCCATGCATGATGCGGAAAGAAACACTCCGTTTGAATCTTGCGATAGGCTAGATACACCATGTAATCTTCCAACCTGGTGTAGGAAGAGATTGATTATCTATCATATGCTAACTCTAATAATTCTGAAGAATTTAAATTTTAGAGAATATTTAGGTCAAGGATATTTATGTTTTCCACGTGGTCAAAGAGACTTGTCAACCTGATTTCTTATTATCGTTCAGCAAAAAAGAAATGATATTTTATTCTCACGTGCTTCATAGGGACTAACCTTTTCAGTAGCTGACTTGATATCAGGGCAAGTATGTGTAATTTGAGCTTTTAGATTTCTCGTGTCCCAAAATTTGACAGTGCTGTAGGAAAAATTAAGAAATCAAGTCATGACTCTAGCTGCTAAGGGGAAGATACGTTTGAAGCCATGCTACAATTCTCCTTTACCTGTCCACTGCACCAGCGGTTGCAACAGAAACTTCATCTTTCAGATAAAGTACAGCTGTAGTACTCGTTGAAGCAGCCTGTGACACACCAAGTGGCATGAGAAATTCATACACTATATTGGACTATAATGCACTTGAATAGGAGCATACCTTGCCACGCCTGACCCACTTGTTTCGAGGTGATGGATGAGCTCCCTTGACCATGTAAGTTGGGCTGGATAAAGAAAGCAATGACTACAGTTAGCTGAACGAGGATTATAAGTTTATTTGTCGCATGTACATGCCATGTATGGTCATAGAAAGATTTGAATTTACCCTATGCAAAATTCTCCCTGCCTATTTCTAGTATTGCACTGGCACCTCAAGTCCCATATGGCAAAGGATCCATCTCTTGACCCAGAGACAACAAGATCTGTTATAAGTCTAGGGCATTAGTATGGTGATAAAAGATCCATATATTTCAAAATAGGAAACAAGATCCAAAAAGCTACCAGAATTGGTTGGATGCGAACATAGAGATTTCACACTTCCGGCATGACCCATCAGCACGCTAGTGGATTTCATCTTCTCAACATCCCACAGTCTTATCTGCACATACCAAAGGGAGGTGCTTGAGTATATCTTCTAGATCAATAATGAGTTGAATTGAACAGACTCTGTAATATTGAGCCAACAGACTAACAATTTGTGACTGTCAGTAAGAATCAATAGTCTTGTTGATGCTTAACTCTCTACTAAGAAGTACATTTTCATCTTTAAGGATTGTCTCTTTATCTAACTCCCAGTACTTGGGTCCATTTGGTGAAAAAAAGGTGAGCATGAAAATGTGCTGATTCTGCTCAGGGACAGAATTTGCACCACTTATTAACAATTTGGTATGAACGTTGGCTTGAGGATGAATAACATAGGTTGTGTACCTATTTCACTAAGTAGGAGTAGGAATAACAGAGGCAACAATCTAAAAATGTCACCATCAATCTTAATCCCATATTGCTCATCACAACAATTTCTAAGCACACATGCATAAGATAGAACTTCTGTAGTAGGGCTATGGACTTGAGCCAAAGAAGGAAAAGGAGAGCACAGAAGCCAGGAGTTCATTTCACCATGCATACTGAAGGAGGACAGGATCAACCTCGTCATGACCATTGGCCATCTCTCTCGCTTCATTGGCATTTGAAGAACCAAAGTTATAGAATTGGCTTTTCCATAGGGAAAGAGTGGAGTTGGATGTAGGGGGGACAAAATTATACGAATGGAATGCATTGATAAGTTTGGGATGATTAACAAGTTAACAGCCAATTTTTTAACTATGAGAGGAAGTCATTCAGAATGCAGTGTCTTCAAAAGCTGCGCTCCCATGCTGAATACGCACAAGACACATCCAAGCGCTATCAACATTCTGATTTTGGACCAATTTTGGGAAAGTCAATCTGATAAGCAATCAATGAGGCCCTGAGATCTGACATTTCCATGTAAGTACAGTTCTTTTGCATCTAGTGGGAGTCAGTTCAGAACTAATCGTATCAAATTATCAAAATGGCTTCTGGGAAAATCCCAAACTTACAGTTTGATCCCCTGAAGCTGTTAGTATTTTGGTATCTTCCTGCGTGAAAAAGGGAAAGAAAAAATTATCAGCACTGATCAAGAGAAAGCGACAATGAGAGTATTAGCAGTAGAAACCAAGTCTTTTTTTTTACAGTATTGCTACAGTTGTACAAATCAAGAGAAGTTACTTCCTATTTCAGGCCATCCCATAAAATGAGGTCATTCCTTCGACTACTAACGGCCTAACCGCCGGAAGCTTCTCTTATGCTCCAGTTTTCAAGCCCAGCAGTAATAGAAAAGCACACATTGCGTGACAAATGGTATTGGTGCTATGACATACAGCATTAATTATGCCTAGCGCGAAATTGCTTTCCTCAACTATCAAAGCTTCAGATTTGAGCAGAGCAGGCAGGCATTAAACGGAAACAAAAGGCTAGTAATTTGCAGAGATTAAATTAAACAGATTATAACTCCGGTACAGGTAAAAGCAACAGGAGAAAGAAAGCCAGGGGAAGCACCTTGATCCAGCATATATCGAATATGGCGTTCTGATGAGCAACCCAATCGCCGATCCTAGCTTTATCTACAAGAGGAGCGATCCACAAAAGAGTGAACTTTCCAGGTGAAAACAACCCTAAGAAAAGTAACGAGAGGCAGAACAATGGCCATCGAATGCTTCACCTGCATTTTCTCGGCAAGACGTCGAGGGCGAAGACTTCGGGCGAGTGTCAAACAAGCTCACGTATCCATCCTCGTCGGATACGGCCAGAAAGTACGAGTACCTACTCGTCTGAACAAAAAAAAAAAAAAAAAGATGCGAACAAAATGGATCAATCCTACTGAACCCGCAGCTGAAATCCGCGAGATCGATCGATCGATCGAGCAAAAATTCCTCAGAAAAACGCGAACCTGGCAGAAGGACAGGGCCAAGGGGGGCGTCTCGTCGCCGTGGTGCTCGACCGCGACCGCTCCGACCTCGCTCATCACGGCCGTGGAGTCGGCGACGTACGGCCGCTTCCGAACTGCGGGGAAAATCCACAGCTCGACATAAGCAATCCGCCGCAACAATTTCGAAACACACGCGAACGCAAGCACACGCAAGCAAACAGGTACCTTTGAAACCGGTGAGCTCTCTGGATCGGATGCTCCGGAAGAAGGATCCGGACGAGCTCTGGATCTCCATCTCGGCGAACGGCGGAGGACGGCGGGGGAAGACGGAAGAGAGCGGCGGCCGGTCGGGATTGAGCGATCGCTTCTGCTTCTTTCCCCCCCTCCTCTTTCTGAGAAGTTCTTCTAAGTCTTTGTTTTTGTTTTTTTTTTTTTGGCGCTGGCGACGTTGAAGAGATCGTTCGGAGTTGGGCGCCAGCGACTGGCGGGAAACTTCGAAAATCATTTCGGCTGGCGGTGCGGTCGCGCGGCGCGCCAGCGTGAAGTCGGATTAAAATGAAAAATGTATTTTTGGTTAGGTTAAAAAAGCTAACGGAAATCTTAAATTATGCTCGCCATGACGCATTTGCATATTTTTATGATGCCAAAAATCCCAAATTTACATCCTCTTTTGACATTAAAAATCTTACTATATAGACTCTAAAATGCAAACATAGAGCCCACATTACTCAAGTATAAATAAAAATGACATCGTTTTTTTTTTAAAGTTATCAAACAAAACCTTAATGAATAAAAGTGTCGCCATTTATATATTTTGGAATTTTTTATGTTACAAAAAATTCAGGGTAAAAGTGTCATAGAGCATAGGTTGGTTTTTTTTTCCCTTTTTTTTAAGTCGATCTCTTTTTTAAAATTCTTCTTTATCACCCCATGTCTTAAAAATTACTAAAAAAATTAAAAAATTGCGATTACCTCTTAAAAATTATCGACCATTTATGAAAAATTATGTGATTCCAAAGCTCGCATATTTTTTAAAGTTTCATAAACAAATTATTTGAGTTTTTAGGGCTTTTATATTATAATAGGAATGATGTTTCAAACCTTCTTATCTCGATATCTAGAAAAAAAAAAAAAAAAAAAACTCATGTAATTAAAAATCTTGCCTTGGGAAATTTCAAATTTCACACATGAAAATATTTACTTGATCAATTAAGAGATATCCATCGGTTAAAAAATACATCAATTTATTTTATAATCAGATAATGCAAATAAATCAATTTATTTTCTGACCAGACAATGGAGATACAAACGCACACGGTGTTTCAGTATCGTATTGGAAATATGTGAGTTCAAAATCCACCGTGTTGATTGTTCTTCTTGAAAAGGAAATCCCTCGTTCAGGTCCGCCCCTTCAAAAATTATCACGGGTCCAAAATCATTTGCCCAAACTGGTCCATGTTATAGATGGCCTATTGGTATCTATTTATCGACACTGTATGCTCATGCGGTGGCGTTGCCTTGCCCATATCAAAATATGTATTTTTCGGCTTATAGGAGAAAAAAGCTAAGTCTTTTTAAAACAAAATCAAGAGAATTCAATCTATTAATTGGAACTTACAAATAGAAACTTGGGGTGTGATTTAACCAAAATTTCCCGTAATTTGGAAAGTGACTTATAAATTATCTAAAAGCCACTCGCATAAAATTACTGATGGAATAAAATAATTATGAGGACCTCTTAAAAGCCATCAATCTTATTTTTAAATTTCTTCGATTTCAAAGCTCGCATTTCTTCATAAGGTCCGGAAATATGTCATTTGAATGTTGGTGCTCCGATACTTGAGACAACATTCGTGACATTATTGTTCAAATATCAATATATAAAATAACTCGAGTAATAAAAAAAAATTTCTCACTTTAGCAATTTTAAAATACATGATGAGAAAAATACTTTTACCCAATCGATTAAGATATATCCATCGGTCGGAAGAAAATCACACGATTAACATACATATACAAAAGGTATTTTCAGATATTATATTGGGTGTGTAAACTAGGGGTGTGTATGGTTCGGGCAGTGGTTCCCGACCTAAAACCGAGAATCACCCGCTAATGACCGATTCCGAAAAATTAGAATCGAAATCCCATTTGTTTTGTTGCGTGGATCCACCGAACCGGACTGCTTGGGTCCTGGTTTGGTTTCGAGTGGATTCATGGAACCAGTCTCACAATAATAATAATATCATTTTTTAAATCCCTCCATGGAATCGGTTTCCTCGCAAACCCTAGACCTATTATTCTCCTCCTCCTCTTGCAACCCTGAGTTTTGCCCACCAATTGCTTTGGCGTTTTGTTAAGGTCCGTTTTAGACTTTTTAACTTATGGATGTCTCCATTTGCTTGACGTTTTGTCAAGGGGGTTCGTGCATGGCTTGCCTTTTGATGCTGGGTAACCTTTTTCGAGAAGAGTAAAGCGAGGATAGGATGGAAGGTCTTTATCCGCTGCCAAGGAGGATGAGTGAGGATGCATGCATAGCTCCCTATAAATAAGTAATTTCAATTTTGTTCAATATTAAAAATTAATCAATCCAGGTGGATGGGTGGATCCACCCATGTAACCGGAACCTGACCAGGTTTCACTCAAGAATCACCTGGGTTAAGGTAGTTCCGGTGGATCCCGATTCTTTTGCACATCTCTAATGTAAACTCTCGATCACAATATTTTCTAAATCCAATCTCTCTTTACAATATGAATTTTATGAGCCAGATCAATTGATCTTCCCCAGAAAAGGATTTGGATCTCTCGTTCAAGCTCGCCCACTGAAAAAAATAAAAATAAATAAATCATCAATTTGTCACGACAAGCCAAACGGGTCCATATCATGGACAGCCTAGCAGTACCAGCTTATCATCCGACGTCGGGAAGATGACCGGGTCCAACCCGGGCGCGTCCACGGATCAGGGAGTCACCCGACTGCGACCGCTCGGCAGCCGTATAGGGACAAATCTGGGCCCGAAGCCCCTTCCTGGGCCGAGCCCACATGGCCCCCGACGGAAAACGACATCGCATTGGGCAACTCCCCCCACGTACGGCGCTGATTCGTCGCTTTCCGGAAACACGAGAAATGACAGCAGCAAAAACACACCGGGGGGGTGGTTCCACAGTTCCGTCGAAAATTGATGCTAGAAAGATTCTCATCCAAGGATCCCCCAGAAAATAAAAATAAATAAATAAAAAAAACCCCGAAAAAGCAGCGGGAAATAGAGCCGTTGCTAGGTTTACCTCGGAAATTTTGGCGCCAAAATTCGGCAGCCCGTAAATTCCCGGGCAGCCGCCTTTTCAAGACTTTCAACTCTCCTCCTCCTCTTCAAACCTAAAGAAATCGTCGTCCGCTTCGGTATAAAAAGTTCCCCTTTTCTCAAATTCCTTCTTTTGACCCCAGTATCCATCTCCTTTTCCCCCGTCCAGCCCGTCTCCTCCGAGCAAAGATCCTTCCTTTCGCCTCCGTTCTCCGCCGCCCGCCGCCGTTTCTGTCCTCGTCCTTCGACTCCGTCGGCCTGACCGGCGAAAAGAAGCCCGGGTTTGGCACCGTTCCGGGGGGCGCGAAGCTTCGTTCTTTTGTTTTGTTTCTTTGTTGGTGGGCGCGAAATGGGGGTCTCGAAGATGTCGCAGGCGGACAGCAACTCCTCGGAATCGGAAATCAAGAAGTGGGTCGTCTCCGGCGTTGTGGTCAAGGCGATGAAGCCGATAAGCACGACGAGGGCGGCGAGGTCGTCGAGGGACGGCGGCGAGGGCGACGACGCGGACGCGGCGCGCTCGACGACCCCGACTTTCAAGGAGGCGAGGATACCGGAGAAGCTGCCGTGCCCGCCCGCGCCCCGGAAGAGGAGGCCGCCTCCCTCGAGCTGTCACATGCTGAGCGGCGTGCGGGAGTTCTTCAACCCGCCGGATTTGGAAGCCGTGTTCAAGCGCCATGTGGAGAGAGCCAAGTGACACAAGGCTGGCACAAGGCTAGGGTGTAGTTCATAGTTTAGACCAACTTGTTTAGGATAGGATTTGCTCTGTTTTTGCTCCTCCTCCTCTTCTTCTTCTTCTTCTTCTTCTTCTTTTCTTTTTTGGTCTTTTTTTATTTTTTAATGGATAGGATTAGGATTAGGATCGATGTACAAAGAATATGAAATTTCAATGAAATGAATGTCGTAGTTGAGTCCATGACTCGAAGTGCTCCGTTTTCTTCGCATTCTAAGGATGTATTCATGTTTTCTTTTACCAATCTTGCACTCTGAATCTCACTGCTTAATTCGGAGATGGTGAGGTTCATCTGTTACGCCGAACATTTCTTTGTTTTTTCTTTTTGACGAGGGTACCTGAGTGACATAAGCGTATCTTATCGTCTCATCTGCCCATTTCGTCTTCATCGATCAAGCAGCACATGACAGATTTTCTTCTGCGTTATCACCTTTTTTTTTATTAGGGCCAAATTTCGGATTTTGGATTATTATTTTGGCATGTTGCACTTTGGGGGTTTTTTATTGTTCACGGCACGACCCAGGTTTCTCTTGCTTTTGCCCTTTAAAGCTTTGCAATTAATTTCCTCATCTTTCGGTCCTGCCTGGTGCCCGCGCTCTGGTCTGCTCTGCTCTCCTCTCCATACTCATCATTTATGAGGAAATTATTGGGGCATCTTGTAAGTTGAGCCATCCTTTGAATTCAACTTCGCCAGAGGACACTCAAAGAAGAGATTCCGACCCTATGCTCGATTATAATAGAAGTTATTAAAGACGCTGCTGCTGCGCATCCTCCCGATTCGTGTTCTACGTGCCTGCGCCTGTGCATCACTTCGCCCGCCGTAAAAAGGGTAACTCGACAACCCCCACAGACGCATCCATCCAAAATTACACGAACTCGATCCAAATCGAGTCGAGGGTATTCATTACTCGGCTTGGCTGTTTACGTTACGTATTCGAGCCAGCAATCTTGACTCCTCTGCTGTCTAGTACTGCGCCGATACGCTGGTCCACCGGCTGCGAGTTTTTCCAACACGAGTTGCTTGTCCAGTACGGGTTCGATCGAGGAGACAAATGGGCGATCTTTTTCCATGGCTGAGATGATGCACGGACGTTTCGCAGGCGGTGGGGGAGGGGAGAGAGAGAGAGAGAGAGAGCGAGAGAGAGACGACACTCGAAAGAACCTTAAGCTTAAAGTACCGAGTTGGGAGGGACTTTTGGTCTTTTCTATGTCCCACCTTTGGCTAAAAAACCCTCCAGTGCTGTGCTGCGTCGAGCCAAAGTGCCCTCTCGTAATGCGCTTCTGATTGCAATGGCATCGGCCAGACAGGAGTTCTCTCTCTGGCCTCGGCGTGACAGAATCCTATGTGGGGTTCGGACAGCACTCTCTCTCTCTCTCTCTCTCTCCTTCTTTCTTATTTTTTACTTGGTAATAGATATTTTCCCGTGAAATAATATTTTATAGGGTTAATTCTATTGAAAACTCCAAATTAATACATTTATAACAAATTTGTCATAAACTCTGGATGCATTTATTATAAATTTATCATTCGTTCATTTCCGTTAAATTTTACTATCAAATTACTGAATTGAATAACATTTTGAGTTTATCTTCTGTTTGTCAGGGGTATTTTTATTTTCGGTCGATGTCATGATTATATCCAATTTAACGAAAACTAACGAAAGGTAAATTTATTATAAATGTATCAATTTGAAGTTTTTAGTGGTTAAAATTTGGTTTTTGATAAATTTATCATAAATGTACCAATTTAGAGTTTTTCATTATTTGTATTCTATTATAAATTAGTTTGATGTATTGTAAATATGTCGAGCGATGATTTTTCGAGAGCATATTTGCACGACAAAATCCATGAGATTATGGTTGCGATTGTAGATAAGGTCTAAGGTGTGCCCGTCACGTACCAAAGACGTTTCAAGTCTCTCTGCCCATTTGTAAAGTGGAGAATAAGGTTGTCTTTGCAGCACGGGGCTGAGCTTTATGGGGATTAGGGAGAACCTTTCGTGAAAGTATGTGTTGGTAAAAGCTCTTTGCATGTTTGATTTTCTTAGGGGGCCTCGCTTTGTCTTTGCGAGAGAGAGAGAGATGTTCAAATTGGGATATGAATAGAGTAATATTCATGTTGACCCTGCTAGTGCAATGGAGACTGCTTTATGCCCTTTTGCCTTTGCTGATGAGGAAAACCCCAAGCGAATGTCATCCAAGAGATTAGTGATGAGGTTTGAGATAGACCGGTAGCTTCTTAATGAAGTGATCGTTGCTATATTATCCATGACTTTGTCACTTGAATTTCGAGAATACCATAGTTTTGATTGGCTTATAATTCCATGCATAAGGTAGATTTTTGGTTAGGGGATCTAATGAGTGGAGCTTCTCGCTCTATGAGTCTCAATTATTTTAACGACTTATGCGGTCTGTGCATTTGATTTATCGTTGTCTTTTTTTTTTTTTTTTTGTCTCTTGCTTTCAAATTTAATTTTTCTTAACCGTTTGATTTGTGCAATCTAGTCCTCACACTCATGATGGCAAGTGACCGTGCCGACACCAAGTCTCATGGCCCTACCATTGCTATCCCTCGCTGGTGGTTGTTCTGTTGGATATATTGTTAATATAATCCAAAATAATATTTCACATACAAGTCCAAAAAGTGAAAGCATGATTATTTGGGTCCATATGAGTTGGATCCCAATAACTTGCATATAAAAACTCTAGAGTTTTCCTACGCTGGAGTTAACATTGTTGAGCGTTCCAAATTTGACGTCTCTTGGTGTAATACTTCAAGCAACCGTTTTTTCTCTCTCAAACTTATAACCTCCAACAAGTTCAAGGCCCACGACCACCACCTCCCTTCCTATCTTGTCCTGCAAGTTATTTTTGCATTCCCCTACATTGGCTTCGTGCATGGCAATTTTGTATTGGAAGGGTGAAGCGTGGATAAGTTATACTATGTCAAAACTATTTCCATGCTTCACGTATCGCTCATCCAGCTGTAAAAATGAACGAGATGTTGTTTGCCGCCGACGGCGAATGTAAAAGAAGTGAATGATTTTGTTTTGTCTTATGGTGCTTTATTCTTATCGGACCAATCTAAGTGTTCCAATAATGCAAACACCACTTAGATTATAGAGACCTTATTGTAAAATAAATCAAATGAAACTCTTTCTTCAAATTTAATTCCTCTTAACTGTTTGATTTATGCAATCCGGTCCTTGCACTCATGATCGCTATCACTCACTCGTGGTAGTTCGGAGGCCACAACCGCCACCTCCCTCCCTATCTTATAAACGAAATGCTCTTTACCGCCAACAGTGAATGTTAAAAAGGCACATGGTTTTTGTTTGTCTAGTGATATCTTATTCTTATTGGACCAATCTAATCGTTCCAATAATTCCAAACGCCACTTAGATCATAGAGACCTTATTGTAAATAAATCAAATGAACTCTGTCTTCACGTGGGCATCTCACTATGGTCTCTCGCTCCCATAGTTTTGCAAATATATGTTAATCTCGCCACCTTGGATTTCCCCACGTTCGTACGTTCATCACTAGTAGGTGCGTCCAAAGCTAATGCGAAGGCGTATATTATTGGCTAATCCCGCTAGCATTATTGACTTTGATCTCATAAAAAATTCCCCGAATATAAGGAAATAATTGAGGGAATCTCGCCTAATTATTCATCAGTGGTCCCTCCCTTAAGACAATGTTCTTATCCAGGACCCCAAAAAAAAAAAAAAAAAAAAAAAACAAAAGGCATATTCTAAAGGGCTTAAATTAAATATTTAGATATAGAATCCAAGCAGCACCCTGCCCTATCGAAATGGTCCGTTAAAGAACATGAGCTAACACGTTTCTTGGAACTACGCGTGATCAAAGCTTATGAATTCTCTTTTTCGGCGAGCTCGATGTTCAAGGAATTGAAATATTTTCCTAATGGACTCAACAAATGTTTGAAGGCGGGCGTTTGTTTCGTAAAAAAAATGAATGATTCGAAAAATATTTTCCTAAAAATGATCGCTTAAATATTCACGAATGGTCCCCTAAGACAATGTCCTTATAGGGGACCCAAAAAAAAAATGCATATTGTAAAGGGCTTAAATTAAATATCTAGATATAGAATTTTGACGACGCCCTACCGTATCAAAACGGTTTATAAAGAACACGAGCCGAACATGTTCCTTGGAAATACGCATAATCAAAGCTTGCGAATTCTCTTTTCCAGCGAAGTCGGTGTTCATGCAGTAAAAACATTTTCCTTACGAACTCAACAAACGTTTGAAGGCAGGTGTTTGTTTCGTGGAAGAAATGAACGATTCATAAGATGTTTTCTAAAAACCATCACTTAAAGACAATGTTTTTATATAGGACCCAAAGACCAAAAAAAAAAAAAAAAAAAACACATATTTTAAAGGGCTTAACTTAAATATCTAGATATAAAATCTTGACAATGCGCTACTGTATCGAAATGATTTGTTAAAGAATATGAGCGAACATTTCTTTGATATATGCTTAATCAAAGCTTTCAAATTCTATTTTCTGACGAGCTCGGTTTTCACTCATTTGAAACATTTTCCTAACAAACTTGACGGATGCTTGGAGACGCTCATTTGTTCGCCTAAAAGTGAATAATTTGAAAAATATATATTTTTTAAAAATGATTGCTTACATTAATAGTAGGTATGGTTCCAAGGTAAAATTAGGAAGCTCATAATCAAACTAGTGAGAATTGGTCCCGTTTTAGATTTTTAGATATGATAGGGAAGTTCCAAATTCCCGATGGAACCCGGAACTTAAATTAAGTTTTTGTATTTTTTATGTTTTACGTCTTCGTGCAATCCTGGAACACCACATGGCGTCCAATGATTAATAAATTATGGCAAATTGTGAACATTAGAGATAATGATTCATTACAATTGTCAATTAAGAATATTGATGAAACTTCAATAGATCTTGAAACAGATCCCGAAATCTATAAGATAGGTTTCGGGTCCATAATATGTGACACAGGTTTAAAGTTTTAAAAATTAAGAAACTAATTTCAATAGATAAGTTTTAAATGAAATATGAAATCGCTCATCCTTAATTTAAATCGCTTGAAAAATGAATTAAACATAAACAGCCGAAACAGATCCGGATCGTTCATTTCCCTGCGAGGCAAACGGGGCCTTTCGTAAGCGCTTACGTGCCCGAAATGGTTCGGCTAATGTGCTGAAACTAGGGGTTAATTACGGGCAGTGAGAAATGTCAATCATGGAGGGGGACAAAGAACGAATGGACAGGAGTCGGGACTGGCTAGGGGGAGGGGGCTGCTAACGGAGGAGGAGGAGATGATGATGATGATGATGATGATAATGATGAGATTTTAATGCGTTGGGGTTCGCGAGGTGGGGGGAGAATCCAATGCATGGGAACGGGGACGGCTCTCGTTTGAGGAATCCTATGACGGAAGATTCCGCCAATAACGCTTTTCCCATCTCAAACACCCCCAAAACATAAATAAATAAATAAATAAAAATTAAAAAAAATAATAAAATTGGAAAATATGTCGTGGTCGAACGCCAATCAAAAATCTTTCGACTCAACGCGGTTTCCAACTCAGGTGTCCCTTTCTCTCTCTCCGGTCGTGTCTGTGGTGTGGGTTTGATGGCTCTCTTAAATCTTTTGGCGGGAAGGTCTTTTTTTTTTTTCTTTTAGTTTTCGACACTTCTTGAATTTCCGCCAACATATGAAAGTAAGAAATAGATAAACTAAAAGGCGGTTTGTTTCACTGAAGACTTTATGATTAAGGAAAGTATTTTCTATCTATGGAAATTATTTTCCAGAATTATTTTCGAGAAAAATGTTTAGTTTTTATTTGTTTAGTGGTTTAGATAAATGAATTTCCTTATAAGTAAAAGGGAAAGTCGTTTTCCCCAATCTATGCTTGTTATTTTCGATCCTTCGTTTGAAATTTTTTTTCATAGATCGATTGGTTTTCCGTTGTCCAAGTTCCAGAAAATTGGAAAATAATTTCTAAAAAACAGTTTCTTCTTAAACAAAACAGATCATAAGAGTGTTTGCTTCATAAAAAATGAATACTTTGAGCAATATTTTTCCAAAAAATGTTTGGTTTTATTGATTACAAAAATGAGTGCAGGAAAAATATTTTCAACATTAAAAATGTTAAAATATAAATAGTTGTTGATAATGAAAATGTTATTCGTTGATTAATTATTTCAAGCTATGTCATTTAGAAAATGTTTTCGAAATTATTCATTTTCATTAAAACGAATAGAGTCTGAAAAACATCAACTCTGTGGGCTAGAGTTAGTGGAGAGAGCCAGTGATGATTTTTTTCAAAAGAGATGATTTTTTTTTTTTGGCAGTGATGTAATTGCGAATTGATAATTTAATCAAATCGACTTTTACAAGAAAGCAAAAGACCTTCTAGACATAAGGATTTGATGCAATGAAGCATGCCCTGTTCTATGCTCCTCCAAAAATATCCTCGTGCCAATTGTTACCCTTAGATTAAGGTGATTCAATGTCAATAGTCTACTTACACTTCGGTCACATCAACCATGAGATTGAGCATGGCAAGTTGGCCGTGCTCGAGTCTCCATTGGACCCTAGAATTGGCCCACATGAGCACAACCATTATTTTCAAAGATGTGCAAATACTCTCACATGTTTATGATTGGTTGAATTTCGAAATCACCTTCTTCTTTTTCCTCCCTGTTCCTACGATTTTAGAGGAAAAGGTGAAAAAGACTGGATTGTGTTCACATTCAAACCCCTAAATTATAGCTCTGACTTCAGGAAAATCTTTCCTTGCTTTTGACCGTGGACGGGGGATCGCTGTTATTTCATAATTAGCCTCGGAGAGATTGATTGACGGGCGACGATACGAACAATTAATGCCGACGGATCCGATGCTGTGGACTTTCCGGGGTTATCTCGTTTGACCCTCAGTTTTCGATTTTCTTTATTTTAATTTTATCGCGGTTTTGACGATGGTATTTTAAGCAATTGAATCCCAATGCGTTGACCTGTGTAATCCAATAATTTTTTTCTCTTTCTTTTAAAGATTCTTTCTACCGCTTATTGGACCGACCGTCTAAACTCCTGACCGAGCTCGTCTTGGAGCCCACTTAGCCTATCGAAATGCGACATGGGTTTGGGCTGCAGATGTTGAAGTCCACCTGAAAGATTCGACCAGAAAAAGCGTGCATCCGAGAAGATCGTAGCCAAAAACACTCTGCAACGCTGGAGAAGAAACCAGAACTTTATGGACATGTATTATCACATGCATGTATTTTCCATTAGTTTGAGTGCTGCTATGCTTACGTTCAATCACCTAGGGCCCGACTACTCTCGAAAGAATTGCTCCATCTGCCGTTTTCATTGCATGTTGCATTTTATGTGATTGACCGATGAAGAAGACTTTTAGTAATGTGCAAAACGCAAATGGAGTTGGTTTTTTCTTAGCAACTCCAGTGTTTTCCTAACAAATAGCTAAGTTACCAGTGAACGGTCGGATTACCCCCAGAAAGGAATGAAAGCTGGGCTGCCTGATAGCTAACTTGATAAGGCGTCTGAAAGTTGCAGTTTCTTGTAGGGCATTTTAAGTATGTACATGGGTTTGAACTAGATTATCATCCACGCCAATGGATTTTTTACTAACACGAGAAAAGAAGTTTAATGGCGGTTTATGCTTTCGTCTTGCAGGTTTGCCGTCAAGATGCAGAGATTCTGTCCTGGCAATCTCGCCAGGCTTACCTCTATCTCTCTTTCATTATGCTACTCATCAGTTGCATGGCACTATCGAGGTTCGTGGGATGGCCTTCTGTGCAAATTTATTGGCATTGCCGAAGATTTGGTTCCTGAATGCTCTTGACTGTTTAATCATCCTGCTCCTTTGCAGCTAAAATAGTGGAAGATAGACATCACTGTTGGACGTGAATGTTACTGGTTTTGCAGTGCCTGGGTCTTTCATTTTGCCTTTATACATGGGACGCTTGCTAGTTCTGTGGGAATTCATGTTTTGTCTGACATTAATGGGGAAGCTTTCTTTCTCCAAAATTGCCATCTTTAGCAGCGCAAAGGTCGGTAATGCTGACCATCCTCGCCATTAAATTGTTTAACTGCTCGTTCCCTTCCATGCAACATGCGTCTAGCTTTGCAGGTTCTAGTATCAGCCCCACTGTGCAGGAAAATAGTTCAAAAGGTGAGGATTCCAATTAGGAAGATAGTTGTCTTTGCTGCAGCATCTTGTTCTCTTTTTTTCTCGCTGCCTGAGTTCAACAGGTGAGAATTCGCGTCAGGAAATTCTGTAGAGCATTGGAGGAAGATCCGTTTAAGCCAGTCTTGGATTACTATGATGGTCCCAAGTTTTGTCTCGAGCTCTTGGTTTCAGGGGTATCCATTGATTCTGCGGTATCAAACGCTTTTGCATATGCTGATAGATTCATTAGCTGGCCAGTTCTTTGCAGAACCTCAACTTACTATACCCATGCGATCAAGCGAGATCTGATATTTTTTCAGCAAAGACGTCTTCCTCAAATACTTGTAGATTCTTGTAGTTAAACGACAACAAAGCAAATTTGATTTTTTTTTTTCTCCATCTTCTTGGAAATCCAGAAAAACAAAATTACAAGATTACTCACTTACCCGTCTGATCAATCTAAGGAGCAGAGAATTAAATTTGAAGAAACTATTAAGATAATAATGCATCAATCTCACTGGTCATTACTAAGTTATTCAGACCTAAAAAAAAAAAAAAGGCAGCTGACAACCTTACTGCAATAAAAAGCATTGACATATCAATATGTTAAAATCCGACCAACAAGGCTGAGATAATGCTTAAAGAAGTAACTAAGACTCTCTGATCGTCTTGTTCAGCACCACGTGATAATCGTGAAACTGATGATTGCCCTGTGAAGAAGCCTGCATCATCTGGGTCGGGATCGGATTGCATTGCATCACTGAGAGCGGCGCTGGGGGTGGGGCTGGCTGGACCATCGGTAGATTCGGTACATTGTGGCATGCCCCGAAGCTCGGAGTACTCCCCGACACATCGCCCAGAATGGGGCTGTATGCCGACGTTTCCGAGAGCATCATCCCCTCCAGGTTTAGGTTGGTGAACTGGAAGTTCTGCTGAGGAGGGACATTGCCACAAAGGCAGTGGTTCGGGTATTGGATCCTTTGTCCCCACCACTCGCTTGGCATCGAGATTGAAGAATTGGCTTCTGGATCAAAAAGGGGTTGCTGCTGCTGCATATGATATGGCAAGTCGAGATGTAATGGGTTGACATCAAGTGGTGGCGGCTGCTGCTTCATTGGCATTGGCGCAATCTGGTTCTGAAACAAGCCATTCATGTGATGATGATACACAAGATCATCTGCATGCATGATGTGGTGATCAGACAGATAGCCCGATGCTCTTCTCATCGCATCCTCCTTCATCGTGGCCAGCCTCGCCTTGGCTGTCTCGAGCTTGTGGCCGAGAGAGCCCAACAGCCTCCTCAGGTCGTCCTCGGAGAGGCCCTCGATCGGCGCCTCCGAGACCGGGTACTTGACCTTCCAGTTCGCTAGCCGGGCCTTGGCGAGCTCAGCATCAACCTTCCTCTTCCGGTTCACAAAGAACTCGGGCAGCCCGACCGTCCTCTTGGCACGGCGGTCCGCCCCCTCATTCCTGTACTGCTCGATGACGAGCTTGACCTTCTCAGGACTCGCAGGCCAGACCATGGGCTCGGTGGCAGCGGCAGACCCTTCGGGGCCATAGATGATCATGCACGCATCGACACCGCACAGGGTGGTGAACTCATGGGCTTTCTTAACGAGCCCCTTCTTCCTCTTTTCATAGGTGATCCTCCGTGCTCTCTCTTTGGGGATAAGCTCTAAAGCCAATTTGCCACGACCCATGTCTCAAAAACTTCGATTTTTCTTACAAGTCTACTTTTTTTTTTTTGGGGTGGGTAAGATCTGCAACAAAATAGCTAATAAGTTACATGGTTAGAGAATTTCCAAGGAGAGAGAAAATCGCCAGCAAATAAAGAAAAAGACAGCATATGAACTTTCCTTTTTCTTATATTCATAGATAAGAGCACAAGAGGCAAAAACCATTCACAGCTTACAGGCTGACATTCCTGATTCGATCAGCTCTCCCTTCCCCCCACATCACGCACACAAAATACAAAGAGACACACCATTACCCCGATGCAAGAAAATCCCCATCTCTCTTTCTCTCTCTCGACTTTCCAAAAACCGAAGTTGACGAATTGTACAGGTTTAGGGCAATAGAGAAAGAACGAAGGCAGAGAGAAAGAAAAGGTGTACTAAAAGCCAAGAAGGACTCGAGTCTCCCACCCGAGCGTTCTCTACTACGCACAAGAACGAGTGAACTGGGATCGAGAAGGTGAAGAAAACTGATCGGCCCCAGAAAAGTTGGCACGGCTTCGAATGTGCCCGGCTTCTCCTCAGTGGTGGAGAATTCTGCGCAGGGCCAACCGCGAACGGCAGAACCCACGAAAACTAAGAACGGGAAGATTCAAATCCAGAAGAAAGAGAGAGAGAGAAGAGACTGTATCGCGAGTGTTTTTGGAAAGTCGAAAGACAGAGAGAGACAGATTTTACTGCTCGGGGGAAGTAGAGGGAAGAGTATATATCAAAGAGAGAGAGAGAAGTATCGACCGATTGTTTTTGGAAAGTCTTGGAGAGAGATACGATCGCTCGGCGAAGAAGAGGAAAGATTATATATCAGAGAGAGAGTATCGCAAGTGTTTTCTTGATCAAATAAGGAACGTTGGCTTCCCTCTCGTGCTTGGTTTTGAATATGTACGCTAGGTTAGGGTTTGTTCATAGCAATCATGAACTAAATGAGTCCTTGTCACAATTTTTTTTTTGGGTCGATTTTACTCTATTTTTATTCTAATTCTTACTCTTAAACTTTTGTCTTACCTCATTGTAGGGCATGGGAGTCGAAACTCACTTCTGAAACTAAATTGTCCCTACTCAACCCCAAGAAAGCGAGAATTTGAATCCCTTTCATGTTGAAGGATGGTCGCCACCGGCGAAACCCCAAAGTAGTTTCGCCACAAGTTGGAACACCTTCAAAAAGTGCTTGGCTTTTGTAATATGAACTTTAATTAATCATCCGTTATTCGAAGGAAAACCGTCTCTAGAAAATTGATTTCAAACTAACTTTTCGGTGTTTGAACGATGGAAAAACTAATCGATTTACAAAAAATGTCTTTTATAAATAGAAAACAACAAATTTAGATTAGGAGAAAACGATTTCCCCTTCTAGTAATGAGGAAATCACTTTTCCTAAATTACCAAGCAAATAACCATTGGGGTTTGCTACCCTTAATGGCCAGAGGGAGACTTTGAATCCAACATGAAAGGGAGGGTGGGGATTTAGAATCCCTCTCATCTTACCGTCCGGTTAGTTGGGGAATAGAGTAGGACGATTTTTACCAAGCAAATGAAAATGGAAAAATATTTTCCTTTAACCTGAAGTTTTCAATGAAACAAATGCACTCTAAATGTGTCTTGAACTGATCTTCTTTCTTTATACAATGAATCATCTTATCTATTCTTTTCTTTTTGCGCCATGTGCATCTTAATTATTCACATTTGGATGTGAGATATGCATTTACATTGAAATAAAGAAAATTCTTTGAAGAGATGGGATATAACTTTTGAGGGACATACAGTTTCGCTATCGGATTTTTTGTGCCTACGTAAGAGATAATGAGAAATATAATGGATGATGCACGTAACTGCAACCTAATTAATTGATTAAGTAAAATGTTCCAAGAAAGTCCGTAATTGATCCAAATGTAATGCCTAATCAGAAATCCTATGCATCGCATGGGTTTTGCGCCCACCTAGAATAAATATAAGAAGAACAGAAGAAATCTTTATAGAACGGAAATTTTCTCAATTTCGTAAATTTACTATTAATTGTCCGCTTTACATTTTATCTTAGAATAGGTGCATTCACCTAATGATGCGTAGTTGAATTAAATTTTGCACTTACACATTTACAATATAGCTAGAATGGCTGTGCTTAGTGTAATTTGATACATTCTAACGAGAAAGCACCAAAACATTTGAATCTTCACCCATTTTGATATAAAGGATTGGTAATAATCGACTGGACATGGACCTATTTGCGAACGAATGAAATGCTAGCCAGTGAATTAGAAATGATTAATTAAGATAAAAAAAAATGTTCTTCTTTTATAGATCAGTCAAATTCTGCGCTTATGAAGCAACCAGGACAAATCCCAGGTAATTCTATACTGTATCATAATAATTAACGAACTAGAATGGTTATAGCTTTCCAAGAGTATGTGAATAATAAAGGATACGCATGCTCATCACAACTTCTTAAGACAAGATATCTATTAGCCGAAGACAAAGGACAGCCCAGCAAATCAATCCAAGAGAGGGAAACATAGAGAGTTCAGATTTCTTTCCGAGAAAAAGAGAATTCGAGTTTGTCGATAGTACACTCATTCGTAATTTCAACAAATCATGTGCTAATTGATAATTTGTGCAACGAGATTATGAATAAAAAAACCAAGAGAAAAAGGATATGTAGATTAATTGGTGGTAACGTGGACTTTCCTAAATGGGCGGAAAGTTTTTGGCCCATCCACAAATTATTTTAAGAATTTCTTTTGAAAATTACAAATCCGAACCAGTTATAGGGCAAGCTTGTTAACACTCTCGTCTGGTGTTTTGACCTTATGATATGTTATTAAGTAAAGAGGTGAAGAAAAAAAAAAAACGAGGCGAGCTTGTTTGACATAGAATCATTCTAAAATTGAGCTCGCCTCGTCCCATTTGAGCACCTCCAGCAAAGACAACACATGACGCTGTGCCTTATTATTATTTTTTTGGGTCATAAATATGACCTTCGTTGCTAATTAAAGGACTGATGACAAGAGTTTCTGAAATCGAGACATAAAATCAACCATAAGTGATAGACGGTGATGCCTGGGTGGTCTGGCGAAGTGCGTATGGTAGACGACGGCGAAATTTCATTCAATGTTTGAGTGACGCCATTCTTTTGTTGATTTTTAGTGCTAATGTTGAAGGAGGATGAGTTCAAGTTTTGGGTCGGGCGGAGAGAGCTTCGGGCAGAGAGGGGCTGAGGAGAAGAGGGAATAAATCAAAAATAGAATAAGCCCAAAAAAAATTTGAAAATGGGCTGCGTTTTTGGGGCTGGTCGGTGGGCCAGTGCATCATGGGCCGACGAGAAAAGTGGAGGCTGAGTGGGTTTTTCTTTTTTCTTTTTATTTAAAAAAATCTACGTGGGCCTCTTTGGTTAATTTCGAGTGGGCCTTAGGGCTGGCCTTTTTCGGGTCCAACCTGGACATTATGACTTAAGCTGCCAAAGCACGTTGAAATAGCAAGAACGTAGAAAGAGCCACATCTATTGTTGAGCTCCGTCCCTTAGGAGTGCAGAGTAAAGGCGGACTACCAACATCTAGGGGCATGTTGCAAACAGGGCCACGAAGCTTGTCTGCTTATAAAAATTTGATTTCCTTAAAGTGACGATCTCTTTCGGAAGTCAACTCTGGATATAAATTTATTTTAGTCTTTTTAGAGAGCCTTCAGGTCCCTGTGCAAGGTTGGCCATCTTCTCCAATTCCCTTCGTTCTCAAGGATCACTTGCATCTTTCCCACATTGCAAATCTTCTTTTGCTAATATTCCATAGGCATATTCCTTTTTACCGTAAAAAAATAAAAATAAAAAAAAGATTCGTTCTTAACTCACCGTGAGAACCCAAATTAGGCTTGTGACAGCCCAAGCGACGATGAGCGAGGAGGAGGGATGGTGGTGCGTTTGCGCCTCGGTCCCCGGACGTGCGCAGGGAAGGGGCATGTCTTTTGTCCCATATTGCCTAGGAAGGGAGTTCTGGGCTGCCTTATAAGGCATTGAGACCTCTAATTGTACACGCGCATTTTATTGGGATAGTATGGGCTGCCTTGAGAAATATTTAGTGTCCAAAGCGGACAATATGTGTGTCAATTTTAGTGTACAAAGAGGACAACATGTGTGTCTCTTAAGGTCAAGAGAGATCTTCATCACAGCCATAACTCATTTCATTTTTTCAGAATTACACAGAGCTTATTCTAATGGCGATAGTTGGAGCAAGAACTGTGGTCGGAATCCTAGCTAATTGAAATTAATTGATTTCATTACGAAATTTCTTTCTTGGAGAGTTTAGTTACTTTGTAATTGTTTTTTCATTGAACAGGGAACATCCTATCCTTTTGCCTCTATCTCTCACCATGGTAAAGTTCACTCACCCTTTTTTATTATTTTTAAAGTGCAAAATTTGCGAGTGTGGCGTATTTAGATTATCTAGTATTTTATAAGTAAATTAAGAGCCTTATTTTTGCCTCGACACTATATTAATGATTTATTTTGACGACACCGACTGTCTCCACGGCTCCTTTTCAACTCCACACCCACGACCACACAACCACCCTGGGAATCATCGTGGTTGGTCAGCGGTTGCCGCCCAACCACAACCGTGAACTAGCCACCACCATCTTCGTCGAAGCTTAGCGACCATTGTCGCAGTCGGAGCCCTAGCCACTACCATTTTTGCTTTGGTGAGTGGTTGTACCTCTTGACTGGTTGTGCCTCTTGAGGCTCTTTTCCTTTTGATTCGGTGAGTGGTTGTGCCTCTTGATGGCTTATTCTCGATTCCATTTTCTTTCGTGGCTAGTTGAATTCAGGTTTTGGATTTGTGGCGTGGAACAATGTTTTAAACAATGTTTTCTATGGAGTGTGGCTTATATTTTTACCATGATAAAATCTCCCGGTGATTGACAGTAGCTTGCAGGTTCTCTTTGACAGTAGCTTGCGGGTTCTCTTGGATGGTAGCTACAACCAGAAGACGATAGAAATATCATCGGCTTTTGACTGTTTGTGTGTTGGCTTAAATGAGCAGGTGGCGGTGGGGGTTGTGGTTGTATATCATCGGCGTGTTTCGTTAGGATGCAATATGTGTGTCAGTTTTAGTGTCCAAAGCGGACAATATGTGTGTTAGTTAAGGTCAAGAGAGATCTTCATCACAACGATAACTCATTTTTTCAGAATTACACAGAGCTTGTTCTAATGGCGATGGTTGGAGCAAGAACCGTGGTTGGAATCCTAGGTAATAGAAATTAATTGATTCCATTACAAAATTTCTTTCTTGGAGAGTTTATTTACTTTGTAATTGCTTTTTCATTGAACAGGGAACATCCTATCCTTTTGCCTCTATCTCTCACCAGGGTAAAGTTTGCTCACCCTTTTTTTTTTATTATTTTTAAAGTGCAAAATTCGTGCAAAATTCGTGAGTGTGACGTATTTAGATTATCTAGTATTTTATATGTAAATGTGTCTGTTCTAGCATTCTCTTGCAAAAATGAGGCTTTGCATCAAATGTGATAGCTCAAGTAGAGCTTGTTCTAATGGCGATGGTTGGAGCAAGAACCGTGGTCGGAATCCTAGGTAATAGAAATTAATTGATTTCATTACGAAATTTCTTTCTTGGAGAGTTTATTTACTTTGTAATTGCTTTTTCATTGAACATGGAACATCCTATCATTTTGCCTCTATCTCTCACCATGGTAAAGTTCGTTCACCCTTTTTTTTATTATTTTTTATGTGCAAAATTCGTGCAAAATTCGTGAGTGTGGCGTATCTGGATTATCTAGTATTTTATATGTAAATTAAGAGCCTGATTTTTGCCTTGACACTATATTAATGAGTTATTTTGACGACACTGACTGTCTCCACGGCTCCTTTTCAACTCCACACCCACGACCGCACAACCACCCTGGGAATCATTGTGGTTGGTCGGCCGTTGCCACCCAACCACCCAACCACGACCGTGAACTAGCCACCACCATCTCCGTCGAAGCCCAGCGACCATTGTCGCAGTCAGAGCCCTGGCCACTACCATTTTTGCCACCACCATCGGTCCATTGGTTGTACCTCTTGACTGGTTGTGCCTCTTGAAGCTCTTTTCCTTTTGCTTCGGTGAGTGGTTGTGCCTCTTGATGGCTTATTCTCGATTCCATTTTCTTTCATGGCTAGTTGAATTCAGGTTTTGAATTTGTGGCGTGGAACAATATTTTAAACAATGTTTTCTATGGAGTCTGGCTTATATTTTTACCATGATAAAATCTCCGGTGTTTGACGGTAGTTTGCAGGTTCTCTTTGAAAGTAGCTTGCGGGTTCTCTTGGAGGGTAGCTACAACTGG
Source organism: Eucalyptus microcorys (assembly GCA_014182515.1). Lineage (NCBI taxonomy): Eukaryota > Viridiplantae > Streptophyta > Magnoliopsida > Myrtales > Myrtaceae > Eucalyptus > Eucalyptus microcorys. The sequence continues at coordinate 26,562,495 of CM024571.1, forward strand.
AAGACGATAGAAATATCATCGGCTTTTGATTGTTTGTGTGTTGGCTTAAATGAGCAGGTGGCGGTGGGGGTTGTGGTTGTATATCACCGGCGTGTTTCATTAGGATGCAATATGTGTGTCAGTTAAGGTCAAGAGAGATCTTCATCACAGCCATAACTCATTTTTTTCAGAATTACACAGAGCTTGTTCTAATGGCAATGGTTGGAGCAAGAACCGTGGTCGGAATCCTAGCTAATAGAAATTAATTGATTTCATTACGAAATTTCTTTCTTGGAGAGTTTATTTACTTTGTAATTGCTTTTTCATTGAACAGGGAACATCCTATCCTTTTGCCTCTATCTCTCACCATGGTAAAGTTCGCTCACCCTATTATTTTTATTTTTAAAGTGCAAAATTTGTGAGTGTGGCGTATTTGGATTATCTAGTATTTTATATGTAAATGTGTCTCTTCTAGCATTCTCTTGCAAAAATGAGGCTTTGCATCAAATGTGATAGCTCAAGTAGAGCTTGTTCTAATGGCGATGGTTGGAGCAAGAACCGTGGTTGGAATCCTAGGTAATAGAAATTAATTGATTTCATTATGAAATTTCTTTTTTGGAGAGTTTATTTACTTTGTAATTGCTTTTTCATTGAACATGGAACATCCTATCATTTTGCCTCTATCTCTCAACATGGTAAAGTTTGCTCACCCTTTTTTTTTATTATTTTTGACGTGCAAAATTCGTACAAAATTCGTGCAAAATTCGTGAGCGTGGCGTATTTGGATTATCTAGTATTTTATATGTAAATTAAGAGCCTGATTTTTGCCTTGACACTATATTAATGAGTTATTTTGATGACACTGACTGTCTCCACGGCTCCTTTTCAACTCCACACCCACGACCGCACAACCACCCTAGGAATCATCGTGGTTGGTTGGCCATTGCCGCCCAACTGCCCAACCATGATTGTGAACTAGCCACCACCGTCTACGTCCAACCATGATCGTGAACTAGCCACCACCATCTCCGTTGAAGCCCAGCAGCCATTGTCGCAATTGGAGCCCCGGCCACTACCATTTTTGCTTTGGTGAGTGGTTGTGCCTCGTGATGGCTTATTCTCGATTCCATTTTCTTTCATGGCTAGTTGAATTCAGGTTTTGGATTTGTGGCGTGGAACAATGTTTTAAACAATGTTTTCTATGGAGTCTGGCTTATATTTTTACCATGATAAAATCTCCCGGTGATTGATGGTAACTTGCAGGTTCTCTTTGAAAGTAGCTTGCGGGTTCTCTTGGACGGTAGCTACAATCGGAAGACGATAGAAATATCATTGGCTTTTGACCGTTTGTGTGTTGGCTTAAATGAGCAAGTGGCGGCGGGGTTGTGGTTGTATATCATTGGCGTGTTTCGTTAGGATGCAATGTGTGTCAGTTTTAGTATTCAAAGCGGACAATTTGTGTGTCAGTCAGTTAAGGTCAAGAGAGATCTTCATCACAACCATAACTCATTTTTTTAGAATTACACAAAGCTTGTTCTAATGGCGATGGTTGGAGCAAGAACCGTGGTCGGAATCCTAGCTAATGGAAATTAATTGATTTCATTACGAAATTTCTTTCTTGGAGAATTTATTTACTTTATAATTGCTTTTTCATTGAACAGGGGACATCCTATCCTTTTGCCTCTATCTCTCACCATGGTAAAGTTAGCTCACCCTTTTTTTTTTTTTTTTAAAGTGCAAAATTCGTGCAAAATTCGTGCAAAATTCGTGAGTGTGGCATATTTGGATTATCTAGTATTTTATATGTAAATGTGTCTCTTCTAGCATTCTCTTGCAAAAACGAGGCTTTGCATCAAATGTGATAGCTCAAGTCGAGAGTAAATTTCTGCTTTTATGGTACTGAGAAATAACTTTGAAATCATATACTTCTTACCTATAGCTTCCCCGCCGACGAGGAAACATTGACAATCGTGGGTAAGTCTGATAGTTGAAGGAGGCCAATGAATGAGTCAACCATCCTTTTGACACCGTAATAGTTAATGTTTAGTAGCTCTTCAGTTAACTCATGTGTCCCTGTCGCAATCTTACTCCAGTTGACTTGTCTCTACATCATCAATTGAAAATTTTATGAACTAGCATCAGAAACACAATAATGAATACGCATTTTAAATCCTAGGGAGCTCATTGTGCCACCTCATAAAAGGAGTTAGCTTCAAGAAATTCGACCAAGGTATATTGTGTTTGGATCAGAATTTGACTTTGCACTGGTTGATTCCCAAATGGTTCTTCTTTGTGACAGTTTCTTTGAATAACCACGTGTAACTTACTAGGAAAACGGTGTTACAACTTCAGCTGTCATTTGCATCATACTCATATTGAAAAGAAACTCCCTTTCATTCTCTTAACTGAAAAGACCATAGTAATGCTGGAATTATGTATCGAGTTTGGGCTCATAAAGGAGAGCAAATCTAAACAGGAATTCAAGTTTGATTAGTAGACAGTTTTTCTTTGGTTTGAAAGGGCGGACTGTTTGAAGCCTAGAAATCTTGTAATAAGAATTGTTAATTCCTTTGTTAGATTGAGAAATTAGTTTGCGAGAAATTACGATTGTCAAATACCGTTTGAATTATTGCATGTAATTAGAGACGAGAAACACTAAGAGTATCCGAGTCACTTGAGTGTGATTTTAATATATGTTATTTTGTATCATTTAATTTGTAGTGCAATCTTGTGTTACTCTCCTTGTGGGATAAGTCATGGCAGTCAAGTCACATAAATTTGGTGTTAGATTTATTTAATTTGCACAATAGGTCTCTTTGCAATGAATCTCAGGCAGTAACTACTTCTAATTTTCAATCCAATTAATGTTTAAATCAAATATCTCCTTGACCAACACCACAATTACTAAGATTTATATATCCATTTTGTTTTGTAGTCCAACATTTTATAAAATCCTTAAGAACAAGTTGGTGGGAGAATATGAGGTGGATCCCTACCTTGCAATTGTCTTGAATTGCTTTTTCTGGCTCATATATGGCTTGCCATTCGTGCATCCCGACAGCATTTTAGTTCTCACCATCAACCCCATCGGGATTGCATTACAACTCATCTACATAGGGATTTTCTATTACTATGCTCCAAACCAACAAAGGGTATGTGCTCGATATTTATTGATTCATTCATTTTCTTATCTAGGTTCTTTGAGATTTACCTTTGAAATTGTCTTACCGATAGCTATTCTACTTATACTATGCTATTTGAATAGAAATCTATTGATAAAAGTTCTACTTATGCATGTTGACACTCCAATGTCCAAAAATTTAATTCTACAAACACTTATTCTATCCTAGGCATGTTGGCAAACTTCAGAATATTTGGATCAATTCTTTCTTTTTGGCAGAAGAAGGTGGTTTATTGGCTTTGCGGTGAAGTCGTCTTCATCGCTACGGTTTCACTACCATTCCTACTAGTTTTTCCCGACCATAGGAGAAGAATTCTTGCATTTGGAATCATCTGCGATGTCTTCAACATCATCATGTACAGCTCCCCTCTTACGATCATGGTATGTACAAATCCACCCCCTTCCCTCATTGTAAACTAAAAACTTAGTTTATCAGATTGATTTGCCTCTTTCTTTATCTTTGTCTACTACAAAAAAAAGTGATCACCACAAAGAGTGTGGCGTACATGTTGTTCTATCTCTTCCTAGCCAACTTTCTAAATGCTTGTGCGCGGACTGTATACGCCCTCATCAAGCTTGATATCTTCATTCTGGTAATTGAAACATAATTTGAATTGGTTTCAACCCTTCTTCTTTCAAAGTCTAGAGGCAAAAGAATTGAAAGAAACCGCCACATACACGAACCTTTATGATCTAATAGTAACGCATAACTTGGGAACAACCTACAGATTAGCAATGGGCTTGGGGTGTTGTCTGATGCAGTGCAGCTCATACTCTACGGCTGCCACTTTAGGTCCACGCCAGAGAGGCGAGAAGCTGGACCAGCTACAGTGTGATGGAGGAACACCGTTTTTTTATAGGTTCATAGCTTTTTAGTATCCACTGACTTTAGGAGACGGACTGTTTTCTTTGCTTTTTAGTTGGACCAAATCTCCATCTAGCTTATTTGCATGTCGGAAATATCAACGCTTGCAAAAGTATGTTTTCCTATATGTATATAAACACTTGTTCATAACTTGAATGATTGTCAAATTATGTGCTTTCGGTTCAGTCCATGGTGTTTAGGGCCTCTGATGTACTTTGTGAAAACCTTTTTATTAAGTGGAATTCAATTGACTTGAGGAACTCTAGGTACAAGTGGCTTCCTTTGCTTGTTGGGGGTCTTGTGGATGGACCCCTTGAGTACAGTTTTAGGTTTCCTTTATAGTCAATGGTGTCGATCTATTGGCATAAGTGGAGGCTTCCTAACGGTGTTGACACCTAAATTTTTTACCCATAGATCATTTCCAAAAAAAAAAAAAGGGAATTTATTTTTTCCACAAAAGTTATCTCTTGTCAAATTTTTGCATATAGATTACCTAGGCATTTAATATAGTTTTTGAATGTATTTATTTTCTTAAAAATATAAAAAAATCAAAAAGATTAAAAAAAGAATAAAAAAGTTGGAGTTGATGATCTGAATGTGGTTAGCCAAGGCCAAGAGGTCAAATTGGAATTAAAACGGCAAGTTAGGGCCAAAATGTAATTTCTAAAAAGTTGAGGGACAAATTCGCAAATTTTGCAAAATTTCGCCCAAGCCCCTAAATCATCATCTAGGCCCCTAATTGGGTTGAAATTGAACTTTGGCCAAGTTAAATTAATCGAATTGGGCAAAAAATGACCAAATTGCATTGAATTAGGTATTTTCGGGTAAGAAAATGGCCAACTTTGAGGGACTTTCTTGCAAAATTAGGTGGGGACAATTGTGAAGATTGGTCAAGATCTTAAAATACTATACACAAGTTTGCTAATTGATCAAAATTCACAACTAAATTGATGGATTAAGGCACCCAAACCAGCTGCCAAAATTCAGTCCATAGTTGGTCTCAACTCAGAGCTACGTGAGAGGTGAGAAAAGAAGTGCTCAACCAAGAGGAAGAGGAGAGAGTTGTGAACTTGGGCTATGGAGAGAAGAGGTGAGAAAACCAAAGAACCTTGAGGAAAGGGAAGAAGAAGAAAAGAAAAGAGAAGAATAAGAGAGGGTTTTCGTTAGAGGGGGCGTTGGCCATTTTGAGTGGCAGAGCTTTGGCTAAAGAGAAAAGAGAGAGGCTGGGGGCCAGCCATTTTTGCTGGCTCGAGGAAATCGGAGGAGAGAGTTGAAGAAGGTCTGCCATCATCTAATGACACAGCAGTTGATAAAACTCGATAAAACTCGATCGACAAATGCTCTTTTTCCAAAAAAGCATCTCCTCTAATCCGAACAAATTGAAATCTCGGTTCGGTTTTTACTTGTGAGATTCTTTTTTTTTTCCGGCAATGATTTTAATTATTTTTTATTATTTTTCTTTCTTTTGCTAATTTGCCTCGAGCTTCTTCCATAGAACAAGCATCTCCAATAGGGCTTCTTGCTTTAATAGTGATCTTTCATTAATCTCAACGTACGTTTTTGTCACCATTGTTCGGTATGCTCTTTGTTCTTTTCGAGTCTTGTTTGGTGCTTCTATGGTGCTTGCTTAGTGACTGCGGGCAAAGTCCTAAGCAAGAGTAGATGATGGTCGGTGAATGATAGGGAGGTTTGGAAATTCATGTCGGTGGAAGGGGGCCATTTTGTGGGTTTTCGCAACCCAATCTGCTGCCTGTTCGTTTCTCTAGGGCTCCAAGATGATGTTAACATTGTGCAGGTGACCCAATAGGATTTTGCAGTCATTTATAATGGACCGCAAAGCCCATGGAGTTTCCGTCCGTCTCGCCAAGCATTCCACAACGGGATATTTGCACGGCCTGTACTTCTTCCTTCTGTAGTTCTGTTCGTCCGCTGATCAACTCCCCTCGTGCGGCTTGCTCAGACAAATGATATTACGCCATCTGATTGAGCGAATAAGAAAACCGTTGTTTCGCATAGTAAATAAAACCAATCAATCAGTCATATACTACAAAGTGAGCGTTGCAACGGAGTTGCATACTCTTTGGGAAATTGACCGTTAGCATTTCAGTTCGGACCTTAGTCCATCCAATTCGAAATTTCATGGACTTACCGGTATCAAAGTTGGTCTCGATTTTCCTCCAGATTATGGTACAGTAAGATATTTGATAATGTGATTAAGCATGCGAGGCTACGATCCATAAGCAAGCAATCTCATCTGCCCGTGTACACAATTCGGTTCGGGCCGGCAATCGAGAGGACGTGAGCCCATAAAGAAGCAAATCCTAGTGGCTGCGATTAAGAAGGATCGATGCTTTGGGCTTCTCATGCGGCCCATTGCATTTTTTTCCTCATTATTCCTTGCAGATCGATATATGCAATTTAAATGGCGGAAAAAGGAATCTATGCGCTTGCGATTAATGCTTTTTCATTAAATGCGGATTAGTTAAATTACCTATTTATGATGTCGTGTTTCCCTAGTGCCCAACGGGTGTTTTCAAGGAAATTTGCTTCTTGTGCAACATTTCGAATTGTCTGTCTCCAACAGGTAACTTTCCATGGACACTTCTAGTTTAAACTTTTCCTATTGGAGGAAGCAGCCATTATCCAAAGGCTCGAAACCTATCGGCTCTTAAGGACGATCCAACCACCATATGTCATGACGTGCAGCCACTGGATCGAAGGGTCGATCCAAGGTCGAAATCAGGACACCTTATCCCATGTAGGTCCATCTCGAGACAAATTCCTGACGATACCCAGATCGGGCATCAACTAATGCTACTCCCAAGTACGAGCATGTCTTCTCTGCGGCCCTACCAAAAATCAAGATCTCTTCTTTGAGGAAGGAAGTACAAAGGGCATCCTTCACATTTGGGATTGACCAATAGGGAAGAAGGCAGGTGGAGATGTGGTATGAATCTCGTTCTGGATCCTACGAACACGACGGATCCTAATAGCAGAAGCCTGTTTCAGGAGATTTATGGTGACATTATTCTATGTGGTGAAGCATCATTTTCAGTCTGCAGTATTTTAAATACAGGAAGGGGGTCTGCAAATCGCGACGCCAATGCGCGTTTGCAGATTTCCATTCGAAACAACGCCGAGCATAACAAGAAATTCACACATACATGATGGATTAAAGACGAACGCGGAGAATTCTCGCGTGATCGTGCGATGAAAAACCTCCACTCTGCACGAATCTGAACTCAGTTATGTTGCATTGTAGGGATGAAAGTGAGCCTCTCCTCATATTCGAAAGACTCTGCGAACTATGAAAAAGCTTCAATTCGATCGATTCCTTAGGCTCTTTTTCCTATTGAAACACCACAAAAGGCAAGACCCGAAAGGACGAAGAAGCAATCATCTTCGTTCATTTACACATCGATCATCCATACAAGAAATCAATTTTAGCAGACTGAATAACTGCTTCCTGTTTATTGAAACGATGAATTTACAACTTAGCCAGAAAAGAGAACTGGTGTGTTGACTTAATGTACTAGGTTTTCATGTACTTTCCAGTAAATGACACATAAATTACAGGGTACCTACACGGGTTTGATGACTGATCAGGCCACGACCTCGATGAATTTATGGGACGCCCACGTTTTCGTGGCGTCGGACAACTTGCTTTCTTCGACCTGCAACTGCTTCAGCCGAGGAGAGTTGAGTACCAACGACTCCACGGCCTTCTCTCCAATCCCACGACAATGCATGAGGTCGATGCTCTCAAGGAGCTTGCAGCTCCTGTGGATTGAAAGGATGGCCAGGTCCGTGAGGCCTTTACACCCTCTCAGCCTTAGATCGATCAAACGGGAGCACGAAGCGAGCATCGCGACCAGCTCCTTATCTGGCAGCATCTCGTTGTAAGACAAGTCCAGCTTCCTCAGCTGCCCCAAGTGCTGTCCTAATGTGGCGAGCAGGCCTGGCTCCCTCTCCACCACATCGCAGTTTATCAACGCCAGTTCATGGAGCCCGCCATTCATGGCAATCCCAAAAGTCTTCAGGCCATCGCCGGTAACCAGGCAACAGCTCTGAAGCCGGAGACTCGACATGTTCCGACAATGCAGAGATAGGGCAAAGAGATGATCATTCTTCAAGTCGAGAGGCAGGCGGAGATCGAGCTTCCGCAGATCGCACCGGCAATTGCTTATGAAGTGAAGGAGGCTGTCCCTGCTACCGCCATCGTATAGCAAGAGAGAGCTCAACTCCTCGCAATTCTCAGCCAATTTCACAAGAACGCCGTCCACTATGCTCCTACAAGTCCTAAGCTCAACTTCTTGAAGACCCTTCAAGCACCTCCCGAACGACGCATAAGACCCTCCATCGCCGATCCCTTCGCAGCCCTTCAGCTGCAATTTCCTCAGCTTCCTGCAGCTCCTCCATAGCCAACTAACTCCCCAGTCCTCGCAAGAAACCCCGGATAAGCAGAGGCTCTCCAGCCCTAACTCAGCCTCAAGCTCTTCGCTTTCGCAAGCCCCGTAATCACCGGTCCCCTGGAGCTCGCCCTCCGCGCGATCCCGGGACGAGACCAGCACCGAGAGCTCCTTGAGAGACGGCAAACTGACGACCCAATTGAACAGCAGCGGCCTGGAGAGAGAAACGTTGAGGTGGGTCATGTGGGCGCAGGTCCGAGCGAGAGAGAGCAGGGAGAAAACAGAGACGGGGCCGGCCAGGAACTTGAGGCTCCTGAGCCGCGGGAAGCGGGAGCAGAGCAGGAGGAGGAGGTTGTCGGAGACGGCCCCGGAGGGCGGGTCGGCGGAGAGGACGAGGGAGAGGGAGGAGACGGAGGGGTAGTTGGAGAGGAAGGCGGAGAGGGTGGGGATGAGGGCGGCGCTCGGGGCGAGGCGGAGGGACAGGGCGGTCCTCGACTCGCGGTAGAGGCGGAGCCACCGCTTGGACACCAGCGGCACCGAAGAGGAGGAAGGCGACGGCGGCGAAGATTGCGCCGGCGCCGGCGACAGGCGGGTGAAGATTTCTTGGAGGAGCTCGTCGCACAGGACGCTGTCCATGTTGCCGCGGCTCCCTGCTCTGTCGACCCTCTCTGTTTTTTTTCTTCTTCTTCTTCTTCTTCTTCAGTTGGGTTGCGTGGTGCTCTGTCAGCGGGATGGATTTCAAGAAGGGAATTTCAAGGCTGCGAGAATCTTCGCCCTTGTGTCTGGTCCATGTCTAGAGAGAGAAAGTGGGGGGAGAGAGAGGAGAGAGACATTGATTAGGTGAGATAGAGGAAGGAGAAAAGAACGGGTGGGATTTGATTTGCAGAGATTGCAGAATTAAAGGCGTGAACTTTTTCGAGCGCGTGAGAGACACGCGCGGGGTTGGAGTGCAGGAAATGTCCATCGTCCACCGCGAACTTTGATAATTTTCTTTAATTTTTTTTTTTGTGGGACTTTGCTTCTTTTTTTTTTTTAAGCCTTTTTTGGCAGGATGGTCATGACTTGAAGCTTTAGTTGACATTTAGGTGGCTTCTGGATGTTCGTCCCTTATCTCATCCTCCCTCGCCATTTTATATTAATTCTTGGATCTTACTATTGGATTTCCTTCACTCTTATCTTATTCCTTGATTGATTTAGCTTCACTCCTCCCTTTTAAGTTTCCTTAACAGGTGGAGATTTGAATAAAGATGAAGACATGGGGGAGGAATTTTGTTTCCTTGCCAGCCGATACTCAATAAAATCGATAGCGGAAGTATGATGACGGCGTAACGTACGTGAGATGAATAGACAGTCGCGCCTTTGCTATTGTGAAATGATTGAAGAAGGGACAATTGTCTCGATTATCCGATTTCGATGTGGGTTCATTTAAAGCTCATTGATACTCTCAAAGTGAATGAGCTACACCATCCTATTAAGGCAAATTGATCACTCGAGAACTACAATGCAAAAATATCAAGCACGAGAATAGTTCACGACACGTCACTACAACCGATAGCAATCTAGGGAGTTTGTAAAATGGATATAAGGAGAGATTAATTGTCAATATATAAATTTGATTAGACTGAGACTACGTTTGGTAAGATTTTTGGGGAAAGTCTTAATTTAAAATTGCATTGAGAAGCAACTTTGGTATAAAATTTAATTGAAAAAAACTACCCTCATAAAGGATATTTGCTATTTTTTCTAAATAAAAAAAAAACCTTAAACCTTCATGGCTGGCCGTCAACAAGCCAAATCTAGTGTTAGGTTCGTGCGACCTTAGACAACTTCAAATAACCTTGCTTGAGGTCATCAATCATCAAATTTGACCTCGCCTGTACTAGATTTGTACTCACCAGTCATCAATCATCAAATTTGACCTTGCTTGTACTAGATTTGTACTCACCAGTCATGTCGCATGATAATAATATATCTGAATCACGAGGGCAAATTAAAAAGAAAAAAATCACATCGATATTCTGAAAATGTTGAAGCTCAACTCCTTCGGACTTGTCTTAGTCTGACGGACCCTAGAGTACCTTTGTAAGGCAATGCATTTTCTCAAAACTCTTCCAAAAGAAATTGGCAAGCGGACAAATTTTTGCCCAAAATCCTATTTAGAGGCCCAAAGTGGTTGGAAGTTGAGGCGGTTGGCCGGTGTGTATCTCAGCCACCGCTCTAAAATGCACGCGCTGACAAAGCGAGTGGAAGCAAATCTCAAATTGCCAGAATGCTCCTTTTTCTTTTTTTGCCGTCTATTCCGTCCGGACAAATCACTTCAATTACTGTTCTTTGTTGTGTCCGAAAAGCAAAAAGGAACCTCTAATACCGGAAAAGAAAAACCAACCTCAAAAATTCTATTTAATTTTTTGAATTTTTTATGTTGTGCATTTTTCTCTATATTTGGCAACCTTTCTTGTCCCTGGTTGCAATTATGTCCGGAATCATCGTCACGAGAATAAACTACGAAAAGAAAGGGACAAGAGAAGACAAGGACCCGTCTAGATGACACTCTTCAATAACAAAAACGATCTCATTATCGAGATGCACATTCGACAATCGTGATACGTAATTAAACTTCAATTATCAATCTTTATGCACTAATCTCAAGATTTGTAAGTAAATCCAGCAAGATTTACTGCTAATTCGTCAGGCTTCCAAATTCCAACTTCAATACACAATCTGTTCGAGTGTTCCCCAATATTTCATTAAGAGATTAAATTCATTTTTTAAATTGTGTTAATAATAATGAAAATATTTTTTGTTGACCACTTATTTCAAATCATATAAATAATAATTTTTAAGAAAACGCTTTCCAAATTCAAAATTATTCATTTCACGTAATACAAATGGAGTCTTAAGCTCAATTGCAATCAAAAGTCTCCTTTGAAACTTAAAAGATTTCTTACTGCCATTTTAATGGCATTATGTTTGCCTGCGACACCATGATGAATTTTATCTTGTAGTCCCAGTTCATTCAAGGGCATTGACGAGGAGAACACAAGAAGGAAAAATGTCAAACAATGTCCCTACAGCACTTGTTAAGCCCCATTCTCAATGGGTTACGAAAATTTAAAATTCGCTATACGAAGTAAGTGATTTTATTAAAACGTGCAACTCTTTGATTTTCAAGGTGCCTCCTACATATCAGAGGAAAAATCAGTTTCTCTTCTATTATTGTCCCTCTTGAGATGAAGCACCAACTAGAAAAGAGAGAGATGGAGCGTTAAATCCAATATACATGGAAAGAAAGAAAAAGAAACCGCGAATCATAGATTCTCACCCACCATGAGTAAGAAATCCATGAAAACTAACAAGAATCAACATCCACCAACAGTGAATGGCCTCATGAAGATACTTTCAGAAATGTTGGAGGCAACATCTTAGCGACAGGACAGGCAATCGAATTGTCTAATGGATAAAAGGGCAAAAGAACCGATTCTCTAGGCACCACGAAAACAAAACTTAGAAAAAACAGAAGGACACTGCGGAATCCCAAAACGTCGATAAACATCCGAGGTGGGAAAAGACAAAAGAGAAAGCAAGTCACTGTATAAAGATTCTGCCCCACCTTCTCCAACTATTTTAGTTGCAGGGGAGGCATCCTAATTCTCTTTTGTTTTCCCTATCAGAGGCAGAGCATACACTACGTCAGCAAGGAGGCTGGTTGATATCACACGTCTCTTCCCACGTCACTTTAGCAAATTTAAGGAAGTTACTAAGGTCCCACCAAGGTGAGCGGTAATTAAGAAGCATGATCCCAATTCGAACAGCCACACCAAGCAATAGAGACATCTTTGGTAATTCCCTTTAATCTTAAGTTTACTCGTGACAAAGGTATGTCTCAGCAGCATTAATTTTTGTGCCTAAGCATGTCAACAACATACCTATAAAAAGCATATGCCTCTGTGCTGTGAAGGAAGGTGGAGTTGTCAAGTGTGGCAAAGGGAAAAGAGCAAGGGAATGCAAAACTAGAAACTCTATAGATCCACGGGTGAGATGTATTGAAGAGTTAAAACTCATCATCTCTAATAGTAAGATACAAAACAAACAAATGCAGATCACATTCTAATCAGATTTGCAGTGGAAAAGGCATACAAATACAGAGCAGTTATCAATGTCTGACTGTTGCTGCAGTTACCTGTTGATCGGACAATTCACCCCCACGGCACAACTGTTGCAGATCAAATTGATGCATAATCTCATGATCCACACAACTCAAGCTCGCCCCAAAGAAGCCCTTCAATAATGACATAATAAATGGGTATCTCACAGGAAAATCTTTCTGTTCAAGAGACCATGCCCTTGAAGCTTCGAAACAAGTCAGCTTGACCAAGAGTTAGAACTTGAGCAAAGGGATGGATGATGATCGGCTTACCCTCCTAAAGACCGTGTCTAACTCATAAAGCATGAGAAAATTTTGCCCAAATGCCATCACGAATGAAGTAATATTTGCACGCATAGGAGCCAGCATGGCAGGTGAACCATACCAAGGAAAAGGTATGTCGCACTGTTCCAACTCCAGAGGGACTCAACCCACCACCAGAAGTCCTCAATATTGATGCTATCGAAACTGCCGAATGTGCTTTTCAATATGTAATAGGTAGCCGGAGGCAAGCCAACAATTGCCAAGACCAAATTAATAGCAGCCCTTGCTAGATTCTTCAAAGTCCTTGCTCTAAGGTCAAGCTTCAAGGGTTGAACCATCAAACACATGGGAACCATCAGTAATGCTCCAAATTCTGCCGCGGCAAAATTAATAACTGACATCAGACCTAGACCAATGAATGCAGCTGAAATAGTTGCCGATTTCAAAAGCGCCCACTCGTGTTTATATTCTTCAGTACCACTGACACCGGTAAATGGAGACCCCAGAAGAAAATATGGAAATAAGAGGCAGACTACTGAGAACAAGCCCCAGACTGCTAACTTTGTTATTGGGGTCAGACTGGGTGTCTGACTTATAAAGTATGGAAGCAATGAAACAGTAGTACCCCACAAGTGTACAATAAGCACCTTTTTAACTGCTTTAATCCATCTCCATGACCTTTCACTGATAACAAGCTCATTGACTGTGGCAGCTGGAGGAGAAAAACTTTTGGCATCGTCCAGACTTGTATCCAAGCAATTTGCTTCAGCATAAAGAGAAGCCGCTGCGACTGGAAGTGGTGCAACAAGGAGTGCAAAAGCAATCATGTAGACTCCTACCGACACAAACTTACTAGGAGAGGTCAAAAGATACAGAAAGAATGACTGATGAAACTTCTCCAGAAGGTTATTTACAGAACGTATAACTCCTTCAATCAACCTGGATCAAGCAAATAGAGAACTTCCAGTTAACTAAGAAATTGATGTACCTCTTCATCTATGAATTTCACAATAGCAATTGACACATATAATTATGATAATACTTCTCGCCAACTTTGTTCAGTAAATCAAGTGAGAAACGAAGTGGGCGGAGATGGGAAAACGAAGAAAAAGGAAACTAATATTTATTTGATATGCTTGGAGGCACATTTAGAGAAAGTGTGAAGGGAAGTCAATTTTGTGAACTGACTTTATCATCCTCTGCCTTATGCACATTTCATAAAAAAAGTAAGGGTATTTATAGAAGAAAAGTGCAAATTTTGCATTCCTCTTACCTCTCCACCTCAGGAAAATATTCAATTTTTTTTTTTTTTCGTTTGTTTTACTTTCCTTAATTCAAATATATAAACAAGCTGAACAGGGGACTTGCCATCCACTCCTAGTTTGATGCTAACACAACCTCCAAAGCCAAGCACAAAGCTTCTCAAGTGCTAATAATGCCCATTAAAATGTAAAATTTACTTCAAATAGATGTCAACAATTCTAAGCGTACGGAAGATGATTTTGCCATATATACAAGTATTGCCGCTGTGGATTTGATCAAATAAGCAAGCCTCAATTTTCCTAACAGTTCTCTTAGAAACTTCATTAAAAAAAAAAAAAAATCAAAAGTGAACTTTTAAACATCTTCAACCATATCTTTCAATGCATATGCATGCGCATCATCACATACAGGGCCACAAAGGATACAAGAGAGTTTTCCAGCAGACCAAAATTCAGTGCAAGTTTCTAAAATTTCATTAAAATGTTAAAGCAGCAAAAACAATCCTCATTCTAGGAAGGGCTTCAAACTTTAACCGTCGGAGAGAGATTTAACAGCTCTTTAAAATTGCAGAAATAAAGAGCTATAGAAGATACTGACCGGCCACCTCGCAAAATAAAATCCTTGGTGTGGCCCTTACTAATAGAATAATGTCTTGGTGAAAATTCCAGAGTGACAGCATCAACTTGGTAGTCACGAAAAGCACCATGGGGTCCCGTAGGAACACCTAATGCCTACAGAAAAGTCACTGACAATCATGAATATATTTCAAGTTCATCATGTTTGATATCATCTTGAGAAAAGTCATGCAATAGAATATGCCCTCCCATGAATGATACCATGATGCTTTCCTACTCTCATTGCATAGATTCAGAGACATCTCCATTTGATACAACCAAAAAGTAAGTAGTAAGGTACTAATGGGAAGTAATGCAAAGACGGCATTTGAACAGCCATGAAGATATATACCTGGTGATATAATGAACCAAATAGTGTGGCAGTACCATCAACATAATCAGCAGCAGGGATACCAAATTTCCATTGAGGGTTTAATCTTCTGGCAATCGAACCCAATGACTCCAGTACTTCAGCTAAGAAACTGACCCATTTGGTGTCAAGCAAAGAAAACAGTTTCCTCACTTTAACACGCAAGCCCTGCCTATGCACACCAAGATAGTTCACAATATTGATGAGGTCAAGGTTTGGCATCTGGCCATTCGATGCTTCAGCATAAACGCCCAGGCTGTCCTCAAATGGCTCATTCCTATCCACAACCTTCACGACCAAGGCGGCAGCCATTGTTCCAGCACGTATGAAACTATCACGGGAGCTCATATCCTTCGCCACATTCTCCTTCACATCATGATGTGTTGTAATAACATCACATGTATGGGAATTATTAGCACTGAAACCACTAAAAGTGGGTGAGTGATAATCTCTTAACCATGCAGCAACTGAAGCATACTCCCCACACTGTGAATCAGCAATAAGCCATATAATATCTTTAGCCAGCCATGTAACCTGACTGAGCAGCGAAAACACAGAATATGCAATGCCCAGAGATAAATGATCAGCCAAACCAGCATTTGTATAATTATAAGGTGTTACCAAGACAATAGCTTCTTTCCCATCACCACGTGGGGCTCTAACTATTCCGGTAACACTGATACCATGGCAAGAGCAATTAATGTTTTCCTGAACAATTCCGGTGTCAGGGACAGAAAAGAAGTGCAGTGGATGAAACCGACTTGAATCAGGATGGAACTGATGATAACCAACTTCTCCACCCAAGTCGGATATGTATCGTCCTACCAATCTCTGCACTCTGCGTAAAGCACCAAAATAATCAGCCAAAAGTAGCAACTGCTTTATATTCTAAACCCAGTATTCCCCTTCATTTCTCTTCTGGAAAGGATCAGGTTGAAGTTTCATTGGGTTATCAATACTAACCAAGAAAGATGAAGATGAAGAAGAGATTGAGAATGCATGGATCAATTAAAACTAAAATAATTTGCAAGATGAAAAATCTTAATAAGAAAAAGATAAAACTAGAAACTGCGTATATTAACGTGACAACCAAGCGATGATGCGAAAAGAAACCTATCATTTCAGTCTTAAAAAGCAAAGGCCGAGCAAACATTGAAATCCATAGGATGTGTGGCAACTGGATTCTTTTTGTACTATTTCGCAGGGGCTTAGTTTTCTTTCTTTTCTGATGAGTGAGGAATTTAATAATTTACAATATTGTTCTAAGACATTAACGATGTGCAAGAACAAGAAGAGATGGAAACGAAAAGAAAAACGTAAACAACATATGATGTGGACAGATCAATGGAAGAATTCCGTAGCTGCAGTAAATCAACAAGGACTAAAGAGGATAGGCTCAGGGATGGGTCGAAGAGGGGGCCAATTTTTTTTAAAGGCCCCACAGTGATGGTTTGATTACAACTAACCTGCCACATTCTCTCTCCTCCTCAATATTTGCACTCAGCCCCAATTTAGCAAGTTTGGCGCCATCTCTCTCTCTCTCTCTCTCTCTCTCTCTCTCTCTCTCTCTCTCTCTCTCTCTACCCATAAAAGTTAATATAAGTTCTAAAATTCTTGGAGAAATATGAACAGGTCTGATTATTTGGATAATTCACAAACACAACCCTTGTCATTTAACTTTACAATGTAAAATCAAAGAAGAAAAATTCTATTTGTCCATTAAAAATGAATTTACTCAATTCTCTATATTTTATTGATCCCATGAGAATTAAGTACCTTTATTTGATAAATTTGAGGAAAAATTATGCAAAATTTCTCCAGCACGGTACTTTTCACGTGAAATGAGCTCTTTATGATCTCATATCATCAACTGATAAATATTAGAAGATAAAGAGTAGTATTAGTAGTACTACAGAAGGTATCATATTCTATTCATTTTAACATACCACTGATAATCATAGTGCTTAATTTATCAGGATACAGTCTGTAGAAGCTTGCATGAGTCCTGCTCAAATTGTTTTTGTCTATTATTTTTGCATTCCTTAAGTAAAAAGATGTTTATATTACAAAGTTATACCAAAATTGGAACATCCTAATAGGTGTATCTCTCAATAACTGAAAAAACAGGACTATTTTGTTGCAAATCTATCTGGTCTTAACTATTTCCTTAATCAAGTACTAGATATTATCTAAAAAGATTCCTTCATATCCATTTTCTTTCCTGAATATTGTGCTCTCCCCAGGTCAGTAGAGTGTTGGTGACGCTGCTTAGTTTCATCTTGAGTTTCACGTATATCCTCGAAACATTCGAGCTCCAGCAGCATAAGGTGCACAAAGGGCACCCTGCTTTTGCTTCATAATAATATTTTTTAAAACATTCATGAGTGCAGAAAGAGAAGTAAAACCGGCATCCGTAGCATTGTAAACAAAGATTCGCCATATTTATATTCAATATCGAGGCCAAAACTCTTTTTTATGAGAACACTCCATACAAGCACGTAAATGTATAACTGACTCATTCACAGAGCCTTGAGTAAATCATTTGAAAAACCCCTTAAACAGAAGCTAGGTGTGAGGGAAGCACGTACATGCCTGCATCGTTTGATCTCGAGCTCAATTCACTTAAATCGTTCACCAATCTATTTGCATCTGACACGTCCTGATTTGAGAGCATCGGACTCGCCGAACCTATAGAACAATACAAATAACAACGGGCTCACAAGGTTATAATCAAACGCGTTCTTCTCAGTTAGAGTATGCTATTCGCTAATTGCACGATGGAGAGAAATGTAGTGCTGCATCTTACATCGGAGGAGGTTCAAAGGAAGAAGACGACAATCTAAAACGAAAACGCTAATCCACAGTATCAGTCAATTAAATTCACAGAGAAAGAACGAGTATCGACCTGGCATGAGGGCGTTTTCTGAAATGTAGGTGTTCTTGGCAAGAATCGGCAGCAAAAGCAGAGCCAGAACCCCAGCAACGCAGCAGACGACACTGCGAAGAAGTCCACAACGTCGAAGAAGCGCGTGAGCTCGCGCTCGAGTCGCCAGAACAGATTCGCATGATTAACGACGAGCAGAGATAATCGAAGACCGAGCGCTAGTGCGGTACCTGACGAGGACGCTGTGGGATATGAGCAGAGTCCCCAGCCGAACGATCGGTCGAGGCTTCGGTTTCGAGGTCTCCGGTTCCGCCATGATCGGGAGCGAGGTCGCCGGAGGC
This sequence comes from Eucalyptus microcorys, assembly GCA_014182515.1. Taxonomy (NCBI): domain Eukaryota; kingdom Viridiplantae; phylum Streptophyta; class Magnoliopsida; order Myrtales; family Myrtaceae; genus Eucalyptus; species Eucalyptus microcorys. Next base: position 26,580,809 of record CM024571.1, read on the forward strand.
CGGCGCCGGCGATCGGGAGCACGTCCGACTGGACGGCGATCTGAGCTTTCTTCGGCGAGATTGGCGAGCGCGACCGCCTCTGTGCTCGCCGATTGCAAGTTGGCGAAAATGGTGAAGAGGGAAGGAGGAGGTGAGCTGCGAGCAAAAAGAGGCATGAGAGAGACGACGGGCCGGGCCGGGCCGGGCCGACGAATTCGGGCTCTGGGCCGAGAAAGATCGGCCGTTTAGTGGAGCCCGCAAATTCTTGCCTGGGCTGATTTCCACGTAAGCCGGGTCCATCAAAACCACTGATAGTGTGAAATCTACATGATTGCCATATGTGATCGCATCGGATTCGTGAACCCGGGTCTAAGCAAGAATTTTCTCTTTTGAGTCTCGTGCCATATCGACTTCCACATGATCAGCATCCATGACTACATTAAATTCGTAGACTTGGGTTCACATAAGAAATTTTAATTTAAATACAAGGAAAAAATTACCAAAAAAGTCCTAAACTTATTACAATTATACTAATTCAGTCATGTAAACCTTTTATATTTGTGCTAGTTTAGTCTATCTGGCAATATTCAATTGTAATAATCCGGCGTGGAATCTTAATCAGCATTGGCTGATGCTACCGGCACTAACATGGATACCGAAACAAAAAACGGTGTCGTTTTGCTTATAAAAAAAATTGAAAAAGGCAAAAACAACATCGTTCTTATCATGGACGTTAAGAACCCTATTCTCGCCCAAATTGAATTTGCCCGACCAGACAAGCCCTAAATTGATCTCACCCAAAAATCTTGCAGATTTTGTCTAGATTCAATCTCGTCTTGGCAGATTCCTCTTGCTAAATCGTTCTTTTGTTGGTCGGATTTAGTAATCGAGCGCCTTTCACCCAATGCTTTTTTTTGTCCATTGCAATCCTAAACACGCCTGTATTGCGAAAACTTGATTCGGCCACAACCCAGTTGCAACCCGACTCGCCCGTCACAAATTGCAGCAAACACGAGGAAGAGTTGTAGTCTCGGTTCAATTTTGTTGTCAGCAAGTGTTGAGCGAACATGACAACGGCGAAGAAAAGCTAAAAGGTATGTTGCAATGGTCCAAACTTTCTGTGTTCTCCTTGTATTATTTTATATTATCCATTTGCGTTGATTTTTTTGGCATGTGTTGCTGTTGGTTGGAAAAAAATATTTTTGCATGCTTATTGGCGTGATAGCAAAAAATTGTTACATCCCTTATAATGCCTTTGAAATAATTAAAATACTTAGCCCTTGAGACAATTGAGAATACTCGCACCAGTTTTGTGAATTTTGTTGCCAAACATAGGAGAAGATGTTCATATAGTATTCTGTGAGGTAATATTGAATTAGGATGCCTCACGAATCATGGGTTAGTCTAAATAAGAATTTAGTTGCTTATTAGCTGTTGTCCTTTGAGGTGCTGGACGAAAACGAGTATCACAATTGAATAACTTAGTTTGTAAAGTAACTCTTAGCCTTTTTCATGTGAATTCTTTAAATGAGTACATATAATAAAAAGGTATTACTGTTGGACAATACTATGAGATTGAGAGGATTAAAAACTTATGCTACAATCAAAATCTCCATTATGTGGTTGTTTTTCACATACATTATGTTTTTTTGTGTAAGGTTGAGATGGGCGAAAAGTCAGTTCGGGTGTGCCTTTTCCATGGTGAAAATTTTTACCATCGCTCAATGCTTGAATATGTTGGAGGCAAGACTAATATAGTAAAAGTCAATATCAGTTCACCAAGCGATGAAAGTTTCATCAAAGACATCGAGAAAGTGGTAAATAGTAAATTCGAGAAACTTTAATTTAAATTTCCTAGAAAGTCTCTAGGAGATAAGTTGAGATATATATGGGATGAGAGTAGTGTTGTCGATTTATTATTTAGCTATTTGCATCAGGGTGCAATTGAGGTATATGAAGAAAATTTTGTAGCCAATGAGGCAAGTAAGGGTGATGGTCAGGGTGAAACTGCTAGCCAAAGTGAGGGGTTCGCTCAAGGGATTGGCGACGGTGCTTGTGATGATGTTGGTTTAGCTGATGAGATAGTTATTGAGCACTTGGGCCAGAGTGAGTGGGTCGCTTAGGAGATTGGTGAGAATACTTGTGATAATGTTGGTTTAGTTAATGAGACAGTTGTTGAGTGCTTGGGTAGTTTAGATCTCGATAACTTAGTAAATGAAGGTGATTATACTGACATAGAGGACGATATTATGGATGATGACAATGACAATGAGACAGACTTTCTTGGCGATGTAAGATTCTTTTATTATTTTCAGCACCTCCATTTCTTCCAATAAATTATGGATGCTACTAGAAAGATGCTATCTTCTTTTCAATCCATGGACAAATCAAAATAGGAATCTTAAACATGGACATAGGTAGCGCTTGCACTACCGTTTTAATGAGAATCTCCTTCCCCACTTTTCTTTAATCAGAGACATTGAAAAAGTCATAAATAGTAAATTTGAGAAGTTTTATTTTAAATTTCCTAGAAAGTCTCTAGAAGATGGATTGAGATATATATGGGATGAGAGTAGTGTTGTCGATCTATTGTTTAGCTATTTGCATTAAAGGGTAATTGAGGTATATGGAGAAAATTTTATAGCCAATGAGGTAGGTGAGGGTGATGGTTAGGGTGCCATTAAAGGTGGGGGTGAGAGTGTTGGACAAAGTGAGGGGATCACTCAATGGGTTGGCGAGGGTGCTCGTGATGATGTTGGTTTAACTAATGAGACAGTTATTGAGTACTTAGGCCAGAGTGATGGGGTCACTTGGGGGCTTGGTGAAGGTGCTCATGATGATGTTGGTTTAGTTAATGAGACAATTGTTGAACACTTGGGTAATTTAGATTCCAATATCTTAGTTGATAAAGGTGATTATATTGACATAGAGGGCGATATTGTGGATGATGACAACGACGATGAGAAAGACTTTCTTGGCGATATAAGATTCTTTCCTTATTTTCAGCAGCCCCATTTATTCCAATGAATTCCAAATTTAATGCTACCAAGAATATGCTATCTCCTTTTCAATCCATAGATAAATTGAAATAAGAATCTTAAATTTGGACATAGGTAGCGCTTGCACTTCAGTTTTAATGAACATCTCCTTCCCCTGTTTTTGTCATAAGCTTTTCTTTCCACTCCTCAAGTTTTATGTTCACCCTCCCTAAAACCCATGCATCTCTTTCTTAGATTGTAAACTTTCAAGAATAAAAACTTTTGGCATTTGTATCACTTTGCTTTGATTGGCCATATCATTTTCACATTTAAAACAACCCAAATTGTAATAAGTTATCCTCCTATGTTGGGTTCCGATTGATTGTTTGAGAATCTATACCATTAGGTCTAAATGTATGTGACACGGCCCACAGACGAAGCATGATCCAAGACCAACCAAATGGGGCCATGTCACGCACGAAGGGCAGCCCACGAGCAGCCCCCGACCAATCCATGAACAACCCATGATCAACACATGATCGGCCCATGCGCAATACGGACAAAAGCCCATGACCGTTCACCTACTTCATGTCAGGCGGCTCTATTGGCCCTGCCCTTGCTTCTAAGACACGCCCTCGGCTTTCCCAAGGCCTAGAGCCATTGAGTGGCTTAATGTACAGACTTGTAATGATGATACACGTTCAAACGCAACCGTTGGATTGGAGGGAAGATCAACGGATGAGATGAGACTCGGACTTGTATAAATAGGGGTCCCTCCCCTTCATTGTGTTCAGCTCGTTCATAGCAAATACACTCGCTCCTTTGTTCATATGACTCTCGTGTTCGTGCGTGTGCGTGTGAGGTTGACTTGGGAGTGAAATCCTAAGGCCGCACAAGTGTTTGATCGTTAGAAATCGACCAACCCGTAACACATGCCTACATGTGAATACATGCTAGAAACATGGGTAACTCTTGGATTCACTTGATTGAAATAGATCATAAATTAAACAAATTTTAATTAAATAGGTATCTAAGCCGCCTCTGAGGCCATTTAAAACCATTTGAATGCAATTCATGGATTCATCTCTTGTTTGGAGCTTGGATCATTGATTGTCATCTTGTTTGGATCATTAATTGTCATGGTATTAAATGAAATGTATGCTTGAGCTGAATGTTTGCATAGTTTAGCTTTAACCTTTAGTCTTAGTGTAAGATGGCCAAGTAAGTTTGAAGATAGTGACTTTGCCGATATTCCATCCGACTCTTGGCTTTTTGTTGTTTCCGTTTTTTTTCTATTGTTTTTTCTATTGTGTTGTGATTTTTTTTCTAATATATGTGTTGTGATGTAATAAACATCCAACGAGTTGTGGATTTTCTTAGAATAAAAATTAGAATAGAAATTGTGTAATGTCTGTTTACTTTAATTTCAATTAATTAATTGATTTTTATTTTCATGCATTTTCATTCTAGGCACTTGATTCTAGGCACTCCATTTGGCATTTTATCATTCTAGCAGCTTTTCAATTCCGAAATTTTATGTGTAGATTTAATTTAATATTGTTGTAACTACATCTTAAGAAATTCTTTTTATGAAATTTTTTTGTGAATAGGTATAGGATTCTAGTTTCTCTTTATTTGGTCTTGCTTTGGTCTTGTTATTTTGAATTATTTTTTTGGGTAGACTTAACCATGAGACTAAACATAGTGTTCTAAGTGACCATTGGGATTATAGTTTCTTTCTCTAATTTTTTTTTTTTTTTTTTTTTGGTTTGATGAATTTATTTTGATTAAACTGAAGTTTCTTTGGTAGACGTACAAGTAAACTATATTTTGAAAAAACAACATGTAAACTATATTTTGGGAGACTAAACTAATATGCCAAGTGTTTTAAGTAGACCATTGGGATAATTTTTCTCACTAATTAATTTACTTTGTTTAATGATTTTAGTTTTGACTTTATTTTGGTTAAACTGAAGTTTCTTTAGTAGGCGCACAAGAAGTAAACAAGAGGTAAACTATATTTTGGGAAACTAAGGGCTCGAATGATAACCATTCGACTAGAAATTGATTTCGGAAGAGAAATAGATTTTTCTATTTATATTTCTAAATGAGTTTCTAAGCAAAAATATCCTTTTGATAACGATATAAAATTTCTACTCTAAAAATAAAAATTCGTTTGATAACGACACAAAATTACTTCCTTTTGGACGGCGGCAGACTGGCGGCGGTGGTTGGCGACCGACGAACAATGGTTGGCGGCGACGGATGGAGGACCGATTGACGAATGATAAGAAGAATTTTTATTTTCATTTTTGTTCCAAAAATAAAGAAGTAGAATGATTTCTATTCCAGACCTATTTCTAAAACAAAAATCTATTTCGGAAATAAAAAAATGGAATAATTTTATCAAACGGATTTCTATTCTAAAAACAAGTTTGAAATAGAAAAATTGTTTCGGAACAAAAATAGGGAGTTGTCATGCACCCCTAAACTACCATGTCTAGTGTTTTAAGGCCTTGTTGGTTAAAAAGTGTTTCTGTTCCCCGGAACAAAAATTTATATTGTTTTGTTCTGAAGAACAAAAAAAAGAACAAAAACATATTTGGTAAAACTTTTGTTCTCAATAACAAAAAACCATTTTTTTTATTCCCGTGAACAGATTTGAAACAGAAACAAGAAGTAAAAAAAAAGTTATTTCTTGTTCTCGGGAATAATTCCGATAAACAATTTTTCTCTCTTTTCTTTTTCCTTCTTCTCTTTTCTTTCCTTCTTCTTCCTTTTGGCTGGTTGCTGGCCGGCGACCTCGCCGGAGCGTCGCCAGGCCAGGGCGAGGACGACCTCGCGTCTCCTGGGCGAGGTTGAGCCTCGCTGGTGGCCTAGCGAGGCTTCGGCAAGCTCGCCTAGCTGATCGCCGGCCGCTGCCGTGGCCGGCGATCGGCCGCAAAGGAGAAATATGGAAAAAAAAAAAAGAAGAAAAAAATGAAAAATAAAATAAAAATATTTTTAAATTTTTTAAAAATAACAAAATTATACAAGTTTACCAAACATATTTCTATTCTTGGAATAGAAATTTTTGCAATTACCAAGCGTGTTCTTATACTCGAAATTGCTCCCGAGAAATGTAAAAACAAAAAAAATCTATTTTTATTTAAAAATTGTTTCCTAAATGTAAACGTTACCAAACGTGCTCTTAGTTTATACTAGCAAAGTTTTTATAAATATAAAATGAATATACATTTTGCATATTTCGAGATGTACATACAAATGTGTCGGAGCAAGTGGTAGTAGTGGAAGTCTTGTTGATATAAATCTTCTTATTCATGAAACGGTATGTAAAAGTGTCAAAAGTTGCACGAAAAGCCAAAAGTGACAAGATGTGAGTTTAGTGATGACACGTTATCGCTGTTTCTTTTTTTTTTTTCTTTTTGTGGAGATAAGTTTAGTGAAGTGGTGATCTATTTTGTTGGTTTTATCAATAATGAGATTTGTGAAGTATTTTTATGGCTGTATTTTTTTTTATTTGTCTTGGATGACAGTTTATATAGAGTGGGGATTAGTGATGAACTATGCTTATGAACCATGTCCTAATGCAATACAATGAGTTTGTGAATCTAGTATTTGTTTGTTTACTACATTATGACTGTTTATCCTTGAAGTAGTGAGATTATATTGCTTTTTTTTCTGTCATATTTGGACACCTAATATCATCTCAATGGGTCATAAAAGCAAAAATGATATGTCCTTGATGTTAAGGTCAAGAAACATATTGCATATAAAATAAAGGAGATTGCAAATAACTTGCACTTCATTCATATTCATACTTCATATGAATAAAACAACTCATATACATAACACAATCAATATTAACATTGCCTACAACAAGCTCGGTTACATCATTCGTCTTCAAATTTCCAAATAACATGCTTTGTACAATAAATAAATAAATAAAAACACCCACGACACAACCAATAGTGTCTTCAATGTCAAATTTTGTTTCTTTAGCTTTGTCGCATCTTGTTTGACACGTTTCAGTTGTGCCTTGAGGGCTCTAACTTCAACGTTCATCGAACTACCATCATCTTCATTATGTGTCAACATTGATTTTTCGGCCTTATTTGGTTTAGAATTTCCAATGGGTTTTAAGGAGCTTTGAGCCCCCGAAGTCCCTTAAGAAAAATATTAGGTATTAGTGTTTAGTTTAATGACACAAGGCAAGGTGCTACCTGGGACACTTAGTTTACATTATAAATTAGGGTTTCATCTTCTTCTTTTCTTTTAGTGATGCATTCTAAACAAATATTACATAATATCTAAAGGACATTTCTGGAACAGCTTAAAGAGTATAATGTACAAAAAAGGAGGTAGAGCACAAGTGTACGACCTTTGTATCATTAGTGTTTTCATCGCCTTTGGCGCCAAAATCTAGCACGTTGAAGGTGGTAGAGTTGCTCGACACTTATGGTGTTGGTGGCGCCCAAGGTGTTGGCACCATTGGTGTTGTCGGTGACGCTGGTAGTGTTGGTGAAGCTGGAGGTGGTGGCTCTGCTAGTGGTGTCGGTGGTGTAGGAAGTGTGGCTGAAGCTAAAGGTGTTGAAACTGCCCATAGCGTCGGTGATGCCAATGGCGTTAGTAATGCCGATGGTGTTGGTGAAACCGGAAGAGGTGTTGGCTCTACCAATGGTGTCGGTGGTATCGGAGGTGTGGCTGAAACCGGAGGTATTGGCACTGCTCATAGCGTTGGTGATGCCGGTGGTGTTGGTAATGCCGATGGTGTGGGTGAAGTTGGAGGTGTTGGCTCTACCGGTGGTGTCAGTGATGCCAGAGGTGTCAGCACTACCGGTGGCATTGGTGATGCCGGAGCCATTAGTGAATTCGGAGGGTGTCAATGATGCAGGAGGTGTTGGTGAAGCCGGAGGTGTGGGTTTGGCTATTGGTGCTTGGGGTGGCGATGATGTTGGCTCTGCCGCTGGTGGTGCTAGTGTTAGTGACCGTAATGTCAAATCTACTGTTGGTGTTGGCGATGGTATTTGCTTTAGGGGACCATAGCTAGGGCCTTGGCGATGGGGATTGTGGCAAGGGCCAATTGGATAGGGGCGGGGCACACAAGGCCAACGGGGTGAGGGCAGGTAAGGTCATGAACGGTAGAAGGGGAAAGAGGGGAAAGGGAAGTGAGGAATCCTCTAATGTCCTCTCCACAACCACAAAGTGCTCCCCACAGTGGAATCATTAGTGGTAGCAGCGAGCCGTCGCTTCGGATCTCCAATCAGTAACCTCTTTAGCATTGCAAGCCTCATAACAACTTACACACCATACGAAAACAACAACAACGAATGCTACCATGAGGCTCTGGAAAACTAAACTTCCCCATTTTTAACTTTTCTTCTCTTTTGGCTCGACGGGAGAATGAATGAGGGTGATTCTTTGGTGTGAGGTTCTTGTATGAAAAAAAAATGACAAATAATATGAAAAATATATTTACTAAAGATTCAAAATGGAAGATTATGATTTTGGCAAACCGAATGTTAATGCTATATTAGATCTTGAGTTTAATTTTTGTGATTCTGATGAATTGATGGAGTTCCAATTCGAAAATGTTTCGGTTCATGTGATTGTCTCCTAAAACATCCAATTAGTGGGGCATTGTTGAAGTAAATTATCTCGTACGAGCAAAATCTTTTGTTTTTCCTCTTTTTGTGGTCCATAAATCTTTACTACTCACTTGTCAAGGAGGCGACATAGGATCACTTTTTAGTCAATTGAGTCTGCCTTGATAGATCTAAAAGTCATGATCTCTAAATGAAGACTAAACTAGATAGGAGATTTGATGTGTTAAATGCAAAAGTGAACGGCTCGAACTTCAAACCGTAACATGTAAGATAGAATCATGGAACTGTTAATCTACTATCAAGTACTAAATAGGGACAATAGGTAGCAGGATAAGGAATTCGAATTCAGAAGTTTAATTATTAAATTGTTTCGATATGCAGTCATCGTGAGGCCTTATTGGCCAAATGCTAACATTTGGAATACTGAAAGCTCAAAGCAAGTAGGAACCTATTTTGGGCTTTCAACATTTTTAGAATGCAAAGTAAGGGTTTAATGACTTTTTTGCCTACCAATATTGCCCTCACTGATAATCATGTTTTTCTCTTTTGCCCTAAAAAATATTGTTCGTCCTCTTATCTCTTAGATTTGCTAGTTCACTAGCCAAGCTTAGTCGGCGAAGCTCAGTTGTAGGCGGTGGGCCAGATCTGGCCGCTCGGAAGCCTCGCCTAAGGTCGTGCAACCCAGGTGTGACCGTCTCCCTACCACCATCAGTATCACCACCACCAATCGCCTCCCACCATCACCGACAGCTTGAGCCGCCTTCCTATGATTTTGCCCTCTCCAATGTATCTGCATCTATGATCCATGGCGTCGCACTAAGGTCGTGCGATCTCAAGCGAGCCACCTCTCCAGCAACAGCACCACCACTAATAGCAGCAACTTGAGCCATCTCTTCGACAATTTCCCCATTTTCAACACTCTGCATCTCTTCCTCTGTTTTTCTTTTCACCTCAAAGTTACTTTACAAAATATGCATAGAAATGAGCATCCAAACACTTGCCTTCACAAAATACCCATTCGTTTAAAGATTTTTTTGAAAATGTAAAGCCATTTCCTCAAAATTGAACTCAATGGGCCCTTCTTCAAAATTGTTCTAGTGAAAATTTTGTGACACACTTCCTGCCAACTGACTCATTTTTGCATCAACCCCCATAAAAAAAGTCAACTTTCCCCAATTCTATATTTTGGGCGGCCATGATTTCTTTTTCCTGGATTCTCCTTTATATTTGCTATTTCTAAAGGACATTTCAGGCCACAATAACAAAACACATGTAAGTGTTGTTTAAAAAGGGATCAATGTCATCGATTGTGATAAATTCGCTAATGTCTTCATTGGTTGTGATAATTGTAGCAAAACTGTATTTATGCTATCAAAATCGACACCTAACCTGTAAACATATAGTATAGTTTAAGCTTAATAGTAAAGTTCAACGACAACTATATAATCATGTGATAAAATGAAGTTCATAAGCAGCTGTATGTTCATGCAATAGAATGAAGTTCAAAAGTAGCTATATCTTCGTCACAAAGTTCAACAACAAATTATAATTTCAATAATAAAGAAGTTGAAAAAGAGACAATCATATGCAAACAATGGTTTCAATCCAATTAGATCAAATCGTAAGATGAGAATAGACACTATGATTCATGATAGCGAAGAGTCATTTTGAAATGACCAAAATTTAAGGTGGAAAGAAACATGTGACTGAGTATGACAGTTGAAAGAAACTATCCTCATTACATCAACCTACGAGAAAATGCCAAACCCAATATAAGTCGAGTGCTCACACTGTAGAGTTCAAGTCTCTTTTTAATAAGTCGGTAATTCTTGAATGGACTCGGGTTTGTAGGTAAATTATTGGACCAACTATCCTATTCTCAGGTTGAGTCAATTGAAACCAACAAACACAAAATTCACATAAGCATTACCACTATAAAATCATGTCATTATACATGTCAAGGTTACATAGGTTAGGCCATTATTGTGTTATATCGCATTAAGATTTCACAGTATTCAAGTCATGCCATTATCTCGCATTAAGATTTTGCAACAGCAGTATAGTCACCTAAATCGGTCTTAAGATTTTACAATAATAATTTGATTGCATTCTCTTTATAGTCACCTAAATCTCACACTACAACAAGAGTATTTACATTGCGATATCTTTGCATTAAAATTATGTAGGGGAACTTCAACAATAGCAGTGGCATCTACATTGCCTAATCAACAATTCCCTAATGTACTCTACATTCTTTACATCAACACATTTACATTGCCGGATCATCCATTTCTTGTGAAGAAATCAAAATGACTCTAAAGAAGGCCACAAATTGAATAAAATAACAACTATATCCAAGACCATCCATAATAAAGTTAAACTTGCGCAAGCCTTGGTAGAAGCGATTTGGGATAAGGCCTTAAGCAATCTTACATTTTAATTTCGCACATTGCCTTCGACATTTATATTGTGAATTTGGGTGAGTGTCAACCAAGGGTGTCGGGCAAATTTGGGCAAAAGCATTGGGCAAGCATGGAGTGAGAGTGTAGGGCTAGTGAGGGTGTCACAAATCTGGGCAAAGGCGTTGGGCAAGTGTTAAGTGAGAGCGCGGGGCGAGCAAGTATTGAGCGACTTTGGGTGAAGGTGTTAGGAAAGTGTCGAGTGAGCGCGCGAGGCGAGCAAGTATTGAGTGACTTTGGGTGAAGGTGTTAGGCAAGTGTTGAGCGAGAGTGTGGGATGTGTTGGAAATTAATCCAAAGAAAACACAAACTATTTGTTATAATCAGAATATCAATACAAAGAAGATGATAGTAACTTTATAATATCATTCCCTTTACAAATCCTGGAGATAAAGAAAATAAGATATAACATAAAATTGGAGGTGAGGTCCGGATATCCGAATCTTCTTAAGGCGATTAGTTCCTGCCAAATGTGCTCCGCAGATTCACGAACTATGCCTCTCAAGATATAACACCTCAAACCTGTTTGGATTAACACTATGCAAACATGACTCAGTCGAACCGTTCAAGTGAACCAGCACACTCAGAAAAATTAGTAGAAAAGAATATCAAAGCCTTTTGGAATCGAGTCGGAAAAACCAAAACCAACAAACCCTTTATAGAGATTTTTAATTCATGTACAAAAGAGATACATGAATTAAATAGACGCATGTATCCACGAAATTCATGAATCAAGAGATACATGAATTCAAGATATTCATGAATTCACGAACTCAATAAATACATGAACTAAAAGATACATGAATCTAGGAAATTCATGAATTCAATAGATACGTGAACATAAAATTATAGGCAATTCATGAATCCAAAAAGAGATACGTGAACAAAAAAAACGTATCTTAATTTATTGGCTTCCGTTGATCCATTAACCATAATTATAACCATAATTACAACAATCCCCCACATTAATGGATCAACAAAACATTTTTGACTCGAAGGAATTTGAGTATGCCTGTTGAAATACACCGCATCAAGATAGGTAGCTTTCGCTTTGAACCTTCTTTAGTGAAAGCCTATCGGACTTACTTAACTAGTCAATGGACTAAACCTTGAATCGCTAGTTGTTTGTGTAAACCTAGACAATAAACCTCACACGGAGTATTTCTAATTCAAGATTGGTTCTCGGTTGTGTTCGTTCTTTCGGCCCTAAACCTCTCAGGATTCATGCGTGCTTTAGAAAATCTAGCCTTTAAAGATTTTCATAGAGTCGGCCAGCTCCACGCATATAGGTGCATTCCTATTAAAGATATCCTACCATATCTCACTTGGATGCATTCTAAGTTATAGGAATCATTAAACGCATAGCGTACCCTTAATAACGTTGTAGGAAAGCACTGTTGCATCATAGGAATGGGAGACAGTGCTTACACTAGAGTTTCCAGAATTTGCGTTGTCCTATTGAACCTAGACCATGGGATCTCCAATCGCATAGGTTAGGTTTCCACCCTGGAATCTCTTTATTGGGTTAAGGCTCTTAAACCCATTCCCCTCGATGGCAGTTTATCTGCTCTTTTGACAAACCTTTTGTCAGTGGATCCGCAATATTTTCCTTTGACTTTACAAAGTCTAAAGAAATGATTCAATTTGAGAGCAACTGCTTACGATATTGTGTCTACGACGAATGTGTCTAGACTTACCGTTATAAATCACATTATGCACCCCCACATTTTTAGAAAATTTTAGGATGTCAACTTTTCATTCCATAACTCGTATGGAATTTTACCTAGCCTTTTGTGGGGTATCTTATTAATAATAAAATTTGCAGTTAAAATGCCTCCTCCCACAAGTTCTAAGGTAAACCTGAACTCAAAAGCATGGCATTAGCCATCTCCTTTAATGTCATGTTCAATCGTTCAGCAACTCCATTTTGTTGTGGAATATAAGGTGCAGTCGTTTGGAGAGTTATTCCAAAACGAGCACAAAACTCTTTGAAATTGATTGAACTGTATTCTCCTCCTCTATTCTGAGTCGCAGAATGAGATCTTCAAGGCTCATCTCCTTCCATTTGTGTTTCAAATAATTTTTGAAGTCTGACCAGCCCAGAGGCAATTTCTCAATCATAGTCGCCACTTGGAATGATTCACTAAGTATCATTCCCTCGGCAGAGATGTCACTCAAAATTAATTGTAATTCTTGAACCTGACTCATGATAGATTTAGAATCCACCATCTTGTAGTCCAAGAATTTGGCAACCACAAATTTCTTAGTGCCAGCGTCCTTAGTCTTGTATTTCTTCTCTAAGGACTCCTATAACTATTTAGCAGATTCAACATTACAATAAACGTTATATAGAGAATTCACTAAACAGTTAAGAATATAATTTCGGCATAAGAAGTCCCCATGCTTCCAAGCCTCCTACGCACCGAGCGTTGTGACATCTTGCTCATTTGGACTAATTATCGGGCACACCTCCGATAAATATTTCGTCAGATTGAGCATGGTCAGATAGAAGAACATCTAAAGCTGCCACTGTTTAAAGCCCACTCCGGTGAATTTCTACGGTTTCTCATTAGATGTAACTGGAGGTGTTGCCATCACAGTAGGCAAGGTTCGTTGAACCATCCCTCCAGAAACAGAGCCAAAAGCCATTTGGCCTATACTATTATGAAAAACAGTCATGGGCATACCAGTCATGTGACTTGTACCCACATCACCAAAATTGGTGTTGGCCAAATGGCCCATAGCATTGGCTGCTACAAATTCAGACCCTGAGGGTTGAACATATTCCATAGCAATGGTCGAATCGACCATAGGAACGTCTCCTGAAACATTCTAGACATCGAATGGCACTTGATTGTTTTTAGCCATCTCAATAATCTGACAAGAACAACAAACAGTGAGTAAGTTGATCGCCTTAAGATTGTTGAAAATTAATCCAAAGAAAACACAAACTGTTTGTTATAATAAGAATATCAATACAAAGAAATTGATAATAACTTTATAATATCATTCCATTTACAAATCTTGGAGATAAAGAAAATAAGATATAACATAAAATTGGAGGTGAGGTACGGATATCCAAATCTCCTTAAGACGATTAGTTCCTACCAAATGTGCTCCGCAGATTCACAAACTATACCTCCCAAGATACAACACCTCGAACCTGTTTGGATTAACACTATGCAAACAGGACTCAGTCGAACCGTTCAAGTGAACCAGCACACTCAGAAAAATTAGTAGAAAAGAATATCAAAGCCTTTTGGAATCGAGTCGGAAAAACCAAAACCAACAAACCCTTAATGAAGCTCTATGCTCCCATCTATTTATAGAGATTTTTAGTTCACGTACAGAAGAGATACATGAATTAAATAGACGCATGTATCCACGAAATTCATTAATCAAGAGATACATGAATTCAAGAGATTCATGAATCCAGAGATACGTGAATTCAAGAGATTCACGAACTCAATAAATACATAAACTAAAAGATACATGAATCTAGGAAATTCATGAATTCAATAGATACGTGAACATAAAATTATAGGAAATTCATGAATCCAAAAAGAGATACGTGAACAGAAAAAACGTATCTTAATTTATTGGCTTCCGTTGATCCATTAACCATAATTATAACCATAATTACAACATGATGAGCAAGTATCAAGTGAATTTGGGCGAGTGTCAAGTGTGAGCGCACGGCGAGCGATGGGCGAGCGACAACGTCGAGTGAATTTGGGTGAAGGCATTGGGCAAGGTGAGTGAACGTTGGAGAAATCATCGGTTGAGCATCAACTCTAATTTGGGGCAAAAAATTTGACATCAAAAGGAGAAGACGACGCTCAATTTGAGGAAGATCTCAAATTAGGGTTCCTTACATCAATTTTGGGAAAGAAACTCATAAGAACAGCAAAGAAGAAGAATGATGTTTGTGGCTTTTTCAATTTTTTTCATAAGCAAAACAATGCTGTTTTGTGTCTTCAGCATCCATGTTAGCATCGGTTGCGCTGGCCAGCGCTAACTAGAATTCCACGTTAGATTATTTCAATTGAAGATGGCTGGATGAACTGAACTGGGATAAATACAAAATGTTTAAGATTGAATTTGCACAATTATAATAGGTTTAGACTTTTCTGGTAATTTTATCCATTCACAAGAGGTAGCTACTGTTGCCTCATGGTCGCCCCCCTCTCTTTAGCCAATAACCTCTGTTGCCACAAGATGTTATTGCTTTGGTTCAACTCTTGGGCCATGATGGTCATTGTGTAGGGTCTATAATTGCCTTGGAAGCATCGACTCGTGATAATTGTCGGCTGGGGTCTATTGTTGCCTCGCGAGCCTTGGGCTACATCCTTCATAGATGCTTGACTTTATTGCTCGTTCTCTATATCTTGAATGTGAGATTTAGAGGGCAAACCTCCACCTTGCGATGGTTGCCCCTCTTTGAGTGGTCGCCATGAGGTGTTTGCACTCCTCTAGCAATGCTGATCGCCATGAAGGTGGTGCCCTTCATGAGGTGATGCTCGGAAACTCTCTCTCCATCAATTTTCAAATGCAGTTGTACCGCCTGCTTGCTTGACGTCCAACTGAACATTCCGAGTGCCATGTTAAACATTTGAGCGAATCATAATGTGGTTAGTGTTTTCTAGATTTCAACTCAACGTCTAGGTTGAGTATATCAATAGAAGAACAACGTGAACTATTTCGAAAAGCGGACCATTAAAATAAAAATAGAGAGACGATTTTGAATTATGAGTAAGAGTATAAGCATCTCAATAATATATTTTTTTGAAATTAACCTGTTCATATATAGTTCTTTTCTAAACACATAATTACATGTCTAAACAAAGGTTTATATATCAAACATGTCGTGCACGTCTTTCTTTTGATAAACATATTTGATTTTAGAAGTTGCGATATGATTTATTAAAGGTGTAAAGTCGCATCTAAAGTTCACGCGCATGGATCGTGTGCCGATACGACTAGTACAGGAAGACGCGAATAATTAGTCTAAATACCATCTGTAAAAAGATAAACAATTAAAAAACAAAAAGATTTCTGGAAAAGGGGGTCCTTTCCACAAAGCGGAAAAGCGTGAAAAAGCAGCGACGGTCGGAAGCACCCGTGTTCCCACCACAGCCAACCAAAACTCGCCACGTCGCATCGTGTCTTAACTTCTCCTTCCCTCCAAAAAAAAAAAAAAAAAACCACCACGGCCAAAACCCCCGACGCTAGGGCTTTTCCATTTCCGAGTTCGAACTTCCTAAAATACCAACGTCAAGAACCCCTGCGAATCTTCTTCTCTGCCTCCGATTTCTCCGCGGAATCCATGTAGCCATCGCCTCGCCGGTGCGCTGCCTCTCGGTTACGATCTCATTTCGCAAATGTCGCGGCCGATCCCGACGATGATCGGTCCGCCGTGGCGGCTGTCGCTGCTGCTGCTGCTGCTGCTGCTGCTGCTGCTGACGACGGCGGTGGTGGAGCCGGCGTCCCCGTACCTGAGCTCGGGGCCTCACCTCGCCGACGTGAACATCCTCTTGCCGCCGATGATGACGCATCCCGTGGAGTACAGGCTGCAGGGGAGCGACGGTTGCTTCAAATGGTGAGTCCGTTTCGCGTTCGCAAGGCGCTGTTTCTCGTAGGTCTGTTTTAGCTCAGTGTAGTTCTCACGGTGAGCCGGCCAAGTTGAGAAGTCTAGGCGCGGAAGAAAACAATAATGTGCTATGTGCTGACGTGCGATTGCATGGATGCAGCACGTTTCTTTCAATTTATCCATCATTTGCAGTTTTCACGAATATCGGTTTTCAGTGGAATTTTTCCATCGTTGATTGAGGAAGAAACGGGAGCTTCTGCCTCTGCCCGAACCGCAGTAGCAAACCGTTCTGGAAATTAAGAGGATAGAGTTTATAATCACCGTCCAGACTGCACAGTCCTCACTAGCAAAGTACTATTGAGCCATCGGATTGCTAGCTCGAACCTGTAAATTGGCTCGACTCAGGATTTATCTGTTTCTGCAGATGTGTTGACAGAAAATGAAGCCTCTTGGCTTCTGCTGTCTAATTTTCATGTTGTTGATTTACCTTTTAATTGTATTCGCTCATTGGACGGCTCGGGAGGCAAGGGGAGAGAATAAGGCGAGTGAGAAAAGAGACTGATGAGCATTGCCACTCTGGAGCAACTCGTCATGCCTATTTGGAATTGATGCTAAGGGGAGTAGATTAGCTTCGATTCTGGAATATTTGTGAATCCTATAATGTTCAAATTATGTGCAAGTGACAAATCACATGTTATGTGATGTGATTGGACACATGGTGATTTTTCTGCTTTTAATTCTTTCCAGAATTTTGTAGAGTTACACACTATTGAAAATCAGTTGAAGAAGACGCTAAACATTGCATCCTTCTACAGGACATGGGATCATCATGATATTTTATCTGTTCTGCCTGAATATAACACGAGCAATCGCTGCTCGATCAGTGCACGGATAAGATCAATTGCACCATACAATGGTCGAAAGGAGACTGCCATATATGCCACCGATATTCACACGGGGATTGTAATTCGATGCAAAGTTTTCATAGACATTTTCTCCAGAATCCAGATATTTCATAATTCTATCAAACTTGACTTGGATGGCCTTGCCACTCTTCGTGTTCGTGCTTTTGACAGTGAAGGTATTGGAAGTTTCGATTGTTAACACTCATGCTTCACTAAGAAGGTTCTAAATTGTTGGTGGTCATGTTTTTGTTGACTGCTACAATTTTATAAGATCAATAATTTCAGATAAATAATATCTTATTCTCTACGTTTTTTGTTGATTAGTACATGGTTGCATTTTACTAGCCTGAATCCAGGGAATCATATTTTATTTGGAAAAGCCTGGGAATCATATTTTAATTAATACCCTCACTAGTTTTGTTTTAAATAGTGTTTTGTCCATTTGTGTTTGCTTGGTCGTTTAGTATGATTAAGAAACTTAGAATTCTTGGAAGTAGTTATTGTGCGTAGAATCTGTTTTATACTTCTTTTCAGCAAGAGTATTGTAATTTGAATTATTTTCCTACATAAAGAGGACTCAGAACTCTCAAGTTTTTTTAATTACCTTTGTCTTCTTTGATTTACGTCCTTTATAAGTAGTTTTGTTCAGAGATTAGGAAACCTATTAGTGTGGTTTTGGATGTTCCTTTTAGAGAGGTGAGAAAGAGTATTCTTACAATGGATAACTTTAAAATTCTCTTGATGACCACTGGACCTGTGGTTGTGGATGTATCTCACTTAGCCGGTGTTCATGGTTTTGATATGGAGAGAGAAGAGAAAAAGGGGGGGGGGGGCTGCCTTTTTGGAGCACAGGAGAGAAGGGGCAACGGAGTAATTGTGCATTATGAGTAATGGAAAGTTTATCACTTTTAGTTCGAGGATGCAATGCCCATACTGCATGTTTTCAACGGTAATTTTCTCCCTTTATTTTCTCAACAAGAGTTATGTGCCCAGACTTTTGTATTCGAGGGCACACTTATGTGTGGATAGATTGGTAGATAATGCATACACGATCTCACTGCTTTTTGAACTGACCAGCAGTTGTGGATGTGTCTCACTTAACCTGTGTTCATGGTTTTGAAATTTCCCCCCGGGGAAAAGTGGGGGGTTCTGCCTGTTTGGAGCACGGGAGAGAAGGGGCAATTTCACATTATGAGTAATGGAAAGTTTTATCACTTTTAGTTCGACAAAGCAATGCCCGTACTGCATGTTATCAACAGTTTCTCCGTTTATTTTCTCACCAAGAGTTTTATGTGCCTGGATGTGTGTATTTGAGGGTGCACTAATGTGTGGATAGATTGGTAGATAATGCCTACACGATCTCATTGCTTTTGAACTCCCAATCCAAAGGTGTTTCACTTTTGCAGAGAATGTCTTTTCATCCCTAGTGGGTTTACAATTCATGTGGCAGCTGACACCTGAGACCGACGGATTCCCTCATCATCTTATTCATGTCCCTCTGAAGGATTCTCCACTGAGTGACTGTGGTGGAATGTGTGGTGACTTAGATATCCAGATAAAACTTGAAGATAACGTAAGATTTCTTCTTGTTGATGGGAGACTGAGTGATGGCATGTGAGGTTTTGCACCTAATGTTTCTCTATGAATCTGCAGGGTGTGTTCGCGGACTTTTTTGTGGTAAAAGGAGTTGGGATTGGCCATGAGATTGTTTCAGTGCATTTGCTCGAACCTGAATTAAAGCACATGGCTGATAAGATTGTTTTAACTGTAGCAGAAGCCATATCAATTGAACCTCCTTCACCTGTTTATGTTCTAGTTGGTGCTTCTGTTCATTACATTCTGAAAGTTGTCCGTGGAAATATTCCTCAAGGTTGTCCTACTATTAATTGTTTTCTCCTATTATCTGCTATTTCTGCATAATACATGACTTTATATGCTAACTTTTATTGCTAAGAAAGGTTTTACAGACAATTGCACCAACATGATGCCAACTTGTAAAAGATTAATTGAATAGTATGTGCAAAATCTAAGTTCTCATGCATTTTTAAAACTGAGAGTATCACTATCTTATCTAATAATGAGAAAAAAGGTTGCTCTTGATTGAGATTCTCCCATTTCTTTCTCTTTGTTGCAGAAGTCGAGAGCACCGTGTTTGCTCTTTTTCTTCATAACCCTACCATGACCAAAGAGACACATATAAGTGGATAAGTGGACTAGCTCGATATTAAGCTTGTCTTTGAGTGTTGCGATCGATTATCTCAGCTTTCTTGTTGCACAGAGAACTCATATTGATTGATATCCTCCTCCTTTTCCCGGTAGTTATCAGTAATTAACATAACTCACTGAGTAGCTTTTCCTGCAAAGAAGCTGCTTTTTTATGTGTGTATTCTGACAAAATAATTTACCAATAAAATTCTGTTGGCTTTCAATCAAACTGTCCATGTAAATTGCATGGTTAGATAATATTAGAAATGTTGGGTATCTATCCTTGGTCGATTTCCTTCTAGTGACCTTGCTCAGATGTTTGGAAGTTGTGAAACTTCTCTAAGTATTTAGATGTTGTCTGACTTGCAGTCTGACATTTCTGTAGCAAATAGATTTCAAGTCGACTTAAGTTTTTACAACATCAATCCTGACAGGAAGATGTAAGTGTCTCAGTGTTAACTATGAAGCTGGTCAAAGGAGGAATATCGATTTTTTCCATCCTGATAGACTCAGGGCGCGCGTGATAAAATTTCTACTTCTCTATTTTTCTGTTTCTCTGTTCCCCGGAATAGGTTTGGAACAGAAATCTGTTTGGTAATGCAATTTGATTTTTCTATTTCTGGAATAGATTTCTATTCCAGAAATAGATTTGAAGAAGAAATCAGAAGCTAAAATTTTTAACTTCTCAATTTCTAAAATAGAAATTGAGAATAGAAATTGAGAAATCAATTTCTCACCAAAAATTAATTTCTGTTCCAGAAATTTTGTCATGCGCACCCTCAAAGTCATATTATCAGTTTTCCTTGCTTTACTTTCCTTTACCACCAAAACAGTCAGCACCACAACATTTTCCAGGGAGAGCTGTTCTAAAACCCTCAAGGTCTGTGATTCTCGCCTACCTCCACTTAGAGGCGTTGGATTACTTTTAAGCAAGTATTAGTTAGATGATTGGTACTGCCTCCTACTATGTCATCCGAAATACTTTTATAGTCTCAGTCTACATTCGTATTTTGGAACGTGATACGGAATCGCATGGGGCTTTTGCACAGGCCACTAAACTGTCTTTGATTTGTGTCTTTGTCAGTGTCTTGGATTTATAGTGTCTTTTTCACTTTTGGCATGTCGTGTAGATTAAACAAATAGATAAGCATCCTCGAAGCTCATTTTGTGATCTTCTGTTTCTTCGCCTGACAAAGCTCATCTACCAGTTACCTGTCATTATTTAAATCAGATGTGATGGTTTGTTAGCAGCATCTTTTTGTTTGTATCAGAAGAAAATTAACGCCATTCTCTTCTGGTCTCACTAATTGTTTTATTTATTTTTTATTGCAGTGGTATCTTTACCATCTCCTCACTACCGGTGGTCTACCCTGAATTCTTCGGTCACTCATGTGGACCCTATAATGGGCGTAGCTAATGCAAAAAATTTAGGGATCACAACTGTCATTGTTGAGGATACAAGGGTTGCTGGACACATGCAAGGGTCATCGCTAAATGTAGTCGTACCTGACTCCATAGTTTTGTACATATTACCTTTGTCTAATAATTGGGAACCTATAGAAGGTATTGAGGCTATTCCATCTGTCACACGGTGGTATCTTGTCGCTGGCTATCAATATGTCGTTCATATAAAGGTTTTCTCACAAGGACTTGGCTCACAAGAAGTTTACATCACAGAGGTAGAATGCGCAGTTTTTCCTTACCTCTAGTTGTTTCTAAAACATCATTGAGGTGTTTGTGCTTTGTCTAAGTGTTGAATTAGTCTAAGAAAAACTAAGTAGTCAAGGGCCCTTCATTTAATATTTTGATCCTGTACATATATTTGGGTTCTTTAAGTGTTGTCATGACGAGTCCTTTTTTACTTTGTTGTAATCATTTCGTGTCCTCTGTGTTGGTGTGCTATTTGCTGGATATTTAGCTTTATATTTAATTACTTTATCACTTTTGGATTCTAATTCATGTTGATATCCCTACGGAGAAAAGAGAGAGGAAAAAAATGGATTGAGATTGGCATCTGATGACTGTTTTTTCCTCTCTGTGCCATGCACATTTTTATTCTTCCTTTTCTTTTGCGTTAATTCTTTGCATATTCTATTTGTTCTTTAATGTTGTAGTTGTTCAATATATAATGGTTTGGGTTGATGAAAACATTGTTCCTTCCGTGTAGAGTGATGATCTCAATTTGTATGACCACCACTCCGAGAACTGGGAAATATCTTTGTTGTCAGATGATATTATGGTGGAACATGGATGGCGAAATTCTAGAATCCTAAAGGCTGCTACTCCTGGACTTGGAAAATTAACAGCTTCTTTAGCTTACTTTGGCGGGAGTCATGGATCAAAGGAGGTCTCTGTCATTTAAACTAATCCAGAAACATTTCCTTTCTATTATATGCTCACTTTTATGTTCCAAAGAAGAAAGAGGGGAAGCTTGCTCATTTCAGGAACTTATTATAATTTACCAGTATTTTACAAGGCTGAATTTGTTATTGGAAGAAAGAGGTAACCTGATTTATTGGTTTCGTCTTTACTAGGTTCTCAAAATTGTGCAAGAAGTCATGGTCTGTGATAAAGTGAAGATTATTCTGGACAAAAGAAGTGCTACCTCTGATAGTATTATGCTTCCCTGGGCCCCTGCCATTTATCAGGAAGTGCAGTTAAAGGCTGTAGGAGGTTTGAAATTTCCTACCTGTTCTATTTCCTTGACTCTAATTGGGTTTTTCTGTTCATGATGATCTAAGTTGACATCTATAGGTTGTGCAAAGGTGGTCACTGACTTCAAATGGTTTTCTTCGGACACATCTATTTTGTCTGTATCCACCTCTGGGGTTGTCCAGGCAAAGAAGCCTGGTAAATCTACCATCAAAGTACTATCGGTTTATGATTCATTCAATTATGATGAGGTATAATACTTAATCTAATTGATTTGTCCTGTATCGTAGTAAATTTCCATAATGGTGCCAAATAGTCCCTTCTTTTTATTTCTGCATTCTGCTAAATTGCATTTACATTACTCGCTGTCCATCTTCTAGTAAGGTAATTCTTAAAAGACAGTTTTTAAATGATCCGGGATAATCTGCCTTGGTACATGCTAAAGCTACAAATTCTAATGGCTGAAACAGATTCCTCAATTATTACAACTGAAATTCTAAAGAAAACCTGCCTGACTAGTATCCCTAAAGGAAAGTTGACTTTCTTACTCATGCATGGGTTTAGTAGGAATCTTTATTCATTTTTATTTCTCTACCATTCATGTGTCTTGGTTCCATTTATACCATGACCATGAGCAAAGCCAGTGTGACTCACGATGTTTGTAAAGATTAGTATTTAGACTGGTTGGATCAGTAACTGGTTTGAAGTCTTGTCCGGTTCAGTGATCAAACTGCATGTGATAACAAACTGGATTAAACTGGCATCAACCTGCTTCAACCTAGTTTTTGGAAAAATTGGGTAAGGTATGAACCTGGTGTTTTGAACCTGGTATCAGATTGTCCTTGGCCACAAGTTTCTCAGACTCTGACCTGCCCATCATTATTGATTATATTACAGACAAGGATGTTATTATTGTTGGAGGAAGAAGTTTTAGATGAATGAATCTATGTATTAATGATTCTGACATGGTTCGAAATTGGGATATGTGGCCCTGTTGAGCATCTTTGTATGCCCTCAATCACCAGGGGCCAAGCTTTTGCTTGAATCCTAAGTTCAGAATAACTATCATTAACAGTTTGAAGTTTGCACTGGACAAAATACCGGTGACAGCAAACACATAAGAGCTCTAACAATTCTAGGATTTTGAAGTTTCACTCTAGACATAATCTCGATGCTATCTTAGTAGGCATTTCCTCATTATATGTCCTTCTACAGGTGATTGTTGAAGTTTCCACCCCGGCTGCTATGGTTATGCTGCCAAACTTCCCTGTAGAGACTGTTGTGGGATCATACCTAAAAGCTGCAGTGACCTTGAAAGCGTCAACTGGTGATGCTAATTATCCCAATCAGTTTGAATTTTATTTGATCATTTTCTTTTTATACTGCCTTATTGAAGTTACCTGTCATTTGCAGGTTCACATTTTTATAGATGTGATGCTTTTGATTCCTTCATCAAATGGAAAGCTGGAAGTGAATCATTCATCGTTGTCAATGACACTGGAGAAACACCTAAGGTCCAGAATATAATAGATGATGATGTCAAAGCTGTGGTCAATGGTCCAACATGTTCGTGGACCTATGTTTATGCTGCTGGTTCAGGTCAAACTATGCTGCATGCTGCGCTGCCGAAAGAGTATCACCATTTCGATCCTTTCTCACATGGAACTACTGCCTTGAAAGCTTCATCACGTATAGCGGCATTCCCACCCCTTGTTTTGCATCAGGTTGGGGATGGAAACCACTTTGGTGGTTACTGGTTCGATTTTGGTCAAGTTGAAGCTGATGGACACTTGGAAAGTTTAGATAATTTATATCTTGTCCCTGGAACATATGTTGATGTCATGCTTCTTGGAGGACCTGAAAGATGGGATGGAGATGTCGATTTCATTGAAACTGTTGAGTGCTTGGATAAAGAAACTGCTAATTTGAAAGATCAAAATCTTGTTCAGCAGCTTCCCAGCAGTTATAGGAGTCTGTACAGAGTCTCATGCCAACTATTGGGAACTTTTGTGAGTATCTGCATTTTTGCCTGGCTTTACATTGTGGTTGTTTGACGTTAGATAATCGTGATCCTTCTAAGAGAGGATCAATACAATAACCAAAAAAAAAAAAAAAAGAGGCATTGAAATTGAATAAACTGAACTGGACAAGAGATTTTGGGTTGAATTGATTTTGGTTTGGATTGGCTGCATGAAGTGAGGTTTCAAATTGGGTTTCAGGCATTGACCAAAAATCTAATACGATCTAAAACCGAATTTTGCTTGTTGAAATTCCGTTATTCTTTTTTTACTTTAAATTATATTTGTAGTCAATGATCAATATCTAATTTAAATTTGTAAATGATGTTGAAAGAAAATGCTTTAAGGAAAGGCTGCAGATAAAAGCTGATAACACTACTTTTTTATTGTTTGTTCTGGTTTTGTTCAAGCAACAAAATACATATACTATTCAGGTTGCTGTAGGCCTTTAAGCAAAACGAAAATGGCCAGGCCTGTTGGCACCCCTAGATCCATCTACTAACTAGTCCTCTTTGAACTCAGGATCTTGTCTTCAAACGTGGTAATTTAGTTGGTGTTGACCATCCTTTGCCAGCAACTGGGGAAGTATCTTTGTCAGTCATGTGTTTGTTTCCTTCCTCTATTGTGTTAATAGCAGATGAACCTGGTACGCAGTAGCTTTTTAATTCACTTGTTTTTGTGGATGTCTTGGGAAGTCCCTTAACTTTCTGTTTTCCACATTACAGTTAATCTGAAAGGTGCTATATTAACTGCTGCCCAAGCAGAACGC
The DNA here is from genome assembly GCA_014182515.1 of Eucalyptus microcorys. Lineage (NCBI taxonomy): Eukaryota > Viridiplantae > Streptophyta > Magnoliopsida > Myrtales > Myrtaceae > Eucalyptus > Eucalyptus microcorys. The sequence continues at coordinate 26,605,970 of CM024571.1, forward strand.
ACTTCTGAAAGAGTTCGTGCGACTCCTGTTACTGTGGCAAATGGACGCACTATTCGCGTAGCTGCAGTCAGTATTGCTAGCTCCGGAGAAGTTTTTGCAAACTCATCTTCTCTTGGTTTGAGGTGGGAATTGAATAACTGTGATGAGCTGGCATATTGGTATGACAATGATGATGTGGAGAGGGCTCAGTCTAGCTGGGAACGTTTTTTGGTCTTGCACAATGGATCGGGACTGGTACTGTTGAACCCTTACATCCATCTTTCAGTTTACTCACAATATAGGCTTAACCATGAATTTTGGTTTTTCAGTAAGCAAAGACGGTATACTGATTGCTGCTGTATTTCTTGTTCCCTTAATGTTTAGGTTTGGTTTATCCTATTTTTGTGGAAATTTTCTGTTACCGTCTTTGCTTAGGCTCGGGCTCATGCATGGCTCTTTCCTTGCTCTTTTCCCTGAATCATTCCATTCAAATTTGTATTTTGCGGGGACATACACTTAGCTATAATATTTTCTGTTGTCCTCGCATTTGAAACCTGCAACAGATCTAACTATGTATATATATATATATTAAAGAGAATGATCTCCCTTTTATAGTTGTATTACATTTGAGTGTATTCCTGAGATTCATATATATATATATTGTCAGTGTATCGTTCGAGCTACTGTAGTTGGATCTGATCAAATCGCAAATTCTGATTATCTTGGGTTGGAAAGTTCTCGAGAAGTCCTCACAGATGCTATACGCTTACAGGTAAGCTCTTTGAATAATCTGAGTGTTCGAGGGGATGCTAAAGTTGTTTCATTAATGTCACCATTGTCTTTGTTTTCTGCTTTCGGAATCACCTGTTGTCTGACCATGTAAAATTTTCGTTCCACATTCATTAAAATATGCAGCTTGTATCAACTTTGCGAGTTGACCCGGAGTACAGCCTGTTATTTTTCAACCCTCGTGCAAAGGTAAGCTAATGACTGCAGATTGTCCTTACTACATCCCATTTCCTGTATTAAGTGAATCAACAGTGCTTGAGTGATTTGAAGATGAAAGGTGCATGTCATGCATATGTGCATTTTGGATGTGTGAAGCATCATGTCCTGAGAAGGCAATCTTGTTAGGCAATAAGTTAAATGATATCCATGAAAACTTCAACATCTACAAAATGCGGTCAGAAATAAACAAAGGCACCTGTTCATTCTGTATGAGGATCACTCCTCTTAGCCAAACCTTCTACATCTTCCCTGATCCAGGCCTACTAATGCTCTGCCATACATGGAAAATTGGAGGCTTTAATAGCAAATGCATTTACCGATAGGGTTATCTGCAATGTTCCCTTTCCTGATAATTTTTGGGCAGTAGCCTCCAACCTCTTGATTTTTTTTGGAAATGCCCCTTGACATTCATTTTCTATCAAACTCGTTCACATGACCTGAACTGTGTATGATCAGTATATGCATCATCTTCAGACGAGCTACTCCTAGTGCTGAGTAATTAAGAAATTCTAAAACCAAATCCTCAGAACTTCAATTAAGCACGCGTTTAACATTTGCTTTAATTGATTCAAGCTAATGTTGTCACTGTATGTCAACTCAGTTAAGTTTGCGAATATCTGTTCATAGTACAATGGACTGGCAATATTCAAGATGATGATGTGAGGGCTGAATGGCCTTCTTATAACATTGAGAGTATAGTTGCTGCGTTTTGGGCCAAGTGAAATCGAAAACTGTGGATTTATGCAATATGAAGTATGACATCGATTTCTTTAACTTAATAGTTTTAGAAATACAATAAAAACTTATGAATTTATTATCTGAATATAATAGCTGTTTATATAATTGAGCTCACTAATTATGTCCTATGATGTTAAAACAGAATGGTGAGCATTTAGACTTTCTGTACATGTCATGTGATTTCGCGTTTCTCACTTCACATTCTTTCTAAAGCAATCTCTCTCTCTGTGTCTCTGTGTCTCTGTCTCTCTCTGTCTCTGTCTGTCTGTCTGTCTCTCTCTCTCTCTAATGTATTGTTTGGGTTCTATATTTCCTTTCTATATCTTTTACGGCAAATAAAATATTGGTACATTTGAGAATTGCATGATATATGAAGCGTACCATATACTGGTACATTTGACAATTGCATGATATATGAAGTGGACCGTATACTGGTACATTTGAGAATTGCATGATATATGAAGCATACCGTACAAAAAGAATTCTAAAATGGACCATAGCTCACAAGCTTGTACAATGGCATAGTCAACTCCAAAATCTGATTTTTTTCTTTGGCCTTCGTCTAGTGAAGATCTATTACGTATCAGCAAATCACTTTTAATCTTTCGATCTGTCCATTAGCTTTCTAAGATCCATTATTGAATCTTTCGAATGTGTTTGGTCAGTGCCATGCGGTCAAGTCCTACTTAACACTGAAAATAAATATGGTGAAAGAAGGATTCATTTATTATACCTTGGATGCTGCTTGATGCAACTTGTGTTATCTGTAAGATTCAAATGATCGTTCTGTTCTTATGGTTCTGTGATATCTCTATATGGAGGCATCATATGTGACAAGGTTACTTTTTTCCCAGTTAAATCTGTCTATAAGTGGAGGCAGCTGCTTTCTGGAATCTTCTGTTAATGATTCTCGAATAGTAGAAGTTATTCACCCGCCACCTGGATTACAATGTTCGCAATTGATGCTGTCTCCTCGAGGACTTGGGACTGCATTAGTCACTGTCAATGATATTGGGCTTACACCACCGCTCGTGGCATCTGCCACGGTAAAGTTGTTTCTTCAAACTGTTATTTATGACTCATTTGCTGCTAGGAGATTTTCTGAGATTATGGTTTGCGAATGAGTGATCCTCCTGAGGCTATACTTTGCAAGGCTTTCTCAAGTTTCTATAACATCGAGCAATATATATTTGGCCTTTGGGTTTTTGTGAAGACAAAATTAACTAGGTACCAAGGATTTGAACTATGTAGTAGTTAGACCCAAAAAAACTATGTAGGAGAGTTGCATTAAGAAGCTCAAGGGAGTAGCAAGGAATTTACTCTGTCTAGGCCTCCAGAAAATTGTGTTTGTAAAATTCTAACCTGTTAGCCCAGACAAGAAATAGACTTTGAACCCAATCATCTTAAGTTGACACTGATGAAACTATTTTGAAAGTTCTGATGTTAAAGAATGTTATGTAGTCAGAGTCCTGGTTGAGTGCATTATGCTAGCTGTACGCTGTTCTGGAACTTTTAAGGTTCCCAGCTGTTTCCTCTGATTTATCAGGGCCAGTCAATCTGTGCCTTTTCTTTTTGAACTTCTTGACTTTTGGAGTTCCTCAAAGCTTTGGAATCACATCTTTAGATCATCTAAGATGGTTCGGGTCATTTGAAAACATGCCATCCAGCTATTTAGCTATTGGTATGCCTACGTAGGAAACTCAATTTGTAGGAAGTGTGCGGCACCGTTGTGGTTCACTTAAAAAGAATAAAGATTGTTGGAGGTTCAGATTCTTCGGTTGCTTCTGTATTGTACTCTTTTATTTGGCTTTGGTCTTCTTGTTTTGATTTCATATAGTCTTGTGTTGTTTTTCTTTTGTTGGTTCGTTTTTGTCTCTTTTTCCTTTTATATTTTTGGTGTACTAGAAACTTTTCTGTTAATAAAATTCTGTGTTATCAAAAAAAGTTCCTCTTATCTGAATTATACATATCTTCCAGGTCCAGGTTGCAGATGTAGACTGGATTAAGATTACTTCAGGAGAAGAAATAAGCCTTATGGTGAGGCTCATTTGAGGACATTCCCTTCAGAATAGTTTGGTATTATATATAAACGCTATTCTTCTGTATACTAAGATAAATTTTCATCATGTAATGTTATTTATCTCACAAAAAGAAGAAATTTCCCTATGCAAAAATATCTTCCATCTTTGAGTCTTAATTTGTGAAGACATTTTATCTCAGGAAGGAAGCTTGCTATCTATGGATATAGTTGCTGGGACAAATGATGGGGGCTCCTTTGACTTTTCTCAGGTAAATCACGTACCAAGCTATATGCCATCTTTTATTTTGGCACAGTTCTTGATGCTGAAGACATTAAATTTTCTATGCACTCAAAAGTTAATATACACACAAATTATTCTCATCCCAGAGTATTTCGTTTGTCTCTATTTTTGTGATTATGCTTATATTTCGTTCGAAAAATTTACTAATACTAGGGGGTGCCCCTATTTCAATCACTTTTCTTTCCCTTTAAAAAAGTGCAATAACTTAAGGTATGGGGATGGTGCAGTATGTTTACATGGATCTTCAAGTGCATATTGAAGATGACATAATTGAACTTGTGGATGGTAATGATAACTCAAGCAGGGATGATGCTTATGTTAGAGGTCGAAGTTTCATAATTATTGCAAAGCACCTTGGAGTCACCACTTTGTATGTAAGTTTCTCTTTCGTTTATATCAACAGGTTTTCTTCATGTTGAATTTGAAATTTTGGAAACTTACAGAAAAAAAAACTTGAAATCAGGTGAGTGTGAAACAGCAATCAGGACATGAGCTACAAAGTCAACCGATAAAAATAGAAGTCTATGCTCCACCAAGAATTCACCCTTATGAACTTTCTCTTGCACCAGGGGCATCTTATGTGGTATGTATCAGATTATTACTTGCTTGTTCTCTTGTTAATTCACTTCCATCACTTGAAAGGTGCAAAATATATTCAAGTTATATAGGACAAGGTGAGAGGAATTTTACGAATGTGGGAACTCTGCAAAAGATGTAGTTAAAGGCGCGTTTACAAGATCAACCATTGGAAACCAAGCACCAATAGTGGAATGAGTTGAAACATAATTAGATATCTGTCCTTAAGTGGCCCTCAAAGTACTCTTTCTCCCCAACCTTGAATTAGATGTGATGCATAAAGGCATTTCAAAAAGCGTTGCCAGATTTCGTTGAGTTATCCCTCCGCTGGGAAATGTGATTTAGTAGCAGTATGTGGCTTTAAAATCAACCAACTTCAGTGTTACATTCAGAGTAGGAAAAATATGAGGCGACCTATGACATTTCACTTTTCTGCACAAACACCGGCCCATCTCAATATAACCTCTTCCTTCAAGAACATAACCTTTCAAAGAGCAAGAATACGTTGTATGTCTCATAGTCAATATGATGCAAACAATTGAAGGATATCATATATGGTATGATAAGAGAGGATAAGAAGCAGATCATACGATTCATACCTGCTTTTCAATGAAAGGATTTGCAAGTAGATATCACTTTTGGCAAGCACCCTAACCGGATTTGCCAAATTTCAACTGTAATATTAGACTTATTGAGTATTCTGCTGTAAAAGTAGGAAGTAAAAATGTTTTGTTGAATGTCCTAGGGCATTTTTTTATCATTGCTCTGTAGTAATATTTATACTTGTTTTACATAAAAATAACAAACATGAAATAACATCACAAGATTTTGAAACTTGCAACTTAGAGTTCATTATATGTGAGTTGTGAAATTGTAATAATGAAGCATTGACGAAAATGGCGTTTACACTGGTGGTAGTGTAGAATTGATGCGTGATGGAATCGTGGTGATGAAGCAGCTTGGTGGCAGTGCTATAGTGGTGATGAAGTAGGAATAGTAGTAGTGCTGGCAGGAGTAGGGGAGTGATGAGGCTGGTAGTTTGAGTTCACATTTCATGTTATGAATTCGTGTCATGCTAAAATGGATATATTGTGAATGTATTGATCCGTGCCATCTTCGGTTTAGGCTAATATCTATCTTCATTAACGTGTCAATTTGTGTCAGAATTTGCCACCCTGGATGGTGGTGGTTGTGGAGTAATAATTGTGTTAATGGCGATGGAGGAACTGTTGCTCAAATTCAAGTTTCATATTTTATAAGCCAAATGTATAGCTCCACATCTTGATGCATTGACGAGTCACTTGGAGTAGTGACTTGAGTTTGATTTAATCTGATACAGTGTCTTTCTATCCTTTTCCATCTATCCAATTTTCTGTGATATGGAGTTGATTATCATTCTCACCTTTCATTTGACAATACCACTTTCATCTGTGCTCAGGTTACTCTCAGAGGTGGCCCAAAAGTTGGTGTTCGCATAGAATATTCGAGTCTGGAAGATTGGATTGCAATTGTCCATGGAACAACGGGACGACTGTCTGCAGTTTCACCTGGGAACACTGTAAGTGATTAACTGATGCTAGCATTATTTATTTGGTATTGTAGGTGTGATTGTGCAACAGCAGATCTATGTGGATTGGAGCTCTACTAATGGATGTTTGACATATGTATTCTGCACTGCTTGGGCATTCTTTTTATAAACTAGTTGTGACATTTGCACCATCTAAGTTCCACAGCTCTTCTTAGATTTTCTTAAGAGAAATTTTGTATTTTAGTAAAAAATCGGGAATTAAGAACTTGCCTTGAGAGATGACTCTGTTTAAGAGTTTTGCTTTTTAAAGGTTGCCTTTTGAAAAGATCAAAGCAATAACCATCTGGCCCTCTGAAGACTGTAAATGTAAGCTTCTTACTTCATCTGGTTGCTGAAATGCCCGAGTCTTACGGACAGAATAGAGTGGATGGGCAATGTGTTGTTCGGTAATTTAGTTCCCTGACTATAAACCAAAAAGTAAGATGGGAGAACTTTTGACACCATTGTTGCTCTATCCATCAGGTCCCTTCTGGAGGATCATGACCAATCTGGAGTTATTCTTTTATCTACTTTGTCTCATTATTTTTATCTATTTGCAGACTATACTTGCCACAATTTATGGGAAAGAAAATTCCATCCTTTGTCAAGCCAGCGGTAGTGTCAATGTGGTGGTCCCTTCTTCTGCAGTACTGAATGTGCAAAGTGAAAAACTTGGTGTCGATCGTGAGATGCCAATATATCCTGCATTTTCTGAGGCAAGGATCTTCATTTAGTAATAAGTCAATTAATTCTCCAAGATCTCCTATATACTCACGGTTCTTGGGGAATGACCAGGGTGATCTGTTCTCTCTCTATGAGATCTGCAAAAACTATAAATGGACCATAGAAGATGAAAAGGTTGGACTGATTCACTATACAATGAGTGATTAGAATTGCATGATATCAAATAATAAGGTGGCTACTCCACTGTTCTGTGCAGGTTTTAGGATTCAACATGGGAGAGCAGTTTTCTGAAGAAAAAATTCGTAACAAGTTGGTCTCTTCAAAGGAAATTCAGTCATCATATTTCAATGAGAAAGAACTTGCCTTTATTAAGGTCTTGCTTGGAAGGTAAAAGAGCTTTTTCCACAATTGGGCCTCTTCTATGCACTACATCTTATATTTGGGAACTTGGATTGATAATGGTTCTGTTGTACCATGTTTTGTAACCTTGGGTATGTGATGATGTTATTAAGATGTCATTGATTTTGCTTCCAGTCCAAGTTTGAGTCTCTTTGTTTGTTTCACTAATGTCTCATTGGAAATCAGCATTGAATGGATATGCAAATTATTATTGATGCTTGAGTCGATCATGTCATGCAAACATATATATTTTACTAAGTTGGACCGTTGTGCCTGGGTCAAATAGGAAATCTCTGTCTCTGTCTGCTTGTGAAATTTGAGTCTATCCCATTTGCTTTGTTTTTCAGGGCATTTGTTATAACAACAACATAAGAATTTACAAATCCATTAGTGCCTTTGAGTTTGTTTGTGATTGTTAACTTCCTTTAAGAAATCTTTCATCTGCATCTACTGGAAAGAACTGAGAATACCAGGGTTTGGGTGGTTTTTTGTCTGGAGTGGTACATTTTTACCTGCATTCTAGGTCCTATCTTCGGCAAGCGTCTTATGGAGCAAACAATACTGGGGCTCCTTCTATGTCTGTTTGTCAAATACTGGAGCTTCATCTGTGTCTGCCTGTGCTTGAAGTTCACTAAAGTGGGCTTTCACAAGAATATTTTCCTGACATAATCCTTTTGTTTCATTATTTATTTCTTATGGGATTGTTTCGTTAGCAAATTATATCTGGTTCTTTTTATATGTGAAATATACACTATTAATCAGGAAGTACCATTGATCTATTTCAGGTCTGCTGGCAAGTCCCGAGTTTCAGTTTCATTTTCATGTGATTTTGTTTCTTCATCATTCTCAGAATCCAAGTTTTACAGTTCTAGTGTGTCGGTATCAGTAGTTCCTGATCCACCTCTTGCCCTTGGAGTTCCAATAACCTGGATTCTTCCTCCTCAGTATGTTACATCAAGTCTGTTGCCTTCGTCTTTTGAATCATATGGCCAGTGGGACAGTCACAGTGGAAAAGGGACCGTTACCTATTCCTTGTTGAGAAATTCCGGTGAATTGAATGAAATAGCTCTCAGCAATACTATTTCCATTCGAGATAACAGAATTAAAACAGCTGAGAGCAATGAAGTTGCATGCATTCAGGCTAAAGATCACTTGACAGGGAGAATTGAGATTGCTTCTTGTATCAGGGTCACTGAGGTAGCTATGTTCCTTTCCTTGAGCTTCTGTCTTGAATTTTTACAGAGACTCATAAGTTAAAGCACCAAATAGATGCTGACATGTATAGAAAAGAGGACTGTACTTCTCAGGTAGGACTATAATATTGGAGATGTGCTATTATCTGAAGAAAGGCCAAAGACATTCAAGACTATGCACCTTGAATGTGCAATATGATCAACTTTTACTGACAATGTGTTCCCATACTTGGTCATTAGAAGTCAAGCAGTACATATTGTGGTGTCTCAACCTTTTTCTTCACATCTCAGATAGTGATACAACTGATTTTACCATTCTAAGCATTTTCAATCCCATGACTTTCTCCTCTTGTAATCTAGAGCTGCTAACACTAGCATACCGTGGCTACTTTAAAAGGTCAAAAATTGTAATTGTTAATGATATTTCTGAGTTCAATAGATTTGGATCTTCAATGATAGATTAGCGTTTATGATTTCTATGTTCTTTTGTCTCTCTTCTTTGATGTAGTTGTTTTGCTATTTAGAACTTGTGCTGATGGTGCTGTTCTGTACCGTAATCAGGTGGCTCAAGTAAGATTTGCAAATAAAGAATTTCCTTTCCGTTTGGTAAATCTTGCTCTTGGTGCTGAAATTGAACTCCCGATTAGCTACTTCGATGTTCTAGGTACTCTTTTAAAAGCACTGTCAATGCACTGTTGGTTGTATAGCTATTCAGTCCTCATTGCTGCGGTGACTTTGTGTTTTACCAGGATATGCCTTTTATGAAGCATATGATGCAGTTGCCTTGGACATGGAAGTGAACTATCCAGATATTGTTTATGTTAACACAACAAGCAGTGTGAATGGAAATATCAATCTCAAGGTAACATGCCCATACTAGCTTTTGTTTTTTCTCATGGAATAGGCTACAAAAATAGAATTATGACACAGAAATGTGTGTCTCAGATATCTAGTCCACTTTTCTTGCTTTCTTGTGCTCCAAAATAAGACTTGTTTTGATTAAGATATTAAAAAAAATTGCATCAACTTATTTTCCTATCCATTCATCTTGCAGTAATTATTCTTTCCTTGTGACTGTGCTCTTCTATCTTATTGAAGGCAGTACAACACGGAACGGCTCTATTACGAGTGTCGATAAGTGGCAGTACAAGGAAGTCAGATTATGCACTGGTACCTTTTTAGCTTTCAATAGACTTGTTTTATGTGACACCAACATGTTGTTCAAGCAGAAAAAAATTTCTTCAAAAAATAGCAACTATAAATATAAATAGTCAAGTGATATATACTCTCACACAACTCATCATTCTATCTTTTGGAGTTGACTGACGTACTTCTGTAACTGGATGCATGACCATTTGTGGTCGCCATGATGGTAAGTGAAGATTTTTTTATTTTACTTACTAGTTTCATTTAAGTACAAGGACCCTTGCACCTTAGAGCTGATTATAGACTGGAAGCATGGAATCCATCTACTTAGAGCCTCTATACAGTTGTTACTGCACTGAAGGTTTTGCGCCCACTTGAGCCCATAACTCAATAGGTGGCTTACTTGTTGAAAGCATTTCTCTTCTATAAATAGGAATGGTAGCTCACTATGTATCCTTGAAATTGGTTTTTCTCTGACGCACTTCTAGATTCCCTTTCTGACTTGGCCATTGGAACCCTTGTACAATTACAATTGAATTCTAGAGCATCAGCTATTCTCAGTCTTCTCTCTGTTATGTGCATATTTACTATCATTTTGCAATTTTGCAGTCATATAATATCAGTGTATTCATCTCCATTCAGGTATCAGTTGGTGCCTTCATATACCCTCAAAATCCCATTTTTCACATTGGGAATTCACTTGAGTTTAATCTAGAAGGTGTGGCTACGTGTAAAATTTCATCTATGTTTCAGACATAAGCCAATATATGTTGGTTATTCACTTTCAGATTTTGTGCAATTGTTGATTGTCCAATCAAAAAATATCAACAATTATTTGGTATGCTTTTGTTTCATTTTGAAAGTTAACGATTACTTAGACTTTGTTTTGTTCCTAGCATTATCAAGGCAGCTCTGTCACTTTAGATAGAATTTGTCATCTTTTCTCTAGACATTCAACTTTCAAGTACCATGGATAATGATCTGCTTGAATTTTTATCTTGTGGGAAGGTTTTTCTGGCCATCCCCTACTTCTTGGGCCACTAATCCTTTGGCTGTGTTAGTGAAAATTTACCTTTATGGTTACCTTTATGCATGCCATGATGTGTGTATAATATGTCTTGAGTTACAGTACATGACCGATGTCCCCTCATAATTTCCTCTTCTGCATATGAATAGAATGTGAGAAGCTATTTCACTAAATGATGCCAAATTACCTTTTGCCTCATAGGATTCAAGGAGCAAGTTTCTGGGCAGTGGACTAGTGCAAATGAAAGTGTCATAACCATAGATTTGTACTCTGGAAAATCCAAGGCAGTTGGAGAGGGCACCACTCGAGGTATTCAGTGTTACTGTATTACAGTTATCCCACTGTCTTGAGCCTACCCCTTGCCTTTTGGTTCACATTGCGTGCTACTTCTGAGCAGTTATTTTCAAATCTTCAAGTGCAAAGCTGCAAACAGAGGTTATGGTACTGGGAAGTGACATGGTTTCTGTGGAAGCTCCCAGAGAGGCATTAAGCAATGTTCCTTTCCCTGTTAGAGGATATGAGTTCCGTGTAAAATTCAGGTCTGTGTTATGCTCTTCTACTAGCATACTTGTTTGACTGGAACTGAGTATCTTCTATTATCTCCTTTTGAATAACATGGGTAACCTTTTGGGGCAAAAAGAACAATAATGGTGTATAAGGCTAAATAACCTCAGTCGGTTTCTTGCAATGGCCCCTGCATCTTAGGAACACATCACAGATCTCATGAATATCTACACTCTGCATATTTCACAATTCCACCATCAGCCAGCCTTTTGGAAATGGTCTTGACCTCTGTACAGGCTTAACAGTTCCCAGATTTGCTGTACAAGATAACTTCTTCTTAAGACTCTAAATTGATTGATAAATAGTAAGCATTCCTTTTCAGCCTATGCAAGGAATCCAAATTGTGTGCAGAAAGAGGGGGATAAGATAGATATTTGGTAAACACTGGGTTAGAGTGAAACTGCAAGCAACAGTGTAATCAAATATGGTACTGCATTTCGAGCTTATATCCAATGCCCAATTTACTGTCATTCCTTCAGTTGAGTGAAAATGCATCTCTTCTGGAAGATGCTTTCTCGACATCATTTTGCTGCTGGCAGTTCTACCCTTGTTTTGTTTCAGCAGGCTTGTCACAAGCACCCTTTTGATTCCTTCTCTCCCAGATTATTGGATTCTTTCCTGAATTGTGTGATACCACAATTGAACTATTTCAATGGAACCACTTTGGGAATCTTGTTTTAATTTGCCCTTCTAACTTACTGAGCTTATAGTAATTTCTTTAGTCAAGTTAGTTCTTCTCTTGTGAGTCTTCTCTAGCTCTAATGAGACCAAAGGAGAGAGAAAACAGAATGAATGAAAGAAGAATAGGCATAACACCTTCTCATTTGGAATTTCAATGATAGAGGCAGGAGATAGATTTGAAAAAAAGGCTCCAAACCCACTAGATGCTGTGTACTCTGCTAGCTTCATATATAGTAACCAAATGCTTAGACATGAGGACACGTTGATACTGAACTCACATTATGTGTATTATGTACTCTACATGTAGTTTATTGTAAGAATAATATGGTTACTGACAAGATATTGTGAACAATTTATGCAGTGATGGATACAACAAAAAGAAAGAGGAGATCCCTTATGACTGCATAGTAGACCCTCCATTTGTTGGGTATATGGCACCTCTTATCTTGCTTTATTGTAACAAGCCTTACACTTTATCCTGTTAGCTTCTTATATATATATATGTTCTTTATTTTGTTAAACCTTTCTGAAGCCAATAACTTTGCAATGAAGGTATGCTAAGGCATGGACAGATCTTGACACTGGTAACTCGTATTGTCTCTTCTTCCCTTATTCGCCTGAGCATTTGGTACGTTCAACGCTCAAATCAAAGGACATGAGATCAGATATCTCTATTTCCATCAAGGCTATATTAAGAGAAGCCAGAAATGCATCAGGATCTGCCTCGGCCCTCTTCATCGGAGGGTTTTCTATATTGGGGATGGATAAGGTGATGAATAAAACTTTTATGGGAACTTTATTGTCTTTGGTGATACTATTGACACACGAATCAAACATTGGCTTGTTGGACTTTTATCTCTGGTTATCTCTGCCATGGTTAGCTCTGAGTTACGTTGTACATGCTCTTTTATATATTGAAAAGTCTATGCTCACTCTTTAAGCATTTTCTGGTGTCTTTGCTTGAAAGTGGTTTTCAAGCATTCTCATGTTGCAAAAATTTGTGTTTTAGGATGCCATGCAATTGGATCTGACACCCGACTCTAACAGAACTACCATAACTCTCTTGGGCAACACAGGTAAAATGAGTCTCTCTCCCACGGGGCAGAGGAAACAAATTTGTCACTTTTTCTAAGTTTGAAAATGGCAAAATCTGTAGATTTTGAATACTCGAAGAACCTGTGTGCTTAGCTAGCTAATTAGATATCTTTTCTTGTCAATACTTCAATGTTAAGATGATCTAGTATTTCTCCTAGTGTATTCCTGCTTTTATTATTTTTTTCAGGAAAATATTTGGAAAACTTGATTTAGGTCAAAGTTGTTACCTTTAAAATGCTGTTTTTATGCAGGATTGCCTGGGTGGTTTGTGGTTATTGATTTATGAATTACTAGCATGTGCAAGGTTGTTAAGCTCTTTTTAAAATTTGAAGTGCTCGAGACGTAGTTGTGTAACCCAAATTTTGATTGTGAAAATGCAAACAAGATCTACTAGTTAAAAGTTTCTGCAACCTGGATTATTGGGTTTGCTCATCATGCCCCACCATCATTACTCCACCACATGGTGATCATCATTGCTTGTGTCGTTGTAGCAGCGGCACCATCATTACAATGATATCCATTTTCTTACATGTCCGCATGTCTTCTGTTATGTATCCAAGTTGAGGGTGGTATTGTAGGTGCCGATGTTGAAAGAACTCTTCATCAAATTAGAGTGAAATTTCTAGGAGAATTCTTGCAAGGGTTTATCGTGGCTTGGAAACATTAAGAGTGTTTGTGTGATCTAAACCATGATTGTAATCTCTATCGCACTTGTATTGGTCATTTCTAGTGAAATCTTTTTGCCAATCCCCCCATGAATGTAGGTCACGATTGAACTACATCTTGTGTTTGATTTCTTGCTTGTTATCACGTTCCATCGACTTAGATTCTTTTCCTTTTTCGTAAGATAATTACCATTGGCTCATTTTCCTAACGTGTTAATTTTATTTATTTATTTTTTTTGTCTCTAGATATTGAGATCCACTGGCAGTTCCCGGATCTCATTACGATAACTCCTATACGAAGAGAAGGTTTTGGGATTGGTAGTGCTGCTGAGTATGAGGTAAGCAGATGCAAGTCTTAACTCTTTGAATGATAGTTGGAAAAAGTATTGAGCAACTTTGTTTTCTCTTGGAGTGTATCTGTTCTTTTTGGGCAATAAGAATGGGTGCTGAGTGTGGAATGTGTTAGAGAAATAAAGCTGGGTAATGTAAGCTTCAATCCTGTAGTTTCTTGGTCGGTACCATGAATGAGATTAGTGTCAATGTTAGACTTTGATTGGATAGAGACTGCAGGCAAAGAACACAGTGATGTCATGAATTTTTCAATCATCTGCTTTATTCGTATTTTCAGGTCAAAGCAATTGCATCTGAGAGCTTCAAGGATAAAATAGTCTTCACACTTCCAGCCACTGGTGAGTCTTCTTGCTCGTGAAATTTCTGGAACCTACTTTCCTCCTATCTCATATTTTTTGTGCATTTTTATTTCTTTTTTAGGCCAAAGAACGGAACTGGAGGTGAGCTACACACCAGAGAAAGGAAGTCGTCCCCTTTTTCTTTCTGGCTGAGCATGCCCATGATTCTCGTGCTGTTGATGGTATTGCTCGCCATCTCTTTCTCCATACTGGCCAGGCCAGACAGAAATGTGCCAGCTGCTCATCCTGCAACGCCTAGCAGACCGGTGGCACCTACTACACCTGATCGCAGCAGCCCCAGTGTAGTAAGCGATCATTCCCCAAGGACGCCCCAGCCGTTCCTGGACTACGTGAGGAGGACAATTGATGAAACTCCGCATTATAGGCGAGAAGGAGCGAGGAGGAGGGTCAACCCGCAGAATACATTTTAGTTGAATGCTCAACTAGATTAGAACCGGAGCAGGTACACACCCTCACCACGGCTATTACTTGTAAGAGTGTTAGAGTAGGATGATAGGCAAACTACATTATGTTAAGATGCCAAAGGACGGGAAACTCACTCAGAAATTTTTTGAAATGTATGTGCTGAGTGATTTTGTATTGAATAGGAGCGACTGACCCATCTGACTTCATGGAGTGTATGAGTAAGTATAGTAGACATGTCCAGAATTAAGGGTCTCGTATGGAAAGTTCGAACTTGGACTGCCACCTCTTTGCCACTGGAGGTGTACTTTCGGACGTGCTTAAATGTGATTTTAACAGCTGAATAATTCACTTTTGAAATCAGTAGCACCGGCGTCAATCCAACTGTTAATTAACTTTCGAAGAGTATTTACCTAAAAATGTTTTCGCCCGTCAGAGGAATTTCTCTATAATCTTTCGGGCATCGTTTCTTACATCGTTTGCTTGGGAAATTTCGGAATCGTCCATCCGCGATGATAGCACAAAATTTGGGGCATCCAATTTTTTTTTTTTTTTTTTTATATTTCACTTGTCCGACGAATCAAAGGTTTTTGCTAAGTACATGTTCCCAAATGTTAGCATACGAATCAAATTGAGGGAGTCTAATCGCTAACTCAAACAGCAGAGGCTAATGAGATTTATGTGCACTGTATCAGTCGAAGTTCTTCGATCCTTGAATCAAAAAGTCGATGCTCATCGGTTCGTTTTGTTTCGACGGGCACGTGATTAAAAAGCTTAGTCGAACTGGTCCTACAGATGTCATTGGGATTTTAGGTTATGTTTGACTCGAAATCGAAACACTGGAACTTAATGTCTCAAATTAGAGAAGTTGCTTACAAGTCGTTCTGTTTCTCCCACCAGCAAAAAGAAAGAAAGAAAGAAAACTCCTTTCGTTCCTTGCTTTCAGTATCCTCATTTTTTTTTCAACCAGCCCGGAAAAAAAAAATCACTCTTTTCTTCCTCTATTTATAGGGCTCGTCTGATAAAAAAAAAGAGTATTGAAAAATTTGAGGATTGAATATTAAATGCTTGAATTTTCAAGTATTGAAAATGAAACTAAAATGTTAGCGATTATAAATTAAAATTAAACGGGTAGATCTTATTAAGTTTCTGACCAAATGCGGAACAGTAAGCATTTTCAAAAGATTTAGTCGATATAATTTATAACATGTTAATTTTCATTGGATATTTAAATATTTAGAAAATATTTTTTGGTCTAAATTCCTTACCTGTCTTAATTTGTGTTGGGAGGACTGTGTTTTTGCTTAAAACATATCCCTCTTGATGGACACAACTTACTGTCCCTTGGTTTTTATGCTATCTGATGTTCTTAAATAACTTGGAGAAGAATTTTTTCATAAGATTAATTTGCCAAAATGAATGAGAATGTGGTGTTGCTGTATATACGCTGGTCAAGCCTTTGGTTGCGAGCCTTTCATGGCCTAAGTGTCAAGATCATGACGTGGAAGTTGGAAAATTTATTCATTCGGCACGTTTAAGTCTTTATTTTTGTCATTTGTTCATTTAATTTATGGTTTCTAATCAAATTTGACTATAATATTTGCTGAAATTTTAAAGTAGTCTAAGTGAGGAGTATCGTTTTTCTTCCACGTGTCTCTGTGCGATTTCCGTGTTTCTTGCGGCTGAGGAACTGACTTTTTTCTCCATTTACATTTGTGCAGCAACACGATACTCAGCTTCTTGTCGACTCGGTGAGGCAGCAACTTAGATGGCACATGCAAGAGACAGATCCTGAGAAAATCCAGAAACTTAAGGATGAGGGAGTTTCCCAATGCCTATTCTACAGCATTAACAGTCTTCTTTTGGTTTTTCCATCATTCAAAGAAAAGGAAATCGTTCGAAATTCATGTGGAAAGGATTCGGCCGCTGTCTGATGAAATTCTTTATGCATGTTATCTTGGTAATATCACCGTGACCCGATTAGGCCATATAAGTTTTGGTAATAGTTGCCGTGTTAGAGTCTCTTTTATTAGGTGGGATCCAGAGTTTTAGGCTGCACAAAACCTTCCTAAAATTTTACAAATGAACGAGAAGTGAAAATCCTGTTATTGTATATTGACTAAAAGTAGCAATATGCAAGGATCTAACTAAAATATTTTTCCTTATTTGTAGCGTGGGAGTTGATAAATTATGTACTATATGAATCGGAGAAGATGACTGGTTGCAATTTCAGCAAAGGCTTGTGATGTCGTTGTTTTGCTACATGTTTCGATGGGCTTGTCAACGAGGCTTTTGACTGCTATATGTTTCGATGTGCATTGCGGAACAGGACAAAGGTCGATCACGGGAGAGGCCTACTGATAGATGATACAATCATAATTTGTGATCACGTCACGAAGCACGATCGATTCCCACAGCAAATGCGCAATTATTAGGTGTTTCCGGTGCAAAAAAGTGGGATGGTCTAATTGAATGCCCGTCTATATGAAGAAAGTGTTGTATGATGGATGATAAGTAATGATCTTGCTAAGTTGATAGGGATGTGTGGACTGTTTTGGGGGCGATGAGCGAAAGTGGGAGAGGTCAAAAATGAATGTTGCCGTCCTCCTGATCGCATGAGTAAAGATGAAAAGCACATCTCACTAGCTAAGGCTGCGATTTTGGACTTTTGGGAAAGCCAAACTTAAGGTTAAAATCTAAAGTGGCTTTTGGTCAAAAAGAAGTTTATTGAAATGTAAATTATGTTCAAAAGTGTATTGAGAAATAAATCTGGTTTAAATGGTAAATTTGACTCTCATATCTGTCACTTGAGGTCATGCGATGTGTATCGGTGTCGGATTTGGCTCACAGCCAGTTGGATCTCGTGCTACCGGCGACGTGTCTCAAGGGACATTTTCGAAATTTTGAATATTTAGTGAGGACAAATTGAAAGAAAAAAATATATCGGTATCTCGGAAATGCTTAAACCCAAAAACTCACGCGGACAAAAGGGACTTTTGAGGACTTTCATAATGCAATGCATCTTTTCAAAACTCAAAAATTTGTCGCACTCCTTAGCATTGGACCAAAGGTAGGCCCAAAGGCTTTTGGGAATGGCCTTTCCCAAACAAAGCACCCCGTTTTTTTTTTTTTTTTTTTGGCTGTTACTTTTTTTTTTTTGAACAAATTTTTGGCTGTTACTTCAAATATTAATAATTCTTTCACATTTCCTGGCCAAAAAAATAAAAGTAAGATAAATAAATATATATATACACACACACACTATTGATTTTTCCGAATAAATCTACGGAGATAGGAATATTTTAAATACGCGGAGCACGAAGAGAAGGTACCCTTTTATTATATATTTAAAAAAAAAAAAACCAGCAGGAGCAAAAGCTGCTGAACTTAGGGGTTTCTTTAGGGCTTAAAACGACGAACCGCTCAGCTCTCTTTTCCATCTCCGTCCCTCTTCTTCTTCTTCCTCCTCCTCCTCCTCCAAGCCCTAACGCCCAGCCGACCGTCGCCGTCCCTTCACTCCCTCTCTTCTCGAGCTCGCCGGAGAACGCATGGACCTCCAAGACAGAGAATCGGCCCTCGACGGTGAGCACGGCGACCTCAACCAATCCGACCACGCCGAGGAGGACAAATCGCAGTCCCACTCCGGCGACGGTGCTAGCCCTGGGTGAGCTTTCCCTCCCCTGGTTCGGCGCCTCTGCTCTGAAAGAACCCCCCGAGCCTCTTCCTCCCTTCCTTTCTCCATGTGGCTAGGGTTTCGTTTTGTCGGTGGTGCGGATCCGTCTGGTTGAACGACGGTGGTGGAGTGGGGAATGTTTGTAGGAAGGATGCGAACTTTATGCAGCGATTGCTTTTCTTTTGCTGACAATTTGTTCCATCGGAGGAAAAAAAAAAAAATCGTTCCTTTTTGCGGAAACGTTTTGCAGTATTAACAATGGCCAGTTCTTGTTTTTCCGTGGAGCGTAAGGATTATGAAAGAAAAACATGAAACGTTTGCCATTTCTTGGTTTATCTTGATTCGCTGGATATCGAAAGGCGACGAAGTTGTTATCTTGCGAATCGCCCAAAGTTTAGTTTGTTGATAAGATGCTATGGTTTGCTGCTATCTGTATTGACTTTAATGCTAGTGTTTGTAGTCGGATAATATTTTTTCAGGCTCACGGCACTTCGTAAGCAGTGGATTTCTTTCTCTTCGGTTTAGCTGAAGTTGCTGTATCAGAAACTGATGCAAGCCTTTTCTGTCAACTGTGCTGTAGAATTAGTTTTACTAGTCTTTTAAGTATAGCTGTTGATTAGGTATGCTTTTGTTATCTGTTTTTTAATTTTAGTGTAAATGTAATTGCAGAAAGATTTTTATAGGAGGTTTAGCAAGAGAGACGACTACTGGTTAGTTGTTCGTATTGGATCAGCTTTTCGATGTATCAGTTGTTTAAAACACATGCGACTTGGATCAACGGATTGCTTATATTGTTTATGCAGCACAATTTGTCAAGTACTTTAGTAAATATGGTGATATTACGGATTCCGTCATTATGAGGGACCGGAAGACTGGGCAGCCTCGTGGATTTGGGTTTGTGACTTATGCAGATCCCTCTGTCGTCGATAAAGTCATTGAAGAGACTCATATTATTAATGGGAAACAGGTTTGTTCGAACCCATTTTGTTTACACATCTGGATTTGCTTTGTAATAACAAGCTTTGTGCTTGATTTGGTTGGTTGAGTAGTTTCTGTTTTGGATTATAGGTCGAAATTAAGCGTACTATTCCAAAGGGGGCTGCTGGCTCCAAGGATTTTAAGACTAAGAAGATTTTTGTGGGTGGAATTCCTACGGCTGTGACTGAAGGTAACGTTATTTTGGTGAAGTTTGCTTGTGTCTTCGATAACACTGGTCTGAACAACTTATTTTACTGACAGATGAGTTCAAGGACTTCTTTACACAGTTTGGTGAGGTCAAGGAACACCAGATCATGAGAGACCATTCTACAAATCGGTCTCGTGGGTTTGGGTTTATAACTTTTGAATCAGAGCTAGCTGTCGATGATCTTTTGGCCAAGGGCAATAGGCTTGAGCTGGCTGGTGCTCAGGTGATCTATTTCCCAATTTGTGTCCGCTAGTTAAGGCAGTGACTGCTGATATTCATACTGATCTTTTTCATTTTCGAGCTAGAACATCTTTTCAGTACACGTAATATACAATGGAAGAAGTCCTTAGCATCTGAGTTATGTGAGTATCCGATTTGAATATCATAACTGAGAGATCACTGTAAAGTTCGGAGATTGTCCTACAGTGAACCTGTTTGTACAATAGTGAAGTACTCTATTCTACTAGAATCCATAGAATTGCTACTCTGAGTCTGAATGATACTCATTTAATGTTGGATAGATATTTGAATGTTGGGTTCTTTGTCACATGGCTATGTCACATTATAGCATGTAAAAGTTTGATTTTGCTTGTCATTAGTCCTGCTGACTTGTTATAGAGTGGTAATATTCACTCCACCTGTAGTCACTCATTATGCTTGCTGAATGCTCTTGTATTCTGTCTCACCAGGTGGAGATCAAGAAGGCTGAGCCCAAGAAACCAAATGCCCCACCCGCACCATCTAAACGTTACTCTGATTCCAGGCCTGCATATGGTGGTGGCTATGGAGATGCGCATGGCGGATACAGTGGTGGCTATGGAGGTGGTGGCTATGGTGGCTACAGGACTGGTGGAGCCTATGGAGGAAGGGCTGGTGGTTATGGGGGATATAGTGCTGGTGACTTTGGTGGATATGGAGGATATGCTGGAGGCGGTGGCAGCGGCATGGGGGCCTTCAGAGGAGATCCATCAATGGGTTATGCTAGTCGTTACGGCAGCGGCGCCGGCAGTGGCGCCGGTGGCTTGAGCCGAGGATATGACTTTGGAGGGGCTTATGGCGGTCCCGGTGAGAGCTATGGAGGATATGGCGGCGGTGCTGGTGCTGGGGGTGCTGGTGGTGGCTATGGTGGGGGTGGTTATGATGCTGGCCTTGGAGGTGGCTATGGAGGTGGTAGTGGAAGTGGCTTTTACGGGAGTAGAGGGGGATATGGTGGTGCAGGAAGCGGCCGTTATCATCCTTATGGAAGGTAGATTCTCATTGAAATAAAGATGCTTGAGGGTTAAAGTGCAGCAGCGGCCAAATGAGATTTTCTCAGCTTGTAGCATTTGATCTTTTTGTCTTGGGTCCAGCTTGTATGCTCTCAAGTTCTTTAATCATGTCAACAAGGGAATCTTGTCATCCTGAAGGTGAAAAGATCCCTCTATTACGTTTTTCTTTTCTAGGACTCAAATCTAAGAGATCTGGTCTTCTATTTAGCTGCAAACTACTTGGACATTAATGAACTGCTGCAAATCCTGCAGAAGGGAATTTTTCTCTGCTCGTCTCCTGCATGTTAAAAGACGTTTGTAATACGTCGCTGTATTTGTTCTGTACAATCTTTCTGTCAATCTTGTTTGTTTGTTTATCGACTTTAGTCAGTCCAGTTGACTTTATCTAATCTCATCCTGTTTCCCGTACAACTGCTGGATGCGAATCATCTCGAGTTATGTATTCTTTCTGGTGCCAAGTTCTTGATTTTGCTTTTCCGTTTTGAGCAAATACAAGACATTTATGATCTTTGAGAAATGTGGGTTGAGCGATATATTTCATGTAGAGGAACTCTTACGGTGCTTGGTCCGCTTATGGCTTTTGCGCTTCTAGCTTTGTACATAGCTAGACTAGGGAACTGTCTTAAGACCGAAGACAAACCAAATCTAGCGCATAAAATTGTAGCCAGAAGCCCGAGACAACAATGACACTATCAAGCTATGAGCTGTAATTAAACATGTACATGGACAAAGCGTGCAATCGAGCAGTTTGCGAGATCAAAGCAATTGCAGCCTATTGGATTTATTTGGAGTTTGATCGGCTCCTTGGTAGGTCGGTTTTCAGTCCAGGATTTGGAAGCGACCTGGTCAAGGCCAGTTCCAAGGTTTTAAAATGAGGAACTGAAGAAAGACACTTTGAAACCAATCTGGAATTGGACTGGCCGATTTCAGGGTAGATTGGAGGGTGAGGTTGCAGGTGTTTTTTTTTTCCTATATTCCCCTTTCATAAGATATATTCAAATTTTTTTGTGGGCATAATTGGGACATTAGCTTCTCTTGTCAAAGAGGTTGAGGCACTATGAGGCTTTTGAAGCCATTGAGGAAAGAATCTCCTTTGCTGCAATCTTTTATATTTTTCGTTTCTTAAAAAAGAAAAAGATTAAAACCGGTTAAAAGTCTAATCTACCCTGGAAAAGTCCTCCGTAGACAAATTCTGAAGACCAGCAGCTACAGGACCGGCTGGAATGATCTTCCAAGGAACTGAAATGGCCTTAGGCCAGTTCTTAGGGACCTGCTCCAAATTCATGCACCTGCTCCATTCACCTGAAAATCACTTGGTCCAGCTGGGACCGATGCTCACCCTAGATTTATTCATAAGGCTAATGATGCAACATGATTTTTACTCGTTTAAGCCCAGGGAATTGGCATATTGAGAAAATGAACTTAACACGTAGTTTGGTAGGAAAGATCAAGAGGAATAGAAAGAACTTCGAAAGCACAATCTTATTTGGATAAGAGGGGGAGAGAAGGACAGAATGGATTAGGAGCGGCTGGGAGAAATTGGTAAAGATGCTATTTATGTGTGAATAAAATATCTCCAAGAGCTGTCCAAATATAAAAGGATTAGGAGAGATTTATATCATAATAAACAATGTTTTCTTCCTTCCGCACTTTTACCCTTATTTCGCATGCAATTTTATATGTGTAAAACATATTTATTTTATATCATTTTCATTCATTTTTCCTCTTTAGCATTCAACCGACATTATATCTCAATCCGTTCAAGTCATTTCCTTCTTTTCTCTAGTAATTACTTAAGTACCTTTTTTTCACTTCCTGATCACCTCTATATAGTATTAATGTTTAGTGTAGGGAGCAACTAGTATACCCACATTTTTACCAAAATTAAAAAAACTAGTATACCCACATTTTTACCAAAATTAAAAAAACTAGTATACCCACAAGTTGAAAGATGATAAGACAACGGTGAAACGCCAATCACAAAGTCAGAAGAAGGCGTAATTTTGACCTCTATCTTTCCTTTCCCATTTTCAAAATTCGAGGCTAAGGTCTGATCATCCGCTTCTTCATCTTTAGTCTAATCTAAAGCTCAATTTTACCCGAGTTCAGTGGGCTCGGAAGAGTACCATTGTATAGCTGCGACCCGACCCGACCCGACCCGGATGCCCGAAATTGCACTAATTTCGCATCTGAAAATATCATTTGAAAAGGGTCTTCCATTTTTCTCATTTTTTCTGGCTCCTACTCTCCCTCTCCCTCTCCCTGGTCTCTCTGCGATTCTCGAGCTGCTTCCGACCAGAAAAAAGCTTCTCTCTCTCTCTCTCTCTCTCCCTCTCTCTCTCACAGAGTCTCAGGTAGAGGCGATAGGCAAACGAGAATGGCGATGGTTATCGGCAACTTGGGTTCCCGCCCGAAGGTGCGACATTCAGCATTTCATCATTTCCATGGAGGTCCCTTCTTCTTTTTTTCTTTTTTCCGCGAATTCCTCGCTTTCTCTCCGTTTTTCTTCTCCTATCTCCTCCCATTTTTTTGGGGGGAATTCCGAAAATCCTTACTTTTTACCGAATGCGTGTAAACGAGATTGACGTCCGCGGAAAGTCACGGGCTTTTTCTATGGCCGGTTTTGCTTGCGCGCAGGGCCTTCAGATCTCCTGCCGGAAGAAAGACCGGGAAAGGGATAGTCGTCACCCCTACAAGGTCGTCGAGATCACTCCTCCTCCCAGGAGCCTCGGCGTCCGTTGCTTTTCCTCGGTACGTTGGAGAATTCGGTTGTTTTCGTGTTTGATTTGGGGACTGGTTCTGTCGTGGCTCGAATTGCTGTCGTGGGATTTTAGAGGGTAATGTGATCTGTTGAGCGTTCGCGGGTAAAGGCGATCGGAGCAAACTTTATATGAAAATTCAATATTTTTAGAGTTACTTAGTAGGTATAGGAGGCGTTTTTGTCGAATTTGTGCTGGGTATGTGGTGAAATGGAGGTGTTGGACCCTAAGACTTGGAATTAGAATGTGGGCAATTAGCCGGCAGTCGACCACTCATTCCCATGTTCGTTGGTAAGCTTGCCATTTGAGGAAGCGATAACCTGGGTTGTTCTGTTCGACTGCAAAAGAGAATTCCTTCTTCTTTTTTTATTTTTTTGGGGGGATATCCTAGTTTAAGCTGATTTTAGAGGGATTGCACTGACTCAGCGCTGTGTAAGTTGGGCAGCGAATTCTTTATTATGAGAATATATTTGGTTTTAAGCTAGGATGATGAACTATGAAGGCCTTCAGTCTTTGAGGTAGTTGATGGAGAGACTGGGTGAAAAGAAAAGGATTTTGCACATGGTTCCATTGATTTGGAGCAAGCCTAGAGTGAGTTCCACACATAGGTTCTTGAGGATTTTGGATAAAAGGCATTACAAGTTGCTTATATCCAAGTCACAAGGCCATATTTGATGTAGTCACTACTTTAGTGATAGCAAAGAGAGGTGTTACAAAGGATTTCCATAGCAACAGTCTACTTTGAGAGGTGCACTTTTGTCCGTGGATTTTTTTGCATTTATGTTTGAAGAGGTTGCCAAGCACATTTAAGATTTTCTTTTCCTGTGTATGCTCTTTGTGGGTGATATGATGCTGTCAAATGGAAGTCTGATGTCAGTGCTAAGATAGAATAAGTGTAGAAGTGGTACTCAACAGAACATCACGATGACAAATTATCAATGCAACTGCAGTGAGTGGATAAAAGGTTTCGTTGCTGTTGTTGATTTTGTTCTTAAAAAGTGTTTTTTGATTAGCTTGTTCTCTTTTTCTATCAATAATTGCCAGAAGGAATCCTAGGCTGAAATATGGTTGCCCTCCACTACCACAGCATGGAGGTCATAATTAAAAGATGACAATGACCCGGCACTGGCCAAAATTCATTAAGTTGTGGAATGTAATTAGAGATGACTTTGCATTCTGGACATCATGTTCTTTAAGTGCTCTTGTAGCATATTGTTCTGATGCTGATAACGGAGCTCCTGTTAATCATCTAATACCCAAGAAGTAGAGACAGAAGAAAATGAAGGCAAATAGAAAAGTACATGCAATTAACAGTGGAAACTTTGGATTTGAGACTGTATTTCTTTTCAGATACTCATAATCCTCTGAAACTATGAAATTAAGAGCAAACCAATGCACTTCCAAAGCTAAGGCCAAATTCTAGATCCTTAGGGAACAGGGTCTAATCATATAAAATCAAGTAAAACGTGTGGGAATATCATGACAAAAATCGGATATCACATTGATGCAGGTCATATATTGGTGATAAATGATTAACGAGTACAGACTTGGGTGAAGTCATTGTTTCCATGTAAAGTTGTAAAGTGCCCAGTGGAAACTGCCAGAACATCAAGAGGTATAATTACACTGCAAAGGGTAAACCAAACAGATTTCTTACGTGCGACAACAGTTTCATTTTTGTCTTTCCCTCTGAAAGGCGCTGGAACTTTCATGAAAAACGATTGGACATATCGGGTTATAGGGGAAGGGAGCAGCTTTATCTCTGCTCATCTATTCGATAATGAGAGAGACATTGTGATATGGCCCCATATAATTGTTCATAATTTGGATCTACCCTAGTTAGGTGAAGACGGGGGTATTGAATCATTTTGTGAAGTGATGGCCCATGACTTGCGGTTACCTTTTGCACTTGTGAATGCGCATGGCCCTTGCTCCAAATTTGGCATACAGAAAATGGCCATGGAAATTTTGTGTTGTGTCCATGTTACATCCTTCATTTGCTGGTAGTCGCACATTCTGGTCATTCTATCACGTGGCTTGGTAGGTCTATCTAGTTTTACATGCAAAGTTAAAAGAATAGTCTTGCTTCTGGGATATCTCGTCTCATGTTTCCGTTTTTTTCACCCTGGTGGTAATTCCTAGCAGAACTTGCAATGCGGCGAGAGCGTGACAATCGAGGGCCAGGCCTATACAATCTCGGCTGTGACTCACCGCTATCAGCTCCGGAAGGGAAAGTACGAGCCTAGCGAGAAGAGGCTGGACGTCTTATCGACGGGAAGATACATCTTGAACTTGTATTTGGATAATCTGTATGAGCAATCTTGACATCTATTCTCCTTCATGCTGGAGCTCCAGTTTCCCGTGGCTCCGATCATGATCCGGTATTCTGAATGTATTTATCTCGCTCATGTTCTTGTTAGCTATCCAACCTTAGCTGTTCATCTATGCACTGAGAATTAGGAAAGAGAGTGCATTCTCCATACCTAGCTTAGTTGTTCTTTTGCTGATATATGAAATCATGGAAACAAATCCTAAGCAGCTAAAAGAATGAGATCACCAACTTAATTAACATGGGGCTGCTCGGGTAAATTCTGCGGGTGATGATGTGGCCCAGACTGATGATGGTTCGCCACGTCACGTCCCCGGAAGAAAATCCGGAGACCCTCTTCATCTTGCGCGATGTGCACAAGCAATTAACACTAACTCTTATGCAATTTTCGCTCGGATCCAATCGGCATTATCAACATCTATTCAACCGGAGATCACTTGTTGAATCGCTTGTATCGTTATCGGGTTTTTCCGGTCGTGTTATGTCATGTCCGGGATGAGTCTAGAAATCTTTTGTTTTCTGTGGAGGGATTCTTGGGGATCGCCCCGCTCGACATTCCACGAGCATGCACGCCGGAAAGCAAATCGGATTTAAAGACGTGTTCTCGATAATGGGCTTTTTCCTTCTTGTCTCCGCAAGCGGGCCCACTTCTCGGTGGCCCACGGGTTTCGAAGGGGGCCCGGAAGCAGACCTTGCCCCCGCGATCAATCATCACACGTGTCGGCAGCTACGCGAGCCTCGACCTCCCGCTGGGGCCCCGACCGGCTCTAATCCCGCGGATGGGGCCGTCCTCAGCCGTCCGATCTTCCAAGTCGGACCACCGGGTCCCACCGACCGGCCCCGGGGGAGAAGAAGGGAGGGGCCCACGTGGAAATGAGTGTGTCGCTATCGTCGAGGACCACTCAACAACCAGATGCGCGCCTTTTCCCTGCTCACCGTCAGCCCTACACAGACACGCACGCGGGCCCCTCCCTCCCCGCTAAAAGCCCCCCGGACGGCCTGTCGTTTTGGGACCCACGCTTTCTGTCGGGAGCGCCCTCAGTAATTGTCCAAAAAAAAAAAAAAAAGGGAAGAAGTGGAGGGGACGACAGAATTGCTATGGGCACACCCCGCACGAGAACGAAGAGCTAGCAAGCGATGGTTCGTTTATCGCGCGCCTCCGGCGCATGTTAGCGCGCAGGGCGTGGGGCACGACAGCCGGCCACGTGCTCACGTGCGGGCATGTGACCCCGCCACCTCCCCCCTCCCTCTCTCCTCTCTCCTCCTCGTTCTCGTGGATGATATGAATTTTGGGTTTGGTGGGGGGAGTTTTGCTTTATCCCATGTGATCTGTAGTTGAACTCCCCGTGTTTATAATTCCGATCACGGTATTATCCAATGAGAACGAAAGCTTAACTTTTTCCTAACACCGATGGTGGCGGAAGCAGCAGCTAGGAGGCCGCCACGGCGGCATAGTAGTTCAGGTCACGGTATCTTTCCGACATGAAATTATGAGGTCAAATTTGTTTATCATAGTATTGATGAGTTTCGATTTCTCATGGCGATTGGACTCCGCTTCTCTCGAATCAATGGGTTGGAGCGGTGTTACATCGGACCTCCCGTGAACTTAAATTCACATATGTGCACGGAGGTTAACCTATGCTCTTTTCCTCTCCTTTTTTATCCATTATTCATTCTAGGTCAACAGAGTGTGTAAACCAAAACGGTGCATGAACCCTCCACGAATCTCGCATTTGAACCCAAATCTACAAACCGATACCAAACCCAACCCATGCTCGGTCAATCAGGTAGGCTCCGGCCAATGAGGACTAAAGGACATGACGTCAATTTAAAAATTTCCGTAGCAGCTAGATCATCGCATGGCAGTGATAATTATATCGAGTTGTTTCTTCAATTTTGATGAAAAAACGAAACTTTCAATATTGACAATAATATAAAAACAGAGAGAGAATCTTTCGTCCTCTCCAAAAGTCCAAACTGGAGATTAAATTAAGGGAGGAACAGATTAAAAAAAGACTAGCGTGAGGGAAAGAAATGGGACAGCTCTTGCAGAGGAGTCTCCGGGTTTTTTCGTAGGTGGTTGGTTGGTTGGTTCTTGGGAAGTTTTCAGCTTTTGCGCATGTTCTTTCTTAGGGACATGGTCTCCGAAAGAGATCCGAATCTTTTGTGTGTTGTGATGTAATAAGTATCGTGTCGCTAGGGATTAGTTGCTATCACGTTGTTTAGTTTAAGTAATGATATAAGATGGACGCCGTTTGGGTTAGTGAATAGCATAAATGTAAAAAGGGAGAAACTACCATAGAATTTCCAAATTGGAATTCGAATTGCATAGAGTATTACAACTACTATTTCAATAGCCGCTTATGAGTTTATTTTCAGTTATTTGTGATATTTTCAGTTATTTGTGGTATGGTCATAATTAAAAGATCATGTTGTAATTTGTAATTGTAGTAATACTAATAAGTACTCATGAGTGTAGTGATAAATATATAATATGATTATCACACTTTCATGACTAAAACGAGGCCTTTATTATTATATTTTTTATCTACAAAATATAATGGTGCAAATTGAATAGAGTATTTTAAAAGAGCATTTTCAGGATATATGTTAAATGATACTTATTGTATTTTAAAAACATGAGTATTTATAATCGAAGTAGGTGGGTTTTTGGAAATTTGTCATCGATCAATCGTGCTATTACTATTTTTAGTGGTCAAGAACCATAATGTAGAATGAGGCAATAAGATTAATCGAATCTTCTTAATGAAAAATCACACAACAAGAAAAGCAATAACAAAATTGATATTAGGAGATGTTCCCTACCAATGATCAGCACAGCTCAACATTACCAGTCTGAATAATGGAAAATGGTATAATAATATCAATTTCCCAATTGGATAGCTAAAGTTGAAATGACATATAAGATTGGATCATGGGATTGCAAACAAAAAGAAAATGTTCCCTAGAGTGCCCCAAAATCACATTATTTCCATCCACTCGAGGACCTCCTCTCTTTTTTCTCAATTGTTTTACAATTTCAAGAACAAGAAGCCCTAGGGAACATCCAAAAATTGCTAGAAAAGACCGCTCCAATTAGCATATTCTCTGCTCCTCTTTTTTACCAATACTTTTTTAGTGAGTTAAATGAGAAAATGGTATATATAAAAGCTAAGTTATATTTTGATGAATCACGAGACTTGACCGGTTAGTCCTATGTATTTGTAAAGAGGTCGATAAGTCGTGCCACTAAAACTTGACAAAAGATTATATTGCCGGAACCGCTCGCTATTCAAAGTGTTTTAATTGTAATTACACTTACCGGCCCCACAAGAATTGACAATTAAAAAAATGTATAACATCCATCTCTGACCTTTAGAGGGCTTTCAAAATCGTATTGTAAATATAATAGATAATGAAGCTGCCGGCAATGTCATAGATAACATCAACATCAAGTAGGACGCCATGCTAAATTTCTTAAGCTAGGAACCATATCCAAGTGTTCAATTCAACATCACCTAGATGTTTGACCTGTAGAATATTCTATACACCTCATAACCATTTAGGTTCAATTATCTAAATACAATGTTAACCCTATGTACGTATTTTCACGACTTCCTCCTCCAATCAAAATGGGTCAAATCTAAATCCCATCGGCGTGTTCCTTTGAGTCACGGTCGATATAATCAACCCTACTTAGAAAGTGACTCACTTATATTCAAAGATATCAGGCCTGCCAAAATTCATTCAAAAATCGATCGTAAGAATATCCCCTTTTTATTGTCATTTTAATTTCTTCTCTTTTCTGCATATCCAGCACCATTCATCCTCAGTCTTGCTGATCTCATAATTCTTTCCCCCAAGAGCAAAACCCAACCCACTAAACAAACGACGAAACAACGACAGGGGAACCTCTTTGTTTTTCCCTCCCTCCCTCATTAAAAAAAAGGAAAAAGATTTATATTCATTTTCACTCTATAGTCATCATTCAATCTCTCTCCTCTCTCTCTCTACTCTCTCATTCTTCCGATCCGATCTAAATCGCTCCTCCTCGCCGAAGCAGAAAGAAGACGACTTCCCCACCACCATTAACAGCAGCCACACTCCCCCTCCCGCAAAGCTGCATCACTTTCCCTCCCTCAGCTTCTTTGCCCCCTTTTTCCCCTTTCGGTTTTTGGGGGTCTCATGATTCTTTCCTCCCCTTTTTCCCTCCCTCTCACTCTCTCTCTCTAGAGTCACGAGGCTTCGCTTTCTCTGCATTGATGAGGATCCCTCTCCACCCCCGGTCTTTGTTGATCAGGTGACCCTTTTTTTCTCTTCGCTGATGTCTTTTCCTTTGTGGGTTTTCGTTGCCTGGAAAAGGGTCGCCGCCCGATTCGCCTTTTCTTGATCGGTTGGCAATGATGCGGGCGTCGCGTTTCTTGATTTTCCGTTGACGCCGTCGGCTGGCGGATTAGTTTAAGCGCCCGTGGGGGCTTTTTGCCTTTGCTTGGCTTCGGGTTCATTTCTGGAGTGACTTGGATGGGGGCGGTTGTGTGCTCCCCAAGGCTGGCGGCGATGGGCTTTGATTGAATTGTCAAGGCAGTGCGGCCTGCAATGCCTGTGTACTTGGGGAGAACTCAAGTTCTTGATTCATTTGTACGATGCTGACATTCTTCTTCTTCATCTTCTTCCTTTTCTTCTTCTTCCTCTTCTTTTGATAATAGAGATGTTGACATTCGGTGGATTGTGAGTCACGCTATGCATCTTGAATTTCTGGTCTGACACGCAATATTTCTTTTTAACTTTCATCGAGTCATATCTTGCTTGAGATGCATTTTCTTTTTCGTGGGTTAGCTATTTCTAGGGTATGTTTGTGTTCTCTGGAGGATTTATGTTCTTATCTGAAAATGGTCGATTGTCTTGTGACAGTTGCTTGGGTCCAGAATGAGGAATAGGCTTGAATATTCTGTAGCGAGCAACTTTAGCTGAAAGAGGGTGTCGCTCATAGCTCCGTCCTTGGGATTTAATTCTGTTCGGTATTGAATTGCTTTTATGGAGCCTCTCTTTGATGAATTGAGTCCTATACCAAAGAGTCAGAATTCGGCAGCTTTAATAGGGAGTAGTACGCCTTCGATATCGAGTACTCCTCGGCCATCTCGGCCTCCCTCTCCTAGACAATCTAGAAATGGATCGTCTACTACATCCTCTGCAAGTACGCCTAGTTCCAGCGTGAGGCCGATCCGGCACTCGAATGGTTCACTTAGCAATGAGAAGCAGTCGCAGAAATCGGCCCAAAGTGGCATGCAAAGTGAAGAATTGCCAAGCTTGGCAGGACAAGCTTTCAATAAAAGCAAGGGGAAATCCGAACAAGTAATCCCGAATGGTGTTATTGATAAATCATCAGGTAGTTCTAAACAGGGCTATAAAATGGCAGAAACCAAATCTTCTGTGAAGCAAGTCGTTGATGATTCTGAGAACTCTGATACAAGTGGTTTAGTAGAGCCTGAAAGCCGTGTCCTAGGCACATGTAAAGGAAGTTCTGGCCTGTCGAGCAGTCAGTTGGCATCTCTTTCGAAAGCAAATTTTTGCCCCAGCCCTCAAAACAGCATGTGTTCTGCCACTTTATATGCAGAGGCCAAACAGAGTTTCACCAACACGGAAGTTAGTGAATGTATGAGCAGTATTGAGAAACCGGGTGAAAGTGCAGATGTTAGCAACTCATGCGACTTTATTGAAAGCAGGAAAACCAGCCTTTACAGAGGCAGTACAGGGAGTGATGTTAGCGATGAGAGCAGCTCAAGCAGTTTGAGCAGCGCCATGTACAAGCCTCACAAGGCAAATGATACAAGATGGGAAGCAATCCAAGCTGTGCGATCTAGTGTTGGGGCATTGGGGTTGGCTAGTTTCAGGTTCTTGAAGAAATTGGGGTGCGGAGATATAGGCAGTGTGTATCTATCTGAGTTGAAAGGCACCCGAAGTTATTTTGCCACAAAGGTCATGGATAAAGAAGCTTTGGCCGGTCGGAAGAAGCTTCTGAGGGCTCAGACAGAAAGGGAGATATTGCAGTCTCTGGATCATCCCTTCCTTCCAACTTTGTATGCACACTTTGAGACCGATAAGTTCACTTGCTTGGTAATGGAGTTTTGCCCCGGGGGGGATCTGCATGCTCTCCGGCAAAGGCAACCAGGAAAGTATTTTTCTGAGCATGCTGCCAGGTGAGGAATTATATGATTTTTCTATTGCTACTTGATGACTAAAAGATGTTTAGGATTACAGAAAATGTTATAAAGGCTTTTTGGAGGAAAAGTGTTTGCTATTGAGCTTCTTTCCAGGCCAGGAAGAAGTTGAATCTGTAATTTCTGTATTCAAAACTTAAGGATTTCACCTTGTGTATACCATAATCTATCGTCCTGTGACTTAGTAGACCCGATATGATCCCAAGAAGTGTCAATGACCATCAGTTTTTTCATTTTCTGGATTGGTGCATTTGGATGGATCTGACTTTGTTTATAAATTTTAAGAAGGAGACATAGTTCTCATTGACTGGGCACTTCTAATTATTTCCTTTAATGTCTCATGTTGCTGCTTCTTTAAATTAGATCTCTGTGTTTTTCCATATTGTGAAATCTCTTCTTCCTGCCCGATTGTATTCAGGCCAACTTAGACTCTGGTTATAGAACTTGAATTTTGTTAGCCAATAGATTGTTCCAATAATGTCTTTTTAAGCCCAATTGCCTGACCACTAAAATACACGTATTCATCACTTTCACATTTTACACATGGTTGTGAAGATGTTAGAGCTTAGTCCTCGAATCGATTATCTGTAAATTTTCCCATCCCTAATGGGTCTTGGTGAACTGCATAGGACTCTTTTGATGAATTGATTATTGTCCAAGTCGACATGATCTTTGCCAACTTTGTTAAATTTCTCTGGAGATAATGACAATGATGATAAAGCTGATTTTTTAATTACCAGGAGCTGAACTTTTTTGTTTATTCATGCTCAGGCATGATACTTTTTGACAAGAATAGTTGCTCATAACTTCATGAATCCTCTGCTTTGCAGGTTTTATGTGGCGGAAGTTCTCCTTTCTTTGGAGTACTTGCATATGCTTGGGATCATCTATAGAGACCTTAAACCAGAGAATGTTCTAGTTAGGGAAGATGGACACATAATGCTTTCAGATTTCGATCTCTCTCTAAGATGTGCTGTCTCCCCCACTCTGGTCAAATCCTCAAACTCAAGCTTTGAGTCGAAGAACTCAGCATTCTGCGTTCAGCCTGCTTGCATCGAACCAACCTGTGTGATGCAACCAGATTGCATCCAACCTGCATGTTTCACACCACGCTTATTTTCAAGCAAGAGCAAAAAGGAAAAGAAGATTAAACCTAGGACTGAAATATATCACCAAGTGAGCCCTCTCCCTGAGCTCATAGCAGAACCTACAAATGCCCGATCTATGTCCTTTGTTGGTACTCATGAGTACTTGGCACCTGAAATAATTAAAGGTGAAGGACATGGCAGTGCAGTAGATTGGTGGACATTCGGAATCTTTCTTTATGAGCTTTTGTATGGAAAGACCCCATTCAAGGGGGCAGGGAACCGTGCTACCCTGATCAACGTTGTGGGGCAGCCATTGAGATTTCCCGAGACACCGAGTGTGAGTTTTGCCGCGAGAGACTTGATCAGAGGGTTACTTGTTAAGGAACCACAGCATCGGCTCGCTTATAGGCGTGGGGCCACCGAAATCAAACAGCACCCGTTCTTTCAGAGTGTGAACTGGGCGCTAATTCGTTGTGCAAATCCACCGGATGTGCCCAGACCAGTAGCACCAGAGTCTCCGATGAAGCCCGCTAGTAGTACTCCACCACAAGCATCAGCGAGTGAAGTGACGGGTGTGGATGTGAAACCTTCGGGTAATTATTTAGAGATTGATTTTTTCTGATGGCTCTGCTGCTCTGCTCTGCTCTCTTTGTCACTCTCTCCCCACCAGTTTCTGTTATATCTCTTGTATTTTGTTCCAATGGTTCCTCATCCATTGATGAAGCAATATGAGTCCAACTCTCATGGCCCCGGCGGATGAAACTGATCCATTGTACCAGGCCTGAAACAGTAGTGCTGTTTCCCAGGTGTATTGAATGAGGAACGAATTTGTCACTCTGTCCTCTCGCTCTCCCTTTTGCCTGTGTAATATGGATGTTAGGGTAACGATATTTGCACCGCATACACACATCCAGCTTAAGTGGATTTAATTTTGGCTGTGTACTCATCATTTGCTCCCTCTGCAGAAACACAATTCTTAAATTGATCGACCTGCTTCTTCTAATGGTAACTACCACCCGGGAAGAACAAAAACATCAATACCGGGATTATAGAATGAAGCAGAGAGGCGAGCCCGTGTCAAGTCTTTACTTGAGTTTTCAACTGGAATTGTGTTTTCTTAGCGCATTCTTTCTATTTAGTAAATTCTATGAATGAAAATAAGGAGACAAGGAGCTAGGCAAAACACCACTTCCCATCCAAGTGCAGTTTAATTGAACACGGTGCCCAACATGTTGCGTTTAACTTTTCCTTCTGGTAAAACTTCGATGACTTTAACAGATTAACATGTAACTGAAAAGAGGATAAGAGAATGCAGTCGCAAGCAATCAGAATTAGTTTACCTAAGATAAATATAAACTAGGACATTAGCAAGCGAGCACGAGAGCAAATTGAGGACACCCATTTCTACAGGAAGTTCGCTGGAGCATTATGGAGTCACAAAGAAAACATGAACGAGAACCCATGGCTTAGTGCAAGCAACGCACTACAAAACTTTGTTAAAGTAGGTATCCATCTTAAAACAG
Source organism: Eucalyptus microcorys (assembly GCA_014182515.1). Taxonomy (NCBI): domain Eukaryota; kingdom Viridiplantae; phylum Streptophyta; class Magnoliopsida; order Myrtales; family Myrtaceae; genus Eucalyptus; species Eucalyptus microcorys. Next base: position 26,640,769 of record CM024571.1, read on the forward strand.
TTAAATTCCTTGAAAGAACAACACAGACTCTTCTCTGACATGCATCCCCTAAGAAGGAATGCAAAAGGAAAAAACATCTTCTGATAGCCAGTGCCAGAGCTTATAAGATATATTACTGGTCACTGCACAATAACCCACTGTTGAAACTGGAAGCAGGATGGACGAAGAAAGATCCAAAAGAATGGCTGATCCCTCACTCCTCGTAGTCAAAAGAAAGAACCTCCTCAGAAACATCCAATAATTCCTCGACCTCTACTTCTTTCGCTTCATACTCTTCTTCCTCATCACTAGCTTCTCCATCTCTCAGGTTCTGTCTGTCCAACTTCTCCTCTTCGTGCATCTGCTTCCACCTGCTTACCCATTTATCCCATTCATCCTTCAACATCTTGCGCTTCTCACGGTCCTGCTCACTCAACAGCATTGACACATCCTGATCCTCTGCCTCGTACTTCTTGCTGTACTTCTTCAAGTTCTTTGCAATCTCTTCTTCCTTCTCAGGACTTAGCAATGATGGTGGCCTTGGGCGCCATAAAAACTGCAACCAAATTAATGTCCACAAAAGGTGAGGTTTTCTGAGAGCAAACATCGCACAAACTAAATGAACAGTCAAGAGCAGAGCCAAGAATATAATTCTGATTCTTCACGCATATAGGGCCCATTTGGTTCGACTTTGGGGAAATGCCTTTGCATTTCTCCAAGTATCTTTTGAATGAATGGGCATTTGGTGAAGGCAAGAATGTTTGGATACTCATTTTGATGTATATTTTGTAAAGCAACTTTCAGGTGAAAAGAAAAAGGAAAAAAAAAGAAAAAAAGGAAAGAAAAGAAAAAAAGGAGGAGATGCAGATGCGTCAAAGAGGGCAAAATCGTGGGGGAGGCGGCTTGAGCTGATGCTGCTGCTGCTGCTGGTGGGAGGTGGCTTGCCTGAGGTAACCCTGGGTCGCGCGACCTCAGGCGAGGCTTCCTGGCAGCTGAGCTCCACCAGCTAAGCTTCGCCAGTTGACCAGCAAGTCCCAGGAAGAAGTTGAACAGTATTTTTTTAAGGGCAAAAGAGGAAAACGCAATTATCAGTGAGGCAATATTGGAAAGAAAAAAAGTCATTAAACCCTCACTTAGCATTTCAAATGCTAGCATTTGGCCAATAAGGCCTCAAAAAGCTGAACCAAATGCCTAATATTTTTCCGAAGGGGGCCTTGGAAATGCTGAACCAAACGAAGCCATAAACTGCCAGTCTATTTCACATAACAAAGTAACCAGTAATCCAGTCAAGAAAGAAAACTTTCACAGGTTAGAAATAAAATGGAGTGAAATAAAAGTCCTGGGAAGCATCCACGTTCCATAAAGTCAACCACATAAAAAGAACTAGAACAAAGTAAGTTAATACACACCTGAAAGAAATGATCCTTCAGAATCCGGTACAGAAGCTTGCCATTAAAGGACCATATGTTGAAACCATTTTCCATCTCGTGTACTGAAGTCACAGCTGTTGCAACATATCTAATAGCACCAAAAGATTCAGCATCACGAGAGAGAGAGAGAGAGAGAGATATTTACAGCATAAAATGGACAACAGAAGCAAATCAACAATTACACTTCCAATTTCTCCTCCCAGCCATTTATTAGAAAAATATGCATAATTTAGTGCTAATAAGCTTCCCAAAATCACCGATTACACTTCTAATTTCTGCTCCTAGCCATTTATCATAGACAAATCATGCATAGTTTAGTTATGACAAGCTACCCGATCAAGAGAATTCTTAATTACCTTCCTGTAGGATCCCATTCAATATCTGTTGCCATGAAATGCTCTGCTGTAGCCATGGTTTCAAGCTCATCCACATTGTAAAATTCCAACTGACCATTGAAATTTTTTAATCCAGCAAGTATAATGTAGCGACCAGCAGGTGACCAGAAAAGAAAATTCGCTTGCTTCCCCTTGAGAGTGGTTAGCTTTGAAACACGGCCTGTGTTATTGCCACTCCTCATTGAGTAGAAGCTCACATCAGGCCGTGGACCATCACCATGGATTACTGCAAATCTATGGCCCTTGGGCTCCCAAGCGAAGGCAATAATCTTGTCATTCTTATTCTCAAGCTCCAAAACCTCAATAGGTATATCTCGTTCTTTGATTCTGAAGAGCTCAAAGCCTGTGTAAGTACTCTTCTTTGTTTTCGTATAACGGTCCACCTTGACAGCTAGATAGTCCCCATTGCTCTGCCAATACATCTTGCAATCACTAACGCTGAAAAGATTCTTCTGTCGCAATTCCTCCTTGCTAGGTATTTGGACAAGGCTCACCTAGTAAGTGTGAAACAAGATTAGGAAAATCACCACCAGATTATTTGGAAGAGACTACAGGAACAACACACTCACCCTAGCTGGTTGGTTTCCACCACCAAGTTCAGGAACATACAGCGCTAGAATGGGATCGGTTGGAGACCAGTTAAAGTCCATCACATTTTCAACTTTCAGAGATTTCTTGTCAATGAGTGAAAAGGTTTCTGTTTCATAGACAGAGACAACACTTTTCCCAATTCGAGCGAAGTACTTGTCATCTCTTCCTCCACCCCACCTGTTCCACTAAATAAGTAATTATATTTTCCCCCCACACACACACACTACAATCACAAAAAGCGTAACAGAAAAGATAAAAGAGGTCCATGCATTAACGAACCCACTAAGAGAGAATCAGGGAGAGAGAGAATGGGTAAATAACCTGAAAACGGGCCAAGAGACTCCTGTAACAGCTCCAGTTCCACCAACAGCAAAATCATCAGCACTTCCTTTGAAATCTCTCATTATTTTCCCCGTTCTCACGTCAAAAATATTTATCACAACCCTCTGCATGGTAGCTCAAATAAGAAAGGAGAATTGAAAGAGGAAAAAGAGAAAAAAGATACAGAAGATACAACATTGCACTGAATTCAAAAACCTGAGGATCTCGGGGATTGCTTGGTTCATGGCTGCTATACGTCACCAAATATTTCTCACCAGGTGAAAAATCAATCAGTTTCACCTGCATTTGTCGTTATAGTGCTTGAGATTGAGACAGCATGAGCTAAAGATACAAAGACAAAGTATAATGTACGTATATAACCTGAGGATGAGCATAGCGCATCAGACGATTAAAGGTGGAGGCGCCTCCCCAAACTGCAGAACCCTGCCGGTGCACTGTTGCTAAATAAGTTCCCAGGGGCGACCATTGCACAAAACTCTCTGTCCAGAACTGTCACAGCAAAAAGACATAGCTCATTCATCAAATTCAAATAAGATGGTTCAAGAAGTTAAATGCATAAGGGGGAAACCCTAGCATTGCACTCACAGCACGTCTGTGGACAGGCTCGGGCTTCAACTGTCTAGCGTCATTCCACAAAACCTCAGTATCTGAGCCAGCACGAATGACAAACTGATCACGAGCTTTTTCATCGGTGAGCCACTGCTGAAGATTCTCCTGTAAAAAATACAAAAAGCGAACTTTTCTGTTGGATGACAAAGTAAACTACACAACAATTTAGCACCCAAAATAACTCCTAGGAAAAAGGTGGGTAGTCCAGCAAACCACATTAAGCAAATACAAACTCTGGTGCATGATGCAATGCCTTCAAAACATCTACCCCTACATCTTTAATTGGACCTGACACTTGCATTAAAATTCAATTCAATTAACATAAATCTTGATTCAGAGCATTGAGACAAGAGTGAGAAAGAGGTAAACACAACATGAACTGACATCATACTAAGAATAAATGAGTGATGAAACTGTGCTGGTCAAAGCAACTACGGGCTAAAAGAATAAATAAATCAACATATGAAGAAGGATTCGAGTAACTACCCCTGGGGTATATGGCTTTGTTTCGGGAGGTGCCCATTCATCAGGAACTCTCATAAACCTATCAAAGTCCTCAAACATGCTTACGGCAAAAATATGGGATCTATCCAACTTATACCCATTCGTCTTCTCTTTGGCAAGCTCAGCTTCCTGCAACAATGTCCAGAGGAAGAGTTACACAATCAGAAAGATATATTTGACACACTTACCAACTGCAAGATAAAGCCCTGTGAAATTTTTCAATTTGCCAATTAAGACAACTGATATGCGCAAGTTTGGCACATTAGGATGATAGAGAATTCAATGCATCAGCTTATCTTGTTCACTATGTGTATGCTGCAAAGCATTAATCCCTATTACATTTACAAAAACTCATCAAACGCAAACATACTGAATGGGACAAGGAGTGGTGTGCTTTTTTTTTGTGGGGGGGAGAGAGAGAGAGCACCTGAGCAGTGTTGTACTCGATAAAGCAGTATCCTAGAGACTTCTGTGTATCTGGATCAACAGGCATCCAAAGGCCATCGGCTTTAATCTCACCAATCTGACTATAGATTTTGCGAACAACGCCTTCAAGCTTGTCAAATTTCTCGCGGGGAACAACAGGGAGATTATCAACAATGATAATATTTCCCAACCCTGTATCCAACTCCAAAGTATCCTCCCGATAAAGATCTTCATCATCACTGCCATGAAAAGATCAAGTAAGGAACCAATACCAAAAAGAAAAAGCACGGTCATAATGAAACACAGTAAGAATACTAAAGCACTCGATTCAAACTTCTTTCCACGAAACGCTTCACCCGGTGGAATCTAAGACGCCTCATCGTATTCCACTCCAGCTATTTGTGCCTCTTAGTTCCTTTCTCACACAACCATCGCCACTCGATCAGACTCTGCCCAATAATCCGAAAAAAGACACAGGCCTATCACCGGGCAAGCACCCAGCCCGTCACTTTTGCACTCTCTCAAACCTAAAGTACCTCAAGGGACAAAACCCAGGAGGCGAATTGGACAGTTACCATTTTCTATTGGGTAAAGATCCATTTTTTCGATTTTCAACGAACCGTGCCTTCAAATTTTCACACAAATCCACTCTACACAAGAACACGCGGAACCAAGTGCTTCTTCCTAGTTTTCCGTAACAGCACCGAATACATCTATAGAGCTAACATCCACGAAACCAAACGCGTAAACCCAAGCCCGAAAATCCCTCGTCTCAAGACCGAAACAAAGTACAGAAGGGACGAATCGCTCAGTTACCAGCGCGAGAGGAACGAACCTGATGATGCCGAAATCTTCCCCTGGAGGGAGCTGAACCGAATCGAGATCAATCTGGGACATGTCTATCCCCATCAGCGCAGCCCTTTCCTCTATCAACGCGTCGGCCATGACTGCCGCCTCTTATCTTCGAACCCTCCAGGAAGAAACGGAAAAGCAGAATCGCAGCCTGGAAAATGGAAACAGAGCCTGATAATGAGCTAAGGGACGAGATTGTTCGGCACGAGAAAAACCCTAATCGGGCGAGGAAATACCTCAAGAAGGCGCCGCGGCGACGGCGGCGGCGGCGGCGGCGGGAGAGGATGGAGATGGAGATGGAGATGGAGATGGGAGGCGGAGACGGCGACGGCGTGGAGAGTATTCGGGAAGCACTGAGGGCCGACAGATAGGAAAAGGTGAGGTTGATCTAGGGTTTTTGGCTTTCGCCGTTTCTTGCGTATGATTTTTGTTTCCATAGTATTTTATTTAGAGGTCGATGTAAAAAAAGAAAATCTGATATAAAAATTACTTATTAAATTAACTCGGAGAATAGAAAATAACATAGGGCAAAAGGTACTGAAAATCCTAAATTATAATTTGTACGTGTGTGACGTGGTCAAAATTCTGTCAACGAAAATCGTTAAAGATAAGTAAACAATTTTGACTTATGTATGGGAAGCGAAATACAAACGACATTATTTTGATTGAAAAACGCCTAAAGAAAGTAAATGTTTAACAATGTCGCAATAAAAAATTTATGATGAATGTATCTGGATATAGTTTGGAATTTTTAATGTTATCATAATTGTCATAATTGGTATAGTTTGAAGTTTTATATAACTTTTTTTCAATAACTTATTTAGATTTAAAAATTTCACGCATGCAATTATATTCTGGGGCAAAACTAACTCTTATTAAGCTTGTTGCTTAACCAATAATTAATGTGGAGCACTTTTGTTTGCGAATTTAATAATGGTTATGAAAAAAGATACCTTAACGTAACCTCCGGTTTTCAAATTTAATTTCACTATTGAGTTTATTTTAAAGAAGTTCGACCTTATTCAATTTAACTTTGCTTTTAAATAAGGATCTCTTCAAAAAACATTTCGGTGTGCAATCTCGTAGCAAAATCAAACTTAAAAGTTACGCTAAAATCGAAATTTACCAACCTTAAGCCTTTAAAAAATGGGAAAATAGCACAAATAATTTGTTAACTTTAATGTAGTGTACGATATCATTTATATATTTTTAATTTATTCAATATGGTATTTGAATTATTCCTAAAGGTCCATTCTTGCCCTTAAATTTAAATTTGTTCATTCTAATTTTTCAACATTCCATAACAAAGTCAAACGAGTCCTTTGGCACTATTCACATTTTTTTTTTTTTTATCATTACACCGTCGCCTAAATTTTAGATCTCTCTCCACATGAATCTATTTCCCAAATCAACAAAGTTTCATTACATATTTTTCTTTATATATATTAAGATAGTTTTAGTTAAGTATACTTTAACTTTTGATCTCTATAACGGATATTGGAAAATCTCATTAGATTTCTATCGCATTGATATTCCTACTATTTTAATTTTCTAATTTACAATTTTAACTAAATTTTACTATGAAAAAATGAAGCACGAAATTTTCAAAATTTCATCTATATAAAAGAACAATATTTAGATTAATATGAGTACAATTATTTATAGAGAAACTAATATCATTGCAAATAAAATATCATTCTTTAAATAGCAAGAATATCAGCCGAATATAACAATAAACAACATTATAATTTTACTATTATAGAGATCACAAGCTCATGTATACTTAAATGGAAATGTTATCATGTTTATAAATACTAAATGATAAAAAAGAAAGTAATAAAAAGTTGGGATGGCGAAAACTTGGAAATAGTACCCAAGGACGGATTGGACTTTGTGAGGGATTAGATAGTAGATTCAATTAATTGAAAGTTTACAGGTCAGATCGAATATTTAGAAATACTCCAATGACTATGCTGAGTGAATTAAACATCCAATGGCGATATCATAGGTTAAGACCCTCGTCCAAGCAAAGACATTCCTCAACCAAACCAGGCCTAGGCCCGAACCGCAATTTGGCCTTTTTTCCTGAAGAATCGGGTTAAGCCCGGTTGGGCAAGGGCCCGGCCTATAATCAGCCCAAAGAAGAACGTCCAAGTACAATTTGGGTGGGCTAGGCTCAAGGACAAGCCCAATGGGCTAGCAAGACGAGCCTATCGTAGCAAAAACCGAATGTGCTAATCCTAAAAAATCAAGATCATAAAACAAGGTCAAATCATCGCTTTTAATCCCTAAATTCAATCTCACTCTATATGTACACCATCTTTTTCCCAACTAATCCCATTCGCTAATCCAGTCTTTAACCCTCGGTTAAATCCCTAAACACTAATCAAGCTGATCTTCTTCTTCTTCTCAACCTGGCCGGCCGGCTACCGGTCAAGCTTCAGCTTCACCACCATCTCCTCCACCAGCCGCAAGCTCGCGCCCTCTGCGCCGATCTCCTCCATCAGCTGCTCCACCAGCTCTCGCTTCTTTGTCTTCATCTTCTACTGCTGCTTCAACCTCCCGCCGCCGTAGTATGTGGAGCAGTCGTCCCGGAGCAGCAGCAGCAAGTGCTGCGCCATCTCCTTGGCCCGCCCTGTCCCGTCCACGCTCAGCTCCAGCAACCCTAACATGGCGCCCTCCCTTCTAGTGCTCCTCCCGGCAGCTTCACACCATCGCCAGGAGGATCACCACCGCATGCTCCCGGCACTCCGGGGACCCTTCCTCCACCGCCTCCACCAGCGCCCTGATCGTGCCACCATGGCAGGCGACCTCACGGGCCCTGCGGCTGGAGGAGGGCGATGCCGACGCCGCCACGGCGTTCTCGAGCGCCACCATCGCCTTCTTGGCGACCTCTGGGGACCGCAGCGAGCCGGAGGCGACGATCAGGTCGAGGAGAGCCGACACGCCGCCAAACGCCACGATGAGGGGGGCGATTCAGGGGGAGGTCGAGAGGTTGAGGAGCGTGGAGACGGCGTCCAACTTCGTCTACAGCGAGACGGCGACCTGAGGGGGATGCGCGGCGATTTCGCCGGAGATGATCGCGATTAGCATTTCAATGGCGCCGGAGGACGCAATGGGCAGCTTGTTGGCGGCGCAAGAGGAGAGGACCAACATGGCTGTCACCGTCAATTCGACCAACGACCGGCTTCAGAGGAGATTCAGCATTGCCGGAATGGCTCCGCCTTTCACAATCCGAATCTTGTTCCTACACAAGAAAGCATCGCAATGTCGGTCAGGACAACGGAATACCTAAAATAATCGATGTAGAAATGTGCTAAAATTCAAGACGTGTGGAGGTGTTGGCGGGTGATTAGCAAGTCTTGGGAATCTAAGGGTGTGTTTGATAACTTTTTGTTAAAAAATTATTCCAGGGAACAAAAATAGAAAAAATTATTTCCGTTTGGTAAACTTTTTTGAATAGAAAAAGAACGAAACACATTTGGTAAATTTGTGTTCTTTTAATTTTTTAATATTTTTATTGTATTTTTCTTATTTTTCTTTCTTTTTTCTTTTTTCTTTTTTCTTTTTTTCTTCATTTTGGCTGGTCACCGGCCTTGGCCATGATCGGTGACCGGCCGACGAGGGTCGGTGATGCTCGGCCTCACCGGGGGCGCTGCTCCGAGGTCATCGACCCTTGACGGCCGGTCGCCGGTCATGGCCGAGGACGGCGACTAGCCAAAGAAAAAAGAAGAAGAAAAGAAAGAGAAGAAAATAAAGAAGAGAGAGAATTTGTTTCTCCAAAGTGTTCCAAAAACAAGAAATAAGTTTTTCTTTTTTCCTGTTTCTTATTTCTGTTCCAAATTTGTTCCCGGGAACAAAAAAATAGATTTGGAACAAAAACGCAAATAAACACGTTTCTGTTCTTTTTTTGTCCCTAGGAACAAAAAAACAAGATTTGTGTTTATAAACAGAAAAAAGAAACACAAACAAACACCCTAAATGCTTTTTAGTCGATCAATCCAAACCACGGTTCTCACAAAGGCGGTACCTTTCGCTGTTGAAGGCGAGGGCGAGCAGAGCAAAAAGAGAAGCTTCCATGGCCCTGTAGTCTTGGGAGTGAAGCATCGATATCAATGGAGGAATGACGCCGTGTGTGACAATCTGATTTTTCCGTTTCTGTTTTCAATTAAATAAATCGGGCTTTTTGTCGACGTGCCTATAGCACTATTCTCTGAATTGATCACTCATGAGATAACTAGACTAATCGGGAAAGTTATTAAAGAATTTTGATGCAACAGACTTGAGAATTCGATCAGGAATCGACTGCTCGACCATGTTAGTCTACAAGGATCATTTCGGCATAGTCAAAAATCTATCAGAAATCGGAAATAGGTCGATTCGATAGAGATAAAATTAGGCTTGGGTGATTCCAACTAATTACAAATTTCTCGTCGATCGGCGCTAAACCGATTTTTCTATTGTTTTAGTACCCTGTGCTCGTCATTGAAATCTCGAGATTTTCACGACAATCGAGAGTCGATTCCTGGTCGAATTCTCAAGTCTGTTACATCAAAATCCTTTAATAACTTTCCTGATTAGTCTAGTTATCTCATGAGTGATCAGCTCAGAGAATAGCACTATAGGCACGTCGACGAAAAGCCCGATTTATTTAATTGAAACAGAAGCGGAAAAATCAAACTGTCACACCTCGGTTGGCCAGCTTATGCCTTTGCTTGCTCATCTCGATGGCGCCCTGAATTTGTGCTCCGTCGTCACCGCTCAAAAGGGTCTCAATAGTAAATTCCTTCATTGCCCTCTCCCTCTCTCCCTCTCTCTGTCTCCCTGTCTGTCTATCTGTCTGTCTCTATTCAATCATGGGCATGGGGCTTGCCTATGAAGGCAGCAGTTGTAGAGGGTATGTATATCAGTCACTTGGAGATGCAAAGGTTGTCTTTTGGGGGCATCCATTGTTTCAGATTAAAGCAAACTCTCTCTCTCTCTTTCTCTCTCTCTCTGCTTTTCTTGATCGGCCTTCTTTTGGGTTTACTGTGTTTGAAGTGGAAAGAGAATAACGATACTAACGAGTGAATTTTTGGCTTCCCTTTTATGGAAGCAAGTAGAGCTAGTAAGTGAAAATTAAATATGGGTCAAAAATGGGTCTGAAAAAAAAAGCACAAAAAGAAGTGGGTCTAAATGGGTTATTAGGAAACCCACTTTGAACCCATAGCCTTCTTTAACTTTATAAAATATTTTTTTCATAAAAAATCGAAATTATAATTATTTTTCATATTTTAATTTCTTTTCTTTTTTTTTCTTTCTTTTTCTTCCTTCTTTAACCAACGACGATCGGCGACGGGCGAGGCGAGGCTCGAGCTCACTAGCAAGTCGCCGATGATTGGTGAGGCTCGAGCCTCGCCCGACGCAGGCGGAGCCTCGGCCTCGCCGACATCGGGTAGGGCCTCGGCCTCGCCGAATCGGTGAGATCGAGCCACGCTCGATGCCGGCAAGCTCGATCTCGCTTATGGCCGCTTCGCCATCGTCGTGGTCGATAACCAGCCGAAGAAGAAGAAAAAGAAAAGAGAAAATAATTATTAAAAATTGAAAATTATATTTTAAAATATAAAAATTATATTTTTAAAAATTAAAAATAATTAAAAATTATATTTAAAAATTAATAATTAGATTTTTTTAAAAATATAAAAAATAAGTATAAATTTTTTTATAATATTTTTCAATTAAATTTGTATTTTTAATATAAGAAATTAAAAAAATAATAACATAATATTTTTAATTTAATATTATTTATATTTATATTTTTGAATAGAATTATCTATTATAATATAAAGTAAATATATAAATATAAGTATATATTTATATTCATTATATATTTTAGATATAATAGTACAATTTACTATTTAATTAAATTTTATTAGAGAAGGATGGAAGGGGAAAAAGAAATAAAAAATAAAATAATTTAAAAAGATGAAAATCCAATAAAAAATCAAATAAAAATAAAATAGCTAAGAGTATCGTGAGAAATTTTTATCATCTTTTTTTGTGAACTTTTAAGTTAATTTACACCGATATGCCATTTATACAAAAAAGATGTAAATGATATAATGTAAATATATCTGATTTTATTAGTACCACTCATCAAACGGTGAATAAGATATAGTAAAATCTATAGATTTCATATTATATCCTATCAAAGAAATTTGGATGACCAAACGTAACTCATGGAATTGCCTACATATACTTTTTTTTTTAGACCCTTCTAATTATAACCATAGATCTTTGCTTGATCCAACGATAAACGTCCAATCTCAATGTCTACTACATACACCGTCAATTATAAACCCGTCAAACTTATGGTTGAGTGTGGCTTGGATCGAATCAAAAATGATCCGACCCAAATCAAGGCATTTGGTCTATTTTAACTCATTTTTATGCAATACAAATCTAGTAATACATGCCCAATATATGCCCAATCTGATTCATATTACTAAGACATTTTCATATTTACCACAATATAAGGAAACTCATAAACAAACTGAGGTGAGAATGTAAAATGAGTGAGGCGAGAGAAATCATAGAGATGGGTTAAGTTGTAAGCCCATTTTACGTACATATTATTTTAGACTTTACCATTTTAAATCTATTTATAACACATTTACTAAATATAACTAACTCATACAATAACTCAACCCGTCAAATACGGATTAAGAAAAAATTTGACACATTTTGATAGGTCTAATTGATTACGAGAAGTCTCTAAAATACTAGTATACAATACCTATTGTACTCTTGAGAATATTCTACAATACTCATGATAATGCTTAGCCATCTCAAAGCTTCTCGATCATCTTGGCCCCTTCCTCGACCTATTATGTCTTGAAAACCTTAGCTTTGTGATGCAAAAATGGCCCATCACAAAACAATACTATCAATAGTAATAATAAGTGATCGTCGCACTTCGCGGATATATTTGTCAACAATCAAGTTCTGACTGTTTATTGCATTGGGTAACTGTTTTTAAAAACAATAGGCATTTTACTTTTCGTTGGAAGAAATAAATCGTGATTATTGACACTATTCTATTATTTAAATTCACATTGCGATGATTTAATTAGTAATGTCCTATTTTCACAACATAAACTTAGTCTTCCACATCCTCAATTATCCTTCGAAATTGTCATGGAGAAAATTGGTCCCGAATATTTTTTCCTCATTTGTGTAATTTTTTGTTCCAGTGACCCGTTCCTTTAACTTAAAAAGAGATGCATGATAATTCATGATTTCTCAAGGCCATCTAATCAACTTGTGCTTTTTATTAATATAATGATACAGTAAGTATCATGACAAGCATGATCGGTAAATCAAGCTTTTTGCATATCGGAATATCAATTTTCAAATGACTTCTATGTGATGACATAGGAACCGCGTTTTGTTTTTCTAACATTTTTCTGATTTTTACAAATTAAAACTTTAATTGGAATATAATAACCTAACTTCAATATTATTTTCTAGAAAAAAAAAACATTACTGTAACTATTTTAATGTGGATTACTAGTATCCAGCTTAACAAAGGATAAGGAGTTGGTGATCTTCCTAGCACTGGGAAAAAAACAGGGTGGCGCTGCAATGCTGAGTCACGTCCAGTCAAGGCTTTTCGATTAACAACGATAATGTAATTATCTGTAAATTGTCGGATCGTCTATTGGTCCTTCCATCAAATTTCGCTCCGGCGTCCATTTCATGTCAGCACGACAACGTTTCATTTTCGTGAATTAAAATTACGTGTCATAGATGTAATACACTAAATCTTCATAAACATCCACTTTGCCAGTCGTGGGAGACTATAGGGATAGAAGATCTTTTGATTTTTCATTTGGGATCATCTATCTGATCAACATCATGAACAAAATATATACAAGGAACTAGGCATGACAAGGTCCTAACTCGAAGGGACAAGATCAATGTCTCAGCTATAAGCTCAAAGGTCGCGAAGGGACTTTGCCGCCGCCGTCGCTACCGAGAGGATTGCCAATCTTCAACTCGAAGGAGCATCTTCAAAGAGAAGACAGAGAAGATCCCATAAGTAGAGTGCACCGACTCATTTCGAGCCTGAATAAAGTGAACCTGGAGAAGAGAGGAAGTATGCGGGGAAAAAAAATTTGGAAATGATAGACGAGTAACACCATAGCTGAATAACACGAGTTGGGCAAAGCATCACTTGTCAGGGATCAACTTGTAAATCCCGCCGGCTCTAACATAGTCCGAGAATTCGGGATCCACAAATCACAAATCAACTTGTTTCACTGTCAGATGCATCAAAAAGGCAACTTGCAAACTATGGGGACCCTTAGTCATGGTGGGAGCTTTTGTGTTTTACCCAAACTCCTCCATCTGACGATGGAACGAGTTCACTGCCATTTATGCACTTTAAACAACAAAAATTTCTAAAGGATGCATCTCGTACCTGATATTTCAAATAGCAGAGCAAATCACCATTTTCCTTCTTGATTCTAAAGCCCGGTTTGTGTCTGCAAAACACGATTAACTTTAAACCTCGATAGACTTATGTGCCGGTCTTGAAAATTTTGAACAATTTTTTACCATGCGATCATTGAAAAAATTTCTCCATGCATATTAATCCATCAAAATAACTATTCCCTCAATGCACAAGGGTGGCAAGCAGATACGTCTCAAACACCCCCCATCTCCATTTCCACCCCGCAACCCCACTCTAAAACCAAAGTGATGGTTTTATAAGTGATGGGCTTAAGGCCCGTCCATGATGGGCTTAAGGCCCGTCCGCCCATGTTGGGCCTAAAAGCCCGGCCCACAAGAGTAGGGCCCATGGATGAAGGGGCACGATTAATTATTTTTTGGAGGGACATATATAAGGGAGGAGAGAGAGGGAGAACACATCTCTTGGCATTAACGTACGTACGTCTCCCTCTCCTTCCAACGCTCTCTTTTCTTCCAAAACGCTGAAGGCGACGCCGTTTCCCTTTTCAAGGCAAATTGACATCATCGGATCAGAATTTCTTCCTCGATCTTCGGCATTGGTGTTTAATCTGTGGCTAACAAGGTACGCTCGAATCCGTGGTGTGCTTTAGGATCGGTGATACGTGATTTTCCCGGGCTTCACTTCCGCATTCGTTTTAGGGATTCGATTTAGTGTCGAATCCGGTTTTCGGGGATCCGTTATTCCCAACACAAAGAAAAAAGAATCACTTTTAAACTTCCAAAGCCTATCAAAAAAGAATATAGACAAGTATCTTTCTTTTAAGTTCCTTGAATGTATCTTCTTTTTTACTTGGCCCCTCGTTCACAGAAACTTCCATCAGCAAGTAATCCTCTCTCCCTGTCTGAGAAGCTGGTTGGATGGAGAATATCCTATCACTTCTCTATGGCATAACTATAATGCAGCCCCTCGACTTTTGACAAATTACACAGGCACCCATCCATTTAAGAAAAACCCAAGCGTTGCTCCCATTGATACTTCAGATTTCCATCTCTAATGCATATCATTCTGAAAAATTCCCACTGCATGTTGTGACAATTAGATTTGCCTTGCTTCGTGATGTATCTATCTAACAAATGAAAGTTTTCCAAAAGCAGTTTGTAGTGGATTTAACTGCTCCCTGACACAAGTTTCTCGTGTCTTCAACAGAAGACTGGTATTAATCAAGAACAAAATCAGCACAAGCAGAAGGGCTTATATTATATCCCACCATCACAGTGCCTACTAGCACAAAACTCACGATGTTCCACAATTTTATTCAGCAGTAGTACTATCTAGCACCCAGCATAACTTTGTAAGTTACAAGGTCTCCGTCTTCAGCAAGGAGTTGCTGGCATCGAATCTAATGACTAGAGGTCCTCTCTACTCCACAAGGACAAACTGTCAAATGCAGACAGAGATGCTTCAAGTAAACATCTTAAGTAGGTCAACTGCAGCTCTCGAATGCTTCTCGATTATCATAAACCTTGTACTATCAATAAACCCAAAGTACTTTGCCATACTAAAAAAGTACACCTCGGGCAAGATTGACCTCATGCAAACAATGATGCCAACTGGAAGAAGGCCCACCCATCATTAAAGCAAACTAAGGATTGGTGTATTTAGCAATTATCTTAACTTCATTGTAAAGAATTGTCCATCACATGCAAGCGTAATACTAAGTGCAAGTTTGCCCATCTTCATAACACATGTCTAAGTTTGTATTGGTACAGGAACTCCTCACGTACATGCAGATGTATCCACGAAAAACATCCACACTCAGGCAAAACTATGTAAGCAATTATGCACCTCTATGACCATACTGATCCCAACCAGCATCTTTTCAATTTTCACACGTTATCCTAAACAACAACATAGTTTCGGCAAATGAATTAACCATAATGAGAATGGCCATAGAAGCAAGCTTCCAGTTCATTTATTCAAGACAATACGATAGAAATATGCAATTGCAGATTGTGTAGTCGCTCAATCAGCACGAGGCCATCATAGCATTGTAAATCCTTGTATAAACATTGGAAAAACTGCAACGTTTATTCATCAAGATACAGCAACTAAAAGAGGCTCTAGAAAGTTACCTCTTGACATGCTCTCTTGGTCCTCACATCATGCTTGCACACAGGGCAGAACAATCCTCCCTTCTTCAGCCAAGACTCCACACAGCCCAAATGAAATTCTGGATGGAGCTCCCGAAGTTAAAGAAGATTATATATGCTGGTTATCTTACTGGGAAAGAAGCGCGGATAAAACCATGTTTCCCCAAAATGACATATACCAATGAAAACCTTTTCTGAACAATTTGGGCGTTGAATTGCAACAAAGAAACTGGTGATACCACTTCCATAAGGATGTCATATAACAGTACGAGTCTCAATCTTTTTCCTTAACCAATTTGTAATTACCCGTGAAGCAAATCACCCAAGTATCCTAAAGCATGATGAATCCATGATGGCTTAAGGCTTCTATTGTAATTTCAATTAAAATGAATGCAGGATGCTCAACGAAGAAATGGGAACTGTACTCTGACCGGGTTAAAATGTTGAACCATAAATTAAATTTCTACAGAAGAAGCACATAAAACAAGCAAGAAAGATAGCCATGTTGTACCGTGTTGGCAAGCAAGGGATTTAATGATCTCTCCATCTTTGTAATCCTCGAGACAGATGGCACAAACTTCCCTTGTGTACTTGTCACTACTTTGAGCAGAATTGAAGGCGAAGCTGGGAAGTTCTGCCACGATTTTATCATCTACATGTTTTACATGATGCGCTCTTCCTCGCCAATACAACAATCATCTTGGAACAAACAAGATCAAAGCCAATATGCCATATATTACAATAACAGAGATGAAAAATATAACCAGCACTGTCCAGCCTGTTTCGACACGAGTTTCGTAAATGCAGCATTCCCCAGTTCCAACTTGGGTATGCTCCTTTAGACTTTGACCGGCTTCATTCGAAACGAAAACTGCAGGAATCGTGATATCCTTGGGATCAACCATCACTGCACGTTAGAGAACGTACCATCAATCGATAATCTGAGTAAACATTCAATGCTCATAATGTTTCTAGATATTTATGCCCCCTGGACTACCCAGCATTTATGCAACAACATTAACCCAGAATGCTGATTTAAGTTCATGACACAGCACGAGGGACATGTGTTTGCTCCTTAATCTCCCAACAACACAAGACAATGATCTTCTAATGGCACAATAAATCTTCCATTTAAGAGAATTGAAGGTACCAGGAAATCTAATCGCGAACAGCAGATCGAATTCACCATCTTGGAGCTTTTAAGTCTTGTATGAACCGTGTTGACACCTAAATTTTGCCTAATTATTTAGTAATTAGTTACATGAAAAAAATTTAAAAAAAAATAGTAAAATTGCATTTCATGTAATTGCATTTGCATTGGTACCAAAAAGCAACATGACGCAACGGCCTGCGATCGAAGGGATGGTCTCTCTCAGCACGCAAAAGAGCGAAAGTCAAAAAGAGAGGAAGGAAATTCTTGCACGTCCATTGTTTCTCCCTCATTAATGCATGCACATGCATGCACAAAATAAGGAGGACGTGAAAATTCTAGAGAAGCCGCAAACGTGAAGAAAGCAAAGAAAAAATTCTCCACTGCACACGCGGGAATGCCGGAGAAAGTCTGCAAGAAGATGGGCTCACAATTTTATAATATTTTATAGTGAGTTGTTGCAAGGAATTCTCTCCTTCCTGGAGAGCAAAACGGCTGGAGTACATCCATTGTCTCTCGCTCATTAATGCATGCACATGCATGCGCAAGAATTCGGCGGACGTGAGGAGCCTCGAAGAAGCAAAGGGAAGCCCATAACATATTATAATATACTCTCTCAAGTGTGGGTCGTTCATTTTGGTGAAGCAAGGAGAAGTGTGTTAAAGAAAGAAGCAAGTAAAAAGCAAAGAGAAGTCAACGGTTGTGGCTAAATTAATGAGTGTCGGGCGGTGGCCTCCTTATTTGAAAAGAACTGAACGTGAGCACCAAGGAAAATTACGGCCACCTCCTATTCACACTAAAGTCGGTTGGACTTCAAGAGCCCTATAAATACGCAAGGGGGGAGGCCACGCGAAGAGGAGCGAAAAAGAACGAAAAAATTCCCTTGAGAGGATTGTGAAAGCTATTAAAAAAGAGAGCCCGTGTGGAGACACATGAGTTGAGAGAAAGGAGGGGATTAAAAAAAGGAGAGACTCTCGTAGAAAGAAGAAAATATGGAGTTAGGGGGAGGAGATTAAAAAAAAGAAGAGAAAAAGCATAGAGAGAGACTGCAGAGAGTGAGACGTGAGAGAGAGACAGAGAAAAGAAGTGACCGAGCAACAACAAAAAAAAAAAGACAAAAAGTAAAAAAAGAGGAAAAAACCCCTACTGTTCATCTTCTTTGGAGGTTCCTTGGCCGCTCGGCTGCCCCCCTGCGCCGACCGACCCGCTTCCACTCCGCCCCCCTGCGACGGCCAGCTCTGCTTCTGCTCCGGTCCCCTGCTGCGACGACCATCGCCGTCCACTTCGCCCCTAGCCGCGACGAAGCTTCTGCTCCTACGCCGTTCGACCTTAGCGCAAAAAAAAACCGCCGCTGTCCGCCCACCCGCACCACTAGTCACCGCCACTCCGCCAGCCATCCCCGTGCGAGCACCACCCACGTGCTTGCACCGCCGTTCGTCGCCCTCGCCGTGGCCGTGACGACCAGCGGCTCCGATCCGCCGGCGTCCTCCATTCCTTTGCAGCTCGTCACCGCGCCGAGCCCTACTCACCCGTCGCCGGCCTCAACCCGACGACCCACAACCCGCTCGCCTCCACCCGCAGCGCCCGACGCCCCCTCCGCCTCCGCTGCGCCGTCGCTCCGCCTCCATCGCGTCCGCCAGCCTCCGCCTGCAACCCGCACCAGCAGCGACCTACAACTTCGCCCGTCGCCGTGCCTCCGCCCGCCCATCGGCATCTCCTTCCAGCGAGCTTCGAGCGCGCCACCGTCTACGCCCGCCACCGTTGTTTCTGCAAGCATCACCTCCGCAGTCGCGAGCACCAGTAGCGAACTGCAGCTCCGCCCATCGCCGAGCGCCACTCGCCTTCGCTGCTGCCCGATGCCCGCGCCTTTCGCCGCTCGACGCCCGCACCTCACCCGCAACCAGCAGCCACCTCTCGCTCGTCGCCACCACCGCAAAGAACCGCCACAAGAGCCCGCCCGAGCGCCGCGCCGCCGCCGCCCGCGCGCGCCGCCACTCCGTCGCTTCAACCTCCGAAGCTTGAGAACGTTGCTGAGTTCTTTGCCTCATCGAGTGTGTCACTGCTTCCTGGTCTTTCAACACCAGTACTGACAAAGAGTCCAAACCAGTCTCCGTTGATTGCTGTGCCACCGTGATCGAGAAGCCCAAAACCGCTGCTATCCCGCTTCGTCCGTGTGCTGTTGCTTCTTCCCCGCAGTGCACCGGCCGACGACGAGCCGTGCCTAAGCTACCCCCACAAGGCCCGCGACGAGCTTGACCAAGAAGCTGCTGTTGCGTTCCAACCGCCACAGCCCGACCCCGACGCGAACCGCCGTTCGTGAATCTTTGGCGCCGATCCAAATAAGGTAGTTTTCTTTAACCAAATTTCTTCTCAATATTATTATATAAACTGAAATGTTTGATGAGGCTTTAGGCATTACCTAATAGGATATTATTGGAAAAAAATCACTATAATTACTAATTTGGTCCGTAAGATTTCGGACCATTTTTTTTAATTATGTTGATTTTGATGATATTTTGGTTTTTGAAATCATTATAATTATTAAGTTGATCCGAGAGACTTCGGATCAATTTTGTAATTATTTTGATTTTTCTTGACGGTTATGATGTTTAGGTTAAAATAATCGTTAATTTAATCCGTGAGACGACGGATTATTTTTTCAATTATTTTAATCCTTCATTTGATGAATATCCTGAGTGAGTTGGGTACAATGCTTATTTGGTAATTGTTTGTTTTGGAAAACACTAAAAAAAATCAATCAAATCTTGCATCGGAATATGATGGCTTCATAAATTAGAATTGCATTTTGCACGTCATGATATATATAGGGCTTCATGATAGTATTATTTAGTTTGAATATGATCGCATGTTGAGATAATTTTGGAATAGATTAGGAGAGGATCTAAATAACTTTTTTATATAAATAGGGTTTTAGATAATGTTTGCATATTTTAATAATCTCATTTAATAATAATAATAATAATAATTTTCTTAAATAGAATAGGGTCACATGTTCAGAATTTATCTAGTTAGATTTTAATATTAGATTGCATGTTACGACTACTTAATTAAGATGAGTTTTCGAATTAAAATGGGATTTAATCTAAATTATTTCCTAGCTTGAGTAAGATAACTTGTCAGGTTTTGTAGTCAATTTTCAGTAATTATTTCGAATTTCAATAAAAAAAATACCAAAAAATATCATATACATGTTATCTAGGTAAGTTTTCATTTTAAAACAAGAGAAAACCCAAAAAAAAAAAAAAAAATAGTTGCTTGCCTTATTGTATTTAATTCCGCAATGTTTTTCCCCTTTGAATGTTATTTTTAATGTTTGTGCACCCGTATGATCACTTTAGTGTTTTAGGCTAAAATCAATCCAAGCTGCCTGCAAAACATTTTTTTGAAATAAAAGAGAAAAGGTACCGAAAGGGCGTTAGAGAAATCTAGCGTAATCAAGTCTCCGAACTCATTTAATCTCTGGTTCGTAGAAGTGAAGTAATTCTCCCATTACTTTACTTGGGTTTCTAATCGACCCACCAAAAATAGATTAGTGGCGACTCCATGATAAAAATCCTTTACATATAAAAACTTCAACCTAAGTCGCGAATTGGTATGAGCCTGGAGAGCTCGAGTTAAGTCTAGACTTAGCAATCCATTAGCCGAACCCTTAGGTGGTCCAACCCGCTTCGGGGAGGTCGCGACAAACTGGCCGAAAATGGAAAAAATGAAAAATTAATTGAGCTCAACTAGGCGAAATGATCCCACAGAGGAAGGTCATAATCAGCACATACACCAATCAACTCATACTACTTGTTTGGTTCAGCATAACCAAGGGGCTTTAAGCCCCCAAAGCCCCTTGGGAAAAATATGAGGTGTTTAGTTCAGTGTTCTGAGGTCTCATTGGCCAAATGCTGGCCTTGGAAATGCTGATATAAGGTTTAAAGAGTTTTTTTTTTCTCTCCAATATTGCCCTAATTATAATTATGTTTTCCTCTTTTGCTCTCAAAAGACACTGTCTTCTTCGACCTTGCTGCTCCACTGCGAAGCTCAGCCGTGGGCGCGGTGGGCGGCACTCAGCCGCGAGCGGCCAGATCTGGCTCCCGGAAGCCTCGCCTAAGGTTGCACGACCTCGGGTGAGGTGGCTTGAGGTCGGGTGACCTCGGGCATCGCCTGGGTCATGCGATCGGCCTCGGGCGGTGTCACCTGGGTCGCTCGACCTCGGGCGGCGTCACCTGGGTCGCGCGACCTCGGGCAATGGCGCCTAGCTCGCGCAACCTAGGTGACGCTTGAGGTCGCCCGACCTCAAACCACCTCGCTTGAGGCCTCCGGCGATGCCGCCCAAGGTTGCTTGACAGGCGAGCCTGAGGTCGCACGACCCCCCAACCGCCATCGCCGCCGCCACCGGCCGCCTCCCCACCGCCACCGGCACAACTATCGAGCCACCTCCCCCACGATTTTCCCCTCTCCACCCAATTGCATCTCCTCCCTTTTTCTTTTCTTCTCTTTTTTTCCTTTTTCTTTTCAACCTAAAGTTGCCTTGCAAAATATACACATTTTTTAGTATGCAAACACTCTTGTCTTCGCAAAATGCCCGTTCAGCCAAGATACTGGAGAAATATAGTCGGCCGACAAATGAGCATTGACTAGTCATGGAAAAGCTCAAAAGGACAAATGCAACTCACTGTACACCAAATCGACCTTCTCACGGTCATCGTACACGATGACCGCGCGGAAGCCGGCAGTCTGCGCATTCACGATCTTGTCCTGGAACGAGCAATTGCCCCTCACGATCAACGCAAACCTCATCAAATCGGTCCCGTTCCCGTTCCCGTTCCCGTTCCCGCTCAACCGAACCGCGGCGCCAGAGCAAGCGTCCGTGGGATCGGCAATCTCCAGCGCTCCGCATATCCCCGCCTCGCCCACATCTCCGGCTGCAAAATTGCAATAGCAGATAGAGCTCAGGAAAAGGAAGAGGGCTCTCCATCGCCGAGTCAACCCTAGAGAGAGAGAGAGAGAGAGAGAGAGACATAGAGGGATAGATACCGAATTTGGCGGGAAGGTCGTCGAAGGCGGCGGCGGAGGGCTCCAAGATGACGGTGGCCGACGACCTTCCGATCGCCGAGCAGCAGCAGCAGATGGCTAACGCGAGGCCGAGCAACGCCCCCCTCATCTTTCTCCCCCGACTCTCTAGGCCCCCAACCCCCTCTGCCCCCTCATCCCTCAGCTTTCTGGTAAATTTTTTTAGCATTTTCCATGTGGAGGAGCGCTTCATCATTCTTCTTTTCTCCCTAGGAAATTGTTGCCCGTTTTATGCCTTATTCAGCTGCTGCTGATGCATGTGCAGGACAAGCTGCCGGTCCATTTATAATTCAGAACATGGACCAGACTCCAATTGGGGGATGAACCTTTTCTGTTCGCTCTGTCCGAGGTTCGCGAAAATATCTGGTAGTGCTCAAATTTCACAATCGACGCGATGACAAGGCCAATCGGCAAATTGAGCGAAATACTTTGTCGTGTTCTTTTTTTCTGCTAAACAACTAAACTCGAAGCAGGTACACGCAGATCAACCATGGCCATATATGATCACACTCTGGATTCAACAGGTAAGTCTATCACGTGGGATTTGGACCATTTGAAGAACTTTGTGACATTCTAGGAACAAATGCAATCTGCTCAGTCAGTTGTGGGCCTGTTGATCGTGGTTTTTGTCGAAGAGTGGTTCGATCTACATGAATGCATTGTCTTCCCCCAACCACATCCGCTCACCTTCCTTCACTCGTTTTCTTGCGCTTGCATGTCTTCCTTCTCACTTGTTTTTTCGTGCTTGTACTCTCTCTCGAGCCCTCTCTCACTCTCAAGCTTGCATTATTATATATATCAACTCTTTCTAGTACTTGTAAAATTTTAAAAGGGCTTTTCTTAATTAGAACGATATGATCAATAGAAATTTGACTTTTCTATTCAAACAACAGACTTATATCTGCACATACCAATAAGTTTAACAGGCCCACCTTGCTGCAGAGATGACAGAAGCTCCGATTTGGTACAGCACGTATTAATTAATTACCAAAGGCAGTGAGATGAGTATCAGACCTAGCAAATGCCTTTCTTGTTGAGTTTGGAAGAAATTGGCTGCTTCTATTATAAAAACGTAATTCCCCCAATTCTTTGAAAATAAACTTAAAAAAGTCAGAGAGAGGAAAACAATGCTACCTCGAAAAATCCTATTCTCTAGTCGTGTGCTGAACCCTATATGTACAAAGAGCACCTTGTTTCTTCCTGAGTAGCCAAAGAAGATGCGACTCGTTTCTCCTAAAGAAGATGAATTCACTCTCTTTGCTGAAAAACCTAGTCATGGATTGCCGACAAGTGATCCTTGAGGGCGGAGATCGAACAAGCCTCGTGCGTGCGCACACGCTAGATTGAATTTGTTCTTGTGAACATCAGCCAGGGCTAACGAAAAAAATGCTGCTCCGGTCATTGCTCTCGGGCTTTGGCCGTAGCCATGGGGACTTCACAGACTGAATTTGTCACGATCACTTGTTTTGTTTTGACATATTCCCCTTTCCTTCTAAAGTGCAGATCGAAGACCTTGCAGACTGATTCTTGATATCTTTTCCCTTCCATTTTGGTCCTTACTCGGGACATGCTCGGTTTGAGGAATCGTTGCTTAAAGGGAAATTTTGATAACATTTTCCAATTTCAATTTCATTTATGAACAGGGAATTTCCATAAAGAAACACGTTCGATAGGTTCTTCTGTCCTCCCCGGCTTTCTGAAATTCGAAAACGAATTCCCCAAAAAGACTCTGCACGGGGGTAATTTCGTAACTTCAGCTTCGAAGGTTGACGCAGTTTCAGTGAAAATCGATAAATCGAAACCGGAAAGCATTTCTTGTCTGAAACCGGCCCTGGCCGCAATGCAAAAGAACAAGGCGCAATAGATTTTCATCCAATCACAGAGAAGTACGCCTCTGAATTGTGTGGGCTACTCCTACTGCTGTCCGTATGCGATTCACGGATTCAGCCACGACACCTGATCCTTGGCTGCTCTGTTCCTCGTATAGGCGTGATCTAATCCTTGTTTCCAACGTAGGCTTCATCATGCTACGGCATGGTGGTTGGAGAAGATCGATGTTAGACGATCGAAAAGGTGTAGAGCTCGACTCTTCGTTTCTCGCAGGCAGCCGGTCTAATTTCGTTCCGCGTATGAAGGATGGAGATCGATTGAGGCACCTCGATCAGCCTTCCAGGTTCCCAAATCCCCGTGAGTAACGATTCCAAGTCATTGGGATGGTTACCATGGGAGAATTTGTTAAGAATGCAATGAACCCGTAAAGGGTTCAGGTTTAAAAAGCTCTAATTCCTGCATATCCCCCAGTAAAGTCATACCCTTATCTGAAAAATGAAAAAGATCGATGCTCCTCATTTTAACCTTGATTTATAAATTTGATTCTTAATTTCCAATGCTTGTTTGTGCGTATGAAGATTGATTCACCTGATATAAAAAAATTACTTAAAAAAGGGGAGTGGAAAAGGTTATCCAACTTTGTAGAGAATGCACAAGGAAGAAATCAGGAGCAGATAAGGGCAAAGGAAAAGGATAAAATATCAAGAAGCAGAAGAAGATCTAGAAATATTGATGTTGCAAAAATGCTAGGATTATTTCTTCATATTTTAGGACATAATATGGGTAATAAATTAGCATAAGAGCGCTTTCAGTATTCTGAGGAAATCATATGCAGGCTATTTAGCTTAGTTTTGGATAAAATATGTGAAATGAGAGCAGATTTGATCCAACCATCCGATCGACAATTCAAGGAAGTTCCAAAGAAGATAAGAAATAATACAAGATTTTTTCCACATTTTAAAGTAAGTTACGATTATACAATAAAAAATATGAATTAAATATATATCAAATAATATTATTGTTCTTGTTTTAGGATTGCATTAGAGCTATAGATGGTACTCATATTCCAGCGCTGGTATCTACGAGTTAGCAGCTTCGTTTTATTGGTCAAAAAGGAACACCGACGCAAAATGTGATGGCCGTGTGTAATTTTAACATGGAATTTACTTATGTGTGGGTCGGTTGGGAGGAAACAGCTCATGATACTCATATATTTTATGAAGCCATTAGGAGACATGATTTACAATTTCATCATCCTCCAAAAGATTCGTTAATTAATGGTTTTTATGCATTAATATATGTATGTGTTATATGTTGATTAAATTTACAACTTTTTTGTGTAGGTAAATATTATTTGGTTGATACTGGATATACAAATCTCACGGGTTATTTGGGGTCATATAAAGAAGTTAGATATCATTTACCCAAGTTTCAACGAGGTCCTTAACCGACGGGTTATAAAGAAGTGTTCAACTGTACTCACTCATCACTACGAATAGAAATTGAGCGAGCTTTTGGCGTATCGAAGAAGAAGTGGAAGATTTTAAAGAGTATGTCAAGTTATCCATATACAAAGCAAGTGAAAATTGTGATAGCAACGATAATTCTACACAATTATATACGAAAAAATATCCTGAATGATGCACATTTTGCTAGAGTGGATTTGGATCCCAATTTATATACAACGGATTCTGATGATGTAAATGGAGAGGATAATACTTCAAATGATGATGTAGCATCTAATATGGCACGTTTACGTGATCAAATAGTTATGAATTTAGGAAGTAATTGAGGATATTTGTAATTTTTAAGGATAATGAGCTTCTTTCCTCAAAGCATATGTTATTATGTTTTTATTATAATGAAAGTATTTTTTTGTAATTGAGAAAGTGAGCATGTAAATTTTTTCCATTTGATGTTTTTTAGCAAAAAAGGAATTTTAATTTTAATAAAATTGTTTATACAACATCTTTAACATCGTTGTCAAATATAAATTAAAAAGTCGCAAACATTATTTTTAAATTTTAAACATATAAAAATTAAAATATTTAGATTAATCACGAAAGGGGCTTTGCAATTGTGTTTTCTACCGAACAACATTTTTCTCAAAGTTGCTTTCCAAAGCAAAATTTACCAAACAGTCTTTGCATTTCCTCTAAAACCCTTTAGGTTAAACTGATTTGCATTTTCCCAATGAGCTTTCCAAATGCCGAACCAAACACACTTTTAACAGCTACAATGTTGTTTTCCACAGGCATGCACTCGTTCCGACTGAGTTCAGATTCAACACAAAATGCTATGATATCGCGTTCAAATTCAAACGTCTGGTCCCAAGCCTCGTGAATTCAGTGACCAAAACGTGAGTTATCTTTGTATATGGCAGAGGATGATGACTATTGTATATGAATTAACGATTAACTTATGCTTGAATTTCGCTTAAAAGAAAGGGATTGAGAGATGAACATTCATTATATAGGGAAATGTATTTGAAATGTAGGATACAAATGTATTATAATAAGTATATTAGATGAGATGAATATAATGAATATACATTCATGTATTTCATAACACTTTAATACATTCAAAGGAATTTTTTTTTTTCATCATTTCAGAATAAATGAATCCCATCCGTACCCTTCTCCTCTAATATTTCCTTCATCTTAAAAGAGACTTTTATTGGAGCAGAACGCGAAACGGTGCGCGCTACGATTGTCTAGGCCCGCCCACCATCGATTCTCTACCCAAAACGGCCCCTCGTTTAGATAGAGCGAGTGGGTCCCCCGCAAGTTTGACCCCCGCCAAAAAGCAAAACAGCAGAAAAAGCCCCCCGTGGTCCCCACTCCATCTCCCAGGCCCACACTGTGGGCCCCACAGTGACGGACCTTTCCAATTTAAGTAAAGAGGAGTCGTCGAAACCAACGTCCCTGATCGCACGACTCTCTATCATCGGCCGCCGTACAACGCCGGCCCTTCGTCCGACCGTCCTCGACGGCCGGGATTCACTCCTCACTCCTCACCTTCTCCATCGTCCTTGAACGGTATCGTCCGACGGAAACTCTCTAATCCGGAAAGCCGGTGCAGTTAATTATCCTCCCAAGCTCCGTCGAGAAAATCCTCAATCCTTTCCCATCTTTTCTTGATCGTTGCGACTCGCGAGAGAATGAAGCGACGATGAAGCCCGTGTCGATCCGTTCTTGCTCGTAAAGGAAGCAGGAGATCTCTGCCGCTCGAGATCGTCGGGCGCGGGGACGCCGTGGAGGTTGGACCGTCGGATCTGCGCGTCGATCGAGTCTTTATTTAGTTTTTTCTTTCGGGATATACCGCTGTCCCTTTCTTTTATCTAGCCGGGTTTTTCTTTTTCTTTTTTTCTTCTCTCAATGGAAAAAGGTTCCACTTAAACACATAGATCGAAATTCGAAAATTGCTTTTTGTCTTCGATTTCCCAAGAAACGAAAATCCGAATCCGCTTTAACCAAAAGGGCCCTCAATTGAGATGAAATGTTTCCAGCGTTTTCTCTGATATGCAGTTTATCAGTCTTTAGTTCAGAAAGAAACAAGATCAGATGACTGAATGGGCAAAAACCCACGATTCCAGATGTTAAAAGACTGAAAGGGTCCTTTGAGGATCAGTATAACCATTTTGGCTCTGACTTTTGTTTTTGGATGGGAAATGAATTTTGTATTCATTCATCTAAAGGCTGAAGTACATGGACTAAAATGGGTTCTCTTCGCAACACCGGACCAGAAGAACATGGAAGTGAATTGAATCAAAAAATGAAATATAAAGCAACGAAAGCATTAGTTCAAGCCTAGTTTGCATAAGGATTGAGCTCCATCTTCTGGATTAGGGAAGAATTTCGGAAGCAACTCTCCATAACTACAACATCTTCTGCCTTCCAGATAGAATTCGACAGATGGTTGGAGGACTCTAGGACAAACTCCTCCCATCTCCTGATCAAGCGACTACAGCCACTTGACAGAAAATTTTCAAAATATTCATATATCAATTGCTTAAGCCTAAAACTGAACGTTATTTTTCATAATCTTTCCAAAAATAAGTACTTTCTCTTATGAACTTAGAGAAAACCGTGAGTAATAAGTAGAAACTATAGATAGAGATAATATATACCCGACTGGTGTATTATTACCAAAAATAAGTACTTTCATCATCGTTGTTATTATTACCGCTATAATGATTCGACATTTTCTCGACCTTGTTTCTTAGTTTGCATCTCCGGTGGGTTCCAACCCTCCCTTGTGGGGAGGGGTGTGGCTGGAGAGCCCATGGGGAACCACTCCCTTGTTAACCCGGGGGGGAGGATCGTTGTTATTATTACCACTATAGTTATTCGACATTTTCTCGACCTTGTTTCTTAGTTTGCATCGAAAGCTTCTAAAAGGTAATAACATTACAGCAAGGAACCGGACAAACAGGTCGTAAGGTTCCAACCGCAAGTTTTGTGGTCAGTAATGTTCTGTCCGTCGCTTGTGCGAGCGACAAACTGCTATGGAGGCAATGTCCATGTCCGTAAAGCTTCGTAGCTCCAACCTATACAAGTAAAGTACTACGCCACCGTTCTGGAAAGCCGCCTTCACTGAACTGCATGGATTCATCTGCTCGTGAGGAAATCTCTAGTGCACCAACATGGAGCTGGGTTTTCGCTTTACTTTCAGGAAAATGTCAATCTTAATTACTTCCCTGAAAACAATATTCAGAATACTGCGGATTTTCCTCTGTCTCTACACCAGAAAGAAGGAAGGGGGCGTTTTTACTGCAAAAACTGTCGTGACCTCTTGCTTCGGGCTCTTTCGTTGCTAGAAGAACTACAGTGAATGGCTGTGCGAGTTTTTGTTTTGATGGGCATGTCTCAGGTGGTATTTCTTCGGAATACAAGAGTGTTCATCTGTCGTGAATGGTACTAGGGTGTGAAATGATGGGTTTGCAAGATCGATATGCTACTTGCTAAGTGATGTGACTGTAGGACGTTCAATATACCCACTCCGCAAACCGGTTTGAATATACATCTCGTCTATATTTGGCATACTCTGCGAAATATTCTCGTACACAGATCGTATTCATTATGCTAAACCAACCCAAAACCAGTGTTGCCGACACAATTCTAGAGAGAGAGAGAGACCTGCTTGTTGCAAATGTTGAAGTAGATGTTCAAAAAGTACCAAGCCACGAACATGACAACGACCCGCAGCGTCCTCGCGATGCCGCCCAGCTTCATGGGGCCGTCCTCCGCTATCCCGGGCGTCGAAGCAGCCCTGGCCTTGGTGCCATCTTCCTTCCATCTCAGAAAAAGAAGCGAAGATGAAGGAGAAGAAGAAGCAGCTGGAACCAGCGCATGGGGTCGCGAGGCAGAACGGAGCCGCGAAACCGTCCTCAAAGGCAGGAGGCCGGAGTTATGGACCCCGCGCTCAAGCGACTTCAGGGGCGATGCATCGCGAGTCGAAGGGGACCGAAGGATGTCTCCGCTTCGAGGTTTCGGGAATGGCGTCATAGGAGATGAAGCAAGCAGTGTGCTCTGCATTTTGAGAGAGAGACAACGCTGCATGTGTGTCATTTGTGAAAGGAAGCAAGAAAAGCCGAAGGAAACAGAGAAGAGCGAGACTGGAGAGAAGTAGTTTAGGGAATTTTTTTTTTTTTGTATTTCTTTAATCTTCTTGAATGTACAAGGCTCTATTCATATAGTATAAGATGTACACAATAAATGGCAACCATATATTCAAGAAATCAACCTTAATCAATTTCTATCTCAATCTAATCCCTAACTAATTCGGTGCACAATCATAATCAAAAAAATATTTTCGAGCCTACCTTCCAACAATTTACACCCTGGAGGCAATTACTTCGCTGGGAAGATCCCGCTCAAATATGGCCGGTGGGAGTTCCTCGAGCACGTGGCCGTCTCCGGCAATGAGCTCACGAGCACCATCCCACCCAGAGATCGCTGCAGACAGGGCCATGAAGGATGTCTGCCTATAAAAATTTTATCTCCTTAAATGAATGATCTCTTTCGGAAGTCCACACTTCCATCTTTGCAACATTAATTCTCTAGGCATATTCCTTTTTGCCGTTAAAAAAAAAGAGATTCGTGTTCTTAACCTGCGGGAACCCAAAATTAGGCCTGTTGGGAATTTCGGATTCCCAAAAACCGGATTCGACACTAAATCGAACCTCTAAAACAAATGCGGAAGACGAGCCCAAGAAAAACACATGTATCATCAATCCTAAGACACATCACAGAATCGAACGTACCTTGTTAGCCACAGATTAAACACCGACGCCGATATGAGGAAGAAAAACTAATCCCGTTCGATCCGATGACGTGAATTTGCCTTAAAGGGAAGAGAGTGTCGCCTCCTTTTTCTTACGGTTCTTTTTGGAGTGTTTCAAGGGAGAGAGAAAGGAGGAACATACGTACTGTGAAAATGTACGTTACTCCCTCTCTTTTCCCCCTTAAATACGTCATCTCCAAAGGATGTGTCCCTTCAGCAAAATACGTTCCCCCAAAAGTTACAACTCTTCAACGTATCCCTCCATCCATAGGCCCTTATCTTGTGGGCCAGGCTTTTAGGCCCAACATGGGCGGACGGGCCAACTTAGGCCCATCACAATAATTAATAAAAACCATCATCTCCCACTCACACATGGTGGGCCGAACATGATCCTCTTTACCTCTTTTCAACATTCATACCGGTGAATAATCCGTGCGACCAGCATACTTTAAGAGCTCATTGCCATACATCTGTTAGGAATATATAGCAACTCATAATGGGCATTACACATTTATATCTCTCTTGATCTCTTTTAAACAATGATATATAGATTTAGTATACAAAGACAACCGACTAGATCGATCGATCACATTTATATCTCTCTTGATCTCTTTTAAACAATGATATATATATAGTCATGAGGGCACTAAAATTGAGGAACTCTTTTCCTCAAGAGTCTCACATGGCATAAAAGTTGAGATCAAACTTTTGCCACTCTTATTGGTCGTCTCATGCATACGTAGTATGAAATACGTATTACGGTATTAACTCCTTTCCCATGGAGCGTATGTCTACACCTTCAATACCGTACAGATAATAGTTCAGACATACCAAATGTCTAACTTGAGTTCACGTATCTACTCATTCACAAAATTCATCAGAACTCACATCTAGCATCTTAGACAGATAAAGTAAAATATGTGGGGTATTTTACTTTCGGACATAATACATATCATGTCCTCATCGTAACACTTAGTTAATGCGACATATATATTTTAAGCTTGAGCTCTCAATTATCACCTAGATAATAAGCTTAAAAACCGTCTCATCTCTATTTATCACATAGTAAATAGAGGCGATTACCCGTGTGAGTGGGCTAATCTTATATCTGTCCGACATACTTTCTCAACTTAATGTAATGCACTGAGCATTAAGATGCATAAAGGTCAAACAAATATTCATAGGCATTAATAATGAAAAACACAAGTTCATAAATGTGAACAACTCAGGGAAATTACAATATCCAAAAGATATCGGACTCTACGCAATCCTAGAGATTTTACATGACTACAAAACACATCTCTAGGTATTGGCTTTGTCATAGGATCTGCTACCATTATATGCGTAGATATGTACTGTAAGTTCACATCCTTTCGTGTAACCATATCTTTGACAAAATTATATTTGGTATCTATATGTTTAATCTTGCCATGATATTTTGGATCTTTGGTGTACGCTATAGTTGCTTGGCTATCACAGTTAACCAATAATGGATTTGCAGCTTTCTCAATAACACCTAAATGATCCAAAAATCTCTTAAGCCAAACTCCTTCTTGTACCGCTGCTGATAATGCCACGAACTCTGCTTCCATCGTGGACAAGGCTATACACGTTTATTTCTTACTGCCCCAACATATGGTGCCATTATTCAGTAAGAAAACAAATCCAGAAGTAGATTTCCTTTCATCTAAATCTCCTCCCCAATTAACATTAGAATAGTCTTTGAGTCGCAGATCCTTTCATTGATAACTCAACGTATAATCAGCAGTTCCCTTTAGATACCTCAGTATTCTCTTAACGGCTTTTCAATGTGCTTGACCTAGATTGGATTGGTATCTACTCACCATTCCAATCACAAAACATATGTCAGGTCTTATACACATCATAGCGTATATCAAGCTCCCAACAGCACTAGCATAAGGAACATGTTGCATTTGTTCCTTCTCTTGTGGAGTCCTTGGACACAATCTTTAGCTCAATCCTTCGCCTTTTGTAATAGGAGTATTTATGAGTTTACGATCTTACATACGAAATCGTTCAAGAATCCTATTTATGTATGTTTCTTGCAAAAGAGACAATGATCTCTTCGAACGATTTCTTGAAATCTTAGCTCCAAGAATGTATGCAGCATCACCCATGTCTTTCATCTCAAAGTTGGAAGATAACCAACTCTTCACAATATTAACAAACTCCATATTACTTCCGGCAATTAGTATATCATCAACATATAATGATATGATCACAAATTGATCTTTGGATCTTTTGATATATACACAATGATCCTCATCTATCATTATAAAATCATATGCCATTGTGGCATTATGAAAACATATATACCATTGTCTCGATGACTGCTTAAGGCGGTATATCGATCTCAAAAGTCGACATACATTTCCTTCTTGGCCTTCTTTAATGAAACCAGCAGGTTGTTCTATATATTTATTCCTTTAATTTTCCATTGAGGAAAGCAGTCTTTACATCCATTTGATGTAACTCAAGATCCATACTAACCACTATTGTCAGAATAATGCGAATCGAAGTAAATCTCACTACAAGAGAAAATGTTTTTTCATTATCAATTCATTCCTGTTGATTATACCCCTTCGCCACAAGGCAAGCCTTATGCCTTTCTATCGAGCCATCAGTTTTTCGCTTTATTTTGAGAACCCACTTGTTCCCAATAACTTTGCGTCCTTTTGGAAGATCAACCAATTCCAAAACTTGGTTTGACTTCATTGACTCAATCTCCTCTTCCATTGCATGAATCCATTTTTCCTTACTATGGCAATTTAGAGCCTCATTAATATTTCTTGGCTCATTCTCATCTTGTGAAGCAATCATAAAAGTTTCCCCTTCAATGTCAAAACGTCGACGGGGAATACTTTTGTAACTTGTTCGCCGTATGAGAGATCGTACACTTTGCACATCATTCCCCATTATGCTCCCACTAGGATTAGATAATGATGATGTCGTCTCATCATGTGGTTGTAATTGAGAATGAGTTGAATTCAATTCATCACTTCTCATATTACTCCCACTTGGACGAACTCCACTAATATCATTATCTTGATCCAAGGTTTCAAATAGGGAGTAATCTTCACCTATTTCGCCCTTCTTAGGAAATTCATCATCTAAGAATGTGACATCCCGTGATTCAAATTCAGTTATACTCTCACTTTCCTGCTCACCCATGAACACATACCCTTTCGAGTGTTCGGGCTATCTTATGAAAATACTCTTCTTTCCTCTGAGACCCAATTTCCCAAACTTGTGAAAGGGCTCATGAGTATAGACAGCACAACCCCATGACTTAAGAAAACTTAAGTCCGATTTTCTACCTATCCATAACTCATATAGAGTGGAAGTAACTGATTTAGAAGGCACACGGTTAAGTATATAGGCAGCAGTTAACAAAGCATCACTCCAAAAAGTGATAGGTAAGTTAGCATACGCCATCATGGACCTAACCATTTCTAATAGGGTTCTGTTCCTTCTTTCCGCAATACCATTTTGTTAAGAAGTATATGGAATAGACAACTCTCTTTCTATTCCTTTTTCATCACATAACTTTCTGAACTCATCAGATAAATATTCTCGACCTCGATCGGATCTCAATGCTTTTATTTTCTTATCTAATTGATTTTCTACCAAGTTCATAAACCTTTTAAAACAACTCAATGCTTCAGATTTATGAGAAATCAAATGGACATATCCGAATCAAGTGTAATCATCTATAAAAGTGATGAAATAAATAGCCCCATGCCTTCCTCTCACATTCATTGGACCACAGACGTCAGAATGGATTAAATGCAGAGGAAATTCAGCTCTTTTACCTTTTCCAAATGGTTTCTTTGTCGTTTTCCCTGCTACGCAATACTCACATATGAGCAAATCGACTTTTTCAATATTGCCTAACAAGCCCTCTTTAGCTAGTCTATTCATTCGTTATTGGCCAATATGACCACGTCTAGCATGCCACACATTCACATCATTATCATATGAAGTAGAAGACGTGAAAATGGAATAACAAACATTGACATCACCACAGTCAACATTTAGTATAATAAAACCATCCAGAAAATGACCACAACCATAGTAGTTTGTATCCAAATACAAATCTACACCGCTATTATGGAAGTTCACACTAAAACCAAGCTTAACCAACACCAAAACAGACACTAAATTTCAACGAATCTCCGGAGCATATAAAACATCATGTAGGAACAAGGTGCGTTCACCACGCATGTTTAATTGGCAGGTGCCAATCCCTTTAACTTCAGCTCTGGAGTTATTTCCTACATAGATCCACTTATTTTCAGTTGGAATTCGTCAAAATTCTACGAAGGATTCTCTATCATTCGCTACATGGTCTGTTGCTCCCGAATCTACAGTCCATAAAGAATTAGATTCAGTTAAGAATACAGAACTTGACACATTAGCAAAGCTCTTAAGAGTACAAGGGGTGAGTACTTTCTTTGACTCGCGACAATCGCGAGCATAGTGACCCTTCTGGTCACAGTTGTAACACTTCACCCTTGAAATACTCTTCACTTGATGACGTTTTCCTCTCTTATATTGGTCAGCTCTTGGTTTCTTGCAAGAAGGACTTGATCTTTTGCATTTCCACATATTGAACGAATCAATGCGCTTGTGCTTAGAGCTCGAAACTCCTTCTAAGCTGGAAGCAATTTAGCAAATATGTGTTTCCTTCTCAAATGCCTTGAGGCAGTCCTTTGCTAACTCAAGGTGGCACACAGCATCCTCAATTTCTTCCATAACATGGTCAAGAGCTTCTAGTGCTCCTTGCTTTTCAAGCACACATTGAATTTTCATATTCAATATTTCACAATTCTCGCCGTTCATTTTGTCTTCCTTATTCAAATCAGCAATTATGTTCTTAGTTGCTGAATCTATTGATCTGAACATATCAAACATATATGCACGAATTATTAATGCCTATCATTTATACACCTATTTTGCATAAAACCATCATATTAATGAATAATTTCAAATTAGGTTTCAGAATCAAGAGGTCACTATGTTTCCAATCATCATCCAAAATCCTAACTTGGAGTTATTATTAATATAACATTCTATGCAAAATAAGTTCTTTGAAATTACAAAAATTTCTATGAACTACCCACAACAGTTAATAATAACAGAAAGTAAATAGTACTTGATATTAAACAATGATATAATAATAATGCTTTCACATAATACAATTAACATATCAGTTGCCACACCAACAACAACTAGGTAGAAAACATTACATAAGATATCCACAAAGCACACCTAATAAAGACCAACCAAAATATCTAACACCAAGTCAATATATGAACTGGGAAAGATCCTCTTTTGTTCAATTTCTTGATATTTTCCCTTGTAACAATCCAGTAATAATGATCTATAAAATCCATCACAATTTTCCTATACGAAGCAGCTCTGTTGACTTCCCATACGCGATTCAACACTCATTGCCATTCTTGTGGAAGAGTGTTCATGAAAAATCGCACAATCTCAGATTGTGACATAGGACGACCATTCCATATGACCTTTTGTATTTTCCCGTTGACTTCAAGAACGTGATCAATTAAGTCGCCACTCTCCCATCGATGATCAATCAGCTCAGCTATTAACTTAGAAAGCCTTTCCTTTTGTTCATCGGTGATTGCGCGAATAGGTGTGCGCAACTTAAGGGGAGGCATTGTTCCTGCAACAAATGCAGAACAAATAAGGGATTACATATAATCCGCATAGACTTAATTGGAAAAAGAAATACATTATTTTTTCTTTTTTTTTTTTTTTTTTTGGTCAACGGTCAAAGTCAACGGTCAACGGTCGTCAACGGTTAGTCGTCAACGGTTAGTCGTCA
The DNA here is from genome assembly GCA_014182515.1 of Eucalyptus microcorys. Lineage (NCBI taxonomy): Eukaryota > Viridiplantae > Streptophyta > Magnoliopsida > Myrtales > Myrtaceae > Eucalyptus > Eucalyptus microcorys. The sequence goes on from CM024571.1 coordinate 26,676,721, forward strand.
ACTGTCAACCGGGTCGGGTCACCGGGTCGGACGGACTGACCCGACACGTGCGGCACGCGTGCGTAGCAGCACGACGTCATGATGACGTCCCAAGCACGCGCCCGTGCGCGTGCACTTTGCGCGCGCGCGCGCGCACGCGTCTTCGTATCGGCGCGTGCGTTGCACGTACCAAAGATGCCGGTTCGTTCCGACTGCGCGTGGGGGCACGTTTGGTGGCCTATGGTGGCGATCCGCTACTCGTCTTGCTCGTCTCGACGAGAACTTCGACCTTACGCCATCAGAAACTGATTTTGACTTACAGAAAATCGAAAAAACGGGTGAACAGTGCTCGGGTGTCGGGATTTTTCCATCCCCGATCGATGTCGGCCGATTTTTCACAAAATTCAATCAAAAATCATTCATAAACACGAAAAGGGATCGGGAAACATTAACTACGGCTCTAATACCAATGTTGGGAATTTCGGATTCCCAAAAACCGGATTCGACACTAAATCGAACCTCTAAAATAAGTGCGGAAGACGAGCCCAGGAAAAACACATGTATCACCGATCCTAAGGCACATCACAGAATCGAACGTACCTTGTTAGCCACAGATGAAACACCGACGCTGATATGAGGAAGAGAAACTAATCACGTTCGATCCGATGACGTAAATTTGCCTTGAAGGGAAGAGAGTGTCGCCTCATTTTTCTTACTGTTCTTTTTGGAGTGTTTCAAGGGAGAGAGGGAGGAGGAACGTATGTACTGTGAAAAGGTACGTTCCTCCCTCTCTTTTCCCCCTTAAATACGTCATCTCCAAAGGACGTGTCCCTTCGGTAAAAGACGTTCCCCCAAAAGTTACAACTCTTCAACGTATCCCTCCATCCATGAGCCCTAATCTTGTGGGCCAGGCTTTTAGGCCCAACATGGGCGGACGGGCCAACTTAGGCCCATCACAATAATTAATAAAAACCATCAAGGCCAGTGTTCAGGATACTATAATGTCTATGTCGAGCACTGAAGCTCATCATCTTCCATTCTGAAAGCTCATTGTCTTCCATTCTGTCTCTTGTGTGTTTTGTAGTTCACTTGGTCTGGGCTTCTCTTCCTGCGTCAGTTAGAGATCTTCATCCCTTAACTCAATTTTTCCAGACTAATGGCAACGGTCGGAATCAAAACGGTGGTTGGAATCCTAGATAATAGAATTCATTCCAAAATTTCTTTCTTGGAGAGTTTATTCACTTTGTAATTTCTTTTTATATGAACAGGGAACATCCTATCATTTATCCTCTTTCTCTCACCATGGTAAGTTCGTTCACCCTTTTTTATTATTTGTAACATGCAAAATTCGTACGCTTTGCATCAAATGGACTTTCTCGATGTATATCCTAGAATATTCAACTCTAAGTTCGTTCACCCTTTTTTATTATTTGTAACATGCAAAATTCGTAGGCTTTGCATCAAATGGACTTTCTCGATGTATATCCTGGAATATTCAACTCTACTATGTTCAATACTGATATTGATGAAGGGTCTGTGTTTGACGAATAGGATCACCGAAGGTTTTAAGCTCTTGCAAGTCATGAAGTCTGGTGTTGTCAAGCCTAACACGGTGATATACAACACTCTGCTTCATGCACTTTGCAAGAATGGCAAGGTTATTGCGTGCTTGAATCAAACATAGTCATTAGTACAGGAATGAAAGGAGACATAAGATTCACTGTCTCATCCGTATTGTACAGGAATGATTCTTTTGTCGAGTTTTGACCAAATTATAATATTTAGGACTAAATTGGCAGAAACAAATAGATATAAGATTCTCTTAGTAATTTTCCCTATTTAGCACACAAAAATGATGCGAGTGCCAGGAGATCAATAATAGAGCATTAAAATACCTATTGATGAATTCTGAAAGTAAAGCAAGATAGAGAATTATCAAAAGGTATTTTCCGTCACGCATATTGGACAAAACTAACGAATGTGTTGTTACTAGCTAGGCAAGTCATTGAGTAGCTCAACCTAAACTTGATTGAGAAAGAGCACGATTGGAAAGTGCTTTGATTCTCAATCCTAGGAGTTTGTGGTTGGTCCAATTCTTCAATTTCAATTTTGATGTGAGTGGCTTTTTTAATTTCTTGTTTTGAGAGTAAATTTCTGCTCTTATGGTTGAGAAATAACTTTAAAATTAAAAATTCTTACCTCTAGCTTCCCTGCCGATGAGGAAATAGCATAGCCAATCTATCATGAAAAGTAAAAAAGGGTAAAGTAACATTGTATTGATTGTTCTCTAAATGTAAGTTTTCTTCTTCAGCATGTAGAAAAGGAATAAATAAATCAATTAAATTCCGGGAGGCTTCATGAAGTGCTTCTTTAGGAATTAAACTTCCGTTTGTCCATATTTCAAGAAAAAGTATCTCTTGTTTTTCATTTCCATTCCCATAAGAATGAATACTATGATTCGCATTTCAAACAATCGTGGGATAAGTCATGCCAGTCAAGTCACGTAAATTTGGTGTTAGATTTATTTAATTTGCACAATAAGTCTCTTTGCAATGAATCTCAGGCACTAACTACTTCTAATTTCCAATCCAATTAATGTCTAAATCAAATTTATCCTCGACCAACACCACAATTACTAAGCTTTCTTTATCTATTTTGTTTTGCAGCCCGACATTTTACAAAATCCTTAAGAACAAGTCGGTGGGAGAATATGAGGTGGATCCCTACCTTGCAACTGTATTGAATTGCAGTTTATGGGTGATATATAGCTTGCCATTCGTGCATCCCGATAGCAGGTCAGTTCTCACCATCAACCTTATAGGGATTGCATTACAACTCATCTACATAGGGATTTTCTATTACTATGCTCCAAACCAACAAAGGGTATGTGCTCAATATTTGTCTTACCGATAGCTATCCTACTTATATCATGCTATCTGAATAGAAATAATATTACGATTAATTCTTTCTTTTTGGCAGAAGAAGGTGATTTATTGGCTTTGTGGCAAAGTCGTCTTCGTCACTACGGTGTCACTAGCATTCCTGCAAGTTTTTCCCGACCATAGGAGAAGAATTCTTGCATTTGGAATCATCTGTGATTTCTTCAACATCATCATGTACAGCTCCCCTCTTACAATCATGGTAAGTACAAATCCACACCCTTCCCTCATTCTAAACTAAAATTTGCCTCTTTCTTTATCTTTGTCTACTGCAAAAAAAAAGTGATCACCACAAAGAGTGTGGAGTACATGCCGTTCTATCTCTCCCTGGCCAACTTTCTAAATGCTTGTGCGTGGACTGCATACGCCCTCATCAAGCTTGATATCTTCATTTTGGTAAGTGAAACATAATTTGAATTAGTTTCAACCCTTCTTCTTTCAAAGTCTAGAGGCATAAGAATTGAAAGAAACCACCACATGCACGAACCTATATGATCCAATAGTAACGTATAACTTGGGATCAACCTGCAGATTAGCAATGGGCTTGGGGTGCTGTCTGGTGCTGTGCAGCTCATACTCTACGGCTGCTACTTTAGGTCCACGCCAGAGAGGCGAGAAGCTGGACCAACTACAGTGTGATGGAGGAACACCGCTTTTATAATAAATTTCATCCTCCTAATGATGATAACAGCATGGACCTTAGGAAACTTTTGAGCAGGAGAAGCGTTTCCAATCTCCTTAGTAGTGGTTTCTGTGAAAGTTTAGATCAGTTGATACAATCATTTGTGGAAGGGAAATGTAGTACTCTCGTTGAATGGTATTTGTAGAGAATATCTAGTGTGGTCTCGAATGCTTTCACTATTATAGGAGTTGCTGTTGGTACTGCAATTTTTAGACTTGTGGCTCCAATGAGTTCACGGAGCGATTGTTAAGAATGGGCAAGAGTGTAATTTAATTGTGGGCACTGCATTGTTAGATGCTTATGCAAGATGTTGAAATGTTGGTGGCTCTTATAAAGTGCTTCAGGAACTAAAGAACCTGGGTTTGATTTCTTTCAATGCAACCATTACTCGGTTTATGTATAATGATCTTTTCAAGGAGGCCTTGTTCTGTTTAACCAACTTAGGATGGTTGGCATTGTACTTGGTATAGTGACAATGGTATCTGTAGTGCAAGCACGTGTTGCTTTAGGATCACTGGAACTGGAATCTGTTCACAGTTTTGACTTTGAAGGTTGGTCTTCATCACATGTATTCTAGTTTACTGGATTTATCTAGTGCCACAAATTTTTCTTTCATTTGATGGAAAACAAGGATATCATTAGTTGGACTATGATGCTGAGTTAATTTATCAGCCTTGAACGTTCTTCTGATGTGATGTGACAAAGTTTTTCGAATGGATAAAGGACGTTAATGCCAATCGTGATGAGTGGTTACTATCGGTTGTTATCAACCTGATCTCTAGTTGCGTAATATTAGGAGATTCAACTAAAGGTAGACAAGTACAAGCTCAGGTTATTGTTTCTGGGTTTGCTAATGAGGTTTCTATTTTAACTAAGGTATGTTTGTTCTGTTAAGTGAGCATGATAAAGCAACTTGATAAATTAGTTTTGAAGAAAATTTTCAACTTACATAGTATTTATTTGTATAGCATGCCAAATCACCTGTATGGTCGACTATGGAGATTGTTTGCCCTTACTGTCTTGCGTTCGTCCGTTGGTGCTTTGAAGTTGAATTCATGACTATCTTGCAGTGTTTAACTTATCGTGCATGAGAATGCACGAGACTCACTGAATGTGTTTTCTTTACCTAAACTAAAACCCCTTTATGGTTTTCTTTTGCACCAAGGCGAGCTCGTGGGCAGGTACATCCCATTCCAAGTTGTTTTGAAATATTTCATTTTCTCTCCTGTGTTTCTGATTATTCTCAAATAATTGCACAGGAGAGGGAAATCCTGATGCAATACTGGAATCTCTCCTGACATATAAGGTGAGAAGAGAGGTTCCTATTTTTCTTGCTTCCCATGCATATTCCATGGGCACGATTGTCCATTCATTCAGCTTGTTTCCTGTCTACTTATTATTTTCATTGGAAATTGAAATCCTAACATGAGAGAGAGCTGACATAGAGTATGATTTATCTATAAATAAAAAAAAGGTTTCAAATTGTTTATGGTCACTAAATGTTTAGCTTAATATATTGGTTGGCCAAAAATTTCGAAGTTATTTTGAATTTGTGACCATGAGATTCTGTGCACTTGACTCACATCTCTTGTAGAGTACAGGATTGCACCAAGTCTTTGCCTAAAGCTAGCTTTTATTCTGTGTCTGCTTCTGAGCATTTCACTAGATTATATTGCATTCCTCCGGTTCGAATAGTTCAGTTTAGAAATGGCTGTCCATAGATATTCACTGATGAATATGTTCTAAGCACAGTCATGATTCTTAACCTTATTTTGCAAAAACTGCAGTGCCTCTATAGGACTTATTGTTGCCTTTCAGTGCGTATGGATGACTCTCTATATAGGAATTCCTTTATATGTGAAGGGAGAGGAGGACAAAGTTATTATCTATGTGTGCCCGAGAAAATCACCAAACAATTAATCTCTTTCATGATGATGATGATGATGTTGAAGCAACGAATTCTTCTGGCAAGATGTTTCTATATTGCTGAATCTATTTGGTTGACTTCATGCTCTGACGGTGTCCAAGCTAGATTCACACTTAGAGCTTGATTTGGTCAAAACAGACCTTTTGATGTTCAGAACTTGATTCATTGTCGTGGGGATCCGCTTCCCTTCTCTATAATTTTTGTTCTTTTGACAAATCTGAAAGTTCATTTACATAATTTTGGTCCAACTGCCAAAAACAGACATGCAGAAACCATGCAGATGATTGGCTGATAAATTACAGATATCTTGATTATCTTGAACAAGCACTCCAACTTGCACGTTATAAATCGCTTGGTCCTTAAGTATGTCATGATAAGTTGATCTGTTAGAATTTAGGTGCCTTGTACAAGTTATCCACCTGTCTTTTCATTGTTTCTTTTCGATTGGACTGCAGGTTCTAGAAAACTCTCCTCAAGAGCAAGATATTGATGAATCTGCTGTTGTCAAAGAGGAAGTTATGGATTCTGATCACTTCTCTTCTGACTATGAGGGGAGCTTTTTGGAAGATTCTTCAGATGACGATAGTTATTTCGAAAGCGAGGTTGGTTTTTATTTTTATTTCCACCTTTATTTTTAAAGCTATCTGTATGTACTTTGCAGGGATGTGTCTTTTCTTCACTTGTCCATATCATCAGATATTCCATCTATTCTTCATGCTGCATATGCTTACAATTGGTTGATTTAGCATGTGTGCTTTGTGTGACTGGATTTTGTTGACCGCAGGAAATGAGTGGCCATGAGAAAAAGGTTTAGAGTCACAACTTTTATTTTAGTTCCAATAGTTTAGGGACAGAACCTATCTATTTTAGTCTCAAAACTATTAGAAGTTAAGACATGTTGACCCTACAATATGCATCATACGGTGTCTATCTATAACTACTGTTTAAAGTTGTGCTGGGGCAATTTATAAGCAAAGATAGTTGGGCTCTTTTTCCATGGATGCACCAAACTAACAATTAATCATCATGGTGCTGCTGTTTGTCAGAGGATCGGTCACTCAACTTTCGGCTACCATTGATCAACTTACTTTCAAAACTCTAAATTGAGTCACGTTCCTGTTAAATGGATGACTTTTTCATTGGTAATGAAAAGGAGAATCATGTGGAATCTGAAAGGAGGCTATGGGTGCATCCCACTATGCCATTCTGCCAGATCTTTTAAAAGACTTTTGACAGGGTGGAATAGTTAAAATCACTTCAGAGATAAGTGACTTGATTCCAATGTGTGATACTATAGTACTCTACAGTATCCTAAGTTGATTAATCATGTGATTAACTTATCCTGTTTATTCATTTCACTTTCAATGATATGTAAATGCATACGTGTCACATGTATTATTAAATTATTGATTGCACATTCCTGGAAATGGATATGATTAGTAATAAGGTTCATAATGACCTTTTGGTTTATTGAAGGTTTCTCTCGTTTGTCACCTGTTGTTTCAATGTCTGAGTCCTTCTTTACTAACAAAATGTCCCGTTTAGATTATATTCTAAAGATGATAATGTTTTACCTAGGAATGTCTTGAATGTTCGGTTTTGGGCACAATAAAAGCAAATTTCAGATTGTTTGGACTGGTGGGTTTAACTGGAACACGGTGCCTGCTCTGGGGGCTTGTCGAACCTCTAAAATTCAGGGACACAACCTCTAAACATTGGTTGGACATGAAGAAACAGATTGAATAGGGTTATTGGTAGTTCGAGTCCTCTGCTGTTTGTGAGAGTTATACGTTAATATAACGTCATGCTATTATTTGTGTCATTCCCTCTCGAATGGGGAAGCACACAATTACTATGCTGCCTCAAAGTGCATTAATTAACACATGCTCTGAACCAGTTCTCAGTTGTGCCTTATTTTCATTAACGTCAAAATTGATTCTTCTTCTTCTTCTTCTGGAAGTGTTTGTTTGTATGTGGAACGATGCTGAAACTATAATTTTGCTGAAGCAGTTAACATAATTTAGAGTTATGGTCAATGTGCTTGAATGTTGATCATTGTCAATTATATGGGTCTTGCAGGAAGTCATCAATCCTTCGTCTGAAGAGAAGAAATTGTTGTTCTTGACAGATATGGGTTACACAGTGGAAGAAGCTTCCATTGCCATAGAAAGATGTGGTCTGTATTCTATTCTTCCGCTTTTCTAAGATTTTGACATCTTGTCACATGAAACAAAAAGAAAAATTTCTAGTGGATTGGGGGGGATTTTATTATGAGATTGAGAAATATGGATTCCTAATGACAAATCTAAAATGCGAGCTTTTCTAATATTCTGCTCAGTGCATTGGTGCAGCTTAAACATGAACTTATTCTCTTATAATGCAAAGAAATGATGAGTGTGTACTTTTTGATTTCCATTCATTTCATTTCAACTTGAGAGGCAAGTTCTCCAGAGGTTCAGTTTTCTTCTTGCTTTCACTTCTGTTCCTTCTTCACTCCTCTTATGATAAGTTGTAATTTTTCTGCCCTAGAAGAGTTATGGCTCATTAACAAACTTATATAAAAGTTGTACTCGTGGTACTTGTTCACTCTTTTTCCTCCTATGGCTAACAGGACAATTCACAGAATATTTCTCTGTAATAGCATCAAGATTTGCACTTCATTTCTTTGTGATACTATCTAGCTATGTATGTCTTCAAATTAGTGTTTTAAGTGTCTTCAGCTGAATCATGACAATTGATGGTAAGATTGAGAAGATAACTTATTTCTTCCTCTCAATGTTGTAGGTCCTGATGCCTCAGTAGCCGAGCTGGCAGATTTCATATGTGCTGCTCAGATGTCAAAGGAAGCAGATGCCCTTCTAGGACCTGAAGAGAAGGTGATTTACCCTATTTAATTATATCCATGCTCATTTTGGCTCTTATGGATGTGTTTTAAAGTGGTGTTTCTTTTCTTGGTCTGTTGCAGCCCAGACTGCTTAATAACTTTACAAAGCACAAGAAGAGGAAATATTCTAATTGTGATGCTTGGAGCAAGAAAAGAAGAGGCGAGAAAAAGCTCTTGCATGGAGATGAGGAGCCGATTCGTCTCCCAAATCCCATGGTCGGGTTTGGGGTACCCATGGAGCCGAGAACAATAGTTCCCCGAACACTTCCAGAGGCAGCTATTGGACCTCCCTACTTTTACTATGAAAACGTAGCACTTGCTCCCAAGGGAATTTGGGACACCATTTCTCGGTTCTTATACGATGTGGAACCAGAATTTGTAGACTCGAAGTACTTCTGTGCTACTGCAAGAAAAAGGGGCTATGTCCATAACCTGCCTATCAATAACAGGTTTCCTCTTCTTCCACTCCCTCCTCGCACGATTCATGAAGCATTGCCGTTGACGAAGAAGTGGTGGCCTTCATGGGACACAAGGACGAAGCTGAATTGCTTACAAACATGCATTGGCAGTGCAAAGCTTACAGAGAGGATCAGAAAGGCCCTTGAACATCATGATGGCGAGTCAGAGCCTCTTCCGAGGATCCAAAAGTATGTCCTTGATGAATGCCGCAAGTGGAACCTCGTCTGGGTGGGAAGAAACAAGCTGGCTCCGTTGGAGCCTGATGAAGTGGAAATGCTTTTGGGTTTCCCAAAAAATCACACCAGAGGAGGTGGGATTAGCAGAACCGATAGATACAAATCGCTGGGCAATTCCTTCCAGGTAGGTATATGGCTGCCTTTTGTTTGCTTGGAACCAAGAATACCTCAGTTGCATCATACATTGCATAGTTATTCCATGTTGATCCAGTGCATTAATTCTTATGGAGGCATATTCTGGCATACTTTCAGGTTGATACTGTGGCTTATCATCTCTCCGTCCTGAAGGATTTGTTCCCTGCTGGAATCAACCTCCTCTCTCTCTTCTCAGGAATTGGTGGCGCAGAAGTTGCTCTTCATCGGCTTGATAAATGTTGATCCAGTACATTATTTTGATTGAAAAACACCAAAAGAAAGTAAATGTTTAACAATGTCGCAATAAAAAATTTATGATAAATGTATCTACATATAGTTTGGAATTTTTAATGTTATCATAATTGGTATAGTTTGAAGTTTTATACAACTTTTTTTCAATAACTTATTTAGATTTAAAAATTTCACACATGCAATAATATTCTTGGCAAAACTAACTCTTATTAAGCTTGTTGCTTAACCAATAATTAATGTGGAGCACTTTTGTTTGCAAATTTAATAATGGTTATGAAAAAAGATACCTTAACGTAACCTCCAGTTTTCAAATTTAATTTCACTATTGAGTTTATTTTAAAGAAGTTCGACCTTATTCAATTTAACTTTGCCTTTAAATAAGGAGCTCTTCAATAAGCATTTTGAGTTAGTGTGCAATCTTGTAGCAGAATCCAACTTAAAAGTTAAGCTAAAATCGAAATTTACCAACCTTAAGCCTTTAAAAAAATGGGAAAATAGCACAAATGATTTTTTTAACTTTAATGTAGTGTACGATATCATTTATATACTTTAATTTATTCAATATGGTATTTGAATTATTCCTAAAGGTCTATTCTTGCCCTTAAACTTAAATTTGTTCAATCTAATTTTTCAACATTCCATAAAAAAGTCAAATGAGTCCTTTGGCACTATTCACATTTTTTTTATCATTACACCATCGCCTAAATTTTAGATCTCTCTCCACGTCAATCTATTTCACAAATCAACAAAGTTTCATTACATTTTTTTTTTTATATATATTAAGATAGTTTTAGTTAAGTATACTTTAACTTATGTTCTCTATAACGGATAATGGAAAATCTCATTAGAGTTCTATCGGATCGATATCCCTACTATTTTAATTTTCTAATTTACAATTTTAACTAAATTTTGCTATGAAAAAATGAAGCACGAAATTTTCAAAATTTCATCTATATAAAAGAACAATATTTAGATTAATATGAGTACAATTATTTATAGAGAAACTAATATCATTGCAAAAAAAAATATTATTCTTTAAATAGTAAGAATATCAGCCCAATATAACAATAAACAACATTATACTTTTACTATTATAGAGATCACAAGCTCATGTACACTTAAATGGAAATGTTATAATGTTTATAAATACTAAATGATAAAAAGAAAGTAATAAAAAGTTGGGATGCGAAAACTTGGAAATAGTACCCAAGGACGGATTGGACTTTGTGAGGGATTAGATAGTAGATTCAACAAATTGAAAATTTACAAGTCAGATTGAAAGACATTCCTCAGCCAAACCGGGCCTAGGCCCGAACTGCGATTTTGCCTTTTTCCTGAAGAATCGGGCTAGCCCAGTTGGGAAAAGGCCCGGCCCGTGATCGGCCCAGAGAAGAACGTCCAAGTACAGTTTGGGTGGGCTAGGCCCAAGGATAAGCCCATTGGGCTAGCAAGATGAGCCCATCGTAACAAAAACCAAACGGGCTGATCCTAAAAAATCAAGATCACAAAACAAGGTCAAATCAGCGCTCTTAATCCCTAAATTCAATCTTACTCTGTATGTACACCATCTTTTTCCCCAGCTAATCCCATTCGCTAATCCAGTCTTTAACCCTCGGTTAAATCCCTAAACACTAATCAAGCTGATCTTCTTCTTCTTCTTCTCAACGTGGCCGACCGGCTACCGGTCGTGCTTCAGCTTCGCCACCATCTCCTCCACCAGCCGCAGGCTCGCCATCATATCTTGGGGATCAAGCTACCATAATAGGTAGACCTAAAGAACATTCCTTTTTGATCCTCCGTTTGCTTGCTGAGAGAAGTGCTAATTAAAAGCATGTCAGTTGTTATTAATTTGGCCCGCTGAGTTAACAATTCACTAGAGTGCCAAAGTGATGTCCATCTAAATGCTTAATTTGATTGAGTCTTTATGTCACTTAAATGGAGTTGTGTTATCTATGGAGTCGTTATAGGAAATGGTAAATACATTGTGTTGAACTTTAAAAATTAGCTTAATTTGAGGTTTTTATCCGGTTAGCATATAGCTTAAAGTGAGCATGGGTTTTTCTAGAATATAAATGGGTTTTAGCAATATGGGTCGAGTCGGGTAAATGTCACTAAATTTATACTACAAAAATATGAGTCAAAACGGGTTAAATTGGTCAAATATAAGTCGACCCATTTTTTACTCGACCCACCTATTTGATGGGCCTACTTACTTTAGAACTATAATCACCAAATATGAATAAAATATAGTAAAATTTATTGAGTTTCATATGATGTAGAGAAACAAGGGGAGAAAATTGTACATGGTGATTTTAGATTGATAGAAAATAATATCACTCCCGAAGTGTTTACAAACAATATAAAGATGACTCATTATGCTTAACTTTTTCATGTCAATGTTTTTAGTGCTTTTCTAAATACTTTTATAACATCTTATATGCTCCATGTCAAAGCATCTCGCCAACAGTAACGAAAAAAAAAGAAAAGAAAAAAAGAGAGACATTCTTTGAACAAAAAGAACTGTCTTTAGTCATGAATGTAGCAAGTGGCATGCATCTATTAAAGAAAATGAAATAATGGAAAGTATTAATGGTTTAAGTGAGACGTGATTTTCAGGATAGTTTGACTCAGTTACTCATCAATATAAATTAGGTATTAAAGAAGACGATGAGCAAGCATGTGAAGCAAATGCTTGCCAAACTAAAGTTGAAGAGAGTAGTGTTCACGCCAATGGTTGATTTGATTATTCCTGGTCTAACTCTAGTGCTTGAGCATCCAAAGTGGGATCCTAGGCCACGTAAATAGTGAGCTGGGCCTAGCGAGGCCCAAATTTAGAAGCGGTGTCTGATGAAGTTGAAAGTGCGCTTATAAAAGAAACCTCCCTCGCGTCGAATCTTAAGTGAACTCGTGCGTTCATCCTCGAAGCGTCCAATCCATCCTCACAAGATGAACGTTTCAAGCATTCACCAACATTCCAAGCATTCACCCGTCCATCCTCCCATGATGAACGTTCCAAGCGTTCATCCTTGAAGCGTTCAAAGAGTTGGTCGCCAGGGGCGATGTCCATGGCCATCCAACCCTCAAAGAGGATCGGCTCGAACTCGGCACGAGTGGGACGGGGGTGGTGAGTTCCCGATGTCGGGGCGAGTTGGCCGCGCGATGTCCTTGGCCATCGAGAAGGTGATGGATCGATTCCCTCACCCCAACCCACATTACACAGATCTCCACCGAGTAGGCGAGATCTCGGTCCACAGATCACGGCGTGAAAGGTGATGGGTCCCCCTTTCAAAGCGCCGCCCCCCTCAGTACGTAGATCACGGCGTGAAAGGTGCCAAAATTTCTCATTTCCCGTCTGCAGATCGGCAATCACGGTGAAAAGCAGCGAATGGGACAACCATGTCAACATCCAGCCCCGCTAACACCGTGTCTCAGTCGACCATGGTCCCGTCCCGAAGCGGCTCCCTTTCAAAGTCTCTCTCTCTCTCTCTCTCTCTCTCCTCCCCCGGAGCGGCGCAATCTCAGTACGTAGATCACGGCGTGAAAGGTGCCAAAATTTCTCATTTCCCGTCTGCAGATCGGCAATCACGGTGAAAAGCAGCGAATGGGACAACCATGTCAACATCCAGCCCCGCTAACACCGTGTCTCAGTCGACCACGGTCCCGTCTCCGGTGGTTCCAGTGAATCAACAATATTAGAAGTCGTCCGCCCAACCGGCATAACTCGCTATAAATTCCGCTTCTCCTCGTTTCTCCCCCACAGCGCCCCTTCCCTCTAACTGTAGAGAAGAAGAGGAAAGATGGACGGTGGCGGCGTGAGGAGGAGGAGGAGGGCATGTGCCCGCTGCCGGGCACTGAAGAAAAAGTGCCGGAAGGACTGCAGGTGGGCACCGTACTTTCCGGCTGGCGAGCCTGAACGCTTCACCATCCTCCACAGGGTCTTCGGCGGTAAGAAGGTAATGGAGATCCTACAGCAAGCACCGGAAGGCCGGCGAGCAGACGCCATCTTTAGCCTGGTCTATGAAGCCAACGCCCGAGACAACGACCCAGTCAATGGGTACTTGGCGAGGTAAGGGCTCTCCGGGGACAACTCGCCCAGATGATTGCTGAAGTGGAGCGCCTTCAAGTCCCGCACCAGGCTGATGGATGAGATGTTGCTCGGCGCCCATAATAAAATTGTATTTCTCCGTTTCTCAGTTTCTCCATTTCTCTCTTGTCCGACCGACGAAAGATCCGTTGGAACGGAACTTGATATTTCTATTTCTATAGCAGATTTGTATTTCAAAAACTAGAAGCAATAAAAGGGAGAAATGAAAACTCATATCTTAATAGTTTCAAGTTGGGTATCTTCCTCAATAGAGAGATGGAGACTTTCTTTGGGTTGGGGGGTCCTTACTGTACCCTTATCCGTGCGTTGATTCATAAGTATTACAGTTCATGTTTTATTTTTATTTTTTTTTGGTAAGGCAAGATTTGTATAAACTTTCAACCAAACGGAACTTTACAAAAAGTGATCTCGGCACCAACAAAACTTACACTCATCGTGTGATCCAATGACCATATCATAGGTGAAGAGCCTCGTCCAAGAAAGACATTCCTCAACCAAACCGGGCCTAGGCCCGAACCGCGATTCGGCCTTTTTTCCTGAAGAATCGGGCTAGGCCCATTTGGGAAAGGGCCCGGCCCGTAATCGGCCCAGAGAAGAACGTCCAAGTACAGTCTGGGAGGGCTAGGCTCAAGGATAAGCCCATTGGGCTAGCAAGACGAGCCTATCGTAGCAAAAACCAAACGTGCTGATCCTAAAAAATCAAGATCATAAAACAAGGTCAAATCAGCCCTCTTAATCCCTAAATTCAATCTTACTCTGTATTTACACCATCTTTTTCCCAGCTAATCCCATTCGCTAATCCAGTCTTAACCCTCGGTTAAATCCCTAAACACTAATCAAGCTGATCTTCTTCTTCTTCTTCTCAGCCTGGCCGGCCGGCCGGCTACCGGTCGAGCTTCAGCTTCGCCACCATCTCCTCCACCAGCCGCAGGCTCGCGCCCTCCGCGTCGATCTCCTCCATCAGCTGCTCCACCAGCTCCCACTTCTTCGTCTTCTTCTTTGCTGCTGCCGCTGCTGCTGCTTCGCCCTCCCGCCGCCGCAGTCGGCGGAGCAGTCGTCCCGGAGCAGCAGCAGCAGGTGCTGCGCCATCTCCTTGGCCCGCCCCGTCCCGTCCACGCTCAGCTGCAGCAGCCCCGGCACGGCGCCCTCCCTCAGGACCGCCTCCCGGTGCTCCTCCCGGCAGCTCCGCACCACCGCCAGGAGGACCGCCACCGCGTGCTCCCGGCACTCCGGGGACCCCTCCTCCACCGCCTCCACCAGCGCCCTGATCGCGCCGCCGTGGCGGGCGACCTCGAGGACCGCGCGGCCGGAGGAGGCCGACGCCGACGCCGCCACGGCGTTCTCGAGCGCCGCCATCGCCTTCTCGGCGGCCTCCGGGGACCGCGGCGAGCCGGAGGCGACGATCAGGTCGAGGAGGGCCGGCACGCCACCGGACGCCACGATGAGGGGGGCGATTTGGGGGGAGGTCGAGAGGTTGAGGAGCGTGGAGACGGCGTCGAGCTTCGTCTGCGGCGAGACGGCGACCAGAGGGGGATGCGCGGCGGTTTCGCCGGAGATGATCGCGATTAGCGTTTCGATGGCGCCGGAGGACGCGATGGGCAGCTTGTTGGCGGCGCAAGAGGAGAGGACCAACATGGCCGTCGCCGTCAATTCGACCAGCGACCGGCTCAGGAGGAGATTCAGCATTGCCGGAATGGCTCCGCCTTTCACAATCTGAATCTTGTTCCTGCACAAGAAAGCATCGCGACGTCAGTCAGGACAACGAAATACCTAAAATAATCGATGTAGAAATGTGCTAAAATTCGAGACGTGCGGAGGTGTCGGCGGGTGATTAGCAAGTCTTGGGAATCTAAATGCTTTTTTAGTCGATCAATCCAAACCGCGGTTCTCACAAAGGCGGTACCTTTCGCTGCCGAAGGCGAGGGCGAGCAGAGCGAAAAGAGAAGCTTCCAATGCCCCGTAGTCTTGGGAGTGAAGCATCGATATCAATGGAGGAATGACGCCGCGGTCGGCCAGCTTGTGCCTCTGCTTGCTGCCGAGCTTGCTCAGCTCGAAGGCGCCCTGAATTTGTGCTCCGCCGTCGCCGCTCAAAAGGGTCTCAACAATAAATTCCTCCATTGCCCTCTCCCTCTCTCCCTCTCTCTGTCTCTCTGTCTGTCTCTCTCTCTCTATTCAATCATGGGCATGGGGCTTGCCTGCGAAGGCAGCAGTTGCAGAGGGTATGTATATCAGTCGCTTGGAGATGCAAAGGTTGTCTTTTGGGGGCATCCATTGTTTCAGATTGAAGCAAACTCTCTCTCTCTCTCTTTTTCTTGATCGGCCTTCTTTTGGGTTTACTGTGTCTGAAGTGGAAAGAGAATAACGATGCTGATGAGTGAATTTTTAGCTTCCCTTTTATAGAAGCAAGACCCCCAACCCCCCTCTGCCCCCTCATTTCTCAGCTTTCTGGGTAAATTTTTTTAGCATTTTCCATGTGGAGGAGCGCTTCATCATTCTTTCTTTTCTCCCTGAGAAATTGTTGCCCGTTTTATGCCTTATCCAGCTGCTGCTGATGCATTTGCAGAGGACAAGCTGCCGGTCCATTTATAATTCAGAACATGGACCAAACACCAATTGGTGGATGAACTTTTCTGTTCGCTCCGTCCGAGGTTTGCGAAAATATCTGGTAGTGCTCAAATTTCACAACCGACGCGATGGCATGGCTAATCGGCAACTTGAGCGAAATACTTTGTCGTGTTCTTTTTTGCTGTTTAGCGCAAGTTGCATCATTTCTCCTAAAGAAGATGAATTCGGTCACTTTGCTGAAAAACCTAGTCATGGATTGCCTACAAGTGACCCTTGACCTTGAGGGCGGAGATTGAACATGCCACACGCTAGATCGAATTTGTTCTTGTGAACATCAGCCAGGGCTAACGAAAAAATGCTGTTCCGGTCATTGCTCTCGGGCTTTTGGTCGTAGCCACGGGAACTTCACGGTCTGAATTTGTCACGATCACTTGTTTTGTTTTGACAAATTCCCCTTTCCTTCTAAAGTGTAAATCGAAGGCGCAGCAGGCTGATTATTGATATTTTTTCCTTCCATTTTGGTCCTTACTTGGGACATGCTCGGTTTGAGGAATCGTTGCCTAAAGGGAAACTTCGTTAACATTTTCCAATTTCAATTTCATTTATGAACAGGGAATTTCCATAAAACAAACACATTCGATGGGTTCTTCTGTCCTCCCCCATTTTCTAGAAGTCGAAAACGAATTCCCCAAAAAACTCTGCACGGGGGTAATTTCGTAACTTCGGCTTCGAAGATTGTCACCGTTTCAGTGAAAATCGATACATCGAAACCGGAAAGCATTTCTTGTCCGAAACCGGGCCTGGCCGCAGTGCAAAAGAACAGGGCGCAGTCGATTTTCGTCCAATCACAGAGAAGTACGCCTCTGAATTGTGGGCTACTACTAATGCTGTCCGTATGTGATTCACGGATTCAGCCACATGACGTCTGATTCTCGGCTGCTCTGTTCCTCGTATAGCCGTGATCTAATCCTCGTTTCCAACGTAGGCTTCATCATGCCACGGCATGGTGGTTGGGGAAGACCGATGCTAGACGATCGAAGAGGTGTAGAGCTCGACTCTTCGTTTCTCGCACGCAACTGGTGTAATTTCGTTCCGCATATGAAGGATGGAGATCGATCGAGGTGCCTTGATAGGCCTTCTAGATTCCCGAATCCCTGTGTAATGATTCCAAGTCGTTAGAATGGTTACCTCAGGAAAATTTGTTAAGAATGCAATAAACCCATGAAGGGTTTAGATTTTAAAAGCTCTAATTCCTGCATATCCCTAAGAAAAGTCGTACACTTATCTGAAAAATGAAAAAGATCGACGCTCCTCATTTTAACCTTGATTTATAAATTTGATTCTCGATTTCCAATGCCTGTTTGTGCGTATCAAGATTGATTCAATGCCTGTGGTATAAAAATAATTACTTAAAAAAGAGGAGGGGAAAAGGTTATCCAACAGCGTAGAGAATGGACAAGGAAGAAAGCAGGAGCAGATAAGCGGAAAGCAAAAGGATCGATTAAGGAAAATATCAAGAAGCAGAAGGAGAGGATATGGGGACCGCCAGTGTAAAATTTAAGGAATCTTTTTACCCACTTTTGCTTTCGCCGTTATACGGCGGCTTCATGTTCAAGCAATTCTCCTCGCTTTGTTATAATGTTTTTTTTTGTTTTTTAATCTCTGTTGGCTTTTTCGCCTTTTCTGTTTTGCTTTCCGTCATTATTGCTGGCACTGTAACTTCGCTTGTAATTTTTCATCAGTACATCGCATTTGAGGTGGTTGGGAAAAATTTAAAAAGAAACCACGAGCTGAATGTTTTCTTTTTTCAGTTTCATTCCGTGCGTGCATGGGACTTTTCGTGGCCACGACCGTTAGATGTATCCGTTGCTGAAATTCATCCGTTCCATCATGAATTGGTTCGGTGCAGGAACGTGCTGGTCGGGGGAAAGCTACGGTTCATGCTCTGTCCATAATGGCTTAGGAAAAGGACGGCCTCAATTTAAAGAACAGATTAGGAAACCACATATCGGCCATATAGTTTGGCAAGGCCATCATTTTACCATTGAATAGAGCAGCAGAAAAGGTTTCTTCCAAACAAAACGCTAGCCGGAAGCCCATAATGTCTCCACAGAATCCATGAGGAAAATCAGTACAACAAAGTGTGTAAGATCAGTATCTCTAATGCTGTGGGCTAAGTGTGTGCTGACGGTTTTAACTGCCAAAATTGACAGCATGGTGCACATACAGTACAGGTACCATATCTAATCATGCCCGTAATACACAAGTCAGAAGGAAAGAATGAAGATGTTAGTGCAATTGATGTCTCGCTCAATCTCTCTGATGCTTGGACTCCAAAACTACTGTCCTTTCGGTGAGTTAAGATCCAGTCTCCATGAATTGGCACCGAAAGAGAAAAAGTTGCATCGCAGGGGATTCTTGATATCTGAAACCAGTGAGAGATGAAGACCCATGGGAAGAGAATAATGTGGTTTTGGATGGAAATGCTTGAAAAGCACTCTCGACCGTTTCTGCAACAATCAGGAGGAGGCAATCGATTCATTACTCATCTTCCAGACTAAAACTAACATCCGAGACTGGCAAAAGATTGGACAAAGGAGTTTCTACAGGGAACAAAGTCCTTGTGATGGCTCCGCAATTTGTGAAAAGGCTCAAGGCATGGATCATTGCAAATTGAAATCTGGAGAAATGCAACTGAAAAGTTAGATGAGGACGGAAAATTTGATGTTAATCTGGAAGGAGGAGGAGGGGGGGGGCGTGGGGGTCGAGATCAAAATCATCTAAAATGAATGAATTGACAAACACAGCCACCTACCTGAAGTCCAGCTGAAGGGCATATCAGCAAACATCATCTTGTGACTGAAACCGTTCTGCAGTGAACTGAGAATTGAATTCTTGGGCAACTGTATCAGTAGAGACACTGCCAGGGGTCTGCAAGTCGAGTTGCTTAGAAGGCCTATCTGAAGTGAATGTTGTCATATACACTGCAGAACATGAGGCCTTCAGGCAATTATCTAGACTAGCAGCAAGAATGGCACCAAGACGTTTATCAAAGCCGACCATGTTTTACTTTCTCAGCAGAACTCCTCTGTGCCATTTAATTGAACTTCCACATTGGGAACATAACCTTCCTCTGTCATTCTCATTTCCAAGCTCCTCAGCAGTTCAAAAATTTTCGAAGAATCCTGGTGGGATCTATCATCAACTACAAAGGTATGCGTCTTATTCTTCACCTCAATGACACTTTGCCCAAATGCTTTCTTCAACTTCTTCTCCTTAATCAGACTTCTAACTTTTGACATATCATCCCACTTCCCATACATAGCATATATGTTTGACAACAGAACGTAGTATCCAGCATGATCAGGATCCAGCTGGAGAAGATGGCTTGCTGCAAGCTCCCCCATCTCGATATCATCATGAATCCTGCAAGCACCAAGCAAAGCTCCCCAGACATGGGAACCAGCCAGAGTTGGCATCTTTCTAATAACTTCTATGGCTTTATCCAACTGTCCAACGCGACCAAGAAGATCGACAACTATACCATAATGCTCTGAGTCAGGCTTCAGATGGTATTTGTGCACCATCTTGTTAAACATTTCTATTCCTTCTTCAATCAAACCCGAATGGCTGCAAGCAGATAACAAGGAGAGGAATGTCACATTATTTGGCTTCACTGATGAATTTCTCATCATCTGGTTGAATAGTCTCAAAGCTTCTTTTCCTTGCCCGTGAATTCCATAACCAGCAATCATTGAACTCCAGATGACAACATCTTTCTCACACATGCCATCGAAAACTTTGATTGCATTGTCCAAGCTACCGCATTTTGAGTATAATTCCAAAAGAGTAGCTCCGACATGCATGTTATTGCTGAAGCCACTTCTAATTAAGTGACCGTGAAGACAAATGGCTTGCTGAAGAATTCCCAATTCAGAGCAAGCTGCGAGGATTTTGACAATTGCAACAGCATCAGGAACAATTTCACTGGCTAGCATGTTGCAGAAAACATCCATGGACTTGTATGCCATTCCATTTTCAGCACATCCACTCAACAGAGTGACCCAAGCAACAACATCTTTGTTAGGCATTCTATGGAAGAGATCAAATGCTTCATCAGGAGATGAGCACTTCATGTACATGTCAATAATAGCAGTTGAGACCGATACATTTAGCTCTATTTTTTTCTCTGAAGCAAGTGCATGGATTTTCTTACCCCCTTCCAAGTTGCATCCCGCAGCACAAGCTTGTAAGGCACCAACTACACTAACTTCATTTGGTTCATAACCCTTCTCGATCATTTCATTGAAAAGGTTCAATGCTTCATCGGTAGCGCCTTTGCAAACATAACAAGCGATTATGGAGCTCCACGAGATAACATCTGTCCTTGGCATCTTCCTAAACAAATTCGTGGCCAAACGGATCGAACCTGTCTTTGCATATAAGTTCAAGACTGAGTTTAGAAGAGATAAGTTGGCATCAAAACCCATCCGATACATAAAACCGTGCACGGAACTTCCAAGCTTAAGATTTAACAACTGCGCACAAGCTGAAACGACAGTAATAAGACTTACTGGGTCAGCACCAAAACCCTCAGTCTTCGCCATTCGAGTGAAAAGCTGCAGAGCTTCGACAGGAGAACCATTGTGTTCATACCCAGTGATCATAGAGGTGCACATTACTACATCTGGCCTCGGAAACTCTCCAAACACTTTCCAGGCACTACCCATACGCCCACATTTCGAATACAAGTCGATCAAAGCGGACCCCACGAAGATGTCCAGATCAACCTCGCCGCTCTTCTTCACGTACCCATGAACCATCTCGCCATATTCCAGCACTCGCAGGCCCGCGCACGCCTTTAGAGCGACCGGAACGGTGAAGTTGTCGGGCTTCCCTTCAGCGCTCTTTCCGTCCGACACCATTCGCCTGAAGAGACACAGCGCCTCCCATACCGCCTCTCTTTGCAGTAGCTCCCAAGGATAGAGTTCCAGAGGTAGACGCTTCTGTGAGGCAATTCGTCGAACAGCTTCCGGGCGTCCTCAACAGACGTGTACTTGGCAAAAGAAGTGGTGAGCTTGGTGGCGTAGCGAGGATCATGGGCAACTCCCGTTTTCAGCAGAAGCGAGTGCAGCGAAGCGAGATGCCTGCCGTCCTCGCACGATTCGATGAATCGAAGCAGCGCTTCCCTCCTCGGCATAACCCACGACGCGAGACTTCCATGAAAACTCTAGCTCATTGACAACATAAACATGACGGAATTCATTATAACATAGTAATTTGGGGAAATTTGGATGAAGTTGGTAACTTGCTTGTTTAATAAGATCTTGGCAAATTCCTTGTAGAAATGGTGTTTTTTGCTAACCATGCTTGTGAACATTCAAAGAAATTAGACTGGTTTATTTGGGATAATTAGTAAATCGCTTATGAAGTCGTTAGTTCATGGTCCACACTTTTGTCCCATCTCGCAACTCGTTAATTGAAATTGCCATAGGACATGAATGATTTCCCTCTCGCTTTGCGTGTCTTCCACTCCAAGAGGGGAGGGATTCCAGTTCCTTTTGTTTTTTTTCATAATTCTACCGATTTTATATTTGAGAGCTTTTATCTACGATCTAATTTTAAATTTTGGAGTTTTAATAAATAAATACTTCACCTCTAATTTCAATGGTGTTCACAATAGATTCGGTGAAAGTTTTGGCACTTCGCATTAGGCACATAACTTGCTCTTACATGTGTTAGATCTAACATTTTTCAACATGTTTATGTTGTCTCCGTGTGGTGATGGTGTTGGGGATGCTGAATTTAGACATATACTGTCAAAAGGCAAAATCATAATTATAGATAGAGATTTTGGCGTCTGTATATCATTGATGGTACTGTGTGATTCGATGATTGGCCGTCGATATTTTCGCTTGGATCTCGTTATAAATTGTTCTTGAAGGATGGGCTTATCTTTGTCGATCATGCTTTGATAAAACGCCTTGATTTTTGGAGATCTATGGGTTTATTTTGTTAATATAATTTTTGAGATTCCCTTTCTATGTATCAGTTTAATAATAAATGGAATTTTTTTTTTGACAAAAAAAAAAATGGTCCACACTTTTGAGAAGGGAAAGAATTTGGATATTAGGTAAATCTGTCATAAGATTGGTAATTTATTGATTTATTATAATATTTGTAAATTTTATGTAATATGGTAGCTTTTCTACTCGAGCTTATAAAATTTTGAAAAGGCCAATAACATTGCAAATTTCATGGAATGTTGGTAAATTCCTCATAGCAACTAGAATTTTATAAAAGCGTTTCATTGAGATGTCAGTGAATTCCTTGCAATGCTAGTGTTTTACCAACGATAATTGTAATTTCAAACGATGGGTAATCTGTTGATCTACCGGAATGTTGGTAGATTTTTTATAGGGTTGGTATTTTACTAATTAACCTTTTAACAATTCAAAGAGTTTGATAAATTATAATGCAAAGTTAGTAGTAAATTTGCAGAAATTAGTAATCTCTTATTTCGTTTGAAAGTTGGTAAATTCCCAATTGTGTTGGTAACTTATTAATGGATTACCTAGAATCCATGTTAGCTCTCGTACTCTTTTTACCAATGGGATTAGACATACACCAACCATAAAATCAGTCACGCAAAAGTTGGATTAGAACATAGTTTGAACATTCTGCGAAAATCAACCTGCACTCGATACATAAGCATACATAGGTTTTTATATAAATTTAGCAAATAAACATGGCCTTGCCTGGTTGCGAGATTAGAGTGCGAAAGAGAAGTTAATGGAACGTCTTTTGGGGAGGAAAAGGATGAGGATTATGGGAGGAACGAGGAGATGCACAAGAAAATGCCAAAGGCAGAAATCTAACTTGGGGGGATGAGATGAGAAAATCGCAATATGTCACTCGAGGGCGACAAATAGAAATTTCATTTTAAATCCCGATAGGTTAAAATCGTCGCCCCTTTACCTTTTTTATTTTTATTTTTATTTCATTGGTAGAATAAGCTATCTTTGCGGCGTTGATTTTATGATTTCGTGAAGAGAGCTGGACGAGTGGAATAAGTAGATCGGCCTGATCGACAAAACCTGATAAAGTAGCCGTCATATTCACCCCTCGAAGAAGTAAAAGAAAAGGCGTTAGGGATCCGCCAATGAGGGAGAAAGTGCCCGCTCAAATTGACATGTACGTTTTAAAAATAAATAAAATAAAAATTGACATGCACGTAGTGGAGCAGGGGATGACCACGACTATAAGAGACTATAATGAGGGAGAAATCAGATGTGCGGGGGCAACAAATTCGATGGGCATTGAGATTGCGACACGTGTCAGCAAGTGGAGCCCAGATATCAAACGAATAATATTGAACTGAGCGGGCACTTCTCTCTCCCCAGCATGCTCTCTCTCTTTGCTCGACGCTCTCCACAGTGCCCCCTTTCTCTCCCACCGAGTCATTGTCTGGCCGATGAATCACCGCGCCGCCCTTATGGCTTCCGCTCCAACTCGTCCTACGTGCTCTCTCTCTCTCTCTCTCTCTCTCTCTCTTTGCTCGATGCTCTCAACTTTGCCCCCCCCTCTCTCTCTCCCTCCAATGAACAATCAAGCCCTCATTCGACCAATGAGCTACCGCGCCACCCCTCCAGCTCCGGCTTCAGCTCTAGTACGTCCATGGCTAGCCGCAAGCGTCGTCCATGGCTGGATGGGGAAGATGGATACTCGAGGATTAATAGCATGCCCGAACGATATTGACCATGGCCATGGATGAGTGTCGACAGCTTGTGAGCGGCTCGTCCATGGCTGGCCATTGCAATCGAGCATTGTCCATGTCCTCGGAAGGCAAAAGAAAAGGAATAAGGCAACGATGAAGGGTAGAGAGAAACGAAGGAGAGAGAGAGGGACTTGCAAGATTTTTTAAAGGTGGGCCCATAAGCGACACATTTGCATTGCCAAGATGGCTACATTAACTCCACCAGATATTTTCTTATAAGAAGGAAGATGACAAACTCACTCCCAATTTGCTAAGAAGGGAAGTAACTTGACTGGTTCAAATCCAATTCCCAAGACAAGAAGAAAGGTTAGTGTAAGGAAGCTTAGTCAATGATAGTTTTTCCTAGATCATATGATGGCTATGCATTATTCTTCTTCGATTGTTATGAGAGTTCTCGATGAAATTACTCGAAGGTGGATTAAGTGCCACCACTACCAAAGGAGTCCTAAGCTGGACGAGAGTTGTCTTGTGATCATTAAGAGAGTGTCGGGGATTCAATCAAGATCAATTCCAAGTCGAGCTCTCTATCACCCATAGGCCAAATAGGCTACATTAGTGGCATAGCAACGGTGTTAATAGCAACATTAGAATTACCTCAAGTTCTTTTTACATCCAGTCATTCCTTCTTACCCTTTTAATGCACTCCCTTAGGCCTTGAAAACAATATTCCCTTTTACTTTACCATCGCTGTTTTACACTTTAAAGCACCACTTGTTACGCCGACTATGTGAGCTTACTTAGATCTTGAGCATTTACATGTAAAAACTAAATTAATTGCAATGGGTAATTACAACTCTGAAAAATGGAATACGATTAATGTATTCTTACATAAAATTAGTAATACATACGTGAGGATATTTAATAGATTTTATAACACATGGATTTGTTTTCTATGGATATGAATCCATTTGATTTACTTGACTTTTGTTTGGGCGGGACAATGAAAAATTATAACATGTACGGTTCTTTTGGAGGGTGGATCTATAAGAATTCACCTATCCCGATTAAAAAAAGAAGAAGACTTCAATGGTCTTATATTAAGAGCCAAATTGGGTAAAGGAATGGGTCATGCCCATCAATTTTTTATAAAGGTAATATATACGTGTGTGTACTTAGAAGTAATTGTAAGTATCATTGCGTGTAACATAGGCTTAATAATTCCAAAGTTGCATGAAGCATCGAGAGACCAGGTTAGCAGAGGGCTTACTAGCCTAGTCTATCATTATCAACAAAGGCATCCTTGGACAAACTTTGCTATTTCGAATGGCACATGACAAATTTCCAATATGACACAACTTTAGTGCAAAGTACGAATCCATGCTTGAATTAAATTAATTAATGAGAGAATTTTTTTTCTTAATACTAGGGCAAGGGAAAACTTATAGGGATGTATGAACGGTCAAACACACATAGACTTATTCAAATAAATAAATAAAAAAAATATATAACAATAATCTCGATTAAGATTTTGTACGGATTTTTTTTTCGATCATATATCGTTAATTTCCCCGGCACCTTCTTAGAAGATGTATCGACCAAATTAATCAATTATTCAGTCAT
This sequence comes from Eucalyptus microcorys, assembly GCA_014182515.1. Lineage (NCBI taxonomy): Eukaryota > Viridiplantae > Streptophyta > Magnoliopsida > Myrtales > Myrtaceae > Eucalyptus > Eucalyptus microcorys. Next base: position 26,702,221 of record CM024571.1, read on the forward strand.
AATCATATACCATACTTTATTCTAGAACCCTGTCCAAATACATTAACTAATTTTTTTTATATCCAATAAGTGATTTTATTGCATATAAAATCACGTCGGTGAGGCGCGGCGGTGGGGGAAGGTAGGGGGGACCCACGACGCGGGCGTGGGTCCGGTCCGACCTCGGAGCATTCGATAAGACATGAGCAGTGGACTTTTTGTTGGCCGCCTCTTGTACTTCCGAATCATCTCCCCAAATTTTCAATTATTGATTTTATTAATTTTTGTATTTTCCCGGGGAAAAGTACAAGAACGAAATAGCAAGTCAAATTGAAGTTACTCTTCTTTGACTTTTTGATCAGTGTGAAATGGATTTAATCACACGGCAACGAGTCAATGCGATCCCGCCCAGATTTTGTTTGCCTTTTAATTTGAGACTTTTAGGCCTTGATTGCACCAGCATCTCCAAATTTTGCCAATTTTTCATGTTAGGTCCTAAGTGTATACTCAATTTATGTCGCGTGCGACAATTCAGGGAGCCACGACTGAAAATGATCGTTCGACAGGCCCTCTCTAGCTTGAGAGGTTAGAAAATGCAAATAGATTTGGCTTGGATGACACGCTTACATGAGAAAGTCGAGCTTGTCCCACTTTGAATTCCAATTTGATGGGGCCTGAGCATTTATATGTGAATTCTATATTTCTTGTTAGATTCAAGGGATCAAAAAGAGCTGTCCTTGCCTGGGGTTGCCTCGATAGTGTCCTCTAGACGTGAATTACATGTGACTTGCAAGATACGACAAAAATTTGGAGGTTCTATCCTTAGAAAAAAAGTGGTCAGAAGGGACCATCTCCAGGGACAAGAATTTGGACACGAACGTGTAATTATCAATACGAACACATGATGTCGTGCCGTATTTGAGAAGGGGAGGAATTTTTCTCAATTTCCTTCCAAACTTTCATTCCCTCCATTTTCCTCTTTCCCAAAACACAGCGTAAGAAGTTAAAACCGCAATCGAAGTTCTAAAAACCCGATGATCATGCATTTAGATTTCTTCATTCAATTCAAATTAGGAATGACATTACTTACTAGAGAAAAATAAAATTTTGAAGTCATCGAGCCAAATAGATGGCAACCCTAATTTTAACTATAATGGTATGAAATGCGGAACACTTCAAATAGGGCTAAAAGTCATTCTCCATCTTTATCCGTGTCGTTTTTGGAGGATTGAGCTCGTCAAAAGACAATTATTCTTCATTAGTTTCTCGAATTTATGTACGGATCACTCCTTGTCTAAAATAAATTTATATATAATTTTGCACTTAAAGATAAGTCATGGTCCACATGGATAGGCGGCTCGAATTACGTGTGGCGCTAAAAAGGCATTCGGCCAATCAAAATTCGCACGAATCGATCGAATTGCACACCAACGAATAAGAGACTGCGCTGTCGAGTAATACATGTCAAATCGAAATTGAATCCACAGTGCCCTAACCTTAATGATTTTGCAACAGCACGTGACCCAACTCCAGAAAAAAGTAAAGCATGTCTCGCCTTTCTTTGTTCTTTTTTTTTTGGGGAGAGCTTTCACGATATCAGCCGTCGGATCGCACCCGCCGCATCGCGTCCGTCGATCTCGTCCCCGATCAGACGGTGAAAGTAGCGGTGATTTGACCCATCGTGGGGTCAATGGCGTCACGCTAGGCTTTCACCTTCTTCTCCTCCCTGACGCATCTAGACTTTTTCCGCCTTCTTTTTGACTCTCTCCAGCCCCCTGTCCCTACGCATTCCTTTTCTCCATCTCTTCTGATATTTAAATTATTAAAATAATTTACGACAAAATTAATTTTTTGACTGTTAAAAATTCTAAAATGTTATAAATTCACCTAGAAATTAACACAGTGTACATTTTTTTTAAGAATTAGTTTAAGAAAAAAAAAGGGAGAAAAAGGCAAAAAAATAAATAAAACACTCACTGGTCTCTGACAGTGACTTAATTCCACCCGCGGCTTTATCTGCGCACTCTCCCCTTCATATACGCGTCCACAACAAACGATCCCAAACCAAATCCTCTCTCCATCTCCATTTCGCGACATCCATAGGTGAACACGCCGGAGCTCGGAGCCCCCCAGCCGAGCGCCTCCGCAGCCTCCGCCGGAGCTCCGCTTCCGCCGCCGCCCCCGCCGCCTCCTCGGATCTGCGCCGCCGCTGCTCCTCCGGTCGCCGAGCGCGCCCCCTTCCCCCAACCCCACCCTCCCCTCATCCTCCGGCGTCTTGCATGGGCCGCCGCCGCGCGTGCGGATTCCCAGCGGACGTCTCGATCGCGGGCGGTCGGTGATGCTCTCGCGTCGAGGTTCGAGCGGGTGATGCGGGGAGGGACTGCGGTTCTAGCTGAGGCGAGAGCAATCTAAGAGGGGGAGGGAGAGAGAGAGAGAGAGAGAGAGCGCGAGGGGCATGGGATCTGGGAACGGGTTTTATTCGGTCGGGGAGTTCGATTTGGAGGGGAAGTGGCTGATCGATCCCAAGCACCTGTTCGTCGGGCCGAAGATCGGGGAAGGCGCGCACGCCAAGGTCTATGAGGCCAAGTAAGTCAACGGTCAACTCGTCCGGGGAGCGCTTGTGTTCTGAAGTCGCTCTGATTTTTTGAGTTGCGGCGGGGCTGAAGAGGCGCGAGCATTCGCGCGGCTCTTTGGCTTTTGGTCTGTTCGTTCGTTCGTGAATCTTTTATGATTTGTGTTTTCTGGGATTAGGTATAAGAACCAGACGGTTGCTGTGAAGATTGTCCACAGGGGCGATACTCCTGAAGAGGTTGCCAAGCGAGAGGCGAGGTTCGCGAGGGAGGTTGCCATGTTGTCCAGAGTCCAGCACAAGAATTTAGTCAAGGTTAGTTGGTTTTGTGGTGGAACAGTGGTGCAATTATGCGGTTCTGGTGTGCTTTTCGATGCGATTCGAACGAATTGGTTGGGGCCGTAGTTCTTTATGGTCGGTGTGTTGAAGAAGTTGTAATCTTTTGTTGCCAGTTTATTGGAGCTTGTAAGGATCCTGTCATGGTTATAGTCACTGAGCTCCTGCTGGGTGGAACGCTGCGAAAGTACTTGCGCAACATGCGACCCAACTGCTTGGACATGTGTGTGGCGGTTGGTTTTGCACTTGACATTGCCCGCGCGATGGAGTGCTTGCACTCGCATGGGATCATACATCGTGATTTGAAACCCGGTACAGATTTCATAGTGTTTTTCCCACTTTTTCTCTAGTTATTCAGGGAAGGTTAAAAAAACCAGTTCTGTACTTGATAATCCCCAGTGCGATTTATTCATCGTGATGCTCTTCTATTAAGTTTACGGTTTTCTTTTCCTATAGAGGGAAATCTGTGCTCTATAAATGATGCCTGGCAAAATTTAGGAAGGATTTTAATTGTCATGCCTAAAAACATTCAGCTGCTGTTTCATCAAGGATCATGGATCAAATTATTGACTTCTGATTTTCCTTTTCCAGAGAACTTGATCTTAACTGCAGACCACAAAACAGTTAAACTTGCGGATTTTGGCTTAGCCAGAGAAGAGTCTCTGACAGAGATGATGACAGCTGAAACTGGAACATATCGATGGATGGCCCCAGAAGTAAGTTATTGAGACATTTGGAACTGCTTTTCCAAAATGCTTTTCCTGCTTCTTCTTTGGTTGTGCTAAATGAACCGACGAATGTGGACAGCTTTATAGCACAGTCACACTGAGACATGGAGAGAAGAAGCATTACAATAACAAGGTGGATGCCTACAGCTTTGCAATTGTATTATGGGAGCTGATTCATAACAAGCTTCCTTTCGAAGGCATGTCTAATCTCCAGGCAGCATATGCAGCTGCTTTTAAGGTAATTTTGTCTGTATGCTATATCTCAAGATACCACTTGTTATTCACCATTAAGTTACCTTGTGTAAGTAATCAATTTTCCCCAGTAAGAAGTGGTTTTCTTCTGGGGAAGTAAAAAGGAAGGTGAAGAACAGATGGGCTTTGATTTTGCAATTCTGTCTTCGTCATATCTTAAAAGTTAGTTATGCCCAATTAATGCATGACCTGGATTTTAACCTTGAAGTTTGAGCTGAAAGACTGTTGGCGTGAAGCTCTTAATTTAGATTTATCTATAGATAATGAAATAGCAAGCAGCAGCTGTAATTGCGGTGGTACTGTTTTCTGGATGCATCATTGATTATGTCCATTTGATCCATATAATTGTTAGTTATATGCATGAGAAACTGCAGTTACTAATGCATGCCACCAGGATACATTGAAGATTCAAATTCATGAACTTGAAAGGATGAATATTGAGGAGAAGTACATGCTTGAGGATATGTGCCATTAATATTGCTCAATTTAGATAATCTTCCATTTGTGCAGTGGGTAATTCAGTAATTGGGAAAAGTGGGAGATGAAGGGGGTGGTAGCTTTCTTTAGGAAATTCACGGACGGAGAAGATCGATCAAATTCCGGAACTTTTGCTTTTTTTAATTTATATTTGCAATTCATGCTTTATACACGCAGAGGGTTTCTACTTGCAAGTACACTTTGGAGAGAGAGAAAGGGAAAGAGGGGACTCAGGCCAGCTTCATTGGACTGTCAATTCCCTTTTAGTTCATTACCATAAGGCTAGATAATCATTCATAATTGGATTGTTTGGGCAATTATGCCTTTCTATGAGGTTACTTTGTCAATCATGTAATGATGCTTGGTAGGAACTGTGTTGAAGTCCGCTTTTCCCTATTCTAGATTGCTCTGCCATAAGTTGCAGCTAGAAATGTCATCTAAGGTTTTTGTTGTGCCATTTCAGAATGTGCGGCCCAGCATAGATAACCTGCCAGAGGACCTAGCTTGTATCGTATCATCATGTTGGAAAGAGGATCCAAATGATAGGCCCAGCTTTAGTGAGATAATTCAGATGCTCCTTCACTATCTTTCAACTATTTCCCCGCCGGAGCCAGTTATTCCACAGCGCATTTTCGCCTCGAGAAATTCTGTCTTACCTCCGGAATCTCCAGGCACAAGCGCTCTAATGGCTACAAGGGAGAACTCAGGCGACACCCCATCAAGCGAGATGGAGCCCAGGTCGAGGAGCTTCTTCTTCTGTTTTAACCAATGTTACTGATTCCCTGGAACGGTTATATATACATGAAGTTATTCATATTCCTCTCTAGGTTAGAGCAATAAATCTTAGCCCCAAAGAGGTTTATCTAGGTAAACATCAGTTAATTAGGAAGTCGCAGCTATACCTGATATTTATTGTATGACACAGTAGCTGCTTCTAGAATATGACCTAGTTTGGTCCAAATTGACAAAAAAGCAGAGGGTACTTGTAATTTTGGAGGTAGGGGTTGCTGGGATGTATTTTGGCATGTGTAAAAAATAAGGTTACATCCAAAGGCCTTTTCTCCTGTTCTGCTTTTAATGACGGAATAATCTTCTATTGATACTTCCCCGACTCATGTGGATTTCGCGAGCATGATGTGCCATGTCTGACTAGATTCGATTCATGAAGTTTTAGGTTTGATCGGTTACGCTCGGCCTGCCATTCAATAGGCAGGTATAACAGGTTGATCCTTTGCCGTTCTCGTCCCTAATCATTGACATTGCGCATTTCGCATTTCTGTTACTGGTTCCAGATTCTGCTAGATTATCAAGCGGGGTACATTGCTCCGACCTTGAAATTGGATGAAGCGGGAAATGTTTTTGGCTATCATATCCCTACTCACTGTTCTAGAGCATTGGACATTTTAGGGCATGTTTGGTAACCATCCAAATAGGCCTTGATTCTGATTTTTTGTTTCCGGGAATAGTTTTAGAACAGAATCGTGTTTAGTTTAGCGAACCAAACCCTTTCCAATTGAAAGGGCTGTACTATCCATCTCACGCACGCTCCGTCGCTGCTCGCTAGGTACAGTCGTTTTGGCATCTCAATGTTTTTGAGCTATCCGAGATTTCCTAACAAAACTACATATGCAGCAAAAGAGCAAGATAACTTCCGAGTTCCCACAGGAATGGTATCATTTGGGCGAAGCAACTCATCCATGTCCTGTTCAGACTTCGGTTGGACCCGGCGTTTTCTGTTGGTTGGGAACTTGGGATTAGTTTGATCCCAAATGTACGCAAAAAAGAGAATTTTCAAAAGAGAAGCGCCGTTGCCGGGGATCGAACCCGGGTCACCCGCGTGACAGGCGGGAATACTCACCACTATACTACAATGACCTTGTTGCTGGAAGAACGACCTCATGCTTTATAATATAAATATTTTCACGTCTCAATCTGGCGTCCAAAATATCACCACAAAACTGCAAAAGGATTAATAAAAAAAGGTATATAAAGTAATAATTGTTTGTTGATTAAAATTTTACCAGGTGACCCAAAAACTCTTGCACAATTCACGTCGTGTTTAGAATTCTATTACTATGACATTTGAAATTAGATGAAATTGATCGGTCTCACCATTTGTGAAATAAAAACACTAAAATATACATTTCCAGATTGTACGATTGTGCACTGGAGCAGATATATTCCACATCCAATCCACATCACGCAAACTCGTATGCATCGTCGGATTAGGCAAGTCTAATATAAGGCCTATTTTATTCAATAGTGTATATCATATGCATCAGATTCGTTATGAATTTTTTTAGTTTCCTGTTATCGCTTGTCTCGATAAAAGAAATTCTTGCACTCTATTACTACGAGATTTAAAAGTAAACAAAATCGGTCCCTCTTCCCATCGATGAAATTAAACTATAAGCTATTCTTGGCAAGTGGCCACACTATGTATTATTCAAATCTAGATATTGTTTAGACTTTATATGGTATGTTTGTGCACACATTTCCAGATGAAATGGGTGTGCTTTCGAGTGGATATATAGTCCACATTTAATGCATATCACGCCAATTCATATGCATGGTAAGTCTCCTATAAAGCTCATCTTATCCAAGGGTGTATGTCATATGCACTGGATTCATTCCGTATTTTTAATTTCCTCTTATCGCTTGTCTCGATGAAAAGGTAGAGAAAACTGGTTTCTCTTACCATCAATGAAATTAAACTATAAGTTATATTTGGCAAGTACCTGTATTATGTATTAATTGAATCTAGATTTCACTCGGACTTTATATAGCGTGTTTGTGCACCCATTTCAAGTGAATATAGTCCACATCTAGTGCACATGACGCGAACTCATATGCACCATCATATTAGATAAGTCTCGTGTTAGGTTTATCTTATCCAAGGGTGTGTGTCATATGCATTGGAACCATTTTGGATTTTTATAGTTTCCTCTCATCACTTGTCTCAATAAAAGGAATTCTTGCATTTTGTTACCATGAGATACAAAAGTAGACAAAGTCGGTCCCTCTCACCATTGGTGACATAAAAACTATGAACTATACTTGGCAGGTGCCTGCATTGTATATTACTTGAATCTAGATAATGCTCAAATTTATTTATTTTTTTGTCAGTAATAATGCTCAAACTTCATATGGCATGTTTGTGCATACATTTCATGATGGAACGAGTGTCCTTATGAGCCATAGAGAAAATATTAGTTGCAACTCTGATTCCGGAGTGGCATAATCATAGTTCACTCATTGACCGACACGTGTTGCCTGGTACCCACACTGGCCTCAGATTTTTTGGGAAAATATTCGGCTCTCTCTCTCTCTCCTACTGAGCCCCACCAAAGACTCCTCCCTCTCGGTCAATTTGAATTCCAGCATGAAAAATTCGGCTTTCTCTCCCTCCAAGAAAATATTAGCTAGTCCCCACTGGAGTTCCTTCTCTCTAACAATTAATTTTAATCGATGCGAGGGACTTTCTCTCTCCATTTTTTCATTCAAGTCCCTCCCATTCACTCTGCCCTTTGTGGCTCTCCATTTTTTCATTCAGGTCCCTCCCATTCACTCTGCCCTTTGTGGCTCTCCATTTTTCATTCAGGTCCCTCCCATTCACTCTGCCCTTTGTCGCGCTCCATTTTTTCATTCAGGTTCCTCCTATTTGCTCTGCCCTTTGTCGCTCTCCATTTTTTCATTCAGGTCCCTCCCATTTGCTTTGCCCTTTGTCGTGCTACTCTTTCTCCTACTGTTGTTAGAGCCTGCTATCTAACGAACCACACTATTGTCACCACCACTTCCACGTTAGCCTCATCCTCCACATCTGCATATGCTATGGCGGAGTGAACAGGAGGGAGTCGAACAAAAAAATGGAGAGAGAAAGTCCCACGCTTCGATTCAAATTGATTGTGAGAGAAAATGATCTTTGATGGGGCCCGGCTAATATTTTTTGGAGAGAGAGAGCCAAATTATCATGTTGGAATTCAAATTGACCGAAAGAGAGGGGTCTCTAGTGGGGCCAGTGAGAGAGAGAGAGAGAGCCAAATTTTTCATGTTGGAATTCAAATTGACCGAGAGGGAGGGGTCTCTAGTTGGGCTAGCGAGAGAGAGAGAGAGAGAGAGAGAGAGAGAGGAATATTTTCTAAGAGAATATTTTCTTGGGTGTCGCCTGGTGAGTGGACTATGATTATGCCATGTTGGATGAATATTTTCTAAAAGAAGTCTAATGTCAGCTTGGGTTTCGCCTGGTGAGTGGACTATGATTATGCCATGTTGGAATCAGAACTGTAGCTAATATTTTTTATGAGCCGTATGCCCGTGAGGTCAATTCATATGCACCGTTGAATTGAATAAGTCTCACATTGGTTTCACCTAACCCTACCATGTATGTAATAAAACTATAAGCTATACTTGGCAAGTGTCTCATTGTAATCAAATCTAGATACAGCTCGGACTTGGCATGGTATGTTTGAGAGCACATTCCTAGATGGAAACAAGGGTGTTCTTGAGTTGTCTCCATCCAATGCATGCGAGGCAAATTCATAAGCACTGTTAAATTGGATGAGTCCCACATTGAATTCACCTAATCCAATGGCATATGCGCTGAAATTCAACGTCAGATTCACTAAATCCAATGGCATATGTGACAAAACTATAAGCTATACTTGGCAAGTGCCTGTATGGAAGATCACTCAAATCTAGATATTGCTTAGACTCAAATCTAGATATTGCCTGTATCGAAGATCACTCAAAACTATAAGCTATACTTGGCAAGTGCCCGTAAAATGGAAACAAGGGTGCTCTTAAGCTGTCTCCATCTAATGCATGCGAGGCCAACTCATCTGCACCGTCGAATCAGATAAGTTCCATGTGAAATTCACCTAATCCAACGGCTTATGTAAGAAAACCCGCAAGCTATACTTGGCAAGTGCCTAAATTGTAAATCACTCGAATCTAGATATCACTCAAACTTTACATGGCATGTTTTGCGAGCACATTTCCAAATGGAAACAAGGGTGCTCTACAGTTGTCTCCATCTTATGCATGTGAGATCAATTTATCTGCACCGTTGAATTGGATAAGTGCCATGTCGGATTCACCTAATCCAACGGCGTACGTGACAAAATTTTAAGTTATACTTGGCAAGTACATGCATTGTAATCATTTGAATCTAGATATTGCTCGAACTTTACATGGTATGTTTTACATGCACATCTCCAAACGGAAACAAGGGTGTTCCTGAGCTGTCTCCATTTGATGTAAGCGAGGCAAAATTCATATGAACCGTTGAATTGGATAAGTCTCACATTAGATTCATCCAATCCAACGGCATATGCATATGAAACCGTAAGCTATACTTGGCAGGTGCAGGTAGAGGTGCCTGCATCGCAAATCACTTGAATCTAGACATTGCCTAGGCTTTACATGGCAAGTGCGTTCCCATATGGAAAGTGAGCCGCTCCTGAGCTGTCTCCACCTCAATGCATGCGAGGCCAATTCATCCGCACCGTCGAATTGGATAAGTTCTATGCTGGATTCCACCTGATCGAACGGCTCACATGATTGCAATCATTGAAAGGAAAGGGAGGGTCAAAACCGCAGATGGTACAATTTTTCCATTCGGGGGGGAAAATCACATCTCCCTTCTAGATGCGGTCAGACACACTCGTGGCCTCTCAAGAGAGACTTTACTGCTCACAACGGTCACACGGACGCCACCGCGTAGGCAAGCAGTGAAAAGGCAAAGGCAAAGAGAATAAAAAATAAATAAAAGAAAAACGGGACGCTCTGTGACCTCTGTCCTGTCCAAGCTTGGTCAGCAAGTAAGTCGGAGCTTACAGCTCCCGTCCGATTTACCATTCTGCCACTCGACCCGGTCTCCTAAGCAAGCTCCGAGGCGAGACCGCCAGCTTCGTTGGGCAGGTTCCGTCAACCATGGGGGCCCCACCGAGCCTATGGGTGCGCGAGATGCCTGGTCCGAAGCTGCGGCTCGGGGGGACGAGCCTCTTGAGGCTCAGTTTCCCGCCCAAGATATAATCGCACTAGACAAGCTCACACATTCTTTCTCTCTCTCTCTCTCTCTCTGCCTCTCTCTCTCTAGACGCGAAGGAGTTGCGGATGTGAAAAGGACTTCTCCTCCGGCGTCTGCTTCGACCGAGCTTCGCGGCATCTCCATGGCGAAGTAAGAAGCGATAGGCGTCCGCGCATTTTGCTCTCGCGATTTTTCCTGCTCTGTTTCCTCTTCGGGGGAGCTCCTCCTCCTCATCCCTCTTTCTTTCCTTCGTTCCTTCTTTCCCCGCGGTCCTCTTCTCCTCCTGCTGCCTGCTACTGTAGCTCCTCCTGCCATGTCTCGATCGACGCGGTTTACCCTCTTTCTCTTTCTCTCTTTCTCCAAACAGTTGGAACCGAGGCCACGAGGGGGAGAAAACATGGAAAGTGGAAGGTGGAGTGTTGGAGTTTTGTAGTGATTGGGGAGGGGGATTCTTGCGTTTTCGTTCCGAGGGATGGTTGGGTTTTTCTGTTCTTGGGTTTTGGAGGGGACGATATCTAGTACGAGAGAGATAGTTACGTTCGCTTATGAACGATCGAAGGATCGCTAGGTGAGAGAATGGCGGAAAGCGGAATAGGGCGAGAGAATGGAGGATTCGGGGTGGTGGGGCCTGACTTTGTCCTGGTATAGTGCGGAAAATCGCGCGACTGAATTGCTTCTCCAAGAGCTATCGGGCTCAACCGCGCGCGGCCTCTCTTGCTTCCTTAGGATTTAGAGGAGGAATGTCGATGCTTTGTTCAGGGTTTTACTCGTTCGCTCTCGTTTTGGACTGCATAGCCCTCGGCCGTTTCACATGAGCTAGAGCGATGTGTTCTTGGTGGTTGTTGTTTTTTTAAACACCTGGACGAAGCTCTTGTTCCCAAGGAACTTCGTTTAGCTTTAGTAAATAGACTTGCTTGATGAATTTTGCGACATTCCATGGTCATTATCCTCAGCTTATCCTCGTAGAAGATGTTGTCAGAAGAGGATGTCAATCTTTCTATGGGAAGTGTGGACCTTGTAGTATATCTGACATCTCTCGAGATTGATTGTGTCGGTACCCTTGTTTATTTGCCTCGACTCTTTGGCAGCATGCTCATATCATAATGTCGTCATGACTACTTATAGTGAGAGGAAAGCGATAAGATTTCTCACCGGCTGTAGTAGCATCACTATGCATTGACGACTCCCCACACCTTCCTCTGCACATTGGGTCTTGTATTGCTGTTATTCAATCTCTCTTGTCGCTAATACATTTTTCTTGCTGAAGTTTGCTCTAACACTCGTACTTCGGCATTAGCTTATGGCCTCTATTTGCTTGCAGGAGTTGGCTTGTCGATGGCAGATCAATAGCAAAGAAAGTGAAAAATGCTACCTTGTCCACTTCTTGTCAGATCAAAGACTGTGGTGCAAATCGTGAATGTCCAAAGTGTCATTATTTTATCGATAACACTGATGTGAGTCTGTGATGCTACTTGTAGAATTGTCTTATCTGATCAACGTACTACATCAATTCAAATAGATACTTATCCGAGTATTATTTCTCCTAACCTAACTGGACGTCTAAATTCATCATGTTAGATGTAGGATACACTCTGCTTCAAGAAAGTGAAATTCGTTCCTTTTTTCTCATATTTTTGGCATTTAACATGCAAGGGAACATGTGTTACTGACCTTAAAGATCCATGTTAAGTAATTCTAGTCATACTGCTCTACTTTGCATCGTCTGATTCTGGGCGACTTTACTTTTTTTCCTTTTTTTCAATTTTACTTGGGAATGTCCAGCTTAACTGATGTTTCTAGCAAAATTTCTGCTATGCAGGTTTCACCGGAATGGCCTGGCCTTCCTGCTGGAGTAAAATTTGATCCTTCTGATGGTGAGCTCTTGGAGCACTTGGCAGCAAAATGTGGCATTGGAAACTCAAGACAGCACATGCTGATTGATGAATTTATTCCCACACTTGAGTGGAACGAAGGAATTTGTTATACTCATCCTGAAAATCTTCCTGGTGAGGAACCTTCATGCTCTTTTTTGGCCTTTTATGGCTTTTTCTACATCTTGCATTTAAGTCATTGATGACTAATTTTTGAATCGAAGTCCTTGAAGCAAATGACGAGATTGCTTGTCAAAGGATAAATCAAATATTTTGCGGCTAAATATGCATTGAGTAGCTTGTTATAATTCTTGATTACAGTCCACATGTCTTGTGCAGAGAAGATTGTCTTAATCATGAGATGAAAAGTGTAGCTTTCCATAGTGTAGGACAAACCTTGTTATCCATTTGACAACCTAATATTTAATCATGATCTAAATAAAATTCAATTATACTCTCACTCGAGATCATAATATGTCCATTCTGGTGTATTCAGTGCCCATAGTCAGGTAATTAGTTAGGGTCACGCACTTAACTTGCCAATGTCGTACTTTTCTAATTATGTAGGCGACTATAGGCCACACTCGTCGCTTCATATGAAATGAAATAGGTGCATTCTCAGAAGCTGCATTCTGGATCTCTAATAACTAATAATCTGCTCATTCTTTGGTGTATTTCATTTTTCAGGTGTCAATAAAGATGGAAGAAGTGTCCATTTCTTTCACAGGACCATGAATGCTTACGCCACTGGACAACGAAAGCGTCGTAAAATTCATGATCAGCATAATCTGAACAGAGAGGATGTTCGCTGGCACAAGACTGGCAAGACCAAACCTGTTGCCGTTGATGGAGTTCATATCGGATGGCAGAAAATAATGGTTCTTTACAAAAGTTCAAAGAAGGGGTCAAAGGCTACTAAATCCAATTGGGTGATGCATCAATATCATTTGGGCGCAGACAAGGAAGAGAAGGATGGGGAATATGTGGTCTCCAAGATCTTCTATCAGCAACCCAAGGAGACTGAAAAGAATAATAATAATAATAAGGAGAATAATGAAAGTATGGATATTGATTATCAGGATGTAAAGACTCTTCAAACTAATCCAATGACCCCTAAACCAAATCCTCTCAATCCACATCAAACAGAAAAATTTGGTCTGCTTGATGATGTCGCTGAGGGAGATATGAAGTCATCTGATCAGGTTGGTCGAAATTGTTGTTATTTCATTGTGTGAATCATTTACTGACGTATGATTAAAATATTGCTGCCTGCTGGAACTTTTGGAAGGGAGAACTAAAAGAGGTGCAAACAATTAAAATACTTGTTTTTTAAATTTCTTATTGAATGGTGAATAGGATAACAGCATCAGCGTAGTATTATTGTCTGTGGCCATGGTCCATGAGAATGATATTTCTTTCCTCGGTGAGTTCTAGAAATGAAACAAATTTGGTGGCAGAGGAACCTTGAATATCTTCCATATCCCAAGAGAATTCAAACTTGAAAACTTCTTGGAAGACATAAAATTTGTGCATTTTTTCTGCAGAAGCTTATGTGATCTTTTCTGGGCATTGTTGAGCAGGATATGTATAAGGATATTCAGCTCGAGGATGATGGGCCGTATCCTGAATGGTTGGCTGGTGAATCTCAGCCTCTGGACGACTTTGATTTTAGTTACATTGACGGGCTTTTGTTTCCCGAAGAGCCTTCCCGGTCTCATTCTCCCTCCAATGATAGAGGATGCGATCTCGTGCCTCCAACGTCACTTCCGGAGATAAATGAAGTGGTAAATGAGGTAGTAACCAACGAAAATGCAACCTATGGGATCTCTGAACTTGAGAAGCTAGACTTTGATACTCCACCAGATTTCCTGCATCCTGTAAGTCGCAAATTCTAGATTAACCAAATTTGCATTACCACGCAATTTTCTCGATATGATGCAGTGCCAAGTTTTTAAACATCAACGAGCAATCATTTATGTACCTCTTATGCACACTGCAGGAGTTGCCATTCGGTTCCGAAGAGAGCATATTTGAATGGTTAGGACGCATATGAAAAGATACGACAAAGAACGAACCTCCAAATTGTTGTGGGTTCCCAATTTTGCATGCTGGAGCTGGCTCAGCCCACCACTAAAGTATCTTTTGGTGGACCAATGTCTAAGCCAATTACTTTGAGGGAACATTGATGCTTGGCTCTTCTCATCACAAACTTGGACCTAGACATTATTTGATATGCATCGCTTCCATAGCATAACGATTGTGGTGCTGCAAGCAAAATGTTTCACCTCCTTAGCAAGCTGAAAGTCAGCTTTTTTACAACTTCTTACCAGTTCCTGTCTTATGGGAACCTACATCATTCTATTCCGAGCGGGTGGTTGATGTTCTTAATTTGTGTCTGCAAGATGTCGTGTGGCTGTTTGTGGTGATGCAATTCTTTGTTGTTCGGTCCCTGTAAATGTAAAGAACATCGGATTTACATTTTGGATGATATTCCGCAAAATGTGTTCATGAATATGTTATTTACTCCATGCGCTATGGCGAAGGAAATAATTCAAAGCTATCTTAAACTCTACCGATGCTCCATTTTTTGAACTGAGCATGATAGGCAGAATAGTAACTTTTGCATGCAGACCATGTCTCTTCATCGAAGGTGGTGAAGACTCTCCTGGTATCGGTGCTAATGAATTAGACTAACGACATTGAATTGCAGTTTTGTTGAGGATTCAGATAGTTTGCTGAAGTCGAGTATGAGAATCCCTCATTTATTCTTCTTGCACTTTTGCTTGTAAATAATATATATTGAGCATAATGTCTGGATTTAATTTCATAGTGATGAATATAGCCTGCCCATGGCATCGCGAGAAGACTGCAGGATGGGGCCGAAACAGGACACTCAGCAGGAAGACTTATGCAGTACTTCTAGCAATGTTGATGTTTTTACCGTATGTTTTCACCATGATTTTGAGCTTAAGTTGAAGGAGATCGTAGACTTCTCTACATATGAATTGTCATCCCGCGGCTTTTCTCCACTGGGATACTTGGAACATGCCTGACATTGGGTTGCTTCGGCATAGCCATTTTGGAGCCAAGTTTACCTTATGAGCTCCCAAAACCTTCTAGTTTAGTATAGGAAAAACAAATCTTCTTTTTGCACAGTTGGACTTGAGTTCCAAATAATCTTTTAATTCTCGACTGGAGCCACTCCCTAACTTCAGGATTGAGAGTAAGGCTCAAGAATTGCTGGCTGCTACACATCTAAGTCGGTGAATATACCTATCAGTAATTTTGGATCGAGAAATTAATTATTCTCTTGTACTTTCCCATGTTAAAGACAAATAGCTCATCAATGATTGAGTGGTTGGATGTTGGCAGAGGTTGGGGGGGCATCAAAGATAAGAATATCCAAGTGAAGATGTTTTAAGAAATCCAGGCGGTACTTCGTTTTATCGATAGTTTGAGTTCGACATCCCCATGCACCATGTCCTCTCGAAAAAGGGCAATTCCAGGTTGGAGAAGCGTGCAATCATGGTGTGATAATAAGCTAAAGCTAAGCCAATGGGCTGGTGGTCCTGAGTCAGCCAAGGCATCTTTGCCTCATGTGTCATATCCCTCCAGTCCTGTGCATGGAGATACTCAAATGATAACCAGGAATAGTAGGATATTCTTCTTGTGTCAATTTGCATTGGACTGAGCTCGCGTCATTTGATTGGGACCGGAGTGCTTGTAGATCACTTTGAAGTTGATCAAACCCAGAAGCAAAAATGATGATGGCAGTGTCGAATCGGAATAAAAAGAAGAAACAAAGTTAGTATAATGAGATTGATAGGTAAACTAGGCAGGCTCAAGCCTTAATGAGGAACAGGGATATTTAAAAGGTTGAAATGCCGAGGACTATCAATCACTGGATCTGGCAGTGATTTGAGCTATCCAAATCAATGTTTCTTGCTTTGATTAATGAAAATCGGCCCGAGCATAGTTTTCGCCCCAATGAGGATCTTGAACTTTAAAATAGTTTTCGCACAATGATTAACTAAAGTTTATTCTTAGAGATCACGTTTGGCATAAACCTCCACTCGCACACCTTGAGGCTGTCCAAGATTCTACTCGGACCACAGCGGTTCCACCTAATCTGGCATATTCCAGTCTCCTTGCTTAAGGACACCCTTTAAAAACTCAAATATATTGGCACAATTTTAAGCTTACCATCCCCTTCTTATCCATCCGCAACTTAGCAAAAAACCACACGAAACGATTGCTCAAGTTGGTGGAAGTCTGTCTCAGTGTTTCCATAGCAGAAGAAGGGACGAAAAGGAAGAAAGAACGCGACTCGGGTAACGATAGTCACATTTGACTAATCTATGGGAAAGTAAAAGGTTCAGAACAGTTCCATCATAAAGAAGACATCCACATGAACTGTACCCCCGGGCAGTGCCTTCATTCACTTTCCATTCTCAGAAGTGAAAATTTTATTTTGTCCTCTCTGTTTTTCTTTTTGCTTGCAACTTGCACTAAATTGGCTGTGATTTTTTTGTCCTCTCTTTGATAACATCGTTGACAGAACCTGCACAAGTTCCGAGCCTCTTGCAACAAGAAAAGAGAAAAAACTCCAAGAAAGGTTCCCGGTCAGTCACGCCAACCTTAAAAAGAAAGTGAGCTCTCGCACTTAAATATATGTGTTGACCATTTGAATAGGTGTTTAACAGTCAACCCACATTGCACATGGACTGCACCAATAACAGCCTGTCATCCAACCATAAGTCTCATATCAAATCAAACTAAATACAACATGTACAGGGACAGCGGATGAAGAAACAAGAAGAGAAATGGAGATGAGGCACACGCTACTCTGCAATAAGAATGTAAAGAATTAATCTGCATCCGCTTGATAGAAATCCTCTGATGATACATGAACAGATTTAGATTAGATTAACACAACAAAATTCCCAGCAAAGAAAATGGTGGGAAAAATGAACTATCCTATATTATAGACAGGAAAGATCGAGCAATACCCACAAGAGGTGGTATGCAATCTCACAAGGGTCAGGACAAACTATCTCCTCCTCCTCCAACATCAATATCGAAAACCCCAAAGCACAATATGCCCCAAATCCGGCACTCAAAGAACTCGAGTCCGAAAATGACTATAGAATGACTCCATCCACAAGGTTTCAAGAACATGCAAGTTCTTCAAATGCCTTGCAAGAGAATTACGCATAAGGTTTAGGAGGTGCATGAGATGCTGGAATTAAATCTCCAAGATCGCAATCCAGGGTCTTCCCAGGGAGCTGTTTTCTCGTGGCCAAAGCATCTTCACCTTCCAAACATGCCAATATAAGCCACCTCACATTCGAAGAAAGTTACTCAGTCACTCTCTCTCTTGCAGTTCCCTGGCAGCAAATATTTGTACTTCTCTGCATTGTTTAACAAATAGGCAGGAAGATGAACAGCTGAGTAAGAATGAGGGATGGGCCCCAACTTCTCGATTATCTTTTTAAACGTGTGTTCTTCAGGAAACATGTCAAACAAATTAGCCCCTTTGCAGATGACATCCTGAATCCTTGTCGGGTCTAAATAATGAGAAAATCGGACCCGGTCATTGTGGCTGTAAGCTTTCATCTTGAATACGAACTCACTTATGCGGCGAAAGCAGAAGCTACAATGCCAACCTGAATCAGACAACAAGTCGTCACTCCGTCTAAAATGCGCATATCTCGTACTGCCAGATTGATACCTGTGGACCGATGCTCTCCAGCTTTTGTTATCTACAAAGAACTCAAAAGAGTACAAATAATTCCTCAGCTGCAAATGAAGTTTAGGTGGGATGTCATCACACCACCTGAGAAGATTGATCGTGTGTGAACTAGGTATCTCGTCCACGTCTGACATAATCAACAAGTCATCATCCCCAATGCCAGCAATCCTAATTAGCTGGTCTAGCGCGACTCTCTGATAAGCCTCTTCAACAAATGGATTCTCTCCTTTTTTAAACCTTCCTCCAATTGTACCATAAGTCAGCCGAGGCTCAACAAACTTAAACTTGTCTCGATTTTTCTTAAAAATCAACCTCTTGGGTAGTCCAGTAAATGTTGAGTTTGACTCGAGCAGAATAAACTGTGTCACATAAGGATACAATTCCTTCCACCGAATTGTCAGGATGTCAACCTCATTGTTGAACAGAACCGCATCATAGACCCGCCTCGGGAACTCACGGATTCGCCATCCATGAAGTTTGCAAAGAGTTTCCATCGACACGTTCTCATTATAATAATGCGGAATTACATGAAAAGGCTTTGGAGGGGATTCCCATAGGGGTCTAAAGAAATAGGAAATCTTCTGTCCATGCAAGTACAGGCCGAAAATTCCTACTGGGATGACAACAAACAGAAATAGGTACGTCTTCATATCTATCTCTCGAAGGACACAGCGAAGTCTCGACATACCCTGAGCTGCACGAGTTGCCTGCTGCATATTAGAGGACAAAACTTTCTAAGATATCAAGTCAAAATGCAGGGGCAGAAATACAGACTGAGACACCAATCTTCCAGTCGAAGAGAAATCACGATCAAAGGCGTCTAATCCGAATATCCAAGTATCAAAGGCTAACAACATGAGCATCAAATCTTTGAAAATCAAGCAAAAGCGTGAATGGTTCAGTAGACCTCGAAGACATCGAAACGTTCTGAAAGTTGGCTATTCAGGAGATAATCATGTGATTCAAAGAGCAACTTCTCTAATATTTAAATTGATCACACCATGAATAATCCATAATAAAAAGTGGCAATGAAGCAGCAGGATTCCAGAATCCCCAAAAAAAAAAAAAAAAAAAACTTTTACAATCTAGATTTTAAGGCAGAAGATTATGCCCAAAAGAACGAGAAAATGGATAATCTTCCCCAGCATTGTCAGCTGACGCCAAAAGGGCAAAATCTCACCTTTCTTTCTGCTTGGAAAGGGGAATTCATTGTCTCCCCCAGCACGAAGCAAGAAAACATTTTTTTTTTTCACGAAAAGCAAACGTACGCAAAGGCGAAACGACATCAATCGACAATACTATTTCTAGGGCTCAATAAATTTCATCTTTTTGATAGAAAAACAAAACTGGTAGGTTATACGCAAGAACGACATATGGCACACTCCCTAAATTTCTCCATACTTGCAAAGATAAAAAAGAAGAAGAAGAAAAGAAATCGGACTTTCCATCACCCCGAACTCAGAAAAACAACAACGAAGAGGTAGGAAAGATTTTCCCTGAAATTTCGAGAGAATCAATCCCGATGATGGAAATAATAACAACCCACTTCTTTGTTCTTCTTCTTTTTTCGCAAGGACGTGGAAAAAGAGAAAGGGAAAGAAAAAGGAAGAGAGAGAGAGAGAGAGATGAAGAAGAAGAAGAAGACTTACCCGGCCACAAAAGTCTTCGCAGATATCGTCAGTCTTCTTGGAACTAGAATATCCATCGGACATCGTGAGACGCGAAGCGGAACGAGGCGAGGAATTCAAGGATTGAAACGAACGAGAATGCCGCTCCAATCCCCTCTCTCTCTCTCTCTCCGGCGGCGGCACCACCCTCCGACGGACGTGACGATCGTCGAAACCCGGACCAAGAAACCGTCAATGAAGAAGAAAGAAACGAAACGGAAACGGAAACGGAAACGAAAGGGACCCGAGAATCGCCGGCGGGGGGCGAGACAAGGCGACGGTTCGTCGGAGGGGGTTGTTGCCTTCTCTCTCTCTCTCTCTCTGGCTGTGTCTTTCTGTATTCGTCTGCGGGGGGTTGGGATTTAGGGGAAAGAATGGAACTTGAAACGTCAATTATAGCCGTTTGGTGGATTTCCTTCTCTCTTCTGAATCCTGCACGGTGACTCCCGGACGTATATAGGGAGAGGAGATAGAGCGTAAAAAAGCAACCAAAAAAAAAAAAAAAAAAAAAAAAACCATTTTTCCCTTTTTTTTTTTTTTTTTTTTGGTACCTAAAGAAAAATGAGGGATGGTTTCCAACGAATCCAACCGGTCGATGCGATCCCGTCCTGAAAATACAAATTTGAAGAGTACGATGGTCGGGTTCGATAGACTCGGTCGAGTGTTGACGCGGTCGTTGATCGGGCCCATTCGATTTAATTTTTACTTGTGGCTCCACATATTCATTGTTTTATTTAATTCGAATCACCGAGTAATATCCCGTCGATATCTAAAATTATCTCAATTTTCATTGGTGCCTTTTTCATTGATTTGCATATTTTTGTCCTAAAAATAAGTATTACTGTTTTGTTCTTTACAATTGACTTTTGGTTAGTAATGAAATGTGTCTATGGCTGTTAAATATAGATGCAACATAATTTTCTTAAACTTTGATTTCTTTCTTGATTAGACCCTATCTCTTAAAACTTCCAAAACAGAAGTACGACACTGCTTGCCAAAAGAAGAAGAAGAAGAAGCATAAGTCATAGCATAGCAATTCATGAAAATGGAAAGCAAAATACATTTTCTATTTTTTTGTTCCGGGACTCGTAAAAATATCTATAGAGGCAAGTTGGACCAAAATGAAAACAAAATATGACGCGTGATGTTAAATGATTAATAATTCCTTTTTGTCAAGAAATGGAATGTTCAAACACAATCATCGTCCGCTATATAATCAAAGCAAGAAAAATGCGACTTTTAATGTTTACGTGTTAAGAAAAATGAGTTTTTAGTATATCACGGTCGATGT
Organism: Eucalyptus microcorys; assembly: GCA_014182515.1. NCBI lineage: Eukaryota > Viridiplantae > Streptophyta > Magnoliopsida > Myrtales > Myrtaceae > Eucalyptus > Eucalyptus microcorys. Next base: position 26,723,171 of record CM024571.1, read on the forward strand.
AGAATTATTTTCAGTTACGTAATAACATAGACTTTATATGACTAAACAACAATCGTTTTTAGTTATATGACACGAGCCGATGGCTTTTACCTAGGAAGGTTTTTTCGGCCGTGGTTGATTGAATTAGGGGGGTCGAGGTCGGCTTCGGCAACCGTTTTATTGGAACTCGAAAATTCGACTCTCCACGGACCCGGCGTCTTCATCTGAAGAAGATCGCTCGCATGAGATTCACATGATCCTACGGCTCGAAATCATTGGGTCATGCGAGCCGGGGTGCGCGCGAAGGTAATTTGCCGGGACCTTTACTTCATCATCCGTTCGATATGCGGAAAGCATTAGAGGTAGGGCGCCGATCCGACGGTCGAGAAGCTCCCCCCGCGAGGTCGCTTGCACCGTAGAATCGCACCACCAGATTTAAAAAATAAAAAAGTAAAAAAGCAGAAAATGTTGTAGTGAAGGACCACGTGCCCCCTTGGACGGTTGCCCAAATAAAAAAATTTTAAAAACGTCATTAACGAAGAAGCCGTTTCTTCGGTTTCGCTGCCTCCTGCGGCCAACCTCGGACTCACCGAAATTACGATTGGGCCCTCCCCTCCGCTCCCCATCGGGGGCAGCTGCGCCGTGGCATAATGGGGATTTCCACCGGATCGCGTGCTCCGTCGTTCGGTCCCAATTCCCGCGAGCTACGTAGAATAGAAGAGTTTCTTTTTTTTTTGGCTCTTTCTATAAATCATAAAATAAAATAAAAATTAGAATTCGTTTTATAAAGTCGTGAACTTTGCGACGTGGCCCTTTCGGGCTCCTCCCTCTTTTTCGTGGCGTGAAAAAAGGGGCAAAAGAAATGAAAAATTAAATTAAAAGGTGGGGGAAAATGAAAAGCTCCCCTGCAAAAAGTCGCTTTTTCGAGTTTGGTATTATAAAACAAAAATACCCTTTTGGTCGCGTTGTAATATATATAGTCTTAGAGCGTTATTATTTTCTTAATCAAAGAAAAAGGGACGACTTTACGTTCATTATAAAATGGTCTCGAGAGTTATCATCGCCCTTCGCACTCTCGCATTAAATGGTCTCGACTGTTATCATCTCCCTTCGCACTCTCGCTGATCGGGTCGTGGAGCCACGGTCAACGCCGGTCAAAAGGACAACGATGGAAACTTGGAGAGCAACGTTGATTAATAAATGGTCTCGAGAGTTATTTGTCTCCCTTCACATTCATGGGTCATGACTAGGGGTGAGCATCAATTCAGGGTCGACCCTAGATCGGCCCAACCCTGCCAATCTTGGTCCAATTCCCAGGGAGACTCTCGATGCTCTCTTGACTTGCTCCTTGCTCGACATTTAATGCTCATTTTGTTCGACGCTCACCCCACTCGACCCTCACCGCTCGCCTTTCTTAGCTGACTTCACTTATCATTGAACTCATTGGCTTAATCCGATCCTCGGTTGCCCTTTTAATGAGTACAAAAAATGAAATAAAAAATTATTAATTGGTCTAGGTTGATTTTGGAATCGGATTGAACTCATTGGGTTGGTCCAATCCTCAATCGTTTTTTTCAAGAAGTACAAAAAATGAGATAAAAAAATTATTGGTTGATCTGGATTGACCCTAGAATTGGACCGAATTCATTGGGTTGGTCCGATCTTCAATCATTTTTTTAAGGGGTATAAAAAATGAAAAAAAAATTATCGGTTGGTCCTGAGTTGACTTTGGAACTAGACCGAACCTACTGGATCGGTTCGATCCTCGATCCCGAGCTAAATAGGGTCGGTTCTCGGTCTAAAAAATTGAGGACCAACACTGTGCGGATTGATTCTAAAGTTAGGGGGTGGACCGGCCCAACTCGAACCATGCTCATCCTTAGTCGTGACCATGCGGATCGATGGTGGTCCAAAGGACAGCGATGCGGACTCGAAGATCGATTCCACTTCAACTCGGAAATTTAAATTGACAAATCAATGAATATCATTATAAAAAGCGTATGCCACGATTAAATTAAAATAACAGAAATTAGATAAAGGCCCGGAGGAGAACAGTCTTCGAGACTAAGAAATCTTGAAAAGACGGGAGAATTATTCTTCCTTTGTTCCTACCGAAGCGCTGTGCCATCTGTCCTCGGACATGCACTCCCATTTTTGCACATATTTTAATAAAACACCATAATTAATTAACTAATTCGACTAATTAATTCATTGATTGATTAATTAATTTCACTTGTAAAGTGAGAGATAGCTTCGATAGCTAAGCCCACATGTGGAGGGGGCGAATCTTCAAATTTGGAGTTTGTTAATGGGGTAGCCATTAACGTCACCCCTTGCATGGACCAAGCACAAGAAGCCCAGAAATTCATTTCTTATTTTATCCCATAAACACGAATATTATTATTATTATTATTTTTTCATTCATTTTATAATGCATCCGATTCACTGAGGAATCTAAGCCACTCGACATGCATATCTGATTTATTTTATTTATTTTTATATTTTGCAAATTTATTTTCACATGCATGAATAAACTCGCAAAAAGAAAAAAAGAAATATGCCAACAAGTCATGTTAGCAAACAATGCAAAAAATTTCATCGGCCATCTAAAAGTTGGTACCACTTAAGATGATGTGATTTAATATTTACATATTTGAATAGATGATGTAAACTTCTTCTTTTTTTCCGTGCGTCGAATATTAAGATCACCTTGTTTTTTTCTTTACCGGAGTTAACGCAATTTGCGAGCACGATGCCCACGCACCGCTGACCAATCCTTCCTTCCTTCCAGTTGGGTCAATGTTCTCATCGAAATTCGATGAGAAAATGGTGACCGATAGGCGAAAAATATAAAAATAAATAAATAAATAAATAATGGCAAGGTTTCTTGATATAGGAACTGCCCTTCGTTGTCTGATGCACTTATTTTATTTTATTTTTTAAAATTGTTTTTATTCATTTTTTGTGTTTTTTTTTTTTTGGTTTTTTTTTTTTTTTTTGGAAACGAAGTTTTCCAAGTGGTGGGGATCGTTGTGTGCGGGCTACGGCAGTTTGCCTGTTGTCCACATCGCTCTCTGGCACGGCTCGGAGACGTTCGTAGCAACTTCCTAGAAAGTTCTTGTGGTGGGGGAAATCGAAGTGGTCTTTTTTTTTTGGGTCCATCGCGAAAATTTAGAAAGCATATTCTCTTGTGCTCCAATGCATAATGCCACGTAAATTTTGGAAATTTGTTCTCCTCTTTTTCTCTTTTTCTTTTTCTTTTTTCCTTTCTAATTAGTCAATTGAATTTTTCTTCTTTATTAAAAAGATATTCAATTTACAAATTACAATATCCACGGGCACACAAGTAATTCCAAAACTTTCTTTAAAGGTTCGCAAGTTTTGATTTTCCAACTTTTGGGATCAAGCGTGTGAATCATTTGGAATTTTTCTTGGTTTTCTCATTCTTGGTCAATTATAAAGAGACAATGATGGAAATTGAAGTGAGTTTTTCTATTTGTCGGAACATGATATGAAATTCTAAAAATCTAAAGATATTTGATACCAAATGACAGTGTCATCTTGAGTCATAATCATAAGGACGGGAGTTAAAAGCACGACAACTCTCTTAGTCAATGAAAAATATGACAAACAATGCATAATGCCATGTAAATTTTGTAAATTTGTTCTCCTCTTTTTTTTTTTTTCTTTTTTTTTCACTTTCTAATTAGTCAATTGAATTTTTCTTCTTTATTAAAAAGATCTTCAATTTACAAATTACAATATCCACGGGCACACAAGTAATTCCAAAACTTTCTTTAAAGGCTCGCAAGTTGTGATTTTTCAACTTTTGGGATCAAGCGCGTGAATCGTTTGGAATTTTTCTCGATTTTCTCATTCTTGATCAATTATAAAGAGACAATGATGGAGATTGAAGTGAGTTTTTCTATTTGTCGGAACATAATATGAAATTCTAAAAATCTAAAGATATTTGATACCAAGTGACAATGCCATCTTGAGTCATAATCATACGGATGGGAGTTAAAAGCACGGCAACTCTCTTAGTCAATAATAGACATGACAAACAATTATTTGCATTTTTCTTTTTTCTTTTTTTAACACCATGTTCTATGACCTACGTATGGAGTAAGCAATTTTAGTGTTGGTCTAAGTTTTAGTTGTAACTTGGCACTTATTCATGCGAATTGGTTTCCAAAATATTGGAATATAAAAACTACCATGCATACTTTAGAACATAGAACTTATCCTGCTATAAGTAGGGGTGTAAATGGTTCGGTTCGGTTCGGTTTTTTCAAAAAAATCGAACGGATAAGGAATTTATTGAACTGAACAAAAATCCGATCCAAACCGAACCGAACCGAAATTCCGATTCGGTTTGGATTTCGGTTTTTACTTTTGTGTTTATATTTCTTCCTACATACACCCCTTTCTATAATTTTTATATTTTTAAATCGATTTTGTAATTATTTTTTATTATTTTTCTTCTTCTTTCTTTTTCTTCTTCTTCTTATTCATTGGCTGGTCACCAGCCTAGTGGCCGATCGCCAACTTGGTAGCCGGTGACCAACAACCAGCCAGTGAAGAAAAAGAAGAAAAAAAAAAAAGACAAGGAAAAAAAAATTAAAAATTATTTTTCAAAAAATAAAAAAATAAAAAAGGAAAAAATTTAGATTTTATCGGTTTGGTTCGGTTAACCAAACCAATAAAAATTGAACTAGTTAAAATGTTTCGATTTTTAATGAGAATTGAATCGAAAAAAATCGAATTTTTCGGTTCAGTTTTCGGTTTGGTTTTTGACACCCCTAACTATAAGTATCGGGTTTATTTTTAAGGTCTACCCATGTTCCATTGTATTTTGAATGGAATTGTTGCAATGAATCATTGAATTTGATGACCACAGTCTGTTGCAATAGTTTACCCACCATGACTCATATTTAGACACATCAAGAATATGAAATGTTAATAAAGTGAATATTCTAGCCATGGATATCTCAATTATTAGTATTTGAAACCTACCCCACATACTTTAGAGGCCCCGAAGTCGAGGGCGGGTCCTGGCAAGCGAGGACTGGGTCGGACGGTTGATGATGAGGTCGTACTAGAAAGGGTAGGGGGTGGTTGTGGTGGAGAAGAAACGGGGCGGCGCGGAGGGAAATGCGGACGACGGAACGATGAGAGAGCGACGACGGCAGGAGACACGAAGGGGCGGAGGAAGAGGAGGGATTTGGGGGCAAGGGAGAGCGATTTCGCCATCGCCATGGCTGAGCAGTGCGAGCAGAGCAGGAGGTCCGCTCAAATGCATAATGCCTCGTAAATTTTGTAAATTTGTTTTCCTCTTTTTCTTTTTCTTTCTAATTAGCATTCTTGACTAAATTTATTTTCTTCTCTAAAAACATCTTCAATTTACAAATTACAGTATCCATGAGCACGCGCGTAATTCCAAAACTTTTGTCAAATGCTCACCAGTTTTCATTTTTCAAATTTCAGGAGGAAGCACGTGAATCGTTTGGATTTTTCCTCGATTTTTTTTTTTGATAATTGATTATATAAAGAGAAAATGACGGAGATTGAAGTAGGCTTTTCTAGTTGCCAGAACATCATATGAAATTCTAAAAATTTGAAGATATGTGATATCGAGTGACGGTGCTACCTCGAGTTATAATCATAAGGACGGGAGTTAAAAGCATAACAACTCTCTTAGCTAATGATAAATACAACAAAACAATTATTATTATTATTTTTTTCATATCGTGTTCATGACCTACATGTAGGGATAAGCAATTCTAATATTGGTCTAGATTCTACTTGAAACTTTGAACTTATTTGTGAGAATCGGTTCCCAAAATTTTGGAATCTAAGCTTACAATGCATACTTTAAAACATAGAACCTAGCCCGCCACAAGTATTAGGGTCAACTCTTGAGTTTATTCATGTTCCATTTATATTATGAATTGAATAATTACAATTATCATTACGTTAAATAACTACCGTTTGTTGCTATGAAACATCAACAAATTAAAAATCTTGATCATGCATATTGTTAGAAATGAAAGCTCAAATTAGCAGTTTCAAACTATACAGTCATCATCAAAGGCCATGAACTATCATTGAATTATGCAAAGATATATAACAAGAAAAATACAAAAACTTGCTTCAAGTTCTAAGTTTCAAGTACCTAAAACCTAAAACATGTCCACTAGAACAGATTTTCAATTCTTGGTGCTTGAAATTAGGGGTGAGCATGGTCCGGGCTACCCCCTAACCCTAGGACCAACCCATACAGTGTTGGTCCTCAATTTTTAGAACCGAGGACCGACCCTATTGAGCCTGAGACCAAGGACCGGACCGACCCAATGGGTTCGGTCCGGTTCCCGGGTCAACCCGGAACCGATCGATAATTTTTTTTCGTCTTATTTTTTATACTCCCTAAAAAAGCAAACCTACAAATTCAAATTGCACATCCATCAACAATGCAGTATTGTGCAACTAAATTATAAATACCAATACATATTCAGTAAATATAAGATGACATAATAATGGAAATTTCATACCTGCTAAACTTCTCATCGAGATATGGGATAAGATTGAAAGTTCTTGTAATCATCTATCTTTAATATTCATAACACCATATGCAAAATTGAAGAACAAAGAAGACAGAATGGAAGAGAACGTACTTTGGGGAAGGAAGCTGTGAGGAAATTTACGGCGTAAACCTCGCGCCGTTTTGGACGTCGCAAGTCCATGATTGTGAGGACTCCTTGGTCCTCACGGTGAAGAACATACTAGACTATGGAGGAGGACGCTGTGAAGACCTTGACGGCGTAAACTTCACGCCTTTTGGATGTTGTCTGTCCATGAGTGTGAGCCTGAGGAGTCAACAACTTTAACATCATTTTACTTAAGTTTTTTTTTTTTGAATAAACGTTTTACTTAGGTTTGAATATATAAAAGAATTATAAATAATATAATATAATATAATATAATATAATATAATATACAGGGTTGGTCCGGGTTGGACCAACCCAAAACTCTTAGGACCGAGAACCAACCCGCACAGTGTTGGTCCTAGAATTTCAGGATCAAGGACCGACCTAATCCCTTTGGGAACCGGACGAGGACCGGCAGGGTTGGGCCGGTCCAGGGTCGGTCCAAGGTCGACCCTAGACCGTTGCTCACCCCTACTTGAAATCTACTTTACATACTTTATAATCTCTCTGGTTTTTTATTCTATCACGGAATCGTGCTTATCCTTATCCTTATCTACATGTATTTAAATACCTTATTTTTGGTCAAAATTTGTAAATACCTTTGTTTACTAGGGTTTAGTACATATGGATGGAGAAAGTACAAGTGTCTTTGGTCAAGTTATATCACAATGGATATCGAGAGTACCGTATGAAGAGAATAACAGAATCTCCCATTTTCATAGTGATTTGTAGCCATGCAAAGCACGGTATCTTTTAACTAGGGGTACAAGGGCGACACATCGATTGAAAGATATCACGCAAAGCACATATCAACATACTAGGAACTCTTGCGCATTCCACCCCTCACCTTAGGCACAAGAGGCTACTATATTTGCTTACCCCACGATAGCCACTTCCGAAAAAGTGACAGTGAGTCTACCTTTTTCCAAAGGACTCCCTCGCTCCTAGGTGTAAAATTTTTCTTTCCCACTTAGGAGGGGATACCCCTGAAATTTTATGTTCCAAAGCTTAGACGTGACTTTTTAAGGACTATTGAGAATATTGCGTGAAGAGAGTAACGGAATTTCCCATTTTCATGGTGATTCATAGCATCACTTTCTACAAAAATGAAAGCACCTTTTGTTTCCACATGAGTGGAAAATGAATGAAATCGAATATATTCCCTCAAATGTGGTCCACATTTTACTCACAGCAAAAAAGGCAAAAAAAGAAGAAGAAAAGTCATAATTAACATATTACTTGGGCTGGAAATTGCCAAAGTGGATTCCAATCTCCCTATATAACATAACAAATGTTGACACAGACATTTTAAAATAACTTTTATTTTTTTTCATTTTCCTTTTTTCTTTTTGCTCATGGCTAGTAACGATTGCCTTGCTCGGATGAGATGAGGGTGAGCATTGGCAAGGGACACCTGGGGAGGCCAATCCTCTCAGGCTAGGGCGGCCTCGTCTACACAAACCCTCACCCAAGCAAGGCCTGATGAAGCCTACCCTTGCTCACCATTGCCTTTGTCGGCCACCAACAGAAAGAGAAGGGAAAGAAACAAAGAAAAGTAAAAAAAAAATTAAAATTAAAAATTCATGAAAAAAAGTTCGCGTCAAGATTGTCCGTGTCATGTAAGACTCCGACATCCGATCAGCAATTTTTGGTCAAAATTGATTGAATGAACTTAATTGATAAAACATGAAAAAATTCAAAATTAAATTAATCCAATCAAAAGATTCATGAGTAAATTTATATCAATACAATAAGCTGGAGACTTTTCCGGTACTTTCCTCGGCATTTCGTCGTACAAGCCGATAGGAAATGCACCCCGGGGGGGGTGTTGTTACTTATTGTGAAGATCCGAATGATGTGGAATCAAAAGTACGAACTTAGGTTAGGGCCCTGGGCTCCGTCGGCCCATTCCGGCGACCCGGCAGCGCTGCCACGTGTCCCCTCCGCTCGCCCCGATGACGTTTCGAACGCTCCAAAGAATTTTCTCTCCTCCTCTAGACGTCGCACTGTCCGCCCGAAGTGCATCTGGGCCTGGACGTGGGCCGACGGAGCTGCTGGGGGCCCAAGATCTCCAGCTCCGTCCGGCCCAAGGCCCATCAGAAGTCTCGTCGACTGGTTCTGTTCCGCCGTCCTCCTCCTGCTGCTCCGCCATGCTCTGCTCGCGGCTGCTCAGCCATGCCGATGGCGATGGCGATGGCGAAATCGCTCTCCCTCGCCCCCAAATCCCTTCTCTTCCTCCCCCTTCGTGTCTCCCGCCGTCCTCGCTCTCTCGTCGTCCTCGTTTCCCTCCGCGCCGCCGCGTTTCTTCTCCACCACCTCCACCCCCTACCCTCTCCAGTACGACCTCATCGTCAACCGCCCGACCCAGTCCTCGCTCGCCAGGACCCGCCCCCGTCTCGGCGGCGGCGGCGAGAGTGCCCCCGCCCCCGAGCCGGAGGCCCGACGTGGAGCTCGGGTTCGACGACTGGGCGGACCGGAAGCTCTCGCCGGGGGCGGATCTCGGGATGGACAAGTCGAAGAGGAAGTACTACAGCAAGAGGATGAAGAGGATGTACGGGTCCGATTCCGAGGACGAGAGGAGGCGGACTGAGGCGGAGGGCGGGTTCGTGGAATTGACTCCCGATATGGTGGAGTTCCATAGGTTGCACAAGAGGGAGGAGGAGCTGTACTTGTACGATGCGTTCGCTTATCCCGGGGAGAAGGACAAGCATTACAAGATGGTGTATCAGCTGGAGAAGAAGTATTTCCCCGAGCATTGCCTCGATAAGGCGTTCCTCGAGCTGGGAGAGAGTGGTGGGACGAAGGGAAATGCGGGCGCGAAGGGGAAGAAGGATAAGAGGAGAGTGAACGAGGGTAAGGAAAAGATGGAGGATAAGAAATTGGTGTTCTTTGAGGAGGAGGAGGAGAAGAAGGATGTGATGGAGAAGAAGGTGGAGGAGTTCTTCAAGTGTTTGAAGAAAGTCCCCAGTGAGAAGAATGCGGTGGCTGAGGGCGAGCCCTATGTTTTGACTCGCAGTACTGAACTTCCTCCGAGATGGGATGGGCCTCATGGGACGGTGGTTTTGATAAACAAACCCAAGGGTGGGTCTTTAACTGAATAACTGAACTTTTTTTTTTTTTTTTTCTTAAAAAACTGATCAACTAAGTTGATTGTCTAAAAGTGTGGGTGAAAAGCTTTGGCTTTACTGTTTTAGAGACTAACTTGAAATGGCAACCCAAATGAGATTTTGGTTTAAATATCGTGGGAGCGACAACTGATAGGTGCACATTTAGTATCTGGTGATAGCTGAACTCTGAAGTGGCCTACTTTATGTTGTCCACCGGTCTGATGTAGCAGCAAGCATCCTCTTGTGTTTGTGTGCAAAGTAAAAGTGGATTAGGTGTCAATCGAGTCCTTGAGCCATTCTCGAAAGATTCTCAGGTGGCTGCGCCCATGAAATAGCGTGTGAAAATAGCGGGTAGAGATATATAAAGTTCAAGATGCTGAATTGACTGATTGTGGGCCTGTGGCCTCTCTTCTTAGAGAATGAAGGGCCTTTCTTCGATGTTGGGTTATATTTCATTCCGTTTATTTGGATGAGCAATTCCCGTAGCTCCTAAACTGTATATGCTGATGAAGAAGTATTCTAACTAAATAATTAGCTCTGTGAGAGGATTTTTCTGGATTCATTTGGTTATATACTACGCTTGTTGCACATTGTTTTTGTTGTCGATTCTGTGCATCTTGGAATTTACTAAGTATCTTGAGTCATTTCCACATTAAGTGCAAGACACTAGCCCTTCAGTTCCTAGAAATATTCAAAAGCTAGAAATCATGCTAATTTTGTGTCTCTCATGTAAATTTTTTGTTTGGTCAGTCTGGTGTGTGAATTAAACGAGCTTTTTCTGAGATGGCAAACGAGGGCATTTTTACAATGTTATCCTGAAAGGAAGTCGTGCTTGAAATTTCATGCTCTTCTAGAATGGTAGAAGTAGTTAAGGAAGGCTGGAAGCTCATTCCTTGTCAAGCTTAAATATTACTGAAGATGAACAATCTGATTGTACATTCTAAGATTGATGTTCACAAATGAGTTGAACAATTACTCTCAACACCTAGACATCTCTGATCGAAACTATATCTGCTACCTGGGCTTCTTCTTTCTCTCACTGAAGGATGTCTTTTTCTGATGTGACGCGAAAGTGGCTTGAAACTACTTTTGTGGAATGGGAGTCATAGTGCTCAAGTATGATGATTTTCATCACTGTTTCTTTCATGAGATCTATTTTCTTATTGATTCTAGTATTCCAGTGAGTTTTTCTGTAAAGCATTTCAAATTATTAATTCCCAGGGAAATGCTAGCTGAATAATTATGACTGTCTATGTTTTAAGTTGGGATAAATGCAGAGACAAGAATCAAGGTTATGGCTGTCAGTTGACTGAGGACTTAAAGTTTTAAAAAAACCACAATCAGGTCTCAAGTTCACCGTTCATGGAAATCAGACATCAGAGATGACGTGTGGCAGTTGACCAATATTCAACGCAGGAGCCATACGGGATTTCCGATGCCTTAATTCCATTGAGAGCGAGCTTGAAATGTGATTTTGGTCTTTTAAGAACCTTAAGTCCTCAATTGACCAAAATAAAATTCGAAGTCCTCAATTGACAACATTAGTCCCTTTTATGTATTTATCCCGTTTTGCATTATGTAATGAGGCCTTCTTTTTCCTGTTTCTTCCTTTGCAGACAAAATTTGATATTCAGGGTAATGTGTTCAAAAGGGACGTACATCCGTTCTCTGTGTGCTGATTTTGGGAAGACCCTCGGCAGGTATTTACCAGGTCTCTAATCTCTATGATCCTTTGATGAATCACGGCTGAAAATGGAATTCATTGCGCCATTCCTTTGTTAACAACAGTGTCTGAAATGTTTACTGCTTTACTATCTTGAAATTGCAGCTGCGCTCATTTGACTGCTTTAAGGAGAGACTCCATAGGTAAAGTCCCTTCTGTGCTATTTTTTGAGTCTTGAATTAATCCATGTTTGAATCTTTTCTGCAAGTTATCTAGGGGTTGAGCATGAGGCGGTATGATATCGCATCACTGTCTTACTTCCAACCTTTTGGTGGGTATTTCTTTCTTCACTTTGGATTCTAGGGCATGGGGAGGGACGTGCAGTAGTCTGCCGCAACTGTATAATATCGCCTGAAGCCGGCCTTCACCGGTCGTGGCCTCTGGCCGGTCACCAGAGGTTGGGTGATTGGCAGCGGAAAAAAAAAAAAAAAAAAAAAAAGAGATGAAAGAAATTAAAAACATAACAAAATAATTTTAAAATTCGAAAAAGTTATTAAAAATTTTCAAAAAATTTGTCCATGTTATCACCGGCGTCTACGTCAACAAATTATGGCCAAAATTAGTCGGATTGATTCAATTGATAAAAAATAAAAAAATTTATGACTCAATTAGTAAAATTGAAAATTTTTTTATTGGATGAGTAAAATTACAATAAGTTTAGGATGGAGATATCCCTCCTGTCCTGTGCATCTTTGCCTCATGTGTCGTATCAGCCTAGGCATCTTTGCCTCATGTGTCGTATCCCTCCTGTCCTGTGCATGGAGATATCGTAATGATGATCAGGAATGGTAGGACATTCTTCTCGTGTCAATTTGCATTGGACTGAGCTCGCGTCATCAGGAATAGGTCACCTTGAAGTTGATCAAACCCAGACGCAAAAATGATGATGGCAGTGTCCAATCGGGAATACAATAAAAACAAAAAAACCAAAAATAAAGTTAGGCAATGTTCGATAAAATTTGCTTATGTTCCTCGGAACTGCTCTTTTGTTTTGGGTAACGAAAAAAAAAAAATTTGTTTGATAAAACTTTAATTCTCATAAACAAAAAATTTATTTTTTTGTTCTCATAAATAGATTTGAAACAGAAATCAGAAATAGAAAAAAATAGCTTATTATTTTCGGAAATAATTTCTAGAATTTTTTTTTTCCCTCTCTTCTTCTCTTTCTTTTCTTCTTTTTTGTCTTCTTCTTCCTTTTGGCCGATCGTCAGCCTTGGCCATGGCCGGCGTCGGCGATCGGCCAAATAAGGGCCCGGCGATCTCATCAGAGCATCGCCAGCCCTCGGAGACGCCGAGCCACGGCGAGCCTCGGCCTTGCCCAAACAGCCTCCAGCGAGCTCGCCGGACCTCACCCAGCCGATCGCCAGCCAAAGAGAAAAAGAAAAAATATATATATAATAGAAGAATTAAAAATTTTAAAAGAAATAAAAAAATCTAAGAATCCTACCAAACGTATTTCTATCCAAAGAATAAAAATGTTAGGAAGTTACCAAACGTGTTCTCTTATTTCGAAATTGTTATCGAGAATAAATTTAAAAAAAAAAAATTGTTCCCCAAAACAGAATATTTGCCAAACGCATCTTTAAATATAATAAGATTGATAGGTAAACTAGGCAGCCTCTAGCCTTAACGAGGAGCAGGGATATTTAAAAGGTTGAAATGCCAAGGACTATCAATCACTGGAGATGGCAGTGATTTGAGCTATCCAAATCAATGTTTCTTGCTTTGATTAATGAAAATCGGCCTGAGCGTAGTTTTCGCCCCCAATGAGGATCTTGAACTTTAAAGTGGTTTTTGCACAATGATTAACTCAAGTTTATTCTTAGAGATCACGTTTGGCATAAACCTCCACTGGCACACCTTGAGGCTGTCCAAAATACTACTCAGACCCCAGCGGTTCCACCTAATCTGGCATGTTCCAGTCTCCTTGCTTAAGGACACCCTTTAAAAACTCAAATCTATTGGCACGATTTTAAGCTTACCATCCCCTTCTTATCCATCCGCAACTTAGCAAAAAACCACACGAAACGATTGCTCAAGTAGGTGGAAGTCTGTCTCAGTGTTTTCATAGCAGAAGAAAGGACGAAAAGGAAGAAAGATTCGGGTAACGATAGTCGCATTTGACCATCCCCTTCATATGCATCCGCAACTTGGCAAAACCACACGAAATGATTGCTCAAGTTGGTGGAAGTCTGTCTCAGTGTTTTAAAAGCAGAAGAAAGGACGAAAAGGAAGAAAGAACGTGTCTCGGGTAACGATAGGCACATTTGACTAATCTACGGGAAAATAAAAGGTTCAGAACAGTTCCTTCATAAAGAAGACATCCACATGAACTGTGCCCCCACTTCTCAGAAGTGACAATTTTTTTTTATTTTTTTGCTTGCAACTTGAAATGTGTGTGTTGACCATTTGAATAGGTGTTTAACAGTCAACCCACACTGCACATGGACTGGACCAATTACAGGCTGGAATCCAACCATATGTCTCATATCAAATCAAACTAAATACAACATGTACAGGGACACTGGATGAAGAAACAAGAAGAGAAATGGAGATGAGGCACACACTACTCTGCAATAAGAATGTAAAGAATTAATCTGCATCCGCTCGATGGAGATCCTGATGATACATGAATAGATTTAGATTATAGATTAACACAACAAAATTCCCAGCAAAGAAAATGGTGGGAAAAATGAACTACCCTATATTATAGACCGGAGAGATCGAGCAATCCCCACAAAAGGTGGGTATGCAATCTCACAAGGGTCAGGACAAACTAACTCCTCCTCCAACAACAATATCGAAAACCCCAAAGCACGATGTGCCCCAAATCCGGCACTCAAAGAACTCAAGTCCCAAAATAACTAGAATGACTCCATCCGCAAGGTTTCGAGAACATGCAAGTTCTTCAAATGCCTTGCTAGAGAGTGACGCATAAGGTTTAGGAGGTGCATGAGATGCTGGAATTAAATCTCCAAGATCGTAATCGACAGTCTTCCCAGGGAGCTGTTTTCTCGTGGCCAAAGCATCTTCACCTTCCAAACATGCCAATATAAGCCACCTTACTCAGCCGCTCTCTCTCTTGCAGTTCCCTGGCAGCAAATATTTGTACTCCTCTGCATTGTCTAACAAATACGCAGGAAGATGAACAGCTGAGTAAGAATGAGGGATGTTCCCCAACTTCGCGATTATCTCTCTAAACGTGTGTTCTTCAGGAAACATGTCAAATAAATCAGCCCCTTTGCAGATGATATCCTGAATCCTTGTTGGGTCTAAATAATGAGCAAATCGGACCCGGTCACTGTGGCCGTAAGCTTTCATCTTGAATACGAACTCACTTATGCGGCGAAAGCAGAAGCTACAATGCCAACCTGAATCGGCTAACAAGTCGTCACTCTGTCTAAAATGCGCAATTCTCGTACTACGAGATTGATACCTGTGGACCGATGCTCTCCAGCTTTTGCTATCATAAAGGAACTCAAAAGAGTACAAATAATTCCTCAGCTGCAAATGGAGTTTAAGTGGGATGTCATCACACCACCTGAGAAGATTGATCGTGTGTGCACTAGGTATCTCGTCCAAGTCTGACATAATCAACAAGTCATCATCCTCAATGCCAGCACGCCTCAGAAGCTGCTCTAGAGCGATTCTCTGATAAGCGTCTTCAACAAATGGATTCTCTCCTTTCTTAAACCTTCCTCCAATCATACCATAAGTCAGCCGAGGCTCAACGAACTTGAACTTGTCTCGATTTTCCTTAAAAATCAGCCTCTTGAGTATTCCAGTAAATGTTGAGTTTGACTCGAGGAGTACAAACTGTGTCACGTAAGGATACAATTCCTTCCACCGAATCGTCAGCATTTCAACCTCATTGTTGAACAGAATCGCATCATAGACCCGCCTCGGGAATTCACGGATTCCCCATCCATGAAGTTTGCAAAGAGTTTCCATCGACACGTTCTCATGATAATAATGCGGAATTACATTAAAAGGCTTTGGAGGGGGTTGCCATAGGGGTCTAAAGAAATATCTAACCTTCTGTCCATGCAAGTACAGGGCGAAAATTCCTAATGGGATGACAACAAACAGCAATAGGAGTTTCTTCATATCCATCTGTCGAAGAACAGGGCGAAGTCTCGACATACCCATAGATGCACGAGTTGCCTGCTGCATATTAGAGGACAAAACTTTCTAAGATATCAAGTCAAAATGCAGGGGCAGAAATATAAACTGAGACACCAATCTTCCAGTCGAAAGAGAAATCTCCATCCAAGGCGTCTAATCCGAATATCCAAGTATCAAAGGCTAACAACATGAGCATCAAATTTTTGAAAATCAAGCAAAACCGTGAATGGTTCAGTAGACCTCGACGACATCGAAACTTTCTGAAAGTTGGCTATTCAGGAGATAATCATGTGATTCAAAGAGCAACTTCTCTAATATTTAAATTGATCGCGCCATGAATAATCCATAATAAAAAGAGGCAATGAAGCAGCAGGATTCCAGAATCCCCAAAAAAAAAAAAAAAAAAAAAAAACTTTTACAATCTAGATTTTAAAGCAGGAGAATATGCCCGATTTCAAGGGCCAAAAGAACGAGAAAATAGATTATCTTCCCCAACATTGTCACCTGACGCCAGAAGGGCAAAATCTCACCTTTCTTTCTGCTTGAAAAGGGGAATTCATTGTCTCCCCCAGCACGAAGCAAGAAAACAATTTTTTTATTTTTTTTCACGAAAAGCAAACACACGCAAAGGCGAAACGACATCAATCGACAATACTATTTCTAGGGCTCGATAAATTTCATCTTTTTGACAGAAAAACAAAACTGGCAAGTTATACACAAGAACAACATATGGCACAGTCCCATAATTCTCCATACTTGCAAAGATAAAAAAAAATAAGAAAATCGGACTTTCCATCACCCCGAGCTCAGAAAAACAACAACGAAGAGGTAGGAAAGATTTTCCCCGAAATTTCGAGAGAATCAATCCCGATGATGGAAATAACAACAACCCACTTCTTCGTTCTACTTCTTCTTCTTCTTCTTTTTTCGCAAGGACGTGGAAAAAGAGAAAGAGAAAGAAAAAGGGAGAGAGAGAGAGAGAGAGAGAGAGAGAGAAGAAGAAGCATTACCTGGCCACAAACGTCTTTGCAGATATCGTCAGTCCACGACGCGAAGCGGCCAACGCGACGGTTCGTCGGATGGGGTTGTTGCATTCTCTCTCTCTCTCCTCTCTCGCTCTCTCGCTCTGTCTTTCTGTATTCTGTCTGCCGGGGGTTGGGATTCGGGGGAAAGATATAGAAGAGAGAGAGCGTCAATTATAGCCGTTTGGTGGATTCCCTTGCCTCTTCTGAATCCTGCACGGTGACGCCCGGACGTACATATAGAGGAGGGAGAGCGTAACCAAAATAAAAAATCATATTTCCCCCCCCTGTTTTTTTATTTATTGTGTTTACCAATAGGAAAATGAGGAGTCATTTCCAAGGGTACCAGCCGGCGGATTCGATTCACGTCCTGAAATGACAAAAAGCCGGCTGATTCGACGAGCGCAATCGTCAAATTTGATGGACTCGGACGTGGTCGCTAATCTGGCCCGATCTAATTTTCACTTATACCTCAACGCGTTCATTTGTTTTATATGATTCAAATCATTTTTCATTCATTTGACCGAGTAATATGCGCGTCGATATCTAAAATTATCTCCATTTTCATCGGTGCCTTTTCGCATATTTTTGTCGCCGAAATAAGTGGTCCGTGTTGAATTTGCTCGATATTATTATTTTGTTCTTTGCAATTGACTTTTGGTCAATGTCGTGCATCTATTGCTTTTGGATATAGATGCAACATATTTTTCTTAAGCTTTGATTTATTTCTCGATTTGACCCTATCCTTTAAAGCTTCCAAAACAAAAGTATGACACTGCTTGCAAAAAGAAGAAGAAGAAGAAGAAACATAATCCGTAGCATAGCAATAACAATGTCATGAAAATGGAAAGCAAAATACCTTTTCGTTTTTTTGTGCTCGGACTCATAAAAATATCTATAAAAAGGTGAGTTGAATTCAAAATGAAAACGAAATGACGCGTGATGTTAAATGATTGATAATTCTTTTTTGTCGAGAAGTGAAATGTTCAAACACGGTCATTGTCCGCCATATAATCAAAACAAGACAAATGTGAATTTTAACGCTTGCGTGTTAAGAAAAATGAGTTTTTAGTATATCACGATTGAGGTAGAATTATTTTCAGTTGCATAATAGTACAAACTTTATATGATTAAACGACAATCGTTTTTAGTTATATGGCACAAGAGCCAATGGCTTTTACCTAAAACGCTTTTTTTACCGTGGGATGATTGAATTAGGGGGACCATTTTATCGGCACTTGAAAATTTGACTCTCGATGGGCCCGACGTCATCATCTGAAGAAGCTTGCTCGCATGGGATTCACATGATCATACGGCTCGAAATCATTGGATCATGTGAGCTGGGATGCTTGCGAAGGTATTTGTCGGGACCTTTACTTCATGATCCGTTCGACACGCGGAAAGCTCCTAAGGTTTGGACGGGGAGCCGATCCGACGGTCATCTGCACAAAGTAGTTTTAATAATTGCTCATGAACTATGGTAATTTTTTATTAGACTTCTTTTTAGAAGGCTCATCAATTTGTTGGAGTTGGACGGAGACAACAATAATAGGGCCGGCCTGGTAATAAAGTAGGATTTCCGCTCATTTTTTGGGCAAATGGGGGATTCGGAATTATTTGCTCCAAGAAAAAAAAATGGTAAAATAAATGGTGAAGGATTTTCAAATATATATATATATAAAAGAGATCTTTTTTATAGTATCGCTCATATTCTAACTCGACGGAGCTATCCAACACTCGTCACCTATTAATTATTGTGATATGCGAAAATCAAGACAACGTCACTTGAAATGATGATCATTATTTTCTAAATGAGAAAATAGGAATTTCATACTCTGTAATTAGTCATCACAAACCTTTTATAAATAAAGAGAAGAAAGGTTCAACACTTACGATGCCAAAGTGATATCACCGATATATAACAAACGATACCCTCGATATTTCTTATGTAGGGATAGGAAACAAAGTGGAAACTAGGAAAAATTTCATTAGACTCGGGACTTGTCGCAGCTCATTAATGATCCCTAACGTTTTTCGCCTTCACCGTCCCGAAACTCGGCCGGCAAAGGAAAATTCATAAGGCGTCGCCCGACAATGAACGTCGTCAATGCTGTTTCGAGGAAAGTAAGAGAGACTCATAAGAGCTGGGACTTTTTTTGTTTTTTCTAATTTTTTAATGTTTTTATTTTAATTTTCCTTTTTTTCTTTTTTTTTTCTTCTTTTGCCCCATGCTGAGCCCAGGACCTGGTTTCGTGCCACGTGTCTCCTCGGACGGTTGCCCAAAAAAAAAAAAAAAATAAGAAGAAGAAGAAGAAGAAAATGTTTCTTGAGAAGTGTTTCAAACAGAAAAGTAACTTTTTTTTCCATAAAACATCATTAACGAAGAAGCCGTTTCTTCGGTTTCGCTGCCTCCCGCGGCCGACCTCCCAGTTCCACAAGCTACGTAGAAAAGAAGAGTTTCTTTTTTTGCTCTTTCTATAAATCATCAAATAAAATAAAAATTAGAATTTATTTTATAAAGTCGTGAACTTTGCGATGTCGCCTTCTCGGGGTCCTCCCTCTTTTTCGTGGCGTGCAAAAAAGGGGCAAAAGAAATGAAAAATTAAATTAAAAGTGGGGAAAAAGAAAAGCTCCCCCGCAAAAAAAAAAAAAGGAACAACTTTAGGTTGATTATTAAATGGTCCTCGAAGTTATCATTCCCCTTCGCACTCTCGTTGATCAAGTCGTGGCCGCCACGGTCAACGGCGGTCGAAGGGGGCAGCGATGCAAGCTTTGGGGACCGTTGATTATTAAATGCCCTCGGCAGTCGTGGTCTGCCTCTGCATTCATTCGCATTTGCAGTCGTGACCCTGCAGGCCGATGGTGGTCCAGAGGACAGCGATGTGGACTCGAAGACCCGTTCCACTTCAGCTCATAAATTTGAATTGACAAGTCAATGGACATAAGTGTATCTTCGCGATCAAGAAGTGCTGAAAACACGGAGGAGAATTATTCCTCCTTTGTTCCTACCAAGGCGCTGTGCCATCTGTCCTCAAACGTGCCTTCCCATTTTTACACATATTTTAATATTTCACCGTAATTAATTGATTGATTGATTAATTGATTAATTCCACTTGTCAAGTGGGAGATAGCTTCGACAGCTAAGCCCACATGTGGAGGGGGCAACTCTTCAAATTTGGAGTTTGTTTATGGGTAGCCATTATTGACCGTCACCTCATATTTTATCTAGTAAACACGAATATTATTATTATTATTATTTTTCATTCATTTTATAATGCATCCAATTCACTTATGACACGATGGTTTTGGGGATCTAAGCCACTTGACATGCATATCCAATTTATTTTATTTATTTTTATATTTTGCAAATTTATTGTCACATGCATCAACAAGCTCGCAAAAAGAGAAAAAGAAATATGCCAACAAGTCACGTTAGCAAACAACGCAAAAAATTTCATTGACTGTTGAAAAGTTGATGACACTTGAGATGACGTGATTTAATATTTAGATACTTAAATAGATGATGTAATTTTTTTTTTTGGGTGCGTTGAATATTAAAATCGCCTTGTTTTTTTCTTTACGTGACTTAACGCAATTTGCGGCGAGCCCGGTGGCCACGCACCGCTGACCAATCCTTCCTTCCTTCCAGTCGGCTCGATTTCGATGAGAAAATGGTGTCCGATTGGCGATAAAACAAAAAAAAAAATGGCAAGGGTTCTCGATATAGGAAACTGCCCGTCGTTGTCTGACGCACTTATTTTATTTTATTTTTTAAAAATTGCTATTATTTTATTTTTTTTGCGTTTTGTTTTTTTGTTTCACGAGGTGGAGGAAGCCACACATGTGTAATTCCAGCATTGGCCAAATCCGGTACCAAAGTTCTTGAGCGAATTTTACCATCCCCCTTCCTCCTTCGAAGATTCCCAGTCGAACCCCTTTGTTCAGATAACGCCCAAATTCTTGAAGAGTCAGACATATATAACTCAACAAGTAAAAGCACATAAATGAAATCTCTATTGCTTTCTCCGTCACTTTGTATCGTAATGAAGAACAAGGCGTTGATTTCTCTATCTCACCCGAAATTAACAAGGCAGGGGATGCTGAGGCGGCGAGGTAAGAGATGGAGAGAACGAAGAACCAGAAGAGAGAGGGAGAGAACTCATCACCACATGATCCTTCCTTTTTCTTTCTCTGATCTTTTAGTGGGAACCAGTCGGCTACGTCATGGAAATTTTAGATTTGGGAGTGTCAAAGGCGTGTGAAGAGGATGACTATTGACAAATCAAAGGAAACGGGACTATTTAGAGGAATGGACGTGGAAGTGGAGATGGAGAGGGTTGCCGCTCGGATTAAGGGTGCACATGGTAATGCTTCTTGACCCGTCCAACTTTGCATTTCACAAACGTGTATGACCAAGACTTTTTTTTTTTTTTTTTTTGTTTTGTTTTGTTTTGTGGAAACGAAGTTTTCCAAGTGGGGGGGATCGTTGTGGGCGGGCCTACGGCAGTCTGGCTGTCGTCCACATCGCTCTTTGGCACGACTCAGAGACGTTCGTAGCAACTTCCAAGAAAGTCCTTGTGGCGGGGGAAAATTGAAGTGGCCTTTCTTTTTGTCCATCGCGAATATTTAAAAAGCATATTCTCTCGTGCTCCAATGCATGATGCCACGTAAATTTTGTAAATTTGTTCTCATCTTTTTCTTTTTCTCTTTTTTTCCTTTCTAATTAGCATCTCAATTGAATTTTTCTTCTTTTCTAAAAAGATATTTCAATTTACAAATTACAATATCCATGGGCACACACCTAATTGGAAAACTTTCCTTAAAGGCTCGCAAGTTTTGACTTTTCAACTTTCAGGATCAAGCGCGTGAACCATTTGGAATTTTCCTCAGTTTTTTCTTTATTGGCCAATTCAAAGAGACAATGACAGAGATTAAAGTGGGTTTTTCTATTTGTCGGGATATAATATGAAATTCTAAAAATCTAAAGATTTTATACCAAGTGGCACTGTCATCTTGAGTCACCATCATAAGGACTAGGACGGGAGTTAAAAGCTCAACAACTCTCTTAGTCAATGATTAATATGACAACAATCACTTGCAGCTTTCCTTTTTCTTTTTTTAACACCGTGTTCATGACTTATGTGTGGAGCAAGCAATTCTAGTGTTGGTCTAGGTTCCAATAGTAACTTCGCACTTATCCATGGGAATCGGTTTCCAAAATTTTGGAATATGAAACCTAACGTAGAACTTATCTTGCTACAAGTATCGATGGTCATTTTTAAGGTCTACCCATATTTCATTGTATCATGAATTGAATAGTTACAATGAATCATTGAATTTAATGACCACCGTTTGTTATAATAATTTACACACCACGACTCATATTTAGACACATTAAGAAAATGAAATTTAATAAAATAAATATTCTAGCCATGTATATCCCAATTATTAGTATCTGAAACTTACCCCACATAATTTAAAGGCTCCCAAGTTGAGGGCGGGTCCTGGCAAGCGAGGACTGGGTCGGACGGTTGATGATGAGGTCGGACTAGAAAGGGTAGGGGGTGGATGTGGTGGAGAAGAAATGGGGCGGCGCGGAGGGAAACGAGGACGACGGGAACGATGAGAGAGCGACGACGGCAGGAGACACGAAGGGGCGGAGGAAGAGGAGGGATTTGGGGGCAAGGGAGAGCGATTTCGCCATCGCCATGGCTGAGCAGTGAGAGCAAAGCAGGAGGTCCACTTAAATGCATAATGCCTCGTAAATTTTGTAAATTTGTTCTCCTCTTTTTCTTTTACTTTCTAATTAGCATTCTCGACTAAATTTATTTTCTTTTCTAATTCAATTTACAAATTACAGTATCCATGAGCACGCGCGTAATTCCAAAACTTTGGTCAAATGCTCGCCAGTTTTGACTTTCCAAATTTCTGGAGGAAGCACGTGAATCGTTTGGATTTTTCCTCGATTTTTTCTTTCTGTCAAGTGCTTGCCAGTTTTGATTTTTCAAATTTCGGGAGAAACCATATGAATCGTTTGGATTTTTCCTCGATTTTTTCTTTCTGTCAAATGCTCGCCAGTTTTGATTTTTCAAATTTCGGGAGGAACCATATGAATCGTTTGGATTTTTCCTCGATTTTTTCTTTCTGTCAAATGCTTGCCAGTTTTGATTTTTCAGATTTCGGGAGGAACCATATGAATCGTTTGGATTTTTCCTCGATTTTTTCTTTCTTGGTAATTGATTATATAAAGAGAAAATGATGGAGATTGAAGTAGGCTTGTCTATTTGCCGGAACATCATATGAAATTCTAAAAATTTGAAGATATTTGATATCGAGTGATGGTGCTACCTCGAGTTATAATCATAAGGACAAGAGTTAAAATCACAACGACTCTCTTAGCCAATAATAAATACAACAAAACAATAATTTGCTTTTTTCTTTTCACATCGTGTTCATGACCTATGTGTAGGGATAAGCAATTCTAATATCGGTTTAGGTTCTACCTGAAACTTCAAACTTATTTGTGAGAATCGGTTCCCAAAATTTTGGAATTTGCAACTTAAAATGCATACTTTAAAACATAGAACCTAGCCTACCACTAGTGTTAGGGTCAACTCTTGGGTTTATTCATGTTCCACTTATATCATGAATTTATTGATTACAATGATCATTGTGTTTAATAACCACTGTTTGTTGCTATGAAACATTAACAAATTAAAAATCTTGGTCATGCATATTGTTAGAAATGAAAGCTCAAATTAGTGGTTTCAAACTACACAATTATCATCAAATGCCATGAAAAATCATTGAATTGTGTGAAGATATATAACAAAAAAAATACAAATACTTACTTCTTCAAGTACTCGAAACCTAAAACTTATCCACTAGAATTGATTTTCAATCCTTAGTACTTGAAATCTACTCTACATACTTTATAATCTCTCCGGTTTTCGATTCCATCACGGAATCACGCTTATCCTTATCCTCATCTATGTGTATTTAAATACCTTTTTTTGGGTTGAAATTTGTCAATGCCTCTGTTTACTTAGTTTTTTATGGTTTAGTACATATGGATGGAGAAATGAAAGCTCAAATTAGTGGTTTCAAACTACACAATTATCATCAAATGCCATGAAAAATCATTGAATTGTGTGAAGATATATAACAAAAAAATACAAATACTTACTTCGGGTTCTAAGTTTCAAGTACTCGAAACCTAAAACTTATCCACTAGAACTGATTTTCAATCCTTAGTACTTGAAACCTACTCTACATACTTTATAATCTCTCCGGTTTTCGATTTCATCACGGAATCATGCTTATCCTTATCCTCATCTATGTGTATTTAAATACCTTTTTTTGGGTTGAAATTTGTTAATGCCTCTGTTTACTTGGTCTTTTATGGTTTAGTACATATGGATGGAGAAATGAAAGCTCAAATTAGTGGTTTCAAACTACACAATTATCATCAAATGCCATGAAAAATCATTGAATTGTGTGAAGATATATAACAAAAAAAATACAAATACTTACTTCGGGTTCTAAGTTTCAAGTACTCGAAACCTAAAACTTATCCACTAGAACTGATTTTCAATCCTCGCACTTGAAACCTACTCTACATACTTTATAATCTCTCCGGTTTTCGATTTCATCACGGAATCATGCTTATCCTTATCCTCATCTATGTGTATTTAAATACCTTTTTTGGGTTGAAATTTGTTATTGCCTCTGTTTACTTGGTCTTTTATGGTTTAGTACATATGGATGGAGAAATGAAAGCTCAAATTAGTGGTTTCAAACTACACAATTATCATCAAATGCCATGAAAAATCATTGAATTGTGTGAAGATATATAACAAAAAAAATACAAATACTTACTTCGGGTTCTAAGTTTCAAGTACTCGAAACCTAAAACTTATCCACTAGAACTGATTTTCAATCCTCAGTACTTGAAACCTACTCTACATACTTTATAATCTCTCCGGTTTTTCGATTTCATCACGGAATCATGCTTATCCTTATCCTCATCTATGTGTATTTAAATACCTTTTTTTGGGTTGAAATTTGTCAATGCCTCTGTTTACTTGGTCTTTTATGGTTTAGTACATATGGATGGAGAAAGTACACGTGTCTTTGGTCAAGTTATATCACAATGGATATTGAGAGTACCATATGAAGAGAATAACATAATCTCCCATTTTCATAGTGATTTGTAGCTGTGCAAAGCATGATATCTTTTAACTAGGGATACAAGGGTGACACGACAATTGAAAAATATCACGCAAAGTACATGTCAAAATACTAGGAACTCTTGCGTATTCCACCCTCTCACCTTAGGCACGAGAGGTTATTATATCTGCTTACCCCATGATAGCCACTTCCTAAAAGGTGAGAGTGAGTCTACCTTTCCCCAAAGGACTCCCTTGCTCATAGGTATAAATTTTTTCTTTCCCACTTAGGAGAGAATACCCTCGAAATTTTATGTTCCAGAGCTTAGAAGTGACCTTGTAAGGACTATCGAGAATATTGCGTGAAGAGAATAATTGAATTTCCCATTTTCATGGTGATTCATAGCATCGCTTTTTGCAAAAACGAAAGCACCTTTTATTTCCACGTGAGGGGAAAATGGATGAAATCGAACATGCTCCCTCATACTTGGTCCACATTTTACTCAAAGCGAAAAAGGCCAAAAAAAGAGGAAAAAGAGTAAGAATTAACATATTACTTAGGCCAAAAATTACCAAAGTGAACTCCAGTCACCCTATATGACATGACAAATATTGACACAGACATTTTTAAATAATTTTTATTTTTTTCTTTTCCTTTTTTCTTTTTGCTCATGGCCGATTGGCCTTGCTTGGGTGAGGATGAGGGGGAGCATTGGCAAGGGACACTTGGGGAGGCCAATCCTCACATAGGCTAGGGTGGCCTCATCGACACTTATCCTCACCCAAGCAAGGCCTGATGAAGCCCACCCTCGCTCGTAGTGATGAGGCCAACCTTAGTTGACCATTGCCTTTGTCGACCACTAGCAAAATGAGAAGGGAAAGAAATAGAGAAAAGTTAAAAAGGAAAATAATTAAAAAATCATGAAAAAAGTTCGCATCAACATTGTCCGTATCATGTAAGACCTCCAATGTCTAGTCAGCAATTTTCGGCCTGAAGTGATTAAATCGACTTAATTGATAAAATGTGAAAAAATTCATAATCGAATTAATCCAATCTAAAGATTCATGAGTAAATTTATATCAATACGATAAGCGCGAGACTTTTTTGGTACTTTCCTCGGCATTTCGTCGTACAAGTCGACAGGAAATGCACGGCAGGGAATGCACGTGGAGGGTGGTTTGTTGTTTATTATGAAGATCCGAATGATGTGGAATCTAAAGTACGAACTTAGGCCCATTGTTTGGGACGGAGGGGGGATGGGCCTTCGGCTCCATCGGCCCATTCCCACGATTCGGCAGCGCAGCCACGTGTCCCCTCCGCTCGCGAGACTTTTCTCTCCTCTCGAGCCGCCGCGGGACCCACCGTGCCGTCGCGGCCCGCGACATCGTCGTACGCTTTACGAGGTGGACGTCGCGCACGGTCCGCCCGAAGTGCATCTGGGCCTGGACGTGGGCCGACGGAGCTTGCTGGGGGGCCCAATATCTCCAGCTCCGTCCGGCCCAAGGACCAAGGCCCATCAGAAGTCTCGTCGACTGGTTCCGTTCCGCCATGCTTTGAGCGGTCCTCCCGCTCTGCTCGCGGCTGCTCAGCCATGCCGATGGCGATGGCGAAATCGCTCTCCCTCGCCCCCAAATCCCTCCTCTTCCTCCGCCCCTTCGTGTCTCCCGCCGTCCTCGCTCTCTCGTCGTCCTCGTTTCCCTCCGCGCCGCCGCGTTTCTTCTCCACCACCTCCACCCCCTACCCTCTCCAGTACGACCTCATCGTCAACCGCCCGACCCAGTCCTCGCTCGCCAGGACCCGCCCCCGTCTCGGCGGCGGCGGCGGCGGCGGCGAGAGCGCCCCCGCCCCTGAGCCGGACGCCTCCGAGAGGCCCGACGTGGAGCTCGGGTTCGACGACTGGGCGGACCGGAAGCTCTCGCCGGGGGCGGACCCGGGGATGGACAAGTCGAAGAGGAAGTACTACAGCAAGAGGATGAAGAGGATGTACGGATCCGATTCTGAGGACGAGAGGAGGCGGAGTGAGGCGGAGGGCGGGTTCGTGGAGTTGAGGCCCGAGGTGGTGGAGTTCCATAGGTTGCACAAGAGGGAGGAGGAGCTGTACTTCTACGATGCGTTCGCTTATCCGTGGGAGAAGGACAAGCATTACAAGATGGTGTATCAGCTGGAGAAGAAGTATTTCCCCGAGCATTGCCTCGATAAGGCGTTCCTCGAGCCGGGAGAGAGTGGTGGGTCGAAGGGAAATGCGGGCGCGAAGGGGAAGAAGGATAAGAGGAGAGTGAACGAGGGTAAGGAAAAGATGGAGGATAAGAAATTGGTGTTCTTTGAGGAGGAGAAGAAGGACGGTGATGATATGACGATGGACGAGGGCAAGAAGGATGTGATGGAGAAGAAGGTGGAGGAGTTCTTCAAGTGTTTGAAGAAAGTCCCCAGTGAGAAAAATGCGGTGACTGAGGGCGAGCCCTATGTTTTGACTCGAAGTACTGAACTTCCTCCGAGATGGGATGGGCCTCATGGGACGGTGGTTTTGATAAACAAACCCAAAGGCGGGTCTTTAACTGAATAACTGAACTTTTGCTTTTTCTTGTTTTTTGCTAAAAAAACTGATTAACTAAGTTGATTGTCTAAAAGTGTGGGTGAAATCTTTGCCCGTACTGTTTGAGGCTAACTTGAAATGCCAACCCAAATGAGATTTTGGTTTAAACATCAAGGGAGCGACAACTGATAGGTGCACATTTAGTATCTGGTGATAACTGAACTTTGAAGTGGCCTACTTTATGTTGTGCACCGGTCTGACGTAGCAGCAAGCATCCTCTCGTGTTTATGTGCAAAGTAAAACTGGATGAGGTGTCAATCGAGTCCTCGAGCCATTCTCGAAAGATTCTCAGGTGGCTGTGCCCATGAAAAAGCAAGAGAAGGCGTGTGAAAATAGTGCGTAGAGATATATAATGTTCAAGATGCTGAATTGACTGATTGTGGGCCTGTGGCCTCTCTTCTTAGAGAATGAAGGGCCTTTCTTCGATGTTGGGTTATATTTCATTCGTTTATTTGGATGAGCAATTCCCGTAGCTCCTAAACTGTATATGCTGATGAAGAAGTATTCTAGCTAAATAATTAGCTCTGTGAGAGTATTTTTCTGGATTCATTTGGTTATATACTACGCTTGTTGCACATTGTTTTTGTTGTCGTTCCTGTCCATCTTGGAATTTACTAAGTATCTTGAGTCATTTCCACGTTAAGTGCAAGACACGTGCCCTTCAGTTCCTAGAAATATTCAATCTTATGATTTTTCATTTGCAATACAGGTTGGACTTCATTCACAGTTTGTGGAAAGCTTCGACGCCTGGTGAAAGTAAAAAAGGTGCCTGCTTGTTACTGATGCTCCATCTAGGTGCTTCCTGGAAAAGTAGCTAACTTTTCCTTCTTTACTCTTCTATTTCTG
The DNA here is from genome assembly GCA_014182515.1 of Eucalyptus microcorys. Lineage (NCBI taxonomy): Eukaryota > Viridiplantae > Streptophyta > Magnoliopsida > Myrtales > Myrtaceae > Eucalyptus > Eucalyptus microcorys. Next base: position 26,751,442 of record CM024571.1, read on the forward strand.
TTATAGGTTGGGCATGCTGGTACTCTTGATCCTATGGCAACTGGATTGTTAATTGTATGCGTGGGTAAAGCTACCAAGCTAGTGGAGACGTAAGATTCAAACCTTCTTATGATTAGCTTTCTTAGAAAGAAGTTCATTCTAGCTTCATGAATTTTATCACTCTGTTCTAGATTTTTATGGTCTTTTAGTTGATTGTATATATGATTGTAAGTGAATCTTTTCATGGTAAATTGCAATGAGAAAACTTGGTTAGAACTTTACGAAGGTGGTTGTTGCAGATATCAGGGTATGGTAAAGGGTTATAGCGGGGTTTTCCGTTTGGGAGAGGCGACATCAACTTTGGACGCTGATTCGCCAGTATGAATATTCTCTCTAACAAGACCTGTCCCTTTAATGTTTATGTACCATACTCATGTTTAAGAATACCCAAATAAGTGCCTCTAAAGAGTTCGATAATTTTTTGTTTTATCTTACTTCGTTGCGGTACTTAGTGGGGGTGTGTCAGAATGTGGGGAAAAGGCTCTTTGATGACCATGCCATCCTTTTGCCCTCATCCTTTTTAGGGGTCAATGGTACGCAACTAACACTGAAGTTGGTCACCTCCTTTCTTAGATCATCCAGCGTGAACCTTGGGAGCACATCAAAGATGAAGATATAAAGAGAACTGCGGCATCCTTTCTTGGAGAGATCTGGCAAGTCCCACCAATGTTTTCAGCCATAAAAGTAAGTGAACGATTAACTGTTTAAACATGCATTTGGCATTTGTTTAAACATGCATTTGGCATTGTCTGTTTTTTTTTTTTTGGTAAGTGATTTGGCATTGTCTGTTCATATTCATTAATATCTAGAAATCTTGTGGTGCAGTCTTTGATAAAAAATAGTACCCTAACGCGGTGCTTGTGGTCGTTGTTAGTATAACTAATATTCAGTTGATATATTTCTCTGCACTCTATTATGCACTGGCATGTTGCTGAAGTTATTTTACTGTTTTTGTTTGGTGTAGGTTGGTGGAGAAAAAATGTATGATAAAGCAAGAAGAGGAGAAACTGTCGAACTTTCACCCAGAAGGATTTCGATACTCAAATTTGACATTGAACGCAGCCTGGAGGACAGGTGTTGCTCTTTCTTTATTAATCTTTTGAAGCAATTCCTCCTATAGAAGGACAGCGGGCTAACCCATGAAGCTCCTTAAATGCTTTCCTTCAATGAACAGAGGCTAATGAAGTGACTTTGTGTAGCCAAAGAAGGGCTTATCAGTAGGAAATGGATATATAGAACTTTTGGCATAAATAGACTGATTGACTTGTCTCTTGCCTTACTTTCTGACTTATTGTCTTTAAAATTTGAGCGCACATTGCATATGTTTCGCTTGTGTGCATTTAGCATCTTGATGTCCACAAACAACAATTAACACTAATCAAGAAAGCTAGAAATCATGCTAATTTTGTGTCTCTCATGTAAATTTTTTGTTTGGCCAGTCTGGTGTGTGAATTAAACGGGCTTTTTCTGAGATGACAAACGAGGGCATTTTTACAATGTTATCCTGAAAGGAAGAAGTGCTTGAAATTTCATGCTCTTCTAGAATGGCAGAAGTAGTTAAGGAAGGCTGGAAGCTCATTCCTTGTTAAGCTTAAATATTACTAAAGATGAACAATCTGATTGTACATTCTAAGATTGATGTTCACAAATGAGTTGAACAATTACTCTCAACACCTAGACACCTCTGATTGAAACTATATCTGCTACCTGGGCTTCTTCTTTCTCTCACTGAAGGATGTCTTTTTCTGATGTGACGCTAAAGTGGCTTGAAACTACTTTTGTGGAATGGGAGTCATAGTGCTCAAGTATGATGATTTTCATCACCGTTTCTTTCATGAGATCTATTTTCTTATTGATTCTAGTATTCCAGAGAGTTTTTCTGTAAAGCATTTCAAATTATTAATTCCCAGGGAAATGCTAGCTGAATAATTATGACTGTCTATGGTTTTAAGTTGGGATAAATGCAGAGACAAGAATCAAGGTTATGGCTGTTGGTTGACTGAGGACTTAAAGTTTAAAAAAAACCACAATCAGGTCTCAAGTTCACCGTTCATGGAAATCAGACATCAGAGATGACATGTGGCTGTTGACCAAATATTCAACACAGGAGCCACATGGGATTTCCGATGCCTTAATTCCATTGAGAGCGAGCTTGAAATGTGATTTTGGTCTTTTAAGAAACTTAAGTCCTCAATTGACCAAAATAAAGTTTGAAGTCCTCAATTGACAACATTAGTCCCTTTTATGTATTTATCCCGTTTCGCATTTTGTAATGAGGCCTTCTTTTTCCTATTTCTTCCTTTGCAGACAAAATTTGATATTCAGGGTAATGTGTTCAAAAGGGACGTACATCCGTTCTTTGTGTGCTGATTTTGGGAAGACCCTCAGCAGGTATTTACCAGGTTTCTAATTTCTATGATCCTTTGATGAATCACGGCTGAAAATGGAATTCATTGGACCATTCCTTTTTTAACGACAGTGTCTGAAATGTTTACTGCTTTACTATCTTGAAATTGCAGCTGCGCTCATTTGACTGCTTTAAGGAGAGACTCCATAGGTGAATTCCCTTCTGTGCTATTTTTGAGTCTTGCATTAATCCATGTTTAAATCTTTTCTGCAAGTTATCTAGGGGTTGAGCATGAGGCGGTATGATATCGCATGACTGTCTTACTAGCAACCTTTTGGTGGGTATTTCTTTCTTCACTTTGGATTATAGGGCATGGGGGAGGGTCGTGCCGCAGTCTGCCACAACTAGCGCTGTTGTGCTCATTTATTTTTCTTGTCATTAGAATTCATCAGCAGATTAATCACCTTTCCTTTCTTATACATGGAAATACACTCACAAAGAAAAATGCGCATTGCAATTATAAACCTGCTCCTTCTAAATGCCCAACGTAGAGTAGCAATGCTATGAAAAATCCACCTTGTTACAGCATACTATTGACTTTATTGATGACAAGAGAAACGATGTGTTGAGGTGAATCTTGTTCTTCTCTTTCCCAGGGCAATATTCTGCTGATGATGCTTGGGACTTCAAGGATTTAGAAGAAGCTATAACCAAGGGATACTTTTAGATTCTTTAATTTCCCTCCATAGAAGATACAATCATCAAGATATCTCCAGCAAATGAGGAGAGCTTGTGTATTGCCTTGTTTTTCAGTCACCATGTCTATGCGTGTGCAGTTTCATAGAGTAGTTTTTTTTTTTTTTTTTTGGCCAGTATAGAGGAGATTGTAGTCCATTTATTAACGTTTTACATTGACACGCATAATAATCTTTTTTTATTTTATGGAAATCCCTTTTCGTCTTTTTTTTTTTCCTGACTGGAAGAAGTTATTCCTGTCCTAACAGTCAAAAGTACTGTTGTCTGGGAGTTGCTTGGTCTGATGGAACTTCATATATTAATGATTTTTTTTTTCATTTGTATTGACTCATCCCACTTTTAGTGCACATCCTGTTTTTGATGAAAAGATATTAGACAGCTTTTCATTCACTAAACATTTTGAATAAGCTCTTTTCTTTCATATGAACGAGGTATTCGTGATTTTTTGAGCATCCGTTTGATTTTTTTGGGTTCCAGTATATTGGTATTGAGTGATTATTAGAGGAATCTGTCCTCTGGACGGTATATCAAGAAAATGTGCAAGTTTAGTGATTCAAACTTTAACGTTAAGTGAAGAGAACAAACACGCTTATTATTTGCACGTTTCATATAAATTTCTCATTATCATAATTTAGACTCTTTCTTTATTCTTGCTTATCCTGTCAACTCTCGAATAAATTCTTTGTTGAGAAACGAATGTAGAAATAGACATAACTCTCAAAACAAGAGGAATTAATTAGAAACGAGAGTGCTCCATCGAAGAGATTTTTTATCCTTTCCTATTTTAGGAAGAAGAGGGTGATTCGAACAAAATTGATGAAAGGGAAGGGATCCAAGTGAAAGGAAAGGAAAAGACGAGAGTAATTCTAGCTTCCAAGAGAAATATTCCTAAAGATAGTTACGTGCATAAAACTTCTCTTCTGGCTGGGAATAAGGGTGAAGAAAATTTTTATTTAGAGCAAATATAACCACGTTATTTTTATTTAATAAAATAAGAATCTGAATTTTTTTCTTCTTTTTTTTTTATTTGAAGAAAATTGAACTTATCAAAAATTCAAATTCAAAAAATACAAAAAGGAATAAATTAATAAAAACAGAAAAAAATTGTGGTTTTTACGTGCCTATACAAGTGCAAATCACATCAATTGAAAGCCATAAAGTTGTTAAAAAAGAAAAAGCCATAAAGTCATTATGTCGGTTTCCGAAATTCTGTTTTTGCTAAAAATAGCAGTTCCGCTGATGAACGATCACTTCCAAAATCCACGCCTCGACAGGTGGCCAAGAAGAAAATCCAAGCCGTCTAACGGCCGCGAGATCCCGACCCCACATCCGCTCTCCGCGACACGTGGCGAAGATCGACAGCCCGCGCTTCGCATCGCGTCGGCCCACATCATCATGACACGCGCGATGATCGACGACGATGATGGACGGTCACCATCATAGCAAGCACAAGTCGGTCGCCGCACCGGAACCGAGACCCCACACCCTCGGGCCCCACGCTCCCCAATCCGACGGCCAAGCACAGGCCCGTTGCTTATTTGGGCCGTATTAGGACATGGGCCTTCAGGCCCATGAACTGTGCCCCCCAGAAAATACCTTTCAATCCGCGGATTTTTTTCCTGTCTTTTTTTTTTTATTTTTAATTTTCTTTTCATCCTTTTTCTGTTCATCTTCTTGAAACGCCAAAACCACCGGCTCGATCTTATTCTCAGTTTGCACCGAAGAAGAAGAAGAAGAAAAATTCGGGATTTTTTTTCTAATTTTTGTTTGGGGAAAAAAAGCCATTATTATTATTATTATTTTTTGGTAATAATTTTTGCCTTCTCCTCCGTTAAGCCGATGACAATGTCGCAGAGTCCGACGCGATCGAACTGAAACCGAAGGATTTCGGAAGCGAAATTCCTGCTGCTGATGATTGAGTAATTAATATCGCGATCCTGTCGCGCCCGCCTCTCTTCTTTTTAAAAAAAAAAATCTTTTGGGTGTTTCTGGTTTGTCCTTTTTTTTTTTTTTTTTGTTTCCCTCGTTGGTTTTGGTGTCTGGGTCGAGCGGTCAACGACAAAAAAAGGAAACGATGTCGTCGCCCGGAGTGGCCGGGATACTGGATAGCTCGAAGGAGCTCGATCGGTTGAAGAAGGAGCAGGAGGATGTGCTCGGGGATATCAACAAGCTGCACAAGAAGCTTCAAGCTAGTAAGTTCTTCGGGGGAAAGAAAGGAAAATTTGAAGAAAATGGGATTGCCATTTTCGTGTTTTCTTTCTTTTTTTTGATTGTTTATGTTTATGGTGTCTTTCCCGCTTGATTCGTGTTGATCCTGGATCGAATCGGGAGTCGGAGTTAGTACCTTTTTGAGCTGCTGCTGGATGGGTTTGTTCGCCATGCTTCGAATAGTGAACTACCGTAAATTTTTTTTGCATTTAAATTCTTTGCAAGTAGTGTGTTTTTTTTTTTTTTTTTTTTTTTGATGGTTGATGGAAGTGAGCTGGTGCTGAATTGAATGGATTTGACTGATCACTCGTCGGAAAGTAGGCAGAGGGTCAGGAAGTAACGAGAGAGTATGGAAGTTGAGAATGTGTGGGCCGATGCCGCTTGCGGATGCTGAAATTGGGATTAAGTTGCTTTGCGAACCCTATCGAACTTGCCCGAGTTTGAGCAGATTGATAAAGGGAACTTTTTTAATGGTGGTAGAGCTGGAAGCCTCGCTGTGTTGTAAGTGATTGAGTACAATTAATTGTTGTTGCGGCTTGAGGGATTGTCGATGAATGATCACTAAATCTGGCCATCCAGTAGTCTCTGAAGGTGGGAGTTGAGGTTGTTTTCGAGGATAGTTTGATTCGGTCAGGAAGAAGTGACATGAGCGAGCTGAAATGATCCCAGGAAAATCTAGCTGAGTCTGGCCAAGATGTTGAGGAAATACCAACTTGGTCAAAGTTGGTCCTATACTTGTGCCCAAGCCGATGACATCCTATGGGGTCAATTTTTTGTTTAATCTACCATAGTCTCATAATGTAGGATTTAAAACAGTTAGTAAGCTTTTAACCTAAAGCATAACTTTTTGAACAGTCATTACAAGTTGGTCTTTAGAGGTAGAATTGAAATGGCAAAAGCTTTGCTGCATAATTTATTTAAATTTGACTAAGTTAGGTCCTTCCAGGATGATCAGAGAGGCAAGAAAGTAGAAACTGTTAAGATCAAATGCTTTTTGTGGCGACATGGTGTTTTCATTCCTTTGTCACCCTTTATGAAGTACTTTCTTTCAATGACATGACTTTATCTTCTGCATGGTGATACAGACCCCGAAATGGTTGAGAAGCTTGGTGATAACTCTCTGTCAAGGTTGAAGATATTGTATACTCGTGCTAAAGAGCTTTCGGAAAGTGAAGTGACGTATGGTTCTCTCTTGGTTGATTCTATCATGATGAGTTTCTTCAAGCCACATCTTATAACACGTTTACATGCACAACGGCACTTAACCAGTTTACATGATGTGGAAATTTTCATCAGATCAATGAGATCATTTCATTTCCTCATTATTATATGATGGCTGCAGGGTTTCTAACATGTTGCTGAGTCAACTGGATAATCTGCTCCCATCTGGACCTCCTGGGCAACCACGAAGGAAAATAGGTTTTTGTTATCTAAAAAGTTGCATTGTTTACTTAGGGAAAACTGCTTTTTAAAATACTTGCGGTTATGCTTCTTAACTTACACATAGAATTTGTTTCTATTTCACCAAAAAGTTGATGTGGTAGATTGGCTTATTGGTACATCTCCTGCCGAGTTAATGACTTATCCATCCAAATTCAACCATTTAAAATTTCTCAAGTGAATTTCTATGGTTTGAAGCAATGCTTAGGACAAGAATGCGAGTTAGATACCTGCATTTAACTCGTCCAGACCGTTTCATCCCCATCTTGTTTTTATATGTATAAATCTTTCTAACTTAATCAGTCTCTCCTGTCCACCATTCACCATGGTGAGGACTTTGATGCTAGTTGGATGAGGAGAGTTCTGGATATGAAATACAGAAAATATATCTTTAACCAACCGACCTTCTTGAATTTGACATATGTATGGTAGAGAACATTAGCCAGGAAGGTTCTTACCCCTAG